>CM035427.1:163525373-163902873 GCA_020310875.1 Ceratopteris richardii
ATAGTTGTCATGCATGCTATTGGTGCAAAAGTTTCTTGAACATCAAATCCTTTGATTTGTGAAAAACCATGTGCAACTAATCTTGCCTTATACTTTTCGAATGTGCCATCTTCTTTATACTTAGTTTTCCAAATCCATTTAGTACCTATTACCTTCTTCTTTGGGGCAATTCGACTAGATCCCATGTATCATTTTTTAGTATACTATCATACTCAGATTGCATTGCTGCTCTCCAACTTGGATCATCAAGGGCTTCTTCAATGGTGGTAGGTTCCTTTATCGAGCCCATGATATCTGCCATTAGAGCCATGTTAACAATGTGTTATGAGGCTCTTCTTTGCTTCTCTATTCTCTTTGATCTTCATAATCCATCGGAGGATGATTCTAGTACATGTACATGTGGATTGCAATCATCAAAGAGTTGTTGTGCCCACTTTGGTAGTGGCTTACACTGTGCAGCTACAATTGGCTGGCTTTTTACTAAGGAAATTTCACCATCAGATGTTTCCTACTCCTCAACTTTAACCTATCTTTTGATAGGCACAAGGTGAGATATTTCTTTGTTTGATGAGATAGTAGATTTACCTTTATCTTCTACTAAGTGTGATCATTCATCAAACACCATATTTTGGCTGACAAAAATCTTCCTTGCCTCAAGATGACACAATCTGTATGCTTTACACTCTTCACTATATCCTAGGAAGACACACTTTTTGATTTTTGATTCCAACTTTGATCTTGTTGAATCAGGAATATGTGCATAACAAAAACAACTAGAAAGTTTGAAATGCAAAGCTGAAGGCTTTTTACCAGAATATGCTTTTTTGGGATTCATCACCTTCAGTGCTTTTGTGTAGCTTTGATTGAGGATGTAGACTGTTGTATTGCCTGCTTCTACCTAGACTGAATAAGGCATGTCTTGAGCCTTTAGCATACAACAAGCCATTTCAATTTCTTGTCCTATTTCTATGCTCAACAATGCCATTTTTTTGAGGTGTATGAGCTATGGTAAGTTTCCTTTTCACGCGATGCTCCTTACAGTAGTTATTGAATTCTTTTGATAAGAATTCACCTCCTCTATGTGTTCTAAATTTCTTCAATTTGGGGCATATACACTTACATAGTCATGTGGTTCTGTTTAAGAAATGAACCTAGAACTTTCCACTACTGCATATAGGATTTCTCTCTCCCTATTTAGCTAGCTTTATGAATGTCTACTTGGATGAATTTGTTCTCTCCGATCACCCAACTGAGCACTTGCGGCATCTCTGACTTAGTTTCTTAAAATGTTGAGAATATCATCTCGTTCTCAATCCACATAAATCTGTATTTGCAGTCTCTTATGGAAAATTTTTTGGTCACATTATTACGATCAAAGGAATTCAAGTTGACCCTGAGAAGGTTAAAACAATTTTACAATCTCCCCCCTAGGTACATCAAAGGAAATTATCCATTTTTAGGCCAAATTTGGTGGCATGGTCACCATTTATAGTGGTTTGCACACATTAGTCGCCCCCTGAACTCACTTACCATGGTCGTTGTCCATAGTTTTGATTGGAGTGATGAATGTAAATGCAGTTTTGGCCACCTCATGCCACTATTGACTCATGCACAATTGGGAAGGGATGCATGATCCATTCTCAACAGGAATATGTGAATGCATGGCTGCACTTAGGTGAGGATGATGAAGGACGTACAAAGAAATAGAGAGAGATAAGGGAAGAACAAGCGTGCATACTTGATTCACATCAACTAATCAAGGAGACTTGAGATCCAATGCACTTATGTTCATTATACCAAGCCCTTTCATTTATACATTATGATGCACCCATTCATATGGGTTCCATGACTCTTCATTGAACCACTTAATAGACCTTTCAACTGAACTTTAATGAAAATATAAAAAGCCAACCATAAGGTGAAATAATGCTCCCCTAACACTAACACACATGGTGGATTTGAACCCACACATTTCATACCAATGGCCTAGGTTTATTACATGCAACTACCCTATGAAATATTGCTTTACCAACCAAAGTGCATGGTCAAACCATGGTATGGAAGGCAAAAACAAAGTCCATATGTATTCGGATAGATTATCTAAATGAGAAGCAAAGCACAGTGCCTCGGATGTTAGCCAAGATATACAAGCTGCTCCTCATTTTACACAATAAGCCACCCATCCTAAATGCTCTGTATGCAAAGTGATTGGTTGAGGTTCATTTCATCATATACATTTTTACATCATGGGTGAGATAATATGAGACTACATTTTCAAATACATGAAGATCCATTTCTTTGGATACAAAATATGTAATCGACTCCAAAAGAGTGAGTGAAGGGGCACATAACATATCATCATACTAATCCATACCTCAAGAATGCTTCCAAACTTTTCTTCAATATGATCCCAGTCATCCATAGTCTCCTCATCATGTTGGTAAATTTTGAACTTCATTTCCACATTCTTGTCCCTAGATCCATTAATTAGAATCTTCCATGTCCAAACTCTATTATCATATCCTACAACACTTTGGAAAAACCATATGCTTCTAGAAAATATGAATAGCATAGTCACATGAATAGATGAATCAAAATCCTTTCTCCATATGAGAACAATAGGATAACATGCAAATATGGAATGAGAGCTAGCCATTACATTCATCACCTTATAATAGATACACTTTCCCAATGCACTACCCCAAACATAATACATCACATGCAAATAGGAACTACCCAAAGCCACAATCTCATCACAAGGCTTGATAGGCACAAAAACTTACACTTATGGGATTCTTTCCAACCATAAGTTAATAAAAGTTCAAAACAAAATGTTGGGTTGAATTGATACAATGGTGCAACATACACGTAAAATTATAGAAATGTGTGAGCATAACTCTTAATCAAGATCGTAGTATCATCAACATATGTGAGTTCATTTCATCTTGGACATTATGTGGGAGAGACATCATGTGTATTTATCAAAGCATGTGAATCATCCATCTTATATTCATAAAAGAGAATGTCATTCTTTTCAATATTCTTAGCACATGGAGGATTTACATTATCATCATCATAATAATCATCATCATCATAATCATCAAAAATAGGTGGAGAAAAGGGATCATAATACAAGAATCATCATGAAAAATTTTATCATCATCAAAAAGATGAGGATCCATCATAATGTCATTATCCATATCAACATGCGCTTTTAATGTATCATCATCCAAAGGTGACACAACATCATCAAACCATCATCAAAAGAACTATCATTCATACATGACTCATTAGTAGGAGATGCAAAGAGATCATCATAAGGAGTAAAGGAATCGTCATATACATGACCCATAGATGCATCTTCAATGTGTGATGGAACATAATTATTGAAAGTTTGTTCATTTCCATTTTTATTTTGATCATGAAGATGGGGTGATGGTAGTGGCATAAATTGATGACATGGTTCATTTGTTAATGCAGTTGTGTCATTGGCAATAAGAGTGGTATCAAGGCAAGGTGAGGAGGCTTTTGCTTGATGCAAACAAGTGTGCATAAATTCATCAATGGTTGCTAACATGATGCATAACTTGTGAGGAAGAGCAAAAGTGGGACAAAAAGAAGAAGTATTCCAAGTTTTATGAAGAGCCAAAACTTTAGTGAAAAAATTCCCCAACTTATCATGCAATGGGTGATAAGCATGTGCATCTTTTTTTGTGGACACAACCCAAAATATTCATTGTGATAGTGAGCCAATTCCTTCTCCGATTCCCCAAGGCATGAATGGGTGCACCAATCCGGATTCTTACAAGCCAATGGTTCATCATAAGCATACCAAGCCATACAATTTAGACTCTCGAGAATTAAAGATATGGAAAAAAATGCACTTCACCCTTAGATATGCATGTGGGGAGTGAGTGGACAATGTATTATCCCTTGGTTTTTGATGCTCCTAGAAATGTCCATGGATATGTGTTCACCCTTTATGTCCCATGAGCAAAATCAAATAAGCACACCAAGCAAGAAGCAAGTGATCAAAATTAAATGGCACGAGTCAATCTCTCTCTCTCTCTCTCTCTCTCTCTCTCTCTTTATTTCTCTCTTTGGCACACACACAAACAAACAACATGTGCACACACAAAAAATGATAAAAACGCTTACCCTATGACCCAAATAATAGCGCCCACTAAAGACAACAAGGTAGCGAGTAAGTAGAGATCAGAATAAGACATATCTGCTCCTCCCAATGGGTTAAGGGATGGAGGGAACAAGCTGGCTTCACTAAGCTAGCAACATCTAATTTCTAAGCACCTAATTCAAATAGGGCCCAAAACCAGGCATCGACATTCAAATAGAGGACATTAGCACCCCCAATGATTAGGTGAGACTGAGTTGGTGGCATGTGTAGTGGATATTCTAGAGGAATAGCCCAGATCTCTTTTTGTCATCAAGTGGTGATGGTGAGGTGTAATTATAGGGTTGGAGATGGTCCAAGCCATCAATTGACTAGCTAATCGAGAAAGTGTTGGGTGGTGAGTGCTACCATCTGGGGTCCTAATTAGAGATGGTGTGCATGAGATGGGCCATGGAGTAGTCATTCTTTCTGTTTGACATGCTAGTGTGTGCACATGAGTCTGCACATGGAGGGTTGGTTATAATGGCAATTAAACAGTCTCAAAGGATTACCTGAGTAGATGGCTTGACATTGGAGGGGAAAGAGAAGCACCGTTACTATAGCATTGTACTGCAAAATGTGGAAGGAGCACTCAATATGGTGTTGGGCTCTGCCGCTCAGAGAAGATGCAACTAGGGTCAAGACACTTATTTCTAGATTATGATGGCACCAATGGGAACACAAAGTGGAGTTGCAAAGAATCACAGATTCTGGGTAGAACATCCATGTGTGCAACACATCAAGGGATTGGCGGTCGATCATTGCAAATGTGCCATGCGTTGGCCAGGGATGCATGATCCACTCTCAATAGGAGTACCTGGTTTTTCCTCATCATAGTTCCAATGGATATGCCTTAAGCTACCACCCCGAACCCAAAAGAGCCATTCTCCAATTCCTAGTGGTAGCAATGAACCCTCCAACATCACACTTATGGAATTTCTCACCAATTTTACTCTTTGGTATTGGATATTGCCTAGGTCAACGAATTGGTTTGGCATGCTCTCTCATCACATTCACTAGGAATGTGAGTAGGTTGTGTGACAATTTCAACAATCGGGTACGACTTGTTCTCCTCTACCTTACATTCTCTCAATGCTCAAGCCCAAAGAATTCCAAAATAAAAAACATTTCTTGTAGATCCCCCCCACCCCTACACCTCCACCTCCAACTATCCGCAATGATGAAAGCATTGGTCTCATCTTTTGCCGTGCTAAAAGAGCTCATCATGCACCTAGTTCCTTTGAAGACAAGAGAAATTTCTACAACGTGGCCACCACCATTTCTATTCCCATCCCACCTATTGTAGAGTCCTGCAAAACACGTATGGCCATGGTCCCTATTCCTTCTGAGTCATCCAAGGATTCCTTCCATTCTCCATCCTCTTCAAGACAATAGCAAACTCCTGCCTCTGCTCTACCTAAACTTGATCATCCCATGCTTGAAGCTCCTTTTCCTAGTCCTCACAGAGCCCCTATCCATGTGACTCATGTCTCCCAACATGCCCCCAATCCTATTCCTGCTTCTCTAGAGATGTCCCCTTATCCTCTCCTAGTTATTCTCTTGAAGGATCAAATTTCTCCACAAAGCCCTGGATGGTCCCCAAAGTCTCCACCCTATCAACCTTGAGGAAAACCACCATAGCCCAAAATCTCCCCTCTCCTAGCATCCTACAAACACATTGGCTCTTCGGTGTCAATGAGTATTGTTCCTTTGTCCATTTTTCTTTCCTTACTTCCTATCTTTTCCACTTGCAAGAACATATCCATTGAGCCATGAAAACCTCTTCCTAGGACTGCATCAATTGCAAGCACAACACGTGCTTACTATGGAATCAACTTAAAGAGCTTCAAGTCAAACTAGCCAATAGCACAGAAGCCAGGGCTAATATGGCTATATTGTATCATAGAGACTTGCAACACACCCAACACTTGAAAGGGTTCTTTGAAGAAGTATTCAAGGAATGAGATGATGCAACAAAACAGGCCAGCAATTTGCAAGAAGCAACAAATGACATCTCAAGACCATCTCTAAATTTAAGGAAGTAGTCAAAACTACATGAAGTCCAATTTCAGGTCAAGCAATTGCAACAAGAAGAGGAATTATTACATTCAACTAGTTCTACCTACCGGAGACAAATGCTAACCTCTTAACTTAAGTAACCCATCTTACTATTAAAGCTACTAGCCATACTGTCAAACTCACTTGCCTTCAAACCCAAGTGGAGTAGACTAAAACCAATTCCTTGAAATAGTTTTCTTGGACCCTCATCATATCAAGACGCTACGGATGACACTCCTTAAAAGGATACATGTCACTTTTCAGGAAGTTAAAAACCTTTTGAAGGTCTAGTGACAAAGTATGGTCAGTTATGACTTTATCTATGTTAATCGGCATAATCAGTGTGTTCCGTATCATTCTGTCATTGTGTATGTATGTCAAAGAAGAGATTAAGTGTTAGGTGATGAGAGTAGTTAAATTCTGGTAATGATCTAGAGTGCCTATCTATTTGATGACTGTGAGTTACACACTTTAATTGGTGAGGAGAAATTTAGAGACTTATGTCTATCCTTAGTTATCCCACCCAAGCACCCTCTTTGATTTATCTCTCTCCTTAACTGGAAGGTTATGGTTAAAAAAGTGTTGAGGATGTAGCATATGCATGACTATAGGGTATGTGTTATGAATTATGGAATATGTTGAACAAGTAATTGTTGGAGTGTTAAATTATTAATGTAGTAATGTGTTTTTGATGTTTTTGATATAGCAGCTGAAGGTTCGTGAGTAGCGTGCAAAGCGTGAAAGGGCGGATATCAATAATCCGAAAAATTATTATGCATAGAAGGTTCTATTGTTAGAAACAGCTAGAAAAGTAATGGTTAGAATAAGGGTCGTTGTAGACCGTAATTTCTGTTATTGAAAGTAATGGCTTTCTGTAAAAGTTACCAACTTTTAGTTTCACGCCTGCTTTTCGAAGCCGCTCTCATGTAACCACTCTTTTCGACGTAATCAAAAGTCCTATAAATACATGCACTCTGTGGACTAGAGGCATGGGGGGAGATTGCACCCAATACTGCGTTCTGTCTCATCTCTTGTTGCATCTATTTGTCTGTGTGTTTTTAGCATCCCTAATCTCTGTATGCGTGTGAGCAAGAGCCTGACAACAGTGGTATCAGAGCTTTGCACGCATCAATACAGAGGGTTTTGTTCTCTGTTCGCAATTCCGACTCCGATTTCGATTCTGATTCCGATTCCGTGTTCGTCTTCGTCTTTGGTTTCTGTTTCTGTTTTGGTTTCTGTTTCTGTTTCTGTTTTAGTTCCAGAACCAGAACCTACGTTTTCACCTACGTTTACACCTACATTTACTCCTTCGGCTTACTCCAAGGTGTCGACTAAGGCAAAGAACTTAGGCAGTAACTTAGGCAATAACTTAGGCAATAACTTAGGCAATACATTGGCAACATTGGCAACATTGGCACCCAAGGCTCCCTTGGCGACCGTTGGCAACCGTTGGCGTGCGAGGCAATTTTAATTTTTGAGTGGCAATAGAGAGGTTTAGATTCCCTAAGTTTTTCTCACTTTTCAAGGCAGCACGGTGCGACGCGACGCGGCGCGTCTCAGGGTACATCTTTTCAGGGTACACTTCTTAGGGTACACTTCTGAGGGTACACTTCTCAGGGTACACCAGGGTACATCAGAGTACATCCAGATAGGGTACTTTTCTGCTAGGGTACATTCCTTGAGGGTACATCCCGAGAGGAAAGCACTAGCTTAAGGGTCCAAGAGAAACAATGGAGGATTTTGGCAATTCACCTTTACCTGGAGTCTCATTCGAGCAAGAGTTAGAGATTATGCACCAAGAACTTCAAGCACTTCAACAAGCTATACAAGAACGTTATGCTATGCTTCCATTCCACGGACGAAAAGATGGCCAATTTGTCTTGTCATGGCTATCCCTATTCAACGATTTCTATTTCGATGGGTTATATTCAGAAAATCAAAAAATTCAGTTTGCTACCAATTATTTGGTAGGAAGAGCGCAACTATGGTGGAATGATCTTTGTCATAGTAAAGATTGTCCATGCAAATGGAAGGCTTTTCAAGAAGAGTTTAAGGATTCATTTCTACCTTTACAATTCAACCTACATGTTTGACAATTGTGATGCATTTACATATTGAATTTAGTCTATAGGAGCATCTTCAAGTTACGCTTGCCAAAATACATTAGAAAGACTATGTCAACATCTCACAGATACTCTTAATAACTTAACACCTCCATGAACATTTCCATGCATGTGTTTTTACATGGCACATGCCTATTTTTTTTCGTTCAGTGATGAAATATGTGACTGGCTATCCATGTTTATTATTTTATCAACTGAGGTGAGTTGTCTTTTCAACTGAAGGGCATGTTATGAATTATGGAATATGTTGAACAAGTAATTGTTGAAGTGTTAAATTATTAATGTAGTAATGTGTTTTTGATGTTTTTGATATAGCAGCTGAAGGTTCGTGAGGAGCGTGCAAAGCATGAAAGGGTGGATATCAATAATCTGAAAAATTATTATGCATAGAAGGTTCTATTGTTAGAAACAGCTAGAAAAGTAATGGTTAGAATAAGGGTCGTTGTAGACCGTAGTTTCTGTTATTGAAAGCAATGGCTTTCTGTAAAAGTTACCAATTTTTAGTTTCACGCCTGCTTTTCCAAGCCGCTCTCATGTAACCACTCTTTTCGACGTAATCAAAAGTCCTATAAATACATGCACTCTGTGGGCTGTCGGAACAGAGTGCATGGGGGGAGATCGCACCCAATGCTGCGTTCTGTCTCATCTCTTGTTGCGTCTATTTGTCTGTGTGTTTTCAGCATCCCTAATCTCTGTATGCGCATGAGCAAGATCCTGACAACAATGGTATCAGAGCTCTGCACCCATCAATACAGAGGGTTCTGTTCTCTGTTCGCAATTCCGACTCTGATTTCGATTCTGATTCCGATTCCGCCTTCATCTTCATCTTCGGTTTCTGTTTCTGTTCCAGTTCCAGAACCAGAACCTACGTTTTCACCTACGTTTGCTCCTATGTTTACACCTACGTTTACTCCTTCGGCTTACTCCAAGGCATCGACTAAGGCAAAGAACTTAGGCAATAACTTAGGCAATACATTGGCAACATTGGCACCCAAGGCTCCCTTGGCAACCGTTGGGAGTCGTTGGTTACGCGCGAGGCAATTTTAATTTTTGAGTGGCAATAGAGAGGTTTAGATTCCCTAAGTTTTTCTCACTTTTCAAGGTAGCACGGTGCGAGGCGACGCGGCGCGTCTTAGGGTACATCTTTTCAAGGTACACTTCTCACGATACACTTCTGAGGGTACACTTCTCAGGGTACACCAGGGTACATTCTGTCAGGGTACATCAGGGTACATCCAGACAGGGTACTTTTCTGCTAGGGTACATTCCCTGAGGGTACATCCCGAGAGGAAAGCACTAGCTTAAGGGTCCAAGAGAAACAATGGAGGATTTTGGCAATTCACCTTTACCTAGAGTCTCATTCGAGCAAGAGTTAGAGATAATGCACCAAGAACTTCAAGCACTTCAACAAGCTATACAAGAACGTTATGCTATGCTTCCATTCCACGGACGAAAAGATGGCCGATTTGTCTTGTCATGGCTATCCCTATTCAACGATTTCTATTCTGATGGGTTATATTCAAAAAATCAAAAAATTCAGTTTGCTACCAATTATTTGGTAGGAAGAGCGCAACTATGGTGGAATGATCATTGTCATAGTGAAGATTGTCCACGCACATGGAAGGCTTTTCATGTAGACCGCAGTTTCTGTTATTGAAAGCAATGGCTTTCTGTAAAAGTTACCAACTTTTAGTTTCACGCCTGCTTTTCGAAGCTGCTCTCATGTAACCACTCTTTTCGACGTAATCAAAAGTCCTATAAATACATGCACTCTGTGGACTGTCGGAACAGAGTGCATGGGGGGAGATTGCACCTAATACTGCGTTCTGTCTCATCTCTTGTTGCGTCTATTTGTCTGTGTGTTTTTAGCATCCCTAATCTCTGTATGCGCGTGAGCAAGATCCTGACAACAGTATGAAATTATTTATTCCTTCCATTGGGTGGACTTGATTGGCTTATAAAAGATCTGAGAGCTATGAGCTCAAAGATCCTCTCTATGACAAGGAGAGGAGTGGTTGCATGTGTGAAATAAGATGCGAAGGTATGTGGGAAAAGGATATCCCTCTCTTTATGTAGTTCTTGGAAAATAGGTGCCATGTTAAGGTGAAAAGAGAAAATGAATTTCTTTTCCCCTCCTAAAATCCTTCCACCTATTATAATTTTGAGTCACTTCATTATAAATTAGAAAACTCACAAAAATCTCTAATTCCCTCTTTTATTTTACACATCATCCAAAAGATCCCAACCACCATGTATGTCTAGAAATAATATCACCCCCATGTAGTGCGATTGGACAACTACTTGCTATCCATACTAGATTGAACCATCCACTTTAGTTTTCTTATCTTCCAAGAAACTTCTTTGCAAGAGAGGATAGGGAGCTCCCATCTATGAAAGACTTGACCCACTAGCACCTAGCTATTTGATGGACACTTTCTTATAAAAAGAAGGCAAGGTTCAAAGAGGAGGTGTAGGAGTGATGGTGTATATGGCATCCTTATACTAAAACTCTTCTCCCAAGGGGGGTGATTGTTGTGCTCCACTCACCCTCCCCTCTTTTGGGAAGATGAATAATAACAGGTTAGGATTGTGTATGCACCATCCAAACTCATGTTTACTCTATCTTTGTAGAGGATGCATCCAAAATTGTTTAACCATTTATCCCATCCCTCCTTGCATATAGAACCCTTATATGAGGTGCCGTGCGAGGAAAACCAAAGTGGTAGCCTTGAATTGTGTTAATCCACAATATATACCTTGAAGAAATACTTTTCCAACCATATGACCTTCTCAAACTAGATTGCATGGGGTTGTAGATAGTCAAAACCTTTGTTTAAGGGACTCAAATGGATGAAGAAAAGAACCATACAAGTTTTAATCAATGTTGGGCCACATGTTTTTACCACACATATTCAAGATGGCTACTCGCACACAACCCCTCGTTATATACCCAATTGTTCAAAAGGGAAACCTTTTATGCCCTCTCTCCTTCCCTGTACTATAAGGAAAGAGACAACCATTACTTCCTACATTTCTTCTATTGGAGAGAACCAATCTTCTAGCTAGATACCTACATGGAAAACACAAATAAATGAAGGAATTACCTATGTTTTCCAACCACCAACTTGCATGTGCTCCCCTTGCTCCTTGCTACTAGAAGCATCCCCTACCTCCTTAGGCAAGAGGGTGACAGAATGTGAAGCTGAGCCTTCATGGTTCAGTGATCTCTTATGGGTTTTCTTTCCCTTTCCATAGTAGTAGAGAGCTCCTGTGATGCCAACGTTAGATCCTCAAGGATCCTCCCTACTAGAAAGAACAAAACACAAGCCAAATTCACTGCCACATTACAAGGCTTTGCATAAGGCACAGTTATTCCAATCCCATGCATAAGAATGATACCTTGTAAAATGAGGATGCACATCACTTATATTACTTGTCTTTGCTACCCACATTACATTTTCTTTAAGGTTGACCTAACACATAGAAACACACAAGCTCAATCAGAAGTGGCCTCATGCTCTTCAATAGAGAGCTTTGCCAAATTCCAAAACTACAATGGTAAGTGAAGTTGTTGATTACTTTCTATAGATAATACAAAGCCCATTACATGGTTATGGATAGACCAGAGAGAAATAATTTAGAAGGATCATTTAAATTGTTTTTCTTTCATAAATAAACATACTCACACATACACATTCACATGCACATACACACATATACATGCACATGCACACCCACACATGCACACCCACACATGCACACCCACATACACATACACATACACACACATACACATACACATACACATACACATACACATACACATACACATACACATACACATACACATACACATACACATACACATATACATACGCATACGCATATGCATATGCATACGCATACGCATACACATACACATACGCATACGCATACGCATACGCATACGCATACGCATACACATGCATACACATACACATACATATACACATACACATACACATACACATACACATACACATACACATACACATACACATACACATACACATACACATACACATACATATACACATACACATACACATACACATATGCATACACATACCCATACACATACACATACGCATACACATACACATATGCATACGCATACGCATACGCATACGCATACGCATACGCATACACATACGCATACACATACACATACACATATACATACACATACACACATGCACATACATGTGCACATCCACACACATACAAATGCACATACACCTACACATACACATGCACATACACACACATACACATACAAATACACACACATGCACATGCACAAATATATTTACACAAACATACAGATACACACACATACACATCATATACACACACATACACACATATACACATACACATACACATGCACAAACACAAACATACATATGCACATACACATGCACATACACACATACACATACACACACATGGACATGCACAAACATATCCACATGCACATGCATTCAGATGCATGCACATGTATGCATGCACATGTATGCATGCACATAAACATACACATACAAAAATAAACACATACTTATACACATACACATACATCTGCACATACACACACGTACACATATATATCCACATGCACATACACATGCATGCACATACACATGCATGCACATACACATGCATGCACATGCAGATGCATACACATGCACATGCACATGCATCCACATGCACATGCATGATCATACATATGCATAAGCATATACACACATACACATACACATTGTAAGGCACCGGATTGGCATTATGTAATTTATATTTTTCTATACCACACGTACCGAAAGGTCGTAGCGAAGTGTTGTACCCTTTTTATCAATCAATGAAGAGACATTTCGGTGACTCTCCGGTAGAGAGGAGACGGGATCGCCAGACTGTCTGTCTGGGCGATTTGTGACTCTGCGGAGACATTGTGGTGCAGATTTTGTAATTCTGAGGCCTCTGAATTATCAGACCCCTACCATCCCCAAGAACCCGAAGAGATTAAAAGGAAGATTTGACGGAAGTTGTCCTTTTAACACTGGTGCCGTCTGTGGGAAGATGGCCATGCATTGAAGAATAATCAGTAAGGTGGAGCAGTACGTAAGGCAAGCGGTACAGAGGTGATATATGCCGGTTACTCGGTCCGACCAGTCTTATCCGAAGTATAGAAGAGACCAGCACCCCCGGGCAGTTCCAAATCTATTAGGGACACCCTGGAGCAATAGAAGTGTAGGCCATTTAAGCCTAGTTGTCGAAGGATTGGAGCTAAGTTCGGTGACACATGAGGAATTTCCGGTAGATTCCGGTATAATTTCGGTACGTTCTGAAGAAGGTACAGTAACTTCTGAGTGTACAGAGACACAGTGCGCAGTTGGTTCGACACCATCTGATTAGAATTCGAATCTTTCCGGTGATAACGTGGTGGTACCAAGTGAGACTGTTTCCGGTGAAAAGACAACTTGGTGCGGTGAAAGTTCAACAAGTTCCAGTGAAAGTTCGGTGCCACTTAGTGGGAGTCTGAAGTTTTTCGATGATATTGGAGTACTACCTGGTGGATCCTTGTTACGATCACCACTGTTCGGGGCAAGTCTGCCTACTCTTGATATTGAAGCTGACACAGAGTATTTGATTTGGAGATACGTAAGAGATTCAACACTATTTTCGAGCCGAAAGGTGAGCAGTCTGATAATACAGATTCCGAAGGACAAGGCACACCCCCTCAGAACTCAGGAAACAGTAGTGGTACCAATATTAGCACCATGAGTGGTCAACAAAAGCAACAACAACAACAGCCACATCCAATCATTCCACTTCGTCTGGTTCCAACAGGGGTGACATACACAAAGTTCGGTGGATTTCTAGGGGACGATCCTGATGCACATGTGCACACCTTTGAGATAAGCTATGTAGTGTTGAACCATCCACCCGACCCGGCGTACAAGGCCATTGTATTTCAGGACCTTAGTTAATGAAGCAGCTAGATGGTTGACTGAGTATGATATTAATCATTTCGTTAACTATGATGCTATGAGGGATGCGTTTTTACAGAGGTTCCGGTTGAAGAAGAATCCTACCAAAATCTTCGACTATTTGCAGAACAATCGGCAGAAGCCGTACCAGACTATTCAGGAATATGCAACGTTTTTTAGAACCCACTTAAGACAACTGCCTCCAGCACATGCTAATCTACCGGATGATGTGATAACCCAGTGGTTCATAATGGTTTGACCCCACAGTTAAGACAAATCATGATCATCCGCTGTGTGGGTGCTATGACACTAGATGCTATTATTACGATGGACCTGCAACTAGAGCATAAAGTTGGGGGATTCACCGAAGATTTGGAGTGGCTGAAAGCCAGTAAGAACGTAATAGATGATCCGGCTAAATAGATGTATTGCACCAAGTGCAAAAATCCAGGGCACACCAGTGCTACATGTGCCCTTAACCAGATGTATTGTGCCATTTGCAACACAACGGACACTCAACGGAAAATTGTGCGTATAATGCCAACGTGTAGGGGCGAGCAACTGTAAATGCTATTATCCAAGAACCAGGTCAGCCAACAGCCCATTATGTGCCATCATAGATGCGATCCAACCAATTGCAAGGATATAGGAATTATCGGAGTCAATGGAATACTAATTTTAATTCAACTCGATGGCAGGCGGGTATAGCAACGGACGGTACTTCTCTGCCACCACCTCGATGCTATTTTTACGGCAAGATTGAGCACATTCATACGTTTTGCAAGGATGTAGCAGAGTATGACAAAAGAAAGAAGGAGTGACAAAATCCAATGACCAACATGGTCTATATTTCACTAGTGGAATCACAAGCAGTAGTGGTTCAGACTAGATCGGGTAAGCAGTTACAACCCGCCGTTGAGGTGTTTGAGCCTGGTATTCGTGAGGAGCAGCGCATGTACACAAAGGCTAGTCAATGGACAGCTAACGAGCCAACTGTATTTCCTAATCCAATTCCCGTAACACAAGTTCCCTTGCCAGAGGCAAGAGCAAATGGACAAACCACTGCCCCAACAACAGTAGAATCATCATCAAAATCGGTGAGAAGTACGAGCCAAACAGATCAGGTATGGGATATCCTATCTAAGGCTTCAATTACACTCTCTTTGGGACAGTTGCTCGCCTTAGTGCCAGGAGTCAAGCAACAATTCCAACAACAGGTTAGTCCTAGATCTGCCTGTACTCCAGTGACTGCCACAATACAACTAGAAGCTGATTCTATGGTGGATCATTCAGTCCCATTGATCATTGTATGGCATAAAAATCACAAGATTACTCAAGTGCTAATTGATGGCAGTTCGGGTGTGAATATCGCAACTGCAGCTCTCTACAAGCAATTGGGTTCGACCCAAATCGAGCCCGTACAATTTTTTGTATGAATGGCAGATCAATCCCGAGTCCATCCGGTGGGCCTAGTACGGAATATTCCAATTACTTTGTAGGGTACCACATTCAAAATGACTTTTGTAGTCTTAGAACTACCAGAATCCAGCCTCAACTACAATCTACTTTTTGGTCGGCCATGGTTGAAACAAGCCAAAGTTGTCCAGGATTGGTTAGCGGAGGAGTTGACTTTCAAAGATAATCACTGGAAATATGTAGTTAAACTGGATGCCATCCAGCCGTGCGAGCTTCATGCAAGACCATATGTAGCGGAGCCAGTCCACATGTTGGAAGGCTTGCCTGACGATGAGGAAGAGGCGTTTCTGAAGAATAACAAAGACCTGATCTCCTTAGGTACTATCGATCTCCAATCAGTAGCGGACAAGTGGAGTCTGAGAGCGTGTACGGTTGTCCCAGTGACCGGAGATCTAGACGCAGATGATAGTATTGCTATGGATGGAGCCACCCTACATCAACTTCTACCGTCAGCTGACGATTTGGTGAAACCTCGACAATTTTATGTCCCGGAAGATCAGTTAGTAACATATAATTTGGGTGATGAGGTTAATCCGCGACCCGTTAAGATTAAGGCAGGATTGTCAAAGACATTTCAAGATGATTTGATACGACTCTTGCACGAGTTCTCCGATGTTTTTGCTTGGGACTATCGAGATATGAAAGGTCTGGACCAGATTTATCAACATCGGGTAGTGCTCAAACTAGAGGCGAGGCCAATCAAACAGTCGAGTTATCGCATGAACCCCAATTATGCAACACAGGTCAAAGTAGAACTCGATCGGTTACTGAAGGTGGGATTCATCGTACCAATCGAGCATGCTGAATGGATGTCACCAATCGTGATTGTTCCGAAGAAAAATAAACAACTCCGCATCTCTGTTGATTACCAAAAACTGAATGCTGCTACTGTACCGGATCCATTTCCTTTCCCCTTTCTAGACACGATGCTCGACCGGGTGGCAGGACACGAGACGTATTCATTTTTGGATGGTTATAGTGGTTATAATCAGGTGTGGATGGCAGAACAAGACATACCTAAAACAGCCTTCATCACAAACTGGGGTGTTTATGCTTGTACGGTCATGTGGTATGGGCTAATGAATGCTCCGAGCACAGTGCAACGTTGTATGCAAGAAATCTTTTCATCCTACCTAACTAATTTTATGCAAGTATATCTGGATGACTTTTCCTTATTTGGGAAAATTGCGGCGCACCTGTATCATTTACGGTGCTGCTTTCAAAAATGCCACGAATACCGATTATGCTTGAATCTGACAAAATTTGTGTTTGCGGTGTCGGGAAGGAGGTCGTGGCAGGAAGCCGGTGCGTGGGGTTGGATCAGGCCCCGCTCTGGTGCGCCGTTCCCGCTGTCCTGCGAGCGGCGTCTGCGCACTGGGCGCCTCGCCAGTGTTCTCCGGAGCGTGCGCGATCCTCGTAGGGTCCCTTGCCCCTCGGAAGTGTCGAGACGTGGGACCGTGGGCGTCGAAAAGAGACGATCGGATACCGTAGTGATACACGGAATGTAGATGAAGCCCAGCGATACAATGGAAATGAAACTGAAGCCTCCAATAAAATGAATGATACAAAAATAGGCCGCTACAGTGCGGGCCGACGGTACAATAAAACCGCTACAGTGCGGTGCGATGATACAATATAAACGCCGCCGCTATAGTGCGGGCCGGCTAGTATATTCTAGATCCCTCGCTACAGTGCGAGAAATCGCCCACGGGATTCCGCTTCGGTCTTCGCGGTCCAAGTTTTTCTTCCAGGTCTTCACTTCGGTCCGCTCTTTACTTCAGGTATCCTCCACAATGGCCTTCCTTCTCTTTACTTCAGATAATCAAAAACTGGAGGGAAGATCCGCCAAGAAGTTCAACGGGGAGTTAGTAATGGAAAACATGTAAACAAAATATGCAATATCACCGGATTTCAATTAGGAAATGCATCAATGGCTAGGTCATATACAACAGGCTATAAGTAGCCAATAAACTTATTGATAATGTTTATTAGTTCATCAAATTTATTCTTCCTCTTTAACAAGTGTGTGTTTACCTAGAACCTCTTGAACTATGTTTTCAAAGCATGATCACGCCTTGTATGGCACTTCAAAAACGTCTTCTTGGTCAACCAATGCGCTCTTGTAGTAACCCCACTTTAATCTACACTTGAGAATCTTGATATTCTTTAGTCAGTACTTTCACATTTCAAGAAGTGAGGGGCCATTTGCTTAGTCATAACAAATCCTCACATCACAACAGCCTCTTACATTTTTCATCGTACATAATATCTGCCCCTTGTGTGATGATCCTACCATGGCAATTCAGCTATACAAATATGTAAATTAATCAGATTCAAATGAATCGATTATGTCTCTCTCTCTATCCACATCGCGCAGGAGCTTAGATCTCTCTCATATCTACTTTATTTTCTCTCTTCCGTGCTTGTAGTGTGCCTCGGATCTCTCACATCTCTCTAATATCCCGATCTCTATGTCGGCAGTGTACTCATCTATCTCTCCAAGTCATCGAGTAATAGCCATCCTCTCCGTGTCCCTCTCCAACATTCACCGTCAACAGCGCAGCTCTCTATCTCTCTCCTATACGTGTCCGCCATCCACTCTCTCTTCGTGCCTCATGTGCTCTGCCGCCTCTCTCTACCGAAGATTGTATCTCTCCTCCATATCTCTCTTCTGATTCCGCCTACAAGCTCTCTTGCCGCCGACATAATCGATTCTCTGTCTATCTCCTGAATTCTCTCCGTCGAGCACCTCTCTCTTCTCTCTCTCCTCCGCGTTGAATATGTCATGCCGTCTCCCCATATCTCTGGCCATGTCCACGACTCCATGCGCGACCTGCCAGCAGATTCTCTCTATCTCCTTGCTATCATCTGAGACATACAGCAGGTCACTCATCTCTAGAACTCTCTCTACGTGGCTAATCTCTCTTAGGTCCGCGAATCTATCTCCGCAGTTCTGCTCCAGCGACTATCTGCAACGCAATCTCCAGCTTCTATCCGAGTTTGTGGGACAGACTGACTTTCTCTCAATCAAACTATGGAAAAACTACCGCACCGACCGTCAGAGCCCTGGGCCCTCTGTGCTGACGTTCTGCCAACAAGTTCAGCAACCCATCTCTCTCCGAGATTTCAGCAGCACTACAGCGAAGATGCGCCTTGAAATATGTGCGCTCTGATCTGGCCTCTTCCCTGTCCCTCAGTGTCTCTCAGAGATTACTTCGCGGAGTGCCAATGATCAACTATATCTCCCTCCACCGCCATAGTACCTCGGAGGTCTCACGAGATGCCCGCCTACCTTCTCTGCCTTCTCCCTATTCACGCGTCGGCAGCCGTCGGCAAAGACCCTCTCTCTGACTAAACCATCGCGCGCAGTCGCACTCTCTCTCCCGCTTGGTTAGATTCGTCCGATAGCCTCCTTTCTAAGAATCTCTCCGTCAAGGTCTGTCTATTTGACGCACCAGCAGAGCCGCAGTACCTCTCTCTAAGACACATGCGCACACAGTTGTACTTCTATCTACGCCAGTCTCCATCGAGTATGATCATTGTTTTATCATCTACACCATCGATTTTAATTCTAACTCTTCAACGGCAATTCAACCATTGGAAATACAAAACCAAATTATTGAAAATAGTAAGAGCCATGGCTATATGGAACTGATCGTGCAGTTGTATGCATGCCCAATTGAGCATGCATCAGAAATCTCCACCTTGCTCCCCAAATACCTTACACACACAGATGTATATTCGAATGGCTTCCATAACCTTTCTAACATCATAAATCTCTCTCTCAATGCACCATCATAAAGTATGAACAAAAGATAATTCATTCATGAATAGAAACGGCCAAGAGCATACCTGGAGGGAAGATCCGCCAAGAAGTTCAACGGGCAGAAATAAATGATGTATAAAGACCTATTTATAGGTTTCCCCTTGTCTATGACTTCTCTATAATCTTCTAACCTCCTTACTCAACTTTCCAATTTCAGACGACCATGCATGTTCACTTACTATTCTTGGAAAATCCCATCTCTTGATTCGATTTTTGATTCTTATCCTTTTTATTTTTCCTAAATTAATGTTTTGGTTTCACACTGTATACATGGTTAATTAATCTAAGGGTTTGGGCTAGGATAAACGCCAATTCCAAGGGTCCGACCTAGGATTTTTGGTCGAAAAAATCAGGATTTGGTCACAATTATCTCAAGCTCGCCAATTTAATGGTTTATTTGCAATTTCGGCCTAAACTCCAAGGGTTTCCAAGGGTTCGAGTTCATTTTTCATGGGATAAACCCTCATTTTCAGTTAGTTTCAAGGGTCAAACATAAGGTTTTCATGGGTCTAATGTCAGTTTCGTTTACACGCAGGTCTAACGCACATCTCTAACATGGTTTCTTATCAGACAGGCAATCAAATCAGTCAAATCATGCATGAAATGTATCCTCTTTAGATCAAAACATCACACAAATCTCATAAAATCTATGAACTTTGAAAAAAAACAATGCACACTCCCTGCGGGATTTCATCCCGACATTCGCCCCCGCTAAACCTGCACATCATCTTGATGGGCCAACCTGCAAGATCTGAGAGAAGAGTATCAGGGTTCTTTTAAAATCTCTTTACACTTTTTATCTTTTTCTTTTCAAAACTCAAATCATGATCTCATGCAGTCATGCAATTTTTATAAAGATCAATATGCATTTTAGAAAATTAGGTAGATTCAAGCTTCACAAACATCATATTATGTTTCTACGTCTGCAATCTGATAAGTAATCACATGAATAAATCGTCGGCTTTCTAGATCTTTTGTTCGTTCAACTGGTTCAGATCCAACTGCTCATTTTAAGTACTAGCATATACATATGTTCTTACTAACTCAGTTTATAGAATATACCTCGATTCCAACCATTTATCTCTTACTTATCTAACTCTCCATTAGATCTCTTTCTCTTTCTTTTTCTTTTTCATTTTCATTTTCTTTTTCTTTTCCTCTTCATCTCAGCTCAGCATTTCTTTTTATCTTTTATTTTTCACAAATCGGTCTATGTCGAAATCGGGTGCGACTCATGGACTTGTCCGCCCGGCCAAGTTTATTCCACCTGTCTGCCGACCCGACATAGCTCATGACATACACAACGTCAGCCTTGCATGAAATCGTCGTCAGCTCGTGGCTCTAACCACCCGATCAGAGTGACTCCACCCGCCTACCGACCCATACAAGCGCATGACAACAGATAGGTTAGGCCTACGACGAAAGTAGCTATGGCTCGTGGCCTCGATCACCCGACCAAGGTGGTTCCACCCGCCTACTAGCCCATCGTAGTGCACCAACAACATACACGCACATATAAGTTGGCATGAGTATGAATGTTTCTTTATAAATCATGATCCATATGGAGGTAAGATCTCGCAAGAAATAAATACTAGGATCCAAAGTTTCCCACTCACTAAGTGTTCAAATCAATCAGTATATACATGCACTCGGTCTAAGCATGCCATCACATCCCCAAGCTTTCACTCCCAAAAGTCTCTAGTCTGCTAACTGATCTCACTCATATAATTTCCTAGTCATTCATGCTTCATGCAAGCCCATAATAGATCTTCGTTATCTTCATTCTACATGATTTTCATAAACTCATACATATCTTTATCACACACATCAATGCAATGCATATGCTCTATCAAAAGAAAACACATCTCAAATGAGAAACATTTCACCTAGTCATTTTTCTTCATTTTGATCCAGCTTTTCTTTAATTCCATGGTCCATCATTCTTCATCAACATCAGCCTCAGTGTTATCAGTTCCCTCCAGAAGTTCTTGCTCAATCTCATAATCCGCTTTATTTCTTTTCTTGAATAATTTTATCCTCTTTCCTGCAATCAAAGATCTCAAAGGAGTATTGTCTAACTCACGAAGTGCATACGTACCATTTTCAAACACAGACGTAACCACATACGGCCCAAACCATCATTTGGTTAATTTCTTCTTAGCATTGCACTGAGTATCGAATGTACTGTCGTACACCAACACCCAATCATCTACCTCAATCCTACGTGGTCTGAGTCGATGGGTTTTGTCAAAATAGATCTTATTCTTTAGCCTTGACTCCTTTAACTTTTAGACTGCTTCTTTCAACTTTTCATTTCCTTGTTCTAACTGCTTTATTCTCAATGATAATAACTCTTCTCTCGTCATACCATCATTCCATGGGAGCGTCAACCATGTCACTATCTGAGTCTGGATGGGGAAGATTGGCTTTTGACAGTACATCAATTCAGCAGGCATGAAACCTGTGGACCGAGTGTAAGTCATCCTATCAGCCCATAACGCGAATGGAAGAAACCTAGGCCACTGCTTGATGTCATCGCTGCAAGCCTTAGAGATTGCCTTCACAATGGAAGGGTGACCTCTCTCGATTTTTCCATTTGCCTCTGGATTATAGGCAGTGGTGAGAGACAATCGAATTCCATGACGATCAAAGAACTCTTTTGCCTCTCTCGCATCCAACTCTCCCCTGTCCGCAACCACTTTCTCAACATATCCGAATCTTGAGATCACTTCTTCTAAAAGGAATTTGCATACAAGTACTCTTCGTACGAAGAGCTCGACCTTCCACATGGTTGGTCAAGTCCTCTCTGGCAAGTACAATGTATCTCATCTTATCTATCCCTTTGGGCATGGTTACAAGGTCGACTACCCACTTGTAATGGATACAAGGAGGGTAAGTCGGATGAAACGGATCTCTGTGCCTAACTGATGAATGCACCTAGCATGTAGCACAAGTGTCTACAAAACCTCTCACACTTATATAAATCCCTGGCCACCAGTAAGCTTCCCTAATCTTCTCATATGTAGCATAAAATCCTTTGTGACCTGCCCATAAGGTCTCATGCATCTCTCTCATAACTTTTCTCTGAAGACTCCTCGAACTCAATACTCTCTGTGGACTCTCTACCTTGCCCTTAGCGTGTCGCCAAATAAGACCATCCTTCAAGAAAAAGTTGTAAGACTTCCTCCTGATGGATCTATACTTATTTGTGGACCAGCCTGGGGAAGGTTTCAGAGTACTCAGATATCTTCCTATATCTCTCCACTCACCATCATACTCACTCTCTCGGAACTGCTCATAAACATACACCAATGGATCATATCTCATCATATGTGTATCTCTCTCTACCTCATCATCATCATCAGACTCATCATCAAATTTCGCTCTTGAAAGCATATCAGCCACTGTATTCGACTTCCCAGCTATGTGTACAAATGCAGGATTTATAAACTTCACATAAGAGATCCATCTAAGCATAGCAATATCCGGAGATGAACAATTTGCAATCATGCCAATCAGTGGAAGACAGTCAGTCTCAACTATCACATTCGCCCCAATGAAATACTCTTTATCGCTCTTTAAAGCAGTCACTAATCCCCATAACTCTCTCTTAATCTGAGGATATTTTCTTTGGGTATCATGTAGGATCTTAGCACCAAAGCACACTGCATATCTCTGCCCCTCATCATCATCTTGCCCTATGACCCAGCCTATGCCAATAGGACTGGTATCAACGGTCAAAATGATAGGTCTCTGACCTGAATAGTCAACACGCTTTAGAATCGGAGCTTCAATTAGCAGCTGCTTCAGTTTACGCATAGCTCTCGACTGTTTCTCTGTCCATACAAACTTCTTTCTCATTCTCAGGAGATCATATAAGGGGTTCGCAACGTGAGCAAAGTGAGGAATCCATATCACATAGAATACACACGCTCCTAGAAACCTTCTCACCTCATTGACATTACGACACACTTCAGAGATCTTGCTAATGGCCTCAACTTTCTGCGGGTACGGCTTGCGGCCATAATGTCCACACAGATGTCCTACAATGAGGACCTCATCAACGCCAAAAACCGATTTCTCTAAAGAAAGTGTTAGCCCCACACTTCAAACCTCTCAAAGATCTTCTCACAATCAGCAATATGATCTCTCACAAACTTTCTACATCCTGAAGCATCTAAACTCACATCTTTCACTCTTTCCTCACATCCCTTTATCGGAACATCATCAATGAATGGCATAGTCACAGATGGTATAAAGTCTCGTAAAACCAGATTCATGGCATTCATCATGTGAGCCACAAAATTTGTCGCTCCCTGCGGCAAAGTACACATGCGTACAAGGCCCAGTGGATTCCTCATGGTCGTAATGTCTCTGCTCTCCATAGCCAACTGAAACTGGTCATAACCTGAATATAGGTCCCCCATAGAGTATATGGAATGCCTAGCAAATGCTTGAGCAAATTCATCCACTATGGGTCCTATCCCTACGTTTCTAATTGTGACTTTATTCATAGGTTGCAGATCCTGAATAAAACGAAGCTTCCCATTTTTCTTAGGCACCGTAAACCACCTATTCGAATATGGAGCCGAGGAGGGTTCCAATATCCGCATGGAAATCTTTTCCTTTAGCAGTCTCATCAGCTCAGGCAAGTGAGCCTTTGGGACTGGTATAGGCCGGATATTCCATGGTATATGTGGTACTGTAAAGATAATAATGGGAGGTACTTGTTTCGGGTCTGCGCAACCTATCTCATGCGGGAAAAGCGCAAATGCTTTTTCGTGTTTCTTGATGACTTCAATAAATTTCTTTTTCTCTTCTTCTCTCAGGAATGGTTTTTCTCCAAACTTGATCTCTTTAATAGTCTCATCAGTGAAATGATGCCCTATGAGCTCTCGTCGTCTCAGCATAGGGTCATCCGACACTCATAGATACTTTTCATGACTATCTTCTGGCAATGGCTGAGCTATAGGCTTCAGTTTCTTATCCACAGTCTTATACTTTGTATTTACATTTACTTCATGCTCTCTCATAAACTCCTTAATCATCTCATACTCTTGAATAGAGCTGAGCATACCCAAGATTGTATCTCTCCTCCATATCTCTCTTCTGATTCCACCTACAAGCTCTGTTGCCACCGACATAATCGATTCTCTGTCTATCTCTTGAATTCTCTCCGTCGAGCACCTCTCTCTTCTCTCTCTCCTCCGCGTTGAATATGTCATGCCGTCTCCCCATATCTCTGGCCATGTCCACGAATCCACGCGCGACCTGCCACCAGATTCTCTCTATCTCCTTGCTATCATCTGAGACATACAGCAGGTCACTCATCTCTAGAAATCTCTCTACGTGGCCAATCTCTCTTAGGTCCACGAATCTATCTCTGCAGTTCTGCTCTAGCGACTATCTGCAACGCAATCTCCAGCTTCTGTCCGAGTTTGTGGGACAGACTGACTTTCTCTCAATCAAACTGCGGCAAAACTACCGCACCGACCGTCAGAGCCCTGGGCCCTCTGTGCTGACGTTCTGCCAACAAGTTCAGCAACCCATCTCTCTCCGAGATTTCAGCAGCACTGCAGCGAAGATGCGCCTTAAAATATGTGCGCTCTGATCTGGCCTCTTCCCTGTCCCTCAGTGTCTCTCAGAGATTACTTCGCGCAGTGCCAATGATCAACTATATCTCCCTCCACCGCCATAGTACCTCGGAGGTCTCACGAGATGCCCGCCTACCTTCTCTGCCTTCTCCCTATTCACGCGTCGACAGCTGCCGGCAAAGACCCTCTCTCTGACTAAACCATCGCGCGCAGTCGCACTCTCTCTCCCGCTTGGTTAGATTCGTCCGACAGCCTCCTTTCTAAGAATCTCTCCGTCAAGGTCTGTCTATTTGACGCATCAGCAGAGCCGCAGTACCTCTCTCTAAGACACATGCGCACATAGTTGTACTTCTATCTACGCCAGTCTCCATCGAGTATGATCATTGTTTTATCATCTACACCATCGATTTTAATTCTAACTCTTCAACAGCAATTCAACCATTGGAAATACAGAACCAAATTATTGAAAATAGTAAGAGCCATGGCTATATGGAACTGATCGTGTAGTTGTATGCATGCACAATTGAGCATGCATCAGAAATCTCCACCTTGCTCCACAATTACCGTACACACACAGATGTATATTCGAATGGCTTCCATAACCTTTCTAACATCATAAATCTCTCTCTCAGTGCACCATCATAAAGTATGAACAAAAGATAATTCATTCATGAATAGAAATGGCCAAGAGCATACCTGGAGGGAAGATCCGCCAAGAAGTTCAACGGGCAGAAATAAATGATGTGTAAAGACCTATTTATAGGTTTCCCCTTGTCTATGACTTCTCTAGAATCTTCTAACCTCCTTACTCAACTTTCCAATTTCAGACGACCATGCATGTTCAGTTACTATTCTTGGAAAATCCCATCTCTTGATTCTATTTTTTATTCTTATCCTTTTTATTTTTCCTAAATTAATGTTTTGGTTTCACACTGTATACAGGGTTAATTAGTCTAAGGGTTTGGGCTAGGATAAACGCCAATTCCAAGGGTCCGACCTAGGATTTTTGGTCGGAAAAATCAGGATTTGGTCATAATTATCTCAAGCTCGTCAATTTAATGGTTTATTTGCAATTTCGGCCTAAACTCCAAGGGTTCGAGTTCATTTTTCATGGGATAAACCCTCATTTTCAGTCAATTTCAAGGGTCAAACATAAGGTTTTCATGGGTCTAATGTCAGTTTCGTTTACGCACAGGTCTAACGCACATCTCTAACATGGTTTCTTATCACATAGGCAATCAAATCAGTCAAATCATGCATGAAATGTATCCTCTTTAGATCAAAACATCACACAAATCTCATAAAATCTATGAACTTTGAAAAAAAACAATGCACACTCCCTGCGGGATTTCATCCCGACAGCGGTCTCTTGTGGCAAACTCCTCGGCCATATTATCTCTGAGCAAGGCATACAAGTTGATCCGGATAAAGTTGCAGCTGTGTTGCAGGCACCAGTCCCTACAACATCGAAAGAAGTTATGCGCTTCCTGGGTCAAATCCGGTGGCATGGCAGACATTTACGGTGGTTAGCTCATTTAGCAACACCACTTAATCGGCTCATGACTAGTACTCCACGGCAGTAGGAATGGACTTTAGAATGCCAAACTGCATTTGATCATTTAAAAGGCTGATTGACGCAGGCCCCCATTTTGCAACCACCTAATTGGGACCGTCCGTTCCACGTCTTTGTGGATGCATTGGACATAGCTATTGGCAACGTTTTAATGCAGCAAACTGATAAATGGTTTCGGCCTGTATATTATGCAAGTCACCGATTAGCCCCTGCTGAGAGAAATTATTCAGTGACCGAAAGAGAATGTCTCGGGTTGGTGTACTCCGTGAAGAAATTACGGCATTATTTGTTGGGCCGAAAATTCACCTTTCACGTGGATCATGCCGCACTTGTGTATTTGGTCCGGCAGCAACATTTAGGTGGTCGCTTGGCTCGATGGGTTTTATTATTACAGGAATTCGACTATGAAGTTATTCATCGACCCGACACAACACATGCATTAGCGGATTTTCTCTCTCGGTTAGATTCCGGTGAAGCTCCGATGGGGGTTGATGACACTACACCGGCAATTTACGCTATTGAGCCAATTGTTTAAGAATCTACAGAACCTCTTGTGCCCCCTACCTACTACGATACGTTGCTAACTTTTCTCACTGATGGTTGTCTTCCTCCGCATACTCCTCCTGCTCTGCGGCGGAAGTTTGCAGTTTACAGTCGCACATTTCGGTTGATTGTAGGTCAACTGTACTACATGGATCATACTGGTGTTTTACTTCGATGTATTCCACCGCATGAAGCAGCATCGATTATTGCCTTGGTGCATTCATTACCCTCAGGTGGACATTTTGCAGTTGATCTTACTCACCATAAAATTCTGCAAAGTGGGCTTTGGTGGCCTACCATGTACAAAGATGTGGCTCAGTTTGTGTAGTAGTGTGATACCTGTCAATGGTCTAGACAGCCATTACATTGGCACTTCTTTCCTCTGCAACCTGTCTTACCTTTGGAACCCTTTCAGAAGTCGGCGCTCGATTTTATTGGACCAATCTCACCACCAGCAACCTTTAGCAACAATCGATTTATACTGACTTGTACGGATTATGCCACCAGGTGGGCGGAAGCTTGGGCTTTACGTTCGGCCATAACTGTTTCGGTTGCAAAATGCCTGATGAAGGACGTATTTCCGTGTTATGGCTTACCTCTGGAACTTGTGACAGACCAAGGAACCCATTTTGCCAACAATTTAATGCGAGTACTAACTCACACTTTTCAAATTCTGCATAAATTCAGTTCACCATACTATCCGCGTGCTAATGGTTTGGCTGCTCATGCATGACGCCGTAATTATGAAGGTTATCATTCCAATAACGAGTGATGATTAGCATTTTTGATCGCCTCCTGGTGCCTGTGTATCTACTTAATCTTGTTCCTTTTACTCATAATCGCTATTGTGTCTGTGTGTTTTTGCGTTCTTTGTGTTATGTGTTCTCTGTGTTCTTGTGCTTTCGCGTGTGCGCCATGGAAGCACTAGCCAATGTTGCTACCTTCCGTGAAGGACTCACCCCTGAAGTGAGTGAGTATTTGCGTATTCGTGGTCTTTTGAACTTTGCTGAATTGCCTTGGCACTCAATGGAGTGTCACCCATTTTATGCGTAGATTATTGCCGCTATCGTTGCCACACCTGCTATGGAGCAGAGTTGGCCTATCCTTTGTTTACCGTCACGAGTCATGATCACTTTGGCTTCATTTGCCGATGCCTTCTGACTTCCTCGGGATGGATTGGAGAATGGTCCACTCCTTGTAGCCACCATGACCACATTATTTCCACGGCACTCATCTAATGAGTACGCCATTCTGTGTCGACCTGACCCGGAGCATACCGCTTTACAGTTTTTGGTCGCGATTTTGAACTTGCAAAAACGCACCTACGGTATCTCGCGTCCATTCTACTCGATGATAGATATGGCTTCTCGTGAGTCTTTTAATTTCGCATCTTTTTATTTCCGGCGCATTCACTGTGAATGCGTTACGGTTATTAAACACGTTAATAAGGGTGATCTTCCACGATCACATCTTCCCCATATCCTCACTTTCCTCTTTCCAGTCATTCAAGCCGTGCAACCTCCGCCAAATGCTCCATTCCTGTTGCATGAAGAGTCTACGCGGATGCTTGAAAATGAGGAAGATGATGATGCAGATCTTTTTCAACTCCTTCGCCAAAAACGTAGCCGTATAAGCCCGTCTGAGAGCCAGGTGCAAGGATCCAATGCCGAACATGAAGAAGAGGTCTTCCACGACACCGCCACTTCAATTCATGTTGATTCTTCCACCCATTCTTCTCCAATCCAGCAGCAGGGACAAAGTGATTCCACCACCGATTCTGAAGAAGTTTCTTCTCCAGACGATTCTCATCAGCAGACTCTAGATGATGTGCAAGCCATTGTTGCAGAGATTTTCAATGAAGTGATTGATGTTGTGATTGCCAGAACTGAAGCAACAAAGCAGTCGACTACCGAAATAGTGTTGGTGCCTAGTCTTCTTACCCCACTTCCTTCCACCATGCACCTTGTTGAGCCAATTGTTCCAGTCCAACCTATTATTCCTGAAGTACCCCCTTCTCCATCTTCTTCTCCCGCCTATTCTCCACCCTCTTCCCCTCATTTTTTCTCTACTTCTACATCCCAATATCTTCCTACCCTTCCTGCTCCAACCCCAATGTTTCATGAACTCAAATCTATGGGTCGACTGTTGATCCAATTTTCGTAGCAGTTACCAATGCAACTGAAGATGGCCACTGATAATATCAGACAGGAGTTGCAGCATAAAGTTGATATTTTGGAGGATGATATTGCCCCACTATAGGAAGAAGCAGATGTCGTTAAAGCAGAGAACCATGCTTTGCAGATGCAGGTCCAGCAACTTCAAGCAAAGATTGCAGAGCAAGACTCTTTGATTGCCCAAAGAGATGCGGCGTTGGCTGAGTTAAAAGCCAAGGATGATTTGTTAACTGCTCGTGATGAAGAGATCAAGCAGTTAAAACAACTGGTACAGGATAAAGAAGACGCTCGAGTGGCAATTGGAAATTTGCTGGAGGAAACTCGAGTATGTATGTATGTATGTATGTATGTATGTATGTGTGTGTGTGTTAGTATGATCAATGTCTACCCCTCATGATTGTATGCACATTTTGTAAGGCCCCCATTATGAGGAGAAGCCAAGCATGCATTACCCAATTGATGGGAATCCCAACTTGCATGTTGGGATTCCCATCAATTCATTATGAGGAGAAGCGAAGCGTGCATTACCCAATTGATGGGAGAGTCAGAAATCATTTATATTTCTTAGGTCGGTTCAAAGCCGTGTATGGTAACTACGTGTGCGGTGGCTGCCCATGCTCTACCTCCCATGTATAGCCGTCTGTGGAAGGCCATCCATTATCCTACATATACATGACTTCTCCACTACCTGAGACATCGAATCGAGCTAGCATACCTCTACCTTGTATCTCCTTATGTAGAGTTGTTTAGATCACCATTTAAGCTCTCCCTTGAGAGAACATGGGTGGACAATGCCATCGTCTTTGTACTTGCTGTTAGTAGAAAATTGTTGAGATTCTCTTATATCTGTTATCTTCTCTACTATTGCTCATGTGTTATATTGCATGACTATTGTCTTACATGGTATCAGAGCCATAAGGTTCGAATAGCTTGAGAAGCATCACTATTTTAGCCTACTAGCAGACTAGAATATTAGTAGATTATTCAAGAAATTACATTATGACTTCATCATCGAACACTGGTCTTGGTGCTTCAGCCAATGTTAATGTTGCACCTATTCAAATTCATCCACCTGCATTTATTGAAGGGAAGCTGGATGGAACCAACTATACACTCTGGAAGTTCAAAAGTTTTGCAAATTTGGACTCCTATGAATTACTTGACACTGTCATGGGACCGATGGGATTGGATCTAGAGCCTATACCACTTGAAGATCCAGCAAATTCAAGATTGATGATTCAACCAGATCCAGATCTTCTACGAGCTTGGAAGAGGCTGAATGTTGATGCATTATGTGCAATTGTCACTAGTGTAAGTGATTTTGTGCTTACTTTAGTTCAACATACTACTAAAGCACATGAGGCTTGGGGCATATTGGCTCGTCAATATGAGATCAAGAACCACACTAGGACACAAAATTTAGAAAATCAGTTGGCAAATGAAATGCATTCTGATATGAAAAGGTTGAAGATTACATCAAACGGATAAAACATCTTCAAGATCAATTGGTTGTAGTTGGTGTTGTTATAACACCAGAAGAGCTGGCTGGAAGATGTGTACGTGTTCTTCCAGCAAAGTATGATGGATTAGTAATAGCCCTTAACACTCAGGTAAGACCAACTCCCCTTACATTTGAAGAATTTTGTGCTATGCTTTTAGAAGAGGAGATGTGGTTGAAGAATCAGCAAAGTACAAGTGATGCTGCATTCTCAGCAAATGCAAAAGGTAAAGGCTCTTCTGATGGATCAAAGAAGAAGCCAAAGAAGAAAAAGTTCACGAGAAGTTTCTTCTATTGTGAAAAGAAAGGCCATGCCATCAAGGATTGTAGAAAGAAGCAAGCTGATGAACAAAATGGGACTATAGAATCATCTTGGAAGAACAAAGAGTCTACAAACAACACATAGCTAGAATTATGGGAAGCTATTGAAGAGGTATGATCATCTGCTCAAGCTGTTGTTGATTAACCATGGATTTTAGATAATGGAGCTTCTCGCCATATGAACAATAAAAAGGATTGGTATAGTTCCCTAGTGCCCTTGTGGGAATCCATCAATGTAGTGGTAGGAAATGACTCCAAGTGTCCAGCTGAAGGAATTGGAACCATCTCTTTTATCACTTCTCCAGGTGTTGAGAAAAAGTTATCCGATGTTCTCTATGTACCTACACTTAAAAGAGATTTGTTGTCAGTTTCTGCAATAACAGATCGTGGACTCAAAGTTCACTTCAATAAGAGTGGTGCAAAAATCATGGATTCATCAGGTAATGTAGTAGATAAAGGCATAAGACATGATAACTTGTATGAGTTAAGCACCTTAACTACTACAGAGGGTAAAGATGTAAGCATGTTATGGCACCAAAAATTTGGGCATCTTGGATTTGCAGTTTTGAAGGAGTTGCAAAGAACACGGGTGGTTGCTCATTTGCCTGCATTTTTAGAGTTGTGAGAACCTTGTGAAGCTTGCATGATGGGCAAGCAACAACAAAAGGCATTTCCACCAGAGACTAGCAATGGATCTCAAGCTCCTCTAGAGTTGGTACATGATGCTCTGTGTGGTAAAATGTCTACACTTGCTTTAGGAGGATCTTTCTACTTTTTGTTGTTAATCGAATATTATAGTAGAAAGATGTGGGTTTATTTCATTCGTGAGAAGTCTGATGCTTTGAAAAATTTAAAATGTGGCATAGGTATCTGGAAAATGAATCAGGAACGGTGATCAAGGTTGTTTTTTGTATTTATTGTTCGGCCATTTGGACTTGATTATAACCATTGTAGCCATCAAGGAATGAATACATGTCTTTGCCAAACACTTTATCCAACATTCTATCTAAAAAGGGTAAAGGGAAGGCATCTAGAATAGTGGCTTCATTCAACTTTTGGTAGTTCACACATATCCATAATTGTTTATTCTTCTTAGGGATAATAAAAATTGGGGATATCCACGTTGCATGCTCAATCCTAACAATAAATGTCACTATTAATAATCAATCTATTTTGGCTTTGACAATCTTGGCATTATGGGGGTTCATTTGATAACTAGGTTGTCTCATGGGTCATGCATCTATCTTGAGAAGCACGTGGTGTAGGTAGATATGGGGGTCAATGCCCTTCATGTGTGTGTAATCCTAGGCAAAATATCAGCAAACTCTATCACTAATTGTAATAGATCATCTTGGAAGGGTTTTTTAACAGTGAGACTTAATTTAATAGGTATCTATCTAGTGCGAGGTTCTAAGTAGTGCATGACAAGTTCTAGTACGTATATTTGCTTACATGGGTCTCTGATCCATATAACAAAAAATCAATCCATGTTTCTAGTGTGATCGGTTGTATAGTATGGGTGCTGAGGGACCCTTGATTTAGAACACATTCCAAATCAACAGTGTCATTAATATGGATTAGACATGAGAAATTTAGTTTCCTCATCATCAGAGAAACTGTCCAACATATGGATAGGTTCAGCAACATGGGTCATTGTATGAATTACACATGGAACAAGGTCATCCAAAGGCACACTATACTTTTGGTGGTTATGTTTAACGATGAGTTCTTTTATGGACCCGTCTTCCAAGACCTTGGCATGTTTTAACCACGGTCTTCCAAACAGTAAATTATTATCCAAACTAGATTCAAGAAGTGCTAAAACCATAGATATCATGAGAAATGCTGCTCCTTCTAGTGTGATAAGTCTAATTTTTACTATGCCACCTACATGTACTCCGTATTGATCAGCCATCGAAACAAAAACATTTTCCGGTTCTAGATTTATCTAGCCCAACTTCTAACAAATTGGAGTCCTAGAAATATTGACAACGGACCCACCATCTACCAAAACGTTTGGAATAAAATGATTTTTGAAATAGATCATAATTAATGGGACTTATGGTCCACTATAACATCGAGTTTTGATTGAATTGTTTCCATCATTGTCTTTGGCTTAGTCTTCTTCACATAGTGCTCAAATTGTTGTCAGATTTTGGAGACCAATGTTAATAACTCTCCCATGGGTAATGTAATCGGGTAATTTTCCAAAACATTCTAGGTTGCTATTGTCTCTAAGTCTTTTTCTAAAGAGGTAGAATCCCATATAGTCGAGTTTGGGGTGTTAAATTGTGTCCAATATAGGTAATGTTTTGGTGATAGGGGTAGGAGCAAAAAATTTATGTGGTTCCTCTTAGGCCTAACTCATAATTTTGTTCATCACTCACTAATGCTCCTTAAAGCCAGGTACAAATGTATTTGTAGCTTCATGTAAGGTTTTTCACAACGGCTTTTTATTATAGCTGCTTGAGGTTCTTCACTTGTACTAATAACCATGTTACTCATGGGGTTCCTCCATTCTTTTTCGTGCTTGCAATACTTTTAAGCATCCTTATAGTATCATTGTATATGATCCAATTCCCCACAAAAATGACACCATGGTAAGCTCTTGTCCATAGGGTTTGGATTCCCCTGGTTCCATGTAGGAGGGCCATACTTTTGGTCAAAAAATTGTGGTTGGTGGATATCCACTATTAAATAAATGGGGAGGATATAAATAATGGTTGTTACTCCTAGTTCCCAGATAGCTGCATTGACTGCCAGTCTACTCTGTGCTTTTGTGTTATACAAATAATGCTCTATGAAATGGGTAGAACATTCACAAAATGGCTCAATATATTTGATTCAAAGCACATTTCATAGCGATATGCCTTGAATTTTTGCATTCAACACAAGAAACTTGTTTCAGTGCTTCATCAGGCTTGTTATTCCTAGTTTGTATCCAATCCAATTCTTCTAAAAATAATCCAATCTTATGTTCCAGTTGAAATGGCATATCTATAACCGCATCTAAGGTCATTACTCCAATACACTAGATAATCATGATTTTTGGTAACCAGGGGTTCAAACCATTAATGAACCTTTATGTGATAACATCCATTGGTAGGGCTATGTTTGCTTCTTGTAATTGTATTAGATGTATTCAAAAAATTGTGGCATACTCCTCAACGCCTCGGTTTGGCTTCTATTTGTTATTTTGTAGGAAATAATAAATTTGTTTGGACTCTTCTTTAATCAAAATATCTATAGCAAAGCATCTAAGATGGTGTCATATTGTTGGAAATGGTTTAGGTCAAACTCGTTTAGCCATTTAGTATCCTCGCTAACCAAAGTAGACTAGGACACTTGTGCATTGTATGCATTATTTCGTGGATTTTCCAACACCCCATAATTGATTTCAAAGGCCCGGATGTGTGTGTTTGGGTCATCCCTTCAGAATCCACAAAATTTGGCATAGGTCATACCTCCCAGATATTGCCTTTGCATAGGTAATGTTGTGTCTGCCATGGCTCTAGGATAAAAATCTTCTACTCCATATATCACTTCCTTAGAATCTGAACTGGTATGAGATATTTGTTGCATAGGTTGTGCTCCCTTTTTGATAGGTATCGAATTCCATAGCTTAAGGGGTTCTAGTTCACTAGTTAGAATTATCTTTTTGTTACTCTATAAATTCAGGATACATGCTCCAATTCGTCCTTCAATCGGTGTCCTCCACCCTTCAACTACTACTTCCTAGTTTCTAGAGAGGTCCTTAGGTGATTTTGGAAATGTCTATGATTGTATCGTTTTGTGGTTCTACCTAAACAATCTGATTTTCTTGTTTTGTATCTTGGTCAATTGCTAGTTTTACACTACCTGAAATTTCACCAACATCAAAATTCTATTGGAACATACTGGAAAACTCTCCAAAATTGTTTCTATGCAAGTGACACCCTAGACACATATTCAAGGGTATTCTAAGGATCTTTTGCATTTACCCAATACCTTGAGGATATATTAGATCTTATATCTACTTAGATCAAGTGGGATGCCAAAAAGAGTACCTCTTTGAAAATCTCTACAAACCCACTTGATGTGTAGAGATAGTTGTGGATCATTATTAAAGGGTACTTGAGAATTTCGCCACAATAACTACTAATAATGCACCTGCAAACAAGTATTGAGAATCCCAGAGACGAGTACACTAGTAGAAAAAAGTATGCACAAAGAAAGGGAGAGAGAGAGCGAGAGAGAGAGAGAGAGTATATTAGGCAAAGTAGCTAAGTAAAACCAAGAATGGAGAGGGCACCAAGAGATTTCCTTGTGGAACGTGTGTTAGCATCGACCCAAAGGAGCACCAACTCCCTAGCATGCTTCTCACAAGGCTCCTTGCACTACTTCTTTCAAGTGCAAGAGTTGCACAATGTTGTTCTATAATGGATACCACAAGCTTCTAATGAATACAAAACAGTCCATCTCCCTCCCACACATCATCCCAGCTTGCTCTTTTATAATGGAGGAGAGAAAATCTACTTGTTGAGGTCACTATGATCATTGATTTCCTCATGATCATAATATATTAGATAGAACCATCAATGAGATTATAATTACATGGAAAATTAGGAGAAGAGAGTGTGTAACTATCGTCACATCCTAGAGAGAGAGGTAATTTTACATGAATGCTTTGGAGATTGCATGGGGTTGTGCCTTTGGGAAAATTTTCACCCACATGGGAAGGAGATACTCTTAGGAGGGATAAAGAGAGGAAGACATATAGCTTGTGTGGATAGAGAAGAGGATAGTGAAAACAATACTTTCAAAGAGGGGATATCATGGGTCCATGTTGTGAAAAGCTGATGGGGTATAGATAGAGATAAGTGGGTGTTGACAAAAAGTTGCTCAACACCAGCCAAGGTAGCTTCTAAAACATCTAATATACTTCCTTGGATTCGAGGGAATGCATAAATAACCACAAATTTCTTTGTAATATCATTACCAAATGATTGCATCAAAATAGATGAGTTTGTACTTCACAAGGCTTGGAAAACCTTCTATTTTGGGAATTAAAGCTCATAGTAGAATGCTCAAATCTAATAGCCTAGTACAAATTGACTAGGGAGCTATTGCAAACATTCAACTTGAGTATCCAGCTACCTAAAGAAAGTTATTTCATGAATTTAACTTCACTATACAAGGAGCAATAAGTATAACAAGTGAGGGGGGTCAACCCAACTTTTTTAGGAAGAAGATGAAATGGAGACAGAGTCACATTCACATCTTCATAACTCAAGATCTACCCGCTCAAAGATAATGAAATTTCACATGCAAGCAACAGCTCATAAGGGTCCTATCTAAGTGATCAAAGGGAAATTTGAAGATTGGGTACTTGCATATAGAGAAATGAACCACACAAGTTGATTGTGCAGCTCAAGGTACTATAGTATTACACAAAGAATGAATATTCAGGATATATGAATCATAATCTATATTGATATTGCACATATGATACAAGGAAGTTGTGGAGGACTACTCTCACTTGGAATGAGTACAATTTATGCTCAAAATTGCAGTGCAAAACTCTTAAAAAACCTCACTCTTCCCCGCAACTAGAAGGGGGTAAATTTATACATGATTTTGAATTTGAATCTTGATGAGTCATCCACCTTAGTTTGAGGCTAAAATTTATAAGTGGTTTGAATTTGAATTCCAAGTTGATTCATGCATTTTTGACTACCTGGTCCGTGCAACTCCATGCCACTTTTATGTTTTACATTTGATGAAGATAAGTTAAAGTATTTATCCTTTGAATTTTACAAATATAGGTTCACATGATTGGATATATGTGAAGTAGATAATGAGAGTAGTCCAAGAGATAAAACAAAGCTCATAGGCTTTCTTTTTTCATCAAAACTCCCTCTAAAGTTGAACAAGCTTAAGTTTTCAATTCTTCGATATCTCTTGCAATCCAATCATTGATTTGAATCTGTTCATCTTGATTCCATCCAATGCCTTTGCCATCATATCTGCACATTGTTGATGAGTTTATACATAGAATTATTGAAATTTTTTGCTTGTAATATTTTCATTGAGATAATGATAATGAACTTCTTTGTGTTTAGCCTTGGCAAGATATGATGAATAGATAGCTTAAGACCTAAATCAAAATACAGGGTCTTAATCCACATTGCTTCCTGAGTTGCATTAGAAAGTCCTCTATACTCGACCTCAATTGATGAGACTACCATGAAATCAATTTTGTACCTCTAATGATGAGGTACCCAGATGTAATTTTGCTATCATCTTTAGAGCTTGGCCAATCCACATCAAAGAATAGCTTGATATCTATATCAAAAGTTTAAGGATAATATAAACCTTCATCCTTATATATTTGATTATTCTTTCTGCTCCTTCAATTTGAGGTTTTCTTGAAGTACTCATGAACTGTTTAAGACACTACTCCATAGCATCTGTCAACCTTTGTCAATGTAGCATAGTTCAAGCTACCAACTAGACTCTGATAGATAGTTATATCCTCTATTTGTTCTCCTTCATGAGCACTTAACTTCAAGTTCATCTCCATAGGTGTACCTACAATTGTTGAATTCTCCATTTTGAATTTGGAAAGAATGTCTTTGATATAATTTCTTTGAGTAAGGTACATACCCGTTTTTGTGTATATCACTTCCAATCCTAAGAAGTACCTAAATAGACCTAAATACTTATTTTGAATTCCTCTTCTGTATGAATCTTGATCTTCCTTATTCTTTTAGCATCATTACCAGTAATTATGATATCATCAACATATACACATAGGTATATGACTTCAAGTTTATTCCTCTTCATGAAGAGGGAAGAATTTACTTTTCTCACATTGAATCCTCTATCTTGAAAATAGGTAACATGCCTATAATTCCAAGCCCTACAAATCTACTTCAAACCATACAAAGACTTTCTCAACGTGAATACATACTTAGGGCATGATGAGTGTTCAAAACGAGGAGCTTGAGACATCTATAGCTCTTTGGATATCCATCCCTTTAGAGAAGCATTTTTTGCATCCATTTGGTAAATCTTCCAATTCTTGGAAGCTGCAATGCTCATAAGCACTATGATGGTTGTCATCTTTGCAACTCGTGAAAAGGTTTCTTCATAATAAATTCCTTGTGTTTGTGCATACCCGTTAGCCATAAGTCTTACTTTTTACATGTTTATAAACCCATTTAAATTTCTATTTACCTTGTATATCCATATTGAACCTATGATATTCATAGATGGGGTCTTGGGTATCAATTCCCAAGTTTGAAGGCACAATCTCTTCCTCCATGGCATTCATCTATTCACTCCATGGCATTCATCCATTCACTCCATGGCATTCATCCATTCACTCCATGGCATTCATCCATTCATGCTTCTTCTTTGTTTCCTCATATGATGAGGGCTCCTCAAAGTTTGAGTCCTATTCTAGGTATATAGAATGTTTAGTAACCAATGAAGTATCATAGCCATACCTTTCTAGCTTTTTTTCTCTCTACTTGATCTTCTAATTATTTGTTGAGAGGATTCTATCACGTCTCTCAATTCTTGCACTTTAGCTTTGCCTCTAGGGTTCCAAGAATTTATTTCTCACCTTGGATTATTATGATCATCTTCACAGTCACTTGATGCCTCAAGTGTGTGCTCATTATTCTTTGATAAAGTTGGAAAGTTCTCCTCTAGGTCATAAGGCAGTTTGATTCTCTCGCAATCATCTTCAAACCATGATTTGTTTTGATCAAACACAACATCCCTACTTACAATAAATCCTTTGTTGCTTGGATTGTACAACCTATATCCTTTTGGATTAAGATCATAGCCAATGAAGATGCATTTCTCTACCTTAAGATCCAATTTGCCTTTAATATGTGAAGGCATGTGTGCATATGCAATGCACCCAAAACTCTTGCAATGATCAAGGGTAGGTTTTCTTCCATTCCATGCCTCATAGGGGTCATTCCATCAAGAGCTTTTGATGGAATTCTATTCACCAAATAGCTAGTTCTTGATACTGTCTCTACCAACTAGTAGTTGGGCAGTTTCTTTTCATCTAGCATTGAGCTTGCAACCCCCACAATTGTTCTATTCCTTCTCTCTTCCTTCTCTCTTCCTTCTCTCTTCCTTCTCTTTGCCACTCCATTTTGCTCAAGGGTGCATTTGGTGGTGATTTTCCTTTTGATCCCTCTCTCTTGGAGATAAGAATCAAAGTCATGGGAGAAATATTTTCTCCCCCCATGTGACCTTAGTCTTTTTAGGGTTTTTCTTGTTTGGTTCTCCACAAGAGCTAAACATGTTTTGAAAAATGAAAATATTTCATCCTTATGCTTCATAAATATAAGATAATACATTTGCTTGAATCGTCTATGAATGAAACATAGTACCTTGATCTAGAGATTGAAGGCTTTTTGCTTCATCCCCAAATATCTGAGTGGACCAACTCCAATAGGTCTCCATGTATGTAGGCTTTCTTCGTGAAGGGTTGCCTATGAGACTTACCAGATTGACAAGCACTACATTTATATATATGTGTTTTTTTATATATTGGGTAGCCCAAGTAAACTTTGATCCCTACTCATCTTTTTGAGAGCTCTTTCCCCTATGTGAGATAATCTCTTATGCCAAATCTCTAATTCAGGTAGATTTTGGGTTCCATAATTAAACAATGGAATATTCTTGGTGTCTTGGAGTTCAAGGGTGAAAAGTATACCTATCTTTTGTCCTCTTGTTATCTTCTTGAATCCCTGATGTGGGTCTTCAACAAATGCTCCATGCTTGGTGAATCTAACATACAAACCCTTCTCAATAATTTGACCTACACTATAGAGGTTCTCGATAATAGTAGACACATAGATTACTCTGCTTAGTAAGTTCATATTACTATTTGGAGTCTTCACATTACCTATCTTATCAATTAGATGCCTTGTGTCATATCCTATTTGGACTTTATGGCTATTCCTTCGGTCTTGCAAATCTAAGAGTAGAGCCACATTGCATGCCACATGATTTGAGCATCGTGAATCTATATACCTTCCTTCATAGTCATGATTATGGGAAGAAGTAATCTTCTTGATCTTGATCATCTATATAGTTGTTGTAGTCTCTCCTCCCTTTGTATCCACCTTGGCAGTTGTTGTTGCATGATTTTTTATTATATCCATAAGAATTGTTGAATCTTCCTCTTAAGTTTCCATAGCCCACTCTATCGTATCCTCTTCCTATTTGGTTCCTTGTGTTACTAAAATAATTTTTGTGATGTGATTTTATTAGAACACATATAGCAGAGGATGATGAGCTTTTGGCTCTAGCCCTACCTTGCCTACCTCCTCTGTCTCTTCCTCTTGAGCCTCTACCTCTACCTGCAAAGTTAGCTTGATAGGTACTTCCTTCAATTGTTAGACTTCTTGCCTTTGCCTTTGTTATCCTTTCTTTTATTCTCATATGTATAGAGAGCAGAAGATTGATTACCTTTTTGGTTATCTCCATTCTTCATAAGCTTTGCTTCATGTGTGAACAATTGTCCCATGAGTGTGTTGAAGTCACGAACTTGCATGCCCATGTAAAGGTCTATAGCTATGGTGAAGCTCCCATTTTTCATGACCTTTGATTCCATTGATGACCTGCCTTACTATTTGTTCATCATCAATGACTTCTCCAATGCTTCCAAGATGGTCTACAATATCCTTAATCTTGGTGACAAAATCAGTCACACTTTGCTTGGGCATCCTCTAGAGTGTTGTAAACTCCATCCATCGTTCATTTTTCGTGGCCTTGTTGCTTGATGAGAAGAATGCTTCCACAACATTCCATGTCTCTTGTGATGTCTTTCCAAAGCATCCTTTGAGCATACTTGAGCATCTTGTCAAAGCATCCTTTGAGCACCATGCATTCAATCTTTCTTGCTCCTCTTGTGTTGGTTGACCCTTGATTCTGTGTATTGAGTTGTTACCTCAATTCAATTTTTGAATGGATGAGGGGAATCCATCGCCCATAATGTTTAGACTTTAGCTTTGCTCTAATACCATTATGAAAAGGTGATGGGGTATAGATAGAGATGAGTGGGTGTTGACAAAAAGCTACTCAACACCAGCCAAGAAATATTCTAGAATGTCTAACATACTTTCTTACCTTCCAAAGGATGCATAAAGAACCACTAGGTCTTTTGGAATATCATTGGAAAATGATTGCATCAAAACAAATAAGTTGCACTTGAGAAGACATTGGAAAACCTTCCAATTTGGGAAGTGAACTTCATTGTAGAATGCTCAGGGCTGATAGCTTCGTAAACATTGACCATGGAGCTTTTTCACAAATTCAATTAGAGTATCAAGCTACCTTAAGCAATTCATTTTATGAATTTATTCACTACAAGGAGAAATAAGTATAACAAGTATGGGGGTCACCCCAAATTTTCAAGAAGAAGATGGTGTAGATAGAGTCACATTCAAATAAACATAACTCAAGATCTACTCATTCAAAGAAAATGAAAGTTTCCTCTTTGGTTCCTAGAATTCTTGAAACAATTTTCAATAATGTGATTTCTTAGACCACATATGGCACATGGAGGTGAGCCTTGAGCTTTCCCCCTGCCTTTTCTTCCTCCTCTACCACTTCCTCTTGAGCCTCTACCTCTACCTACAAATTTTTCTTAAGAGGTAGTACCTTCATCATCATATTTATTACCCTTGAGTTATCTCCATTTTTCATAATCTTTGCCTCATGTGTAAAAAATTTTCCTATGAGGATGTTGAAATCAAGAACTTGCATGTCCATATAGAAGTCCATGGTTATGGTGAAGGCTTCCCATTTTTCATATGCCTTTATTCCATTGATTACTTGCCTTACTATTTTCTCTTCATCAATGAATTCTCGAATGATTCCAAGTTGGTATGTTATGTCCTTTATCTTGGTGATAAAATCAGTCACACTCTGATTGGGCATCATCTTGATGGTGAGTTCCATCCACAATGAAGTATTTCTGATGAAGATGAAGTGATGCTGAAAATCTTTGCACTACACCTGCCAAATGATGAGGATGAATTTGCACTTGATGAAGATGAAGTGGTACTGCAAAATCTTTGCACTACACTAGCCAAATGAACTCCAGAGATATGTAGTGGGCCCTTTTAGCTTGCGAAAGGATGTATTAGACACCCTATGTACCTTGGCAGATCAATCTCAAAAGGATGAATCAAAACAAATATGTTGGAGTTCATCCAAGAACAAAAAACTTGCTATTTTTGTTCTTACACATGTTCACTGTTTTGGACAATTCTCTAAGCAACAACAATTAGCTTGATTCCTTTTGGGAAACTCTAATTAATTTAGTACGCTAACAATCATGAGTGATTTCATAAAAAATGGTGGAATACATGCAAAGAAAGGTATTTAGCAAATCATATCTCCATCCCGACATTCACAAGCTGCTCCAGTCATCAGACTAGTGAGCAAAGATATGCTAATATAAGATGATCCCAAGAATCAATGCGAATGAACCTTTGTAGGATTATAATAGACAATATGCTGATTCTATCATGCTTTAAATCATGGCAAATGATCAACTACACACTGAGAACAAGCTGTGAGACTGTTCTAATGGAGTTATAACAGAGAAGCAAAATGACAATATAATGATTATATATGTATTAAACATGTACAAATACAATGTCATTGGCAATCAAGCATTGCTCAATGTGTGAGAGGTGAAAGAGCTATGAGGTGAGCTCTCACTTCACAATGGATGTACTACAGAATGATCTCTCTACCTCGAGATACACACAAGTCTTCTTGATCCTCTTCTTATAGCTGAACTTGGAGCCAAATTTTGAATTCAATTTCAAACTTCTACCTAAAAGGTGAATGTTAACATATAGGATAGATTCTTTCATTGCTCAACAACAAGGTGATATGTGATTTAATCCTCGTGAGTGTAATCCACTTTTACAAGAGTAAATGTGAAATACTTTTACAAGAGGTTGATCATATGAGGCCTTTCATGGGTTATGCAAATAGGTTGAGCATAAGTGAATTGAACAAGCATGTGGGCTTGGGTATAATTGCAGCAATAGCTCCCCCTCAAGTGCTAACATGCTTGGTTTTTGTTGCTCCTTGATTTCTTGCAACCCAATCATCAATTTGAATCTGTTCATCTTTGTTCCATCCAATGCCTTTGTGAGTATATCTACACATTGTAAATGAGATGATACATAGGATAGTTGAATATCCTTGCTCAGCAATTTGTCCCTGATATAATGATAGTGTACTTCAATATGTTTAGTCCTTGCATGGAAATATGGATTGGCAGCTAAGTTAATGGAACTCATGTTGTCACCAAAAATATTTGGAGTCCCAATTTCCAATCCAAGATCTGTAAATAGTTTCTTCATCCACATTGCTTCTTGAATAGCTATAGTAAGACCTCTATATTCAACTTTATTAGAAGAGAAAGCAACTATGGGTTGCTCCTTAGATGACCATGAGACAAGTTTTGACCCTGCAAAGGTAAGATATCCTGAGGTGCTTCTCCTATCTTCTTTGGAGCTAGCCCAATCTGCATTAGAGAACAACCTTCATTCATGGTCCCTTTGAGACATTTGAGTATCCTCTTGGCAACATCCATGTGAGGTTTCATGGGTGTGTGCATAAATTGACTTAGCACACTCACACTATAACATATATCTACTCTTGTCAATGTGGCATAGTTCAAACTACCCACAAGACTTTGATAACCTATGATGTCTTCTATGAGTTCACCTTCATGTGAGCTCAATTTATGATTAACCTCCATTGGAGTACCTGCAATCTTGCATCTTGAACTTTGTCAACAAGCTGTTAATGTATTTCCTTTGAGTAAGGAATAGACCATGATCTCTGTATACTACTTCCAATCCTAGGAAGTATGTATATGAACCCAAGTCACTTATCTTGAACTCTTATTGCATCTGCTCCTTGATCTTCTTTATCCCATCTGCATCATTTCGTATAAGTATAATATCATCCACATACACACGAATATATGACTTCAGAATTACTCTTTTTGATGAAGAGTGATGGATCCGCCTTGCTAGGTTGAAATCCTTTATCTTGCAAGAATGAAACAAGCCTGTGATTCCAACCCCTTGGGGCTTGTTTGAGTCCATATAGAGCTTTATGAAGTTTACACACACAAACAAGATGTACTTGATTCTTGGAACGTGGTTGTGCCATATACACCTCTTCTGTTATCCATCCATTAAGAAATGCAGTTTTTACATCCAATTGAAGTATCCTCCAATTCTTGGAAGAAGCAATACTAAGCAGGACTCTTATTGTAGGCATCTTTTCCATAGGAGAGAAAGTCTCCTCATAATCAATTCCCTGCGTTTGTGCAAAGCTTTTTGCCACAAGCCGTGCCTTATACCTGTTAATGGAGACATCTGAGTTCTTCTTCAATTTGTAGATCCATCTTGAGCCTATCACTTTCATTGATGAAGACTTTGGAACTAATTCCCAAGTGTTATTTTCCTCAAGAGCTTCAATTTCTTCTTCCATGCATGCCTCCACTCTGATTTCTTCATTGCTTCCTCAAAATGTTGAGGGTTCCTCTTGATTTATGTCTTGTGCTAGATAGATTGAATGTTTAGTAACCAGAGAAGTATCAAACCCATACCTCTCTGGTTTTCTTTTCTCCCTCATGGAACTTCTTGATGTGATGATTTTGCCTCTTCTCCAAGTTCCTGCATTTTGGTTTTACCTTTTGACTTCCACATTTTGAGTTTTTCAATCTGATTTGCTTCATCATCTTTGATCTTCAATTTTAGAAGGGTTATCCTTGACAAGCTTTGGAAAATCTTCTTCAAGATCATAAGTTAATTTGATCTTTGTTGGCATACAAAGCAACAGAGGAGTCATGCACAAGACGGCAACAAGGCCAAATCATTTTTTCCATGGACTATTTACAAATCAAGTGATTTTAATCACTACACAAACATTGTAAATCCCGTTTTTGGTAGAATAGACTCCATTTTGTGCAAGCCGAGGAGTCCTTGAGCTTGAGGAGTATTAGAACTAGTGACATATCAATTTTCATAATTTTTAGACTCTGTTTGAGCCCTCAAATAGACTCTAGAACCTAATTTTTAACTAGGCCGGACACTAGGTCTGGACAAGACCAAAGCTAGTTAGAAAACTATAAAAAGAGCTAGAGAGCTCATTTTTGGGGTTAGATTGTTTGTGAATTGAGCTTATGTAAGAGATCTTTTGATTAATGCAAAGAACTCCATTGTTCCTCTCCTTGTTCTTGCCTTGTGTGTGCGTGTGTGTGTCAGTGTGTGTGCATGCTTGTGTGCTTCTCACTCACGCACTTGTGCCTTCACTTGCTCATAGTCTTCATACTAGTCATCACGTCTCCACGGATTGACAATTATGAGGTGAATCTTCTCACGTTGGTACTCACCATTGTGCAAGAGTGACACCAAATTTGGCGCCGTTGCCGGGGAGAGAGCTTCGAGGACGAGCGTGTGATGGTAAGACGTCGAGTTGAGACATTGGAGTTATAGGTAATATCCTTCTTTCTCTTAATTTTTCTTCATCTTTTCCTTACCTTCGCATCACCATCATCACCATCATCATCTCCACCATCTCCCACCTCCATCTCCATCTCCACAAAAAATTTCAGTTTTTGGTCATATTACACCCCCCACCTCATTTCCCTCATTTCATTGTGAGAGAGAGCGAGAGAGAGCTTGCATGCTATCTGTTTTTGAGCTTTTGTTGCAGGAACTTGCTGTACCACCTCCTCCAGCAGTGTGCGCAGGTACGACAGACTCTGCACAGGTCCCGGGACGACGACCTCTGTCTGTCGCGACAGACAAAAAAACTTAAAATTTTGTGAATGCATGTTTGTCATGGTAACCTACACCATTAGGGCACTCTAAATCACTAGAAGCTTCTCAAAAATTTGCGTTTTTTAAGTCTATCGCGACAGACACCGTCTATCGCGACAGACCAAAATTCCACGACAGACAGCGTCTATCGCGACAGACACCGTCTATCGCGACAGACAGAAATCCACGATAGACCCCGTCTATCGCGACAGACCCCGTCTATCGCGACAGACACCGTCTATCACGACAGACAGCGTCTATCGCGACAGACACCATCTATCGCGACAGACCAAATCACGACAGACGACAGACAGCGTCGACAGACAGAAATCCACGATAGACCCCGTCTATCGCGACAGACACCGTCTATCGCGACAGACAGAAATTCCACGACAGACAGCGTCTATCGCGACAGACACCGTCTATCGCGACAGACCAAATCACGACAGACGACAGACAGCGTCTATCGCGACAGACACCGTCTATCGCGACAGACAGAAATCCACGATAGACCCCGTCTATCGCGACAGACAGAAATTCCACGACAGACAGCGTCTATCGCGACAGACAGAAATCCACGATAGACCCCGTCTATCGCGACAGACAGAAATCCACGACAGACAGCGTCTATCGCGACAGACACCGTCTATCGCGACAGACAGCCCCCACGATAGTTTGTGTCTATCGCGACAGACACCGTATATCGCGACAGACAGACATTTTTGGCAAAAATTAAGGGGTAAATTTTTGGAAATTTAGGCTAAATTTTGGGCATATTTGCACTCTCAAATACTCATACACTTACAAAGGCCTTAGAAAAACGCATTAAAACCCCTGAAAGGTTCTGTTTGTCTAGTTAACCCCCTAAACCCTGAACGATCATAACTTCTTCATACGAAATCCATTTTTTGAGCTCTAGGGCTTGTCGGAAAGCTCGTGGCATATACTACACGCCCTCAACTGTTTTTTATAAGAATAATGCGTTGATTTTCAGATAGGATATTTGGAAGTTGACACACTGAGGGGTAGGAACACCAAGGGAGCTCTAGAGGAAATTTCTAGCAATACAAAAGGGGGAACAAGGGTCATTAAAAAAGTGTCTGAAATAAATTGTCTGTCAATTGAAAGGTCAACTTGGAGCTAATCTTGGGACTTATGCAGGTCTATTGAGAAGCAATTGAGAGCGTCCAAGCAAGGGTTTTGCGCAAGCTTGAGAATCAACTTCTCGAGCACTAAAGAGCAAGGTTCGGCAAGAAAGGTCGGAATACTCTCGACTCCTCTTCGTCAATTCCTAGCTTAGGCTAAGAACGATTAGAAGTAGGAGTAAGTCAGGGCGAGGATAGGCAACTATCAAGTTGAAGCATACCTAAACTTTCAAGCTCAAGCTAAGGGCATAATCCTTGTACTGTCGAGAACTTTAAAGGGAAAGAACTTAACGTGGAACGATCAACTGTAAGTGCGAAACAACATTCAAATATTCCTGACGACGTGATATCAGACAAGACCTTAAACACGATAAAATAACTAAAAAGAACCAAGCGACTAATCTAAAGTAACCAGCAACGAGGTTGTACCCTGGGCAAAGAATTGGGCTACTTAGATAGGCATATGAACCTTAGATCAGGACGACATCTAGTAAGGGAGAGACAAAGCCTTAGATCTTCAGAGGCTAGTGTTAACCACACTGCTAGGTCTTGGGCCCAGCAGTTGAGCCACCACTCGTACTACCCTAGCGCTGAGACCAGTGAGTCAGAGATGTCTCAAGGCATGGATAGACCTACAGGAAGTTCAGGAGTGCCTTACTTGTACAGGGTGGAAGGCCCTTACAAAACACAGTTGGAATACCTTACGACCAACCGATTAGGTGCTAGCATCTATGAGGACGGCCTAGGAAGATCTGTGGTACAGATTAAGAATCTTGATCAATCCATAGGACTAGAGCACCCAGCTGTCAAGTTTGAAAACGGTTCATACCTGGACAAAGAAGGAACCATATACGTAGTCACCAGTCACCCAGATAGGACAGACGAATTTGGAAATGTGATCCCAGAAGCTGACTTAGGTGACCTAGAGCAAGGAAACATGGGTATAGAACCTCGAACCCCTCGAGGCAAATCTGTTCTCACTAGGATTATCACACCTGAGTGGGTTCCCCAAGACAACAAGAGCATAGAGTTGCTCCTCAATCGAGAAACTGACGAAGCCTTTTGGAGGTATAAATCTAATCAGCCAACTGATATAGGAACTATCATGATCTATGAGTTTAAGGATCCAGATAGCCCAGATAGAGTGACCTACTTAGATCACACTTCGGAAAGGATCTTTGTGGTGACAGAAAATGATAGGCATGCTTACACTTGGAAAGGCGAATTCATTTTCCCCCAACCAAGATCGAAAGTATCCTATGGTCACCCTGGAGCTGGAACATCCCAAGCTCATGGAACTCAAAGAGACAGAAGTAGACATAGACCAGAAGTAAGCTTTGCCAACCTAGTGGGCAGAGAAAGAACGAGGACGGAGACGAATAGAGTAGAACCTGAGATACTTAGAGCTCACAGGAACCAAAGAAACGTGGATGGATTCCTGTTGGCAGTAGCCTTGGTACACCAGGACTTACAAGACGTGAAAGTCAAAGAAGGGAGTCAGAGCGAAGGGACAACACAAGCAAACAGGGCAGTCAAAGAAGATCTGGCAAGTAGGCCAATATTTTTTCAAGACATTAATGCAAATCAAGAGATGGACATGCAGGGAGGAAGAGCAAGTAGGGAGCTCGAAGATATGTATGGCAGATCACGAGAAGAAATCCCTACAACAATAGTGATTTTTATCACTCACAATCATTTGTAAATATCATTTCACATTTTTGTAGCTCCATTTTGTGCAAGCCAAGGAGTCCTTGAGCTTGAGGAGCCTTAGAAGTAGTTGCGTACCAATTTTCGTATTTTTTAGATCTCGTTTGAGCCCCCAAATAAGCCCTGGAACCTAATTTTTAACTAGGCCGGACACTAGGTCTGGACAGGGCCAAAAGCTAGTCAAAAACTATAAAAAGAGCTAGAGAGCTCATTTTTAGAGGTTAGATTGTAATTGAAACGAACTTGTAAGGGCTTTTGAAAGTAATCTAAAGAACTCCATTGATTCTCTCTCTTTGTCTTGCCGTGTGTGCGCGTGTGTGTGTATGTGTGTGCATGCTTGTGTGCTTCTCACTCATGCACTTGTGCCGCCACTTGCTCGAGGTCTTCATACCATCCTCACGTCTTCCCGGATTGACATTAAAGGAGGTGCTACTCATCATTAAGCTACACCAAATTTTGGCGCCGTTGCCGGGGATCGAGCTTTGAGGACGAGCGTGTGATGGTAAGACGTAGAGTTGACGCGTTGGAGTTGTAGGTATTTTCTTCACTCTCATCGATTTTCTTTTACTTTCTTCACCATCTTCATCACCATCATCATCATCACCATCTCCCACATCCATCTCCATCATCGCAAAAATTTCAGTTTTTTGACTATATCCCCATCTCCACCTCATTTCCCTCATTTCACTTGTGAGAGAGAGCGAGAGAGCGAATTTGCATGTGCTGTTTTTTGCATGTTTTGTGAGCATTCTGCAGGTACAGGCCGCATCATCATCCCCAGCACTCTGCGCAGGTACGGAATTCTGAGTAACTGTCTGTGTGTCGCCGAGCTCTGTCAATCGCGACCGACTAAAAACTTGCTCTAATTGCTAAACAAAGTGCATATCCATGACCTACAGGCCTAGAGCTCCCCAAAAATGTGTTTAGTTTTTTGAAATTCCACAGATTTCTGTCAATCGCGATCGCTTTGTCAATCGCGATCGACAAACCACGACGGACAGACCTGTCAATCACGATCGACACGTCAATCGCGACCGACAGAGTCAACGACCGATTGACCACGACCGACTGACCATACGCGTGACACGTGTCAATCGCGATCGAGTCATCAATCGCGATCGACTCATCAATCGCGACCGACACAGTCAACGACTGTTTGACCACGATCGACAGACCCTCGCGACCGACCTGTCAATCGCGATCGACTCATCAATCGCGACCGACACAGTCAACGACGCTTTGACCACGACTGATTGACTTTTCGTAACCCCTGTCAATCGCGACTGACCAGTCAATCGCGACTGACAGCCACGACGGACCTGTCAATCGCGATCGACACGTCGATCGCGACTCACCTGTCAATCGCGACCGACAGACTTTGCGAACGCGTTAGAAGGGCAAATTAGGTCAAATTTTCAAGGCAAAATTATTGGTCTAAATTTTGATTGAGTGTGGGACAAACACTAGGGTGTAGTATTGCATCGCGAGGCCGTGCCACAAGCCACTCGAGTATTCCTGTTTGACTGTTAGCTTGTATTGAATCCTGATTTAACTCCCTAAACCCTGAACAGTCATAACTTTTTCATACGAAATCCAATTTTTGAGCTCTTGGGCTTGTTGGAAAGCTCGTGGCATTGATTTTCAGAGAGGGTATTTGGAAGTTGACCATACCCAGGGGGATCAAAGTCAGGGGTCTTTAGAATTATTTTCCTAAAAGTCAGAATGCATATGTGTGTTTATGTTACATGAATGAAAGTTGTTGGTTGTGTCCTTTGAATCTAAGCATTGAGCTAACCGTGGGACTTTTATAGGTCCATTGAGAGCAACAGAGAGCGTACAAAGCAAGGTTTCTTTGCAAGCTTGAGAACCGGGTTCTTGAGCACCATAAAGCAAGGGATCAACAAGTAAGGTTGGGATATTCTCAACTCCCTCTGTCATTTCCTAGCTCAAGCTAAGAACGAGTAGAGGTAGGAGTAAGTCAGGTTGACGATAGGCAGTTATCAAGTTGAAGACTACCTAAAAAACTCAAGTTCAAGTTAAAAACATAATCTCTGTACTGTCGATAACCTAAAGGAAAAGAATCTAACGTGGAACGATCAACCTAAAGTACGAAGAACATTCAAGCGTTCCTGACGACGTGATATCAGACAAGACCACAAACACAATAATTAACTAAAAAGAATCAAGTGACTGGTGCCAATTGATCGGCAACGGGGCTGTACTCTAAAAAAAAAAAAAAATTGGGCTAATCAGTTAGGCATATGAACCTTAGATCAGGACGACACCTAGCACGAGAGAGACAAAGCCTTAGGTCTTCAGAGGCTAGTGTCAATCACACTGCAAGGTCTTGGGCCCAGCAGTTGAGCCACCGCTCAAACTACCCTAGCTCTGAGACCAGTGAGTCAGAAATGTCCCAAGGCATGGACAGACCTACAGGAAGTTCAGGAGTGCCTTACCTATACAGGGTAGAAGGCCCTTACAAAACGCAGCTGGAGTACCTTAGGACCAACCGATTAGGTGCTAGCATCTATGAGGATGGCTTAGGAAGATCTGTGGTCCAGATTAAAAACCCTGATCAATCCATTGGACTAGAGCACCCAGCTGTCAAGTTTGAAAATGGTGCATACCTGGACAAAGAAGGAACTATATATGTAGTCACTAGTCACCCTGATAGGACCGATGACTTTGGGAATGTAATCTCAGAAGCGGACTTAGGTGACCTGGAGCAAGGGAACATGGGTGCGGAACCTAGAACCCCTCGAGGTAAATCAGTTCTCACTAGGATTATCACGCCTGAATGGGTCCCCCAAGACAACAAGAGCATAGAATTGCTCCTCAGTCGAGAAACTGATGAAGCCTTTTGGAGGTATAAGTCTAATCAGCCGACAGACATAGGAAATATCATGATCTATGAGTTTAAGGATCCGGATAGCCCAGGCAGAGTGACCTATTTAGATCATGCTTCAGAACGGATCTTCGTGGTGACAGAAAATGATAGGCATGCCTACACTTGGAAGGGTGAATTCATTTTCCCTCAACCAAGATCAAATGTATCCTATGGTCACCCGGGGGCTGGAACTTCCCAAGCTCATGGTACGCAAAGAGACAGAAGTAGAGATAGACCGGAAGTAAGTCTTGCCAACCCAGTGGGCAGAGAAAGAACGAGAACAGAGACGAATAGGGTAGAACCTGAGATGCATAGAGCCCACAGGAACCAAAGAAATGTAGATGGATTCCCTCTGCCGAGACATAGAGAGCACACAAGAACTTTGAGACCCACCCAGCTAGTTAAGTCCATGAAGAATTACTTTGACGGCACAGGAGATCCCTATGATCATGTGGCGGAGTTCAAGCAAGTCTTGAGAGCTGAACAGGTTGAGGACCTGTTCACGCAGTACAATGCCTTCGGTCTAACCCTTAGGAACACGGCCCTTACATGGTTTCAGCCATTAGATGAGCGTCAGTTCAGGAGCATAGACCAACTCCTAGAGGCATTCATTGTAGAGTTCTCTAAGAGCGGCATAAGACACAATACCTCCTCACTGATTCACAGCTTCAAGCAAACCCCTCAAGAGACTGTGAGACTTGCAGGAAGAAGATTTAGGCAATACCTTGAAAGATGTCCTATTTCGGAGCTACCCACATCTACTAAACAAGTAGCCTTATTCCTTGACGGATTGCTGAGTACGAAATTGAGATCCTATGTGTATCTAAAAGACCCTAGGACCATAGAAGAATGTGTACGCATGTGCATTAACATTGAAGATAACCTAGGGGAAGAACTAGAGCTCTCCAAAATCTACAAAGATTCAGATAGTGCATCTAGTCACTCTTCCACGCAATCCACATCAATTGAGGAACTTGCCCAGAAGGTAGCTCAGAAATTAGGTGTAACTAGCAAACAAATCCCAAGGTTTGCCCCTGTGAAAAGGTGCTATACATGCGGTGGCGACCACATGGCAAATGTGTGTCCCATCATGGCCCAACCCCAAGTTAACCCTAGTAGCCAGTACTGCACCATAGAACGGAAGTACACAAACCACACTGCGCAAGATTGCCCATACAACAAGCTGGCAGTTAGGCAACCCTACCCTCAACCCTACCAACAAGGCAGATACCAGAACCAGTATCCTCCACCACCACAATATGCTAGACCCCAACAAACCTACCAACCACAATATCAGGCCCAACAGAGACCCCAACCGGTGCTAGCACAACAACCCCCTGCCCCAACCAATGTGATCCCGGTAAAGTATACTGCCGCAGAAGAGAACATGAATAGAGCCTTAGTCCCGGTAACATCCTTGCTTTTTGAAAATGACCTCAGTGACCATAGCTTTGATTCTACACATGTCGATAGTCCCCAGGCTTACTACATGCAGTCTCCAGAACATGGTGAGTCTTACTATAGTGAAGAACCAAGTGAACCTAGTTGGGAGTCAGATTACACAAATGTCATGTATGCAAACCCCAACCCCAGGCCTCAACCTAGGCAAGTAAGACCTCCATTCCCAAGAGGACCGTGCTACAGATTCCAAGGAGATCATCTCATTCGTGATTGTCCCTTGCCTCCACCTACACAACCCCAGTCAGTGACTATCCAAGGTTTCTGCCAAGATTGTGGAAAAGAACATCTCTTACGAGATTGCCCTAAGAACCCCAATAATATGCCAAAAATCACTCCTATCAATGTGATCGGTTTGGTTGTAGATCCCTCAGGAAGCGTCACTTCCACTGCACCAGTGCAGGTAGTCACTAGAGCTCAGGCATTGCAGCAAAACCAAGAGACAAGCAAGGAAAAGGGCCCAGAGGCTAGTGAAACCGAGAGCGTAACAAAGAAAAGGACTAGAGCATGGAAAGATAGTCGAGAAAGAATGAAACGACAATGGGCCAAAAAGATGAGTGAGCTTGAGGAAAGCATAAGAGAAACCAAAGCGAGGATAACTGAACTCACAGCTCCAACTCCCTCTCACATCACCCCACCTCCACCACTCCCATCTCCATCCGACTCACCACCTTCCCCACCGCCTCATCAAATCCCACCACCCCCTAGAGTAGGATCAGTCCTAGCAGATCCCACTCCTGAAGACCTAAACATGATGCTTAAAGCATATCAGGCCAGAATCCAAGAAGGGCCAAACGTCACGGATCATGACAAGTGCTATCCTAGAGCTGACCTAGAGATAGAAAGAACCAAACTGTGCGCGAAAATGGTCGCATTGGCTCAGACTATGTTTGAAGCCAGTCGCCTTTTCAATTACTCGGGCTCAGCCAAGACGCAATTACACTTGGATGGATTCCTAGAAAAGTTAGAGAGGATAATTGCAAGATCTGACAAGGAAGAAAAAAATCAGGAGAAAGGAAAAGCAAGCAAAAACCTGAGCCATTCCCCATCGGAAGTTTATGCAGCCAATTCCACTAAACCAGACAACTTCCCCTCCTTATAAAGAATAGAAAGGTTAATTGCACAATCAGAAAAGGAACCTGTCCCTCAAAGAAAGGAAAGGGCGAGAGAACAGATAAGCAAGCCTCCTCAAGAAGCTTATCTCCCCCCCCAAAAGTCACAGGAGCCTCCCTCGAAAGCTTACGTACCTCCACAGGTAACCCACATTCCTTCCCAGAGAGTGTATGAGCCTGCTCGGAAGAGTAATAGAATAAGCAATCCTCCCCAAGAAGCTTGTGCTCCAGCCATTTATGAGAGCAAGGAGAGAGCCAACGGAAGAATAAGCCCTCCTTCCCAGGTTGCTTATGTGCCCAATTCTACGGAGCCGGACACTTCTTCTTCTATGAATCGGTTTGCACCAGACTTCCTATGGGAGATTCAAGAAGACAAATGGGAAAACGAAAGCGAGGTCGCCCCTCCTTTTGAACTTGTGGACGATGCACACGACCAATTCCCACAAGACATCCCATCCATCTACGGGGAACATGAGAGTACTCAATCTCACGAGAGATTGGACTTTGAATCTAATTCCATACAAGAGTTACCCCACTTCACAGGCCCATGGGAAGCAAAATCCACGTGTATGAGAGCACCCACAGTCATGGTAAGGAACGACGACTCAGTCATACCAAGGAACACGGAGGTAGTAACGAACACCAAGGTGCAGCGCAATCTCACTTTGAAAGAACTGCCTGAGGATAGACCAAACGCGGGGAAATATGCAGCCAGTCGAGTAACTGAAGTTGCAAAACCTCATTCCCGGGTAGGATCCCATAGGACAGTGCCAGAAATTCCCTTGGATAAGATAGGAGATATGTGCGAAGGTGAAGAAGGGAACACCTATCTTCCCATTACCTACCAGGACTACACCACAAAGGCAATTTTGGACTCAGGTGCAGGAGTTGCAATTGCCACTACCTCCTTATGGAAGCGTTGGGGCAAGCCAGCACTCAGGCCAACGAGAATGAAATTGCAAATGGCAGATGGTCACATAGAGAGACCCCTAGGATTGCTAGAAGGAATAACTCTCACCACTTGTGGTGTCGAGTTTGAACATACCTTTGCCATATGTGACTTCAGCAAAAATCATGCCTATGAGATGATTTTGGGAAGACCATTCATGCGACAGTTGCAAGTGGTACAGGATTGGGGGACCAATTCTTTGTACCTGCAGCACTTAGGTGTTACAACCAAAGTCAATCTCAAGGATTATTCTCATAGAGATGTCCCTCCTATCCAATGGAATCCCATCCATAGAGTCAAAGATGATACAGAATCGGTGCATTCCATAGGGTCTGGATCCTCATGGATGCATGAAGATACTCACTTATGGATGTGCAAGGTAGCAGTAGAAGAAGAGAAGAGAGAAAAGGCCAGAGAAATAGGTGCAAATGAAACCCATAGACCCATTCAAGACCCAGCCTATGCACCTGTAGTTTTTCCAGACGAGGAATTTGAACCCCATGGCTGGGCAGAAATTTTAGCAACAATGGACGTAGCCATCAATGAAGAACAATGGACACCTCACTGTGATGAGGATGGCTATGATATTTCAGTCTTCTCCATAGAGCCAATCATGGGAGAGGCAGTTTTAGAAGAATGCGAACCTAGCCCTGATGCAATTGAGGATGCAAGTGACTCCGATCTAGAGTCAATCATTATGGACCCTCCATTTGCATCAGATGAAGAATACTTCCATGAAGTAGAATTTCAACCTCAGAAGCATGGAGAGGTTACAAATGATGTAAGATTAGCAACACATATGACCTCGAAGGAAGAAGGAAAGAAACGAAGAAAGAAAGAAGTCTTACCAGAGGAGGAAGAATCTTTGTTTGAGGTCCCAGAAAATTTTAAGAAGTACGAGATAGATGACAGGAGAGTCATGATAAGAATGCCTAAACGAGAGGCACAATCAGGAGAGGCCTATGATAACAAAGAAACCACCAAGAAAATAGTAGTGGCCATAGAAGAAGGAGAGGAGCGATGCACGTATATAGGCCATGACCTGACAGAAGAAGAAGAGCATGAATTGATTGCCTTGCTAAGAGAATACAGAGATGTATTCGCTTGGAGTTACAAGGATTTGAAAGGTGTTGACCCTGACATATGCTCACACACTATCCCCATGACCTCAAATGCCAAACCCTCTAAGCAAAAGCCTTATACATATAACGATAATTACGCTGCTAAGATCAAAGAAGAGATAGATAGACTGGTGGAAGCTGGATTTATCTATGAAATTGAGCACACTGAATGGGTATCCCCCATCGTAGTGGTGCCCAAGAAGAATGGCAAACTGCGTGTGTGCATTAACTTGAAAAAGGTTAATGCCGCCACGATTCGAGATAACTATCCGCTTCCCATCACAGAACATCTCGTAGAAAGAGTGGCAGGCAAGGAAGTGTACAGCTTCCTTGATGGATTTTCGGGCTACAATCAAGTAGCCATAGCTCCAGAGGATCAGCATAAGACAGCCTTTGCCACAGAATGGGGCATTTTTGCTTTTAGAGTAATGCCATTTGGGCTTACCAATGCACCAACCACCTTCCAGAGGCTGATGTGCCATGTGTTTAAGGAGTTCCTGAGGAAGAGTTTAGAAGTCTACGTTGACGATCTCTGTGCTCATTCCAATGTTAGACAAACCCATATTCCTGAACTCAAACAAATCTTTGACAAATGTAGAGAATATCAAGTCTGCCTGAACCCCGAAAAGTGTGTTTTTATGGTCAGGCAAGGCAAGATCCTAGGACATATAGTGTCAAAGAATGGCATATCTACTGACGAAGAAAAAGTGAGAGCCATAGCGGAGTTACCTAGGCCAAAGAATGTCAAGGAAGTACAAGCTTTCATGGGGCATTGCGGTTATTATCGACGATTTATACACATGTATGCTGTCATTGCAAAGCCCATGTACGGACTTCTGACAAACTTTGAGTGGACGGATGAATGCGAAAATTCCTTCCAAGAGCTTAAACGAAGATTATGTTCAGCACCAATCTTGACCACACCAGATTGGAATAAGCCATTCCATGTTCATGTGGATGCATCCAATTATGCCATTGGATGTGTGCTTGCACAACCTACTGGTGAAGGTAATATGGATCTTCCAATTGCCTATGCCAGTAGACAATTGAATGCGGCTGAACGGAATTACACCACTACAGAGCGCGAAGGATTAGGCATGGTATATGCAGTTAAGAAATTTAGACACTATTTGCTTGCAAATAAGTTTAAATTTTTTACTGATCATCAGGCATTGTTATATCTTGTAAACAAGCCATGCAATACAGGAAGATTAGTGAGATGGTTTCTCTTGCTAATGGAATATGACTTTGAGGTTGTGGTAAGAAAAGGTAGGACTCATTTGAGAGCTGATCATCTCTCTAGGCTCACATCGGGACAAGCCCCACAAGGAGTGTCAGATGACCTTCCTGATGCTTACTTGTTTAATTTGGAAGTGGTGCCGCAGTGGGCCAAGCCAATAGTACCAGTATTGACCTACGGGCCTAACCATCCAGTGGTAAACACACGGAATAGAGAGGTTGTAAAAGCCCAAAAGTACCACATCATGGCAGGAAGCATGTACAAGCACACAGATCAAGGGATCTTGGCGTGTTGCGTAGAAGAGGATGAGTACGCTAAATGGTTGCAATTAGCACATGTAGGTGCGTTAGAGCAACACCATTCCAAACAACGAACGTTGCAGACTCTAAAGAGATTCGGAGTGCATTGGCCAACTATGGAAGCGGATGTCCAAAAGTTGTGCAAGGAATGCCCAATCTGTTGCACTAAACCACCTGTGGAACATGCCACTCTCTATCAAGTATCCATTGTGCCAGATTGGAGTGAACCTCTAGTATCATTCTTGCGGACAAACACATTCCCCCCAGACATGACTCTAGCTAGGAAAAGGAGTTTAGAACAAGAAGCCCTGGATTATTCACTCATAGGTGATAATCTATATAAGCGCGGTAAAGATGGTTACCTGAGACTGTGTGTCCATGAAAGTGAGTATCTTAAGATCTTAGAAACTGCTCACCAAGGTGTAGCAGGAGGACACTTTGGACCAGATCGGGTAATCAAGGCTTCGTAGACTTCGTAGGTCCTATTAATCCCCCAGCTAAGGGTTCTCATGCGGAATACATCATTGTGGCAACAGATTATCTCACCAAGTGGGTAGAGGTAAAAGCTACAACCAAGAACGATGCTCAAACAACTGCCAAATTCTTGTTTGAGAATGTATTCACGAGATATGGGCTACCTATAGAGCTTGTAAGCGATAGAGGCACTCATTTCTTGAACGAAGTGATTGAAAATCTGCTCCAAGAATTCTTGGTAATACACAAGAAGTCTGCCCCTTATCACCCTCAAGCTAATGGACAAGCTGAGAGCACTAATAAGATTTTATGCAATGTACTGACAAAATTGGTGAACACAAAACGCTCTGATTGGGACAAACAGCTGCACCATGCTGTTTGGGCATACCGAGTTGCCTACAAAACGGTACTCCAAGCCACCCCCTTTCAGATGGTATTCGGCCAAAACGCCGTGCTACCCTTGGACTTCCTGATTCCTACATTGAGAGTAGCACAAGAGTATGAATGGACAGGTCATGAACTCTCTTCTAGGATCTTTGACCTTGAACGATTAGGGGAAACAAGACTAAGAGCCGCTGCAGGAATATATGCCGCCAAGAAGAGACAGAAGGCATATTTTGATGCCCACGTGAAGGATAAAGGCTTGAAAGCAGGAGATCTAGTCCTAGTCTATACACTCAAACAACACGCGAGGAAGCTAGAAAAGAGAGGCTACGGACCTATGATCATCAATAGGATCTCCACAAGCGGAGCGGTACAATTGGCCACATTAGAGGGTGATGTTCTCCCAAATTATATTAGCGGTTGCAGAGTCAAGTTGTATCAGGAACCCCTCACGGAGGAAATGCTTAGCCGACTCAACACTGCTAAGAAACGCAAAGAGGAAGAAAAGCGAGTGCGAGAAGAAGCTCAAGCAGAAGCTTTAGAACGCATTAGAAGGATGAAATTACGTAGGCAAGGTAGAGAGCAGCCTAGGACAAATGACTATGCAGATCAAGGATATCATATGGCAATGTGTGAAGTCGCAGGAACCAGCTCACCTAGGATAACTGATCGACGTCCTTTCGTAACCCTAGATATAGGACAAGGAAAAAGTGCAAGGACTGTAAGAGCCTTGATTGACTCAGGTGCAGCCACTAGTGCTGTTAGAATGTCTTACTGTCAAGAGTTACAGTTAACTGTCAATCCTGTGGAGGCATATCTTATAGGATTGGGAGGCGTGGAAACCCCTTGTATGGGCGAGGTGGAACTTCCCCTCTACATTCATGATGAAGCAATGACAGTTAAGGTACTAGTGTGTCAGGATGAGGATCTCACTGAACCTCTTGTCTTGGGTCAAGATTGGATTTATGACCAAGCAGTCAATTTAAACCTAAGAAGTGGACTTCTCCAGGTTTGGATCAATCATAGTCGAGTTACAGTAGAATTAGACAATGGAGCACTCAAGGAACTAGGAAAGGCACAGACTCCTGGTCCTTCCAGGGGTACACATGAAGATGACCATGCTGTTCTTGTCCAAAACTATGTGTTGCAGAGGAATGATATTCGCAAAAAAGAAGTCAGGAATGCAACGGAACTCCCTTCTTTTCCAAAGGCTAGAAGGAAGCAGCAACCCAAGGTAGATCACAGGCAGAAGAAGCAGAGTACTACCTATGTCCGAGAACAAAAGTACCTGCGCAGCAGAATGGCCCAGAAAATAAACCAGGTGTGGGTGCGGAAAGGCGAACAACCGGTTGCACTACCGTCAACTACAGGGGCAAAGCCTCTTATTAGTGACCAACAACACGACGCTAATAAGAAGTCTTTCAGAAATTCTTCTGCTAAAGTAAAATCTATTTGGGTGCCCAAGAAGTCGATGAAGGCAAGCCCACAATCAAGACAAATTTGGGTGCCTAAGGCTTGCTTGATGGCACAAGTCGCTACGCTGAGGCCACAACCTAAACAGCATAACGCAGCTACGCATACTGCCAGTATTCACTCGTTCTCAACGCTCATGAACACACCACGACCCAAGAGCGTGCATGTAATCAATTGTAAATGGGTCCCAAAAAGGCCTCGTTTTCAAACCATGACACCGAGAAAGCTCTGTAGAGACTCTCCAAAACCGAAAGCAAAGCCCATTCACTGCATTTGGCAGCCTAGGGCCTGTAATAAACCCCCGACCCCAAATTGTAAATTCATGCCCACTTACTAACTGCAGTAGTCTCCTAGGACAACACAAGCACTAACTACACACACTGTCTTCATGCACTTACTGACCACTAACTCACCATCCACCTCATGTTAATGTTGTAACAGGGACAACACAAATTTATTCTGTCCATTACGATGTTAACACTTGGTTCTATATTCTCACAGAACCAACCAGCAAACAGGGCCATGGCAGAAGCAGGTACCAGTTCTCAAGCCGGATCTGGTGCCCAGATTGTGGACATAGAAACACTTCTCCTTGAGCCACGTCTCACCGCAAGACCGCAAGAGCTTCAAGCAGTGCATGTGCTCCCCATCCAGGATCCTCCACAAGGACACACTTCTCAAGTAGGTAAGCATGCGCATTGGTTCAGTGATGTTGCTGGACCACTGGGCGATGGAACCTATTTCTGGGAAGCAGAATTGGAATTCAATGGCAAATGGGGTCGATACCACTTTTTCGCACGCGAGTTTGAAAGCTATCAAAATGCCGAAGTCATGAGATCAGTTTGGGTCAAAGCAGGTGTGGAAAGTTATTTCAGGACTCACTTACCAAAGCCGGATTTTTTACGATGTTCTTATCTGATCAGTACCATCACGCCAAGCAGAGCCAAGGGCGGCGACAGCACCTTTGTGTTGCCATCACTGCTGCCGGGTAATGAGCTTAAAAGATTCAAGTTGACCCTCAATCTGGTAAGAGAAGCATTGGGTATGTATGGCATGCACATCCCAACAGAAAAGGAAACCATGGTTCCAGGTCGAATGAAGCACAAAGATCTTAATAAGCTGAAGGACATGGTTGGGATGACACCTACCATTGCGCTTCACCTGCGAACCATCATGCAACATTTTGCTTTTCCCGCCCAAGAACGCTTCACAATGCCCCCGAAAAAAATATGGTTCAGTTTATATCTAGCAGAAACCGAAAGCCTGCCCATCAATGTGCCACACTGGATCATAGATCAGATCCACCTAGCGCATCAAAGGTGGAACAAAAAACAGAAGAATGTGCTCCACGGGTGTTGTGCTTTGACCAGAATAATCTATAGATGCTTGGCTTATGACGTGCCTGTTCAGCGGGCACTCGTATGGTCCCGAGTCCAAGAATTCCAGAGAAGACTATCAGCAGCAAGTCCCCCATCAAAGAAGATGAGGGGGGGAGTCCAACTACCCTGTGCTCAACCAAGGGGAGCTACCGCTACACCAGAAATCACTCCTCCCCAGACACGACGAGTTAGGCCATTCACAATCCGGTTACCAAGACCAAGCACCGAGGGGCCTAATCTGGTGTTTCCACCCATTCCATCCGATTTGGAATTTCCGCAGGGATTTACTCTTGAGGACCTCACGGATGAAGAAATTGCCAGATTAATCTATGACTCTAACCTCGAAGCCGAAGCAGCGCGAGCTCAGGAACCGCGACCCCAAACAACATCGGCCCCCACCCAACCACAAGTTGTAGAAGTCGATGTAGATGAACAAGAGGCAGGAGGAGACGGAGAAGAAGCCGACGAAGAACAACATCAAGAATATGACGAACTCTCCGAGTTAGCAAGTGCCCCAGCATATTCGGCACAAATCAAGAGACTATATCGAACCATGCGACTGGTTCAGGAACAGCATCAGATGTCTCTAGAACAGGGCAAAAGACTCATGAACGACTTGCTAGCTGAGGAAGGTGTGGACGAGTTGTTCATTGAGTCCATGAACCTTCATGCCGACGCTGTAGGACTGGACGAGGCCATTCATGAGGCAATGGCCTACATCCATAGGTTTGAAAAAAGAGTTCCCGTTCGTCCCAGGAGGTCCGGGAAGCAAATTCACATCAATACATCAGCACCAGGCAAGGCAGCACAAGCAGAAGAATATCAGGAAGCTCCGTTGTCACCACCATCCCCACCTCACACTACACAATTCACTCCACCACAGGACACTAACACTACCACATCCACTACCACTACCATCGTCATGGGCATCCCACTCTCTCCGGGAATCCAATACGGGGGAGTCACCATGCCCACCTTCACCACCCTGTTCACCGATGTCACATCCACTCCACCCACGATTCCCATCTACACCGTCACGCAAACAGTTGACACGATGGAAACATCACCAGCCACAGCACCGCTTCCTCCCCCCATGCCACCTTCATCACCCATACCCCCTCCACCCACATCTCCGCTTACATCCACATCATTCACCTCTCCCATTCCCGCCCCCATTCCCCCTGCATCTTCACCCCTCCCAGCATTATTTAATGTAAATAACATATTTTTAGCATTAAACCAATGTGTATACCAGCTTCAGAATGAGTACAAAGCTCTGGACAACCGGTATCAGCAACTGGAAACGCACCATCAAAACTTACAAAGACAATTTCACATTCTACAAACAGAAAATGCAGAACTGAATCAACGCTACACGACGCTTGAGCAGGCTCACCAAACATTATTGGCGGCACCCCAACCATCGACCGAATCAGGTGCCAAACAACTAGAAGCTTTGCTCGAGGTATACCAAGCCGATAATCTCAAAGTCCGGCGTAACCTGGCACTTCTCAGAAAACACATGGCGGCTGCCCTTGAGGAAAACAAGAGACTGCAGCAGCAGAATAAAGCAAATCTAGAAGCAGCAATGGAAGGCTCTCCACACGAAATTGATCTAGAGCAGTTTAAAGCTGTGCCCTCAGAGACAATGAAGACCATCTTGGACAGCTATGCGGATCTATTAGAAGCTCATGATGACTTGGAAAGGGAACGTGATGCGCTGCGCAATCAACTCCAAGAGCAACAGACAGCACCCAAAGTCACAGAAACGACCACGACTTCAGAGGAAGTCAAGGCATTGAAAGAGGAGGTAGCCGAATTACAGGCAAGATTACTCACACATGAAAGGCAACCCTCTCCAGTTGTCGAACCAGAACCCGAGGATTTGGTACCCATCGAGGTAGATGAGACGTATGAGGAACCTTACGTTCCTATGCCAATGCCAGGGGGTGAGCAAACCGCAGAAGGAATGGATACGTTAGAAATCGAAGTACCTGAGTGGCTCCAAACACTAGAGAAAACGGCATCAACTCATGAAGATCGAGTGGCAGTTCAAATCCAATCTATGGCAAAGATAGAGGACACTATTATTAAATCAGAATACTTCCGCAGCATGTCCCACCATAGATGGATCGGAACCAATGATGATCAATACGTGCCATATTGTATACTCCTGGCGGACTACAATGCAGAAATCCAACATAGATGTGGCAAACCTCCAACGTTTGCTACACAATTTGGGCCAGATGATATCCCAGAGAGCGCCAAAAAAGGATCCATTCATCAACCCACTTGGAGGATCCGACTCCTCGAAACCTACCCGGAGATGGTTCGCACCTGGACGAATATGCCTCTTTTTATTAAATATAACCCTTGTTATGTTCCTGTACTCCGCAGACGCACATGGCCAGAGTTCACCATTGCAGTCAAGAATATCAAGGGATGCGCCAAATGGTTAAACTACGTCTATCTAGCACCTCCTCAAGGGCCTCCCACCGTCAATTACATGATTTCCACTATACGGCACTGGAGCATCCGATTAAGGAATACCCCTGATGTAATGGCCCAGATGTGCATGAAAATTTTTGAGTTAATGCTTATTACATTCAGGACATTCAAGAATATCAAGGACCCACACTTCTCAGGCGTCGGATTCCTTACAGGAAACCAAGATTTAGTTTATGACATGAGCACCACTCCTTCCATAGAGGTGATATATGCTTGGCACGCCAGAATAAAATACCTCCCAGCCTGCTTTAAACAAACATTCGAAGAGATGTTCATAACAGGGTTCTGGGAATACCACTCAGAAATATTTGTACCCAGACCCTCACATCTCCTCCATTTATTTGCTGTGGAGCGAACCATTCACTCAGAACAGTTACGGGTGCCACATCCAGATGTCCCAGGGTGTTGGCAGTAGCCTTGGTACATCAGGATCTACAAGACGTGAAAGTCAAAGAAGGGAGTCAGAGCGAAGGGACAGCACAAGCAAACAGGGCAGTCAAAGAAGATCTGGCAAGTAGGCCAATATTTTTTCAAGACATTAATGCAAATCAGAGAGATGGACATGCAGGGAAGAAGAGCAAGTAGGGAGCTTGAAGATATGTATGGCAGATCACTAGAAGAAATCCCTACAACAACAGTGATTTTTATCACTAATAATCATTGTAAATCTCATTTCACATTTTTGTAGCTCCATTTTGTGCAAGCCAAGGAGTCCTTGAGCTTGAGGAGCCTTAGAAGTAGTTGCGTACCAATTTTCATAATTTTTAGATCTCGTTTGAACCCCCAAATAAGCCCTGGAACCCAATTTTTAACTAGGCCGGACACTAGGTCTGGACAGGGCCAAAAGCTAGTCAAAAACTATAAAAGGAGCTAGAGAGCTCATTTTTGAGGTTAGATTGTAATTGAAACGAACTTGTAAGAGCTTTTGAAAGTAATCTAAAGAACTCCATTGATCCTCTCTCTTTGTCTTGCCTTGTGTGCGCGTGTGTGTGTATGTGTGTGCATGCTTGTGTGCTTCTCACTCACGCACTTGTGCCGCCACTTGCTCGAGGTCTTCATACCATCCTCACGTCTTCCCGGATTGACATTAAAGGAGGTGCTACTCATCATTGAGCTACACCAAATTTTGGCGCCGTTGCCGGGGATCGAGCTTTGAGGACGAGCGTGTGATGGTAAGACGTAGAGTTGACTCGTTGGAGTTGTAGGTAATTTCTTCACTCTCATCGATTTTCTTTTACTTTCTTCACCATCTTCATCACCATCATCATCATCACCATCTTTCACCTCCATCTCCATCATCGCGAAAATTTCAGTTTTTTGACTATATCCCCATCTCCACCTCATTTCCCTCATTTCACTTGTGAGAGAGAGCGAGAGAGCGAATTTGCATGTGCTGTTTTTTGCATGTTTTGTGAGCTTTCTGCAGGTACAGGACGCATCATCATCCCCAGCACCCTGCGCAGGTACGGAAATCTGTGTAACTGTCTGTGTGTCGCCGAGCTCTGTCAATCGCGACCGACAGAAAAATTGCTCTAATTGCTAAACAAAGTGCATATCCATGACCTACAGGCTAAGGGCTTCCCAAAAATGTGTTTAGTTTTTTGAAATTCCACAGATTTCTGTCAATCGCGATCGACACGTCAATCGCGATCGACAAACCACGACGGACAGATCTGTCAATCGCGATCGACACGTCAATCGCGACCGACAGCCCACGACGGCTCTGTCAATCGCGACCGACAGAGTCAACGACCGATTGACCACGACCGACTGACTATACGCGTGACACGTGTCAATCGCGATCGAGTCATCAATCGCGATCGACTCATCAATCGCGACCGACACGGTCAACGACGGTTTGACCACGACGGACAGACCCTCGCGACCAACCTGTCAATCGCGATCGACTCATCAATCGCGACCGACAGAGTCAACGACGCTTTGACCACGACTGATTGACTTTTCGTAACCCCTGTCAATCGCGACTGACCAGTCAATCGCGACTGACAGCCACGACGGACCTGTCAATCGCGATCGACACGTCGATCGCGACTGACCTGTCAATCGCGACCGACAGACTTTGCGAACGCGTTAGAAGGGCAAATTAGGTCAAATTTTCAAGGCAAAGTGATTGGTCTAAATTGTGATTAAGTGTGGGACAAACTCTAGGGTGTAGTATTGCATTGTTAGGCCGTGCCACAAGCTACTCGAGTATTCCTGTTTGACTGTTAGCTTGTATTGAATCTTGATTTAACTCCCTCAACCCTGAACAGTCCTAACTTTTTCATACGAAATCCAATTTTAGAGCTCTTGGGCTTGTTAGAAAGCTCGTGGCATATACTACACGCCCTCAACTGTTTTTTATAAAGATAATGTGTTGAATTTCAGAGAGGGTATTTTGAAGTTGACCATACCCAGGGGGCTCAAAGTCAGGGGTCTTTAGAATTATTTTCCTGAAAAGTCACAATGCAAATGTTACATGAATGAAGTTGTGGGTTGTGTCCTTTGAATCTAAGCATTGAGCTAACTGTGGGACTTTTATAGGTTCATTGAGAGCAATTGAGAGCGTACAAAGCAAGGTTTCTTTGCAAGCTTGAGAACCGGGTTCTTGAGCACCAGAAAGCAAGGGATCAACAAGTAAGGTTGGATTATTCTCAACTCCCTCCGTCATTTCCTAGCTCAAGCTAAGAACGAGTAGAGATAGGAGTAAGCCAGGGCGACGATAGGCAGTTACCAAGTTGAAGACTATTAAAAAACTCAAGTTCAAGCTAAAAACTTAGTTACTGTACTGTCGATAACCTAAGGGAAAAGAACTTAACGTGGAACGATCAACCTGAAAGTACGAAGAACATTCAAGTGTTCCTGACGACGTGATATCAGACAAGACCATAAACACAATAATTAACTAAAAAGAATCAAGTGACTGGTACCAATTGATCGGCAACGAGGTTGTACTCTGGAAAAATTTGGGATAATCAATTAAGCATATGAACCTTCGATCAGGACGACATCTAGCAAGGGAGAGACAAAGCCTTAGGTCTTCAGAGGCTAGTGTCAATCATACTGCAAGGTCTTGGGCCCAGCAGTTGAACCACCACTCATACTACCCTAGCTCTGAGACCAGTGAGTCAGCAATGTCTCAAGGCATGGACAGACCTGCGGGAAGTTCAGGAGTGCCTTATTTGTACAGGGTAGAAGGCCCTTACAAAACACAGCTGGAATACCTGAGGACCAACCGATTAGGTGCTAGCATCTATGAGGACGGCTTAGGAAGATCTGTGGTCCAGATTAAAAACCCTGATCAATCCATAGGACTAGAACATCCAGCTGTCAAGTTTGAAAATGGTGCATACCTAGACAAAGAAGGAACTATATATGTTGTCACTAGTCACCCTGATAGGACAGATGACTTCGGGAATGTAATCTCAGAAGCGGACTTAGGTGACCTAGAACAAGGGAACATGGGTGCGGAACCTAGAACCCCTCGAGGAAAATCAGTTCTCACTAGGATTATCACGCCTGAATGGGTCCCCCAAGACAACAAGAGCATAGAGTTGCTCCTCAATCGAGAAACTGATGAAGCCTTTTGGAGGTATAAATCCAATCAGCCAACTGATATAGGAAATATCATGATCTATGAGCTTAAGGATCCGGATAGCCCAGGCAGAGTGACCTACTTAGATCATGCTTCAGAACGGATCTTTGTGGTGACAGAAAATGATAGGCATGCCTACACTTGGATGGGTGAATTCATTTTCCCCCAACCAAGATCAAATGTATCCTATGGTCACCCTGGGGCTGGAACTTCCCAAGCTCATGGTACGCAAAGAGACAGAAGTAGAGATAGACCAGAAGTAAGTTTTGCCAACCCAGTGGGCAGAGAAAGAACGAGAACAGAGACGAATAGGGTAGAACCTGAGATGCATAGAGCCCACAGGAACCAAAGAAATGTAGATGGATTCCCTCTGCCGAGGCCTAGAGAGCACGCAAGAACTTTGAGACCCACCCAGCTAGTTAAGTCCATGAAGAATTATTTTGACGGCACAGGAGATCCCTATGATCATGTGGCAGAGTTCAAGCAAGTCTTGAGAGCTGAACAAGTGGAAGATCTGTTCACGCAGTACAATGCCTTCGGTCTAACCCTTAGGAACACAGCACTTACATGGTTTCAACCATTGGATGAGCGTCAGTTCAGGAGCATAGACCAACTCCTAGAGGCTTTCATTGTAGAGTTCTCTAAGAGTGGCATAAGACACAATACTTCCTCATTGATTCACAGCTTCAAGCAAACCCCTCAAGAGACTGTGAGACTTGCAGGAAGAAGATTTAGGCAATACCTGGAAAGATGTCCTATTTCGGAGCTCCCCACATCTGCTAAACAAGTAGCCCTATTCCTTGATGGATTGCTGAGTACGAAATTGAGATCCTATGTGTATCTGAAGGACCCTAGGACTATAGAAGAGTGTGTACGCATGTGCATTGACATTGAGGATAACCTAGGGGAAGAGCTAGAGCTTTCCAAAATCTATAAAGATTCAGATAGCGCATCTAGCCACTCTTCCATGCAATCTACATCAATCGAGGAACTTGCTGAGAAGGTAGCTCAGAAATTAGGTGTGACTAGCAAACAAATCCCAAGGTTTGCCCCGGTGAAAAGGTGCTATACATGCGGTGGTGACCATATGGCGAACGTCTGTCCCATTATGGCTCAACCCCAAGTAAACCCTAGTAGCCAGTACTGCACCATAGAACGGAGATACACCAACCACACCGCGCAAGATTGCCCATACAACAAGCAGACTGTTAGGCAACCCTACCCGCAACCCTACCAACAAGGCAGATACCAAAACCAAAACCCACCACCACAATATGCTAGACCCCAACAAACCTACCAACCACAATATCAGGCTCAACAGAGACCCCAACCAGTACTAGCTCAACAGCCCCCAAACCCCACTAACGTGATTCCAGTAAAGTATGCTGTTGCAGAAGAAAACCTGAATAGGGCCATAGTACCAGTAACCCCATTGATCTCGGAAAATGACCCAAGTGACCATAGCTTTGATTCTACACATGTCGATAGTCCCCAGGCTTACTACATGCAGTCTCCAGAACATGGTGAGTCTTACTATAGTGAGGAACCAAGTGAACCTAGTTGGGAGTCAGATTACACGAACGTCATGTATGCAAACCCCAACCCCAGGCCTCAACCTAGGCAAGTAAGACCTCCATTCCCAAGAGGACCGTGCTACAGGTGCCAGGGAGATCATCTCATCCGTGATTGTCCCTTGCCCCCACCTACACAACCCCAGTCAGTGACTATCCAAGGTTTTTGCCAAGATTGTGGAAAAGAGCATCTTTTACGAGATTGCCCTAAGAACCCCAATAATATGCCAAAAATCACTCCTATCAATGTGATTGGTTTGGTTGTAGATCCCTCAGGAAGCGTCACTTCCACTGCACCAGTGCAGGTGGTCACTAGAGCTCAGGCTTTGCAGCAAAACCAAGAGGCAAACCAGGGTAAGAACTCAGAGGCTAGTGAAACCGAGAGCGTGACAAAGAAAAGGACCAGAGCGTGGAAAGATAGTCGAGAAAGAATGAAAAGACAATGGGCTAAAAAGATGAGTGAACTTGAGGAAAGCATAAGAGAAACCAAAGCTAGGATAACTGAAATCACCTCTCAAATCCCCTCTCACAATACCCCGCCTCCACCCCTTCCATCTCCGCCCGACTCACCACCTTCCCTACCGCCTCATCAAATCCCACCACCCCCTAGAGTAGGATCAGTGTTAGCTGATCCCACTCCTGAAGATTTAGACATGATGCTCAAAGCATATCAGGCCAGAATCCAAGAAGGGCCAAACATCACGGATCATGCCAAGTGCTATCCTAGAGCTGACCTAGAGATAGAAAGAACCAAACTATGCGCGAAAATGGTCGCATTGGCTCAGACTATGTTTGAAGCCAGTCGCCTTTTCAATTACTCGGGCTCAGCCAAGACGCAATTACACTTGGATGGATTCCTAGAAAAGTTAGAGAGGATAATTGCCAGATCTGACAAGGAAGAAAAAAATCAGGAGAAAGAAAAAGCAAGCAAAAACCTGAGCCATTCCCCATCGGAAGTTTATGCAGCCAATTCCACTAAACCAGACAACTTCCCCTCCTTAGAAAGATTAGAGAGGCTAACTGCACAGCCAGAAAAGGAGCCTATCCCTCAAAAAAGGGAAAGGGCAAGAGAACGGATAAGCCAGCCTCTTCAGGAAGCTCATGTGCCTCCTCAAGGAGCCTATCTTCCTCCCCAAAGGTCACAGGTGCCTCCCTCGAAAGCTTATGTACCCCCACAGGTAACCCACATCCCTTCCCAGAAAGCGTATGAGCCTGCTCGGAAAAGTAATAGAATAAGTAATCCTCCCCAAGAAGCTTGTGCTCCAGCCATTTGCGAAAACGAGGAGAGAGTCAACAATAGAATCAGCCCTCCTTCACAAGTTGCTTATGTACCTAATTCTACGGAGCCAGACACTTCTTCTTCTATGAATCGGTTTGCACCAGACTTCCTACGAGAGATTCAAGAAGATAAATGGGATAACGAAAGTGAGGTCGCCCCTCCTTTTGAACTTGTGGACGATGCACACGACCAATTCCCACAAGACATCCCATCTATTTACGGGGAGCATGAGAGTGTTCAGTCTCACGAGAGATTAGACTTTGAGTCTAAGTCCATACAAGAGCTACCCCACTTCACAGGCCCATGGGAAGCAAAGTCCACATGTATGAGAGCACCCACAGTCATGGTAAGGAACGACGACTCAGTCATACCTAGGAACACAGAGGTAGTGAAGAACACTAACGTGCAATGTAATCTCAAGTTAGAAGAGCTACTCAAGGTTAGACCTGAATTATGGAAACATGTAGCCAAACAAGTACCAGAGATAGCAAAACCTCGTTCCCAGGTAGGATCCCATAGGACAGTGCCAGAAATTCCCTTGGATAAGATAGGGGATATGTGTGAAGGTGAAGAAGGGAACACCTATCTTCCCATCACCTACCAAGAGTACACCACCAAGGCAATTTTAGACTCAGGTGCAGGAGTTGCAATTGCCACTACTTCCCTTTGGAAGCGTTGGGGCAAGCCGGCACTCAGGCCGACGAGAATGAAATTGCAGATGGCCGATGGTCACATAGAAAGACCCCTAGGGTTGCTCGAAGGAATAACTCTCACCACTTGTGGTGTCGAGTTTGAACATACCTTTGCCATATGTGACTTCAGCAAAAATCATGCCTATGAGATGATTTTAGGAAGACCATTCATGCGACAGTTGCAAGTGGTACAGGATTGGGGGACCAATTCTTTGTACCTGCAGCACTTAGGTGTTACAACCAAAGTCAATCTCAAGGATTATTCTCATAGAGATGTCCCTCCCATCCAGTGGAATCCCATCCATAGAGCTAAAGATGACACAGAATCGGTGCATTCCATGGGGTCTGGATCCTCATGGATGCATGAAGACACCCACTTATGGATGTGCAAGGTAGCAGTAGAAGAAGAGAAGAGAGAGAAAGCCAGAGAGGTAGGTGCGAACGAAACTCATAGACCCATTCAAGACCCAGCCTATGCACCTGTAGTTTTTCCAGACGAAGAATTTGAACCTCACGGTTGGGCAGAAATTTTAGCAACAATGGACGTAGCCATCAATGAAGAACAATGGACACCTCACTGTGATGAGGATGGCTATGATATTTCAGTCTTCTCCATAGAGCCAATCATGGGAGAGGCAGTTCTAGAAGAATGCGAGCCTAGCCCTGATACATTTGAGGATGCAAGTGACTCCGATCTAGAGTCAATCATTATGGACCCACCATTTGCATCAGATGAAGAATACTTCCATGAGGTAGAATTTCAAACCCAGAGGCATGGAGAGTTGACAAATGACGTAAGATTAGCAACACATGTGACCCCTAAGGAAGAAGGAAAGAAACGAAAGAAGAGAGAAGCCTTACCAGAGGAGGAAGAATCTTTATTTGAGGTCCCAGAAAATTTTAAGAAGTACGAGGTAGATGACAGGAGAGTCATGATTAGAATGCCCAAACGAGAGGCACAATCAGGAGAGGCCTATGATAACAAAGAAACTACCAAGAAAATAGTAGTGGCCATAGAGGAAGGAGAGGAGAGATGCACGTATATAGGCCATGACCTGACAGAAGAAGAAGAGTACGAATTGATAGCCTTGCTAAGAGAATACAGAGATGTATTCGCTTGGAGTTACAAGGATTTGAAGGGTGTTGACCCGGACATATGCTCGCACACCATCCCCATGACCTCAGATGCCAAACCCTCTAAGCAAAAGCCATATACATATAACGATAATTACGCCGCTAAGATCAAAGAAGAGATAGATAGATTGGTCGAAGCTGGATTTATCTATGAAATTGAGCACACTGAATGGGTATCCCCCATCGTAGTGGTGCCCAAGAAGAATGGCAAGCTGCGTGTGTGCATTAACTTGAAAAAGGTTAATGCCGCCACAATTCGAGATAACTATCCGCTTCCCATAACAGAGCATCTCTTAGAAAGAGTGGCAGGCAAGGAAGTGTACAGCTTCCTTGATGGATTTTCGGGCTACAATCAAGTAGCCATAGCTCCAGAGGATCAGCATAAGACAGCCTTTGCCACAGAATGGGGCATTTTTGCTTTTAGAGTAATGCCATTTGGGCTTACCAATGCACCAGCCACCTTCCAGAGGCTGATGTGCCATGTGTTTAAGGAGTTCCTGAGGAAGAGTTTAGAAGTCTATGTCGATGATCTTTGTGCTCATTCCAATGTTAGACAAACTCATATTCCTGAACTCAGACAAATCTTTGACAAATGTAGAGAGTACCAAGTCTGCCTGAACCCAGAAAAGTGCGTTTTTATGGTTATGCAAGGTAAGATTCTAGGACACATAGTGTCAAAGAATGGCATATCTACTGACGAGGAGAAAGTGAGAGCCATAGCAGAGTTACCTAGGCCAAAGAATGTCAAGGAAGTACAAGCTTTCATGGGGCATTGTGGGTATTATCGACGTTTCATCCACATGTATGCTGTCATAGCAAAGCCCATGTACGGACTCTTGACAAACTTTGAGTGGACGGATGAATGTGAGAATTCCTTCCAAGAACTTAAACGAAGATTATGTTCAGCACCAATCTTGACCACACCAGATTGGAATAAGCCATTCCATGTTCATGTTGATGCATCCAATTACGCTATTGGATGTGTACTTGCACAACCTACTGGTGAAGGTAATATGGATCTTCCAATTGCCTACGCCAGCAGACAATTGAATGCGGCTGAACGGAATTACACCACAACAGAGCGCGAAGGATTAGGCATGGTTTATGCAGTCAAAAAATTTAGACACTATTTGCTTGCAAATAAGTTTAAATTTTTTACGGACCATCAGGCATTGTTGTACTTAGTAAACAAGCCATGCAATACAGGTAGATTAGTAAGATGGTTTCTCTTACTAATGGAATACGACTTCGAGGTTGTGGTAAGAAAAGGAAGGACTCATTTGAGAGCAGATCATCTCTCTAGGCTCACATCGGGAGAGGCCCCACAAGGAGTGCCAGATGACCTTCCTGACGCTTACTTGTTTAATTTGGAAGTGGTGCCGCAGTGGGCTAAGCCATTGGTACCAGTATTGACATACGGGCCTAACCATCCTGTGGTAAACACACGAAACAGAGAGGTTGTAAAAGCCCAAAAATACCACATCATGGCAGGAAGCATGTACAAGCACACAGATCAAGGGATCTTGGCTTGTTGCGTAGAAGAGGATGAGTACGCTAAATGGTTGCAATTAGCACATGTAGGTGCGTTAGAGCAACACCATTCGAAGCAACGAACATTGCAAACTCTAAAGAGATTCGGAGTGCATTGGCCAACTATGGAAGCGGATGTCCAAAAGTTGTGCAAGAAATGCCCAATCTGCTGCACTAAGCCACCTGTGGAACACGCCACTCTCTATCAAATATCCATTGTGCCAGATTGGAGTGAACCTCTAGTATCATTCTTGCAGACAAACACATTCCCCCCAGACATGACTCTAGCTAGGAAAAGGAGTTTAGAACAAGAAGCCCTGGATTATTCACTCATAGGTGATAATCTATACAAACGCGGTAAAGATGGTTACCTGAGACTGTGTGTCCATGAGAGTGAATATCTTAAGATCTTAGACACTGCTCACCAAGGTGTAGCAGGAGGACACTTTGGACCAGATCGGGTAATCAAGGCAATATTATTTGCGGGCTTCTGGTGGCCTACCCTTCACATGGATGCACATACCTATGTGAAACGGTGTGATATCTGTCAAAGGACTCAGTACCCTATACGCAAAGATGAGATGCCACTGAAACCTATGATGGGTGGACGTGCATTCTCTAAGTGGGGAATAGACTTCGTGGGTCCTATTAATCCCCCAGCGAAAGGTTCTCATGCGGAATACATCATTGTGGCAACAGATTATCTCACCAAGTGGGTAGAGGTAAAAGCTACAACCAAGAACGATGCTCAAACAACTGCCAAATTCTTGTTTGAGAATGTATTCACGAGATATGGACTACCCATAGAGCTGGTAAGTGATAGAGGCACTCATTTCTTGAACGAAGTGATTGAAAATCTACTCCAAGAATTCTTGGTAATACACAAGAAGTCTGCCCCTTATCACCCTCAAGCTAATGGTCAAGCTGAGAGCACTAATAAGATTTTGTGCAATGTGCTGACAAAATTAGTGAACACTAAACGCTCTGATTGGGACAAACAGCTACACCATGCTGTTTGGGCATACCGAGTTGCCTACAAAACGGTGCTCCAAGCCACCCCCTTTCAGATGGTATTCGGCCAAAACGCTGTGCTACCCTTGGACTTCCTGATCCCTACATTGAGAGTAGCACAAGAGCACGAATGGACAGGTCATGAGCTCTCCTCTAGGATCTTTGACCTTGAACGATTAGGAGAGACAAGACTGAGAGCCGCTGCAGGGATATATGCAGCCAAGAAGAGACAGAAGGCATATTTCGATGCCCATGTGAAGGATAAAGGCCTGAAAGCAGGAGATCTAGTCTTGGTCTATACACTCAAACAACACGCGAGGAAGCTAGAAAAGAGAGGCTACGGACCTATGATCATCAATAGGATCTCCACAAGCGGAGCGGTACAATTGGCCACATTAGAGGGTGATGTTCTCCCAAATTATATTAGCGGTTGCAGAGTCAAGTTGTACCAGGAACCCCTCACAGAAGAAATGCTTAGCCGACTCAATACTGCTAAGAAACGCAAAGAGGAAGAAAAGCGAGTGCGAGAAGAAGCTCAAGCAGAAGCTTTAGAACGCATTAGAAGAATGAAATTACGTAGGCAAGGTAGAGAGCAGCCTAGGACAAATGACTATGCAGATCAAGGATATCATGTGGCAATGTGTGAAGTCGCAGGAACAAGCTCGCATAGGATAATTGATAGACGTCCTTTCGTAACCTTAGATATAGGACAAGGAAAGAGTGCCAGGACCGTAAGAGCCTTGATTGACTCAGGTGCAGCCACTAGTGCTGTTAGAATGTCTTACTGTCAAGAGTTACAGTTAACTGTCAATCCTGTGGAGGCATATCTTATAGGATTGGGAGGCGTGGAAACCCCTTGCATGGGCGAGGTGGAACTTCCCCTCTACATTCATGATGAAGCAATGACAGTTAAAGTACTAGTGTGTCAGGATGAGGATCTCACTGAACCTCTTGTCCTGGGTCAAGATTGGATTTATGACCAAGCAGTCAATCTAAACCTAAGAAGTGGACTTCTCCAGGTTTGGGTCAATCATAGTCGAGTTACAATAGAATTAGACAATCAAGCACTCAAGGAACTAGGAAAGGCACAGACTCCTGGTCCTTCCAGGGGTACACATGAAGATGACCATGCTGTTCTTGTCCAAAACTATGTGTTGCAGAGGAATGATATTCGCAAAAAAGGAGTCAGGAATGCAAAGGAACTCCCTTCTTTTCCAAAGGCTGGAAAGAGGCAGCAACCCAAGGTGGATCAAAGGCAGAAGAAGCAGGGTACTACCTATGTCAGAGATCAAAAGTACCTGCGCAGCAGAACAGCCCAGCAAGTAGATCAGGTATGGGTGCGGAAAGGCGAACGACCAGTTGCACCACCGTCAACTACAGGGGTAAAGCCTCTTATTAGTGACCAACAACGCAACGCTAATAAGAAGTCTTTCAGAAATTCTTCTGCTAAAATAAAATCTATTTGGGTGCCCAAGAAGTCGATGAAGGCAAGCCCACAATCAAGACAAATTTGGGTGCCTAAGGCTTGCTTGATGGCACAAGTAGCTACGCTGAGGCCACAACTTAAACAACATAACGCAGCGACGCATACTGCCAGATTTCACTCGTTCTCAACACTCATGTACACACCAAAACCCAAGAGCGTACATGTAATCAATTGTAAATGGGTCCCAAAAAGGCCTCATCTTCAAACCACGACACCGAGAAGGCTCTGTAGAGACTCTCCGAAACCGAAAGCACAGCCCACCCACTGCATTTGGCAGCCTAGGGTCTGTAATAAACCCCCCGACCCCAATTTGTAAATTCATAACCCACTGACTAACTGCAATAGTTTCCTAGGACAACACAATCACTAACTACACACACTATCTTCATGCACTTACTAACCACTAACTCACCTTCTACCTTATGTTAATGTTGTAACGGGGACAACAACAGATTTATTTTGTCCAGTCCGATGTTAACACTTGGTTCTATATTCTCACAGAACCACTCAGCAAACAGGCCATGGCAGAAGTAGGTACCAGCTCTCAAGCCGGATCTGGTCCCCAGATAGTGGACATAGAAACACTTCTCCTTGAGCCACGCCTCACTGCAAGACCGCAAGAGCTTCAAGATGTGCATGTGCTCCCCATCCACGATCCTCCTCAAGGACACACTTCTCAAGTAGGTAAGCATGCGCATTGGTTCAGTGATGTTGCTGGACCACTGGGCGATGGAACCTACTTCTGGGAAGCAGAACTGGAGTTCAATGGCAAATGGGGTCGATACCACTTTTTCACACGCGAATTTGAAAGCTACCAAAATGCTGAAGTCATGAGATCAGTTTGGGTCAAAGCAGGTGTGGAAAGTTATTTCAGGACTCACTTACCAAAGCCGGATTTTTTACGATGCTCTTATCTGATCAGTACCATCACGCCAAGCAGAGCCAACGGCGACAGCACCTTTGTGTTGCCATCACTGCTGCCGGGTAATGAGCTCAAAAGATTCAAGTTGACCCTCAATCTGGTAAGAGAAGCTTTGGGAATGTATGGCATGCACATCCCCACAGAAAAGGAAACCATGGTCCCAGGTCGAATGAAGCACAAGGATCTGAATAAGTTGAAGGATATGGTAGCCATGACACCTACCATTGCGCTTCACCTGCGAACCATCATGCAGCATTTTGCGTTTCCCGCCCAAGAACGATTCACAATGCCCCCGGAAAAAATATGGTTCAGTTTGTATCTAGCAGAAACCGAAAGCCTGCCCATCAATGTGCCACACTGGATCATAGACCAGATCCACCTAGCGCATCAAAGGTGGAACAAAAAACAGAAGAATGTGCTCCACGGGTGTTGCGCTTTGACCAGAATAATCTATAGATGCTTGGCTTATGACGTGCCTGTTCAGCGGGCACTCATATGGTCCCGAGTCCAAGAATTCCAAAGAAGACTTTCAACAGCAGGTCCCCCATCCAAGAAGATGAGGGGGGGAGTCCAGCTACCCTGTGTTCAACCAAGGGGAGCTACCGCTACACCAGAAATCACTCCTCCCCAGACACGACGAGTTAGGCCATTCACAATCCGGTTACCAAGACCAAGCACGGAGGGGCCTAATCTGGTGTTTCCCCCCATTCCATCCGATTTGGAATTCCCGCAGGGATTTACTCTTGAGGATCTCACGGATGAGGAAATTGCCCGATTAATCTATGACTCTAACCTCGAAGCGGAAGCAGCGCGAGATCAGGAACCACGTCCCAAAACAACATCGGCCCCCACCCAATCCCGAGTGGTAGAAGTCGATGTAGACGAACAAGAGGCAGGAGGAGACGAAGAAGAAGCCGACGAAGAACAACAGCAAGAATATGACGAACTCTCCGAGTTAGCAAGTGCCCCAGCATATTCGGCACAGATCAAGAGACTATATCGAACCATGCGACTGGTTCAGGAACAGCATAAGATGTCTCTCGAACAGGGCAAAAGACTCATGAACGACTTGCTAGCGGAGGAAGGTGTGGATGATTTGTTCATTGAGTCCATGAACCTTCATGCCGACGCTGTAGGACTGGACGAGGCCATCCATGAGGCAATGGCCTACATCCACAGGTTTGAAAAAAGAGTTCCTACTCGTCCCAGGAGGTCCGGAAAGCAAATTCACATCAATACATCAGCACCTGGCGAGTCAGCGCAAGCAGAAGAATATCACGAAGCACCGTTGTCACCACCATCCCCACCTCACACTACACAATTCACTCCACCACAGGACACTAGCACTACCACATCCACCACCACTACCATCGTCATGGGCATCCCACTCTCCCCGGGAATCCAAGTCGGGGGAGTCACCATGCCCACCTTCACCACCCTGTTCACCGATGTCACATCCACTCCACCAACGATTCCCATCTACACAGTCACTCAAACAGTTGACACGATGGAAACATCACCAGCCACAGCACCGCTCCCTCCCCCCATGCCACCATCACCCATACCTCCTCCACCCACATCTCCACTTACATCCACAGCATTCACCTCTCCCATTCCCGCCCCCATTCCCCCTGCATCTTCACCTTTCCCAGCATTATTTAATGTAAATAACATATTTTTTGCATTAAACCAATGTGTATATCAGCTCCAACATGAGTACAAAGCTCTGGACAACCGGTATCAGCAACTGGAAACGCACCACCAGAACTTACAAACACAATTTCACATTCTACACACAGAAAATGCAGAACTGAATCAACGCTACGCGGCGCTTGAGCAGGCTCACCAAACCTTATCGGCAGCACCCCAACCATCGACAGAATCAGGTGCCAAACAACTAGAGGCTTTACTCGAGGTATACCAAGCCGATAATCTCAAAGTTCGGCGTAACTTGGCACTTCTCAGAAAACACATGGCGGCCGCCCTTGAGGAAAACAAGAGACTGCAGCAGCAAAATGAGGCAAATCTAGAAGCTGCAATGGAAGGCTCTCCACACGAAATTGATCCAGAGCAATTTAAAGCTGTGCCCTCAGAGACAATGAAGACCATCCTGGACGGCTATGCAGATCTATTAGAAGCGCATGATGACTTGGAAAGGGAACGTGACGCGCTGCGCAATCAACTCCAAGAGCAACAGACAGTACCCAAAGTCACGGAAACGACCACGACTTCAGAGGAAGTCAAGGCATTGAAAGAGCAGGTGGCCGAATTACAAGCAAGATTACTCACACATGAAAGGCAACCCTCTCCAGTTGTCGAACCAGAACCCGAGGATTTGGTACCCATCGAGGTAGATGAGACGTATGAGGAACCTTACGTTCCTATGCCAATGCCAGGTGGTGAACAAACGGCAGAAGGAATGGATACGCTAGAAATCGAAGTACCTGAGTGGCTCCAGACACTAGAGAAAACGGCATCAACTCATGAAGATCGAGTAGCAGTTCAGATCCAATCCATGGCAAAGATAGAGGACACTATTATTAAATCAGAATACTTCCGCAGCATGTCCCACCATAGATGGATCGGAACCAATGATGATCAATACGTGCCCTATTGTATACTCCTGGCGGACTACAATGCAGAAATCCAACATAAATGTGGCAAACCTCCAACGTTTGCTACACAATTTGGGCCAGATGACATCCCAGAGAGCGCGAAAAAAGGATCCATTCATCAACCCACTTGGAGGATCCGACTCCTCGAAACCTATCCGGAGATGGTTCGCACCTGGACGAATATGCCTCTTTTTATTAAATATAACCCTTGTTATGTTCCTGTACTCCGCAGACGTACATGGCCAGAGTTTACCATTGCAGTCAAGAATATCAAGGGATGCGCCAAATGGTTAAACTACGTCTATCTAGCACCCCCTCAAGGGCCCCCCACCGTCAATTACATGATTTCCACTATAAGGCACTGGAGCCTCCGATTAAAGAATACCCCTGATGTAATGGCCCAGATGTGCATGAAAATTTTTGAGTTAATGCTTATTACATTCAGGACATTCAAGAATATCAAGGACCCACACTTCTCAGGCGTCGGATTCCTTACAGGAAACCAAGATTTAGTGTATGACATGAGCACCACTCCTTCTATAGAGGTGATATACGCTTGGCACGCCAGAATAAAATACCTCCCGGCCTGCTTTAAACAAACATTCGAAGAGATGTTCATAACAGGGTTCTGGGAATACCACTCAGAAATATTTGTACCCAGACCCTCACATCTCCTCCATTTATTTGCTGTGGAGCGAACCATTCACTCAGAGCAGCTACGGGTGCCACATCCAGATGTCCCAGGGCCAGTCAATTGGGATGCATTGCTGACCGATCTAGCAAGGGGACTCAGGTTAGAAGAACACCACCTCGCCGCCGATGTGGTACAATACTACGTCCAAAAAGCAGCTAGACAAGGGTCTGTCAGGGGCGACAGACGCGAGAGTGGGGGGGGTGTTGGCAGTAGCCTTGGTACATCAGGATCTACAAGACGTGAAAGTCAAAGAAGGGAGTCAGAGCGAAGGGACAGCACAAGCAAACAGGGCAGTCAAAGAAGATCTGGCAAGTAGGCCAATATTTTTTCAAGACATTAATGCAAATCAGAGAGATGGACATGCAGGGAAGAAGAGCAAGTAGGGAGCTTGAAGATATGTATGGCAGATCACTAGAAGAAATCCCTACAACAACAGTGATTTTTATCACTAATAATCATTGTAAATCTCATTTCACATTTTTGTAGCTCCATTTTGTGCAAGCCAAGGAGTCCTTGAGCTTGAGGAGCCTTAGAAGTAGTTGCGTACCAATTTTCATAATTTTTAGATCTCGTTTGAACCCCCAAATAAGCCCTGGAACCTAATTTTTAACTAGGCCGGACACTAGGTCTGGACAGGGCCAAAAGCTAGTCAAAAACTATAAAAGGAGCTAGAGAGCTCATTTTTGAGGTTAGATTGTAATTGAAACGAACTTGTAAGAGCTTTTGAAAGTAATCTAAAGAACTCCATTGATCCTCTCTCTTTGTCTTGCCTTGTGTGCGCGTGTGTGTGTATGTGTGTGCATGCTTGTGTGCTTCTCACTCACGCACTTGTGCCGCCACTTGCTCGAGGTCTTCATACCATCCTCACGTCTTCCCGGATTGACATTAAAGGAGGTGCTACTCATCATTGAGCTACACAGGGCCAGTCAATTGGGATGCATTGCTGACAGATCTAGCAAGGGGACTCAGGTTAGAAGAACACCACCTCGCCGCCGATGTTGTACAATACTACGTCCAAAAAGCAGCTAGACAAGGGTCTGTCAGGGGCGACAGACGCGAGAGTGGGGGGGGGTGTTGGCAGTAGCCTTGGTACACCAGGACTTACAAGACGTGAAAGTCAAAGAAGGGAGTCAGAGCGAAGGGACAGCACAAGCAAACAGGGCAGTCAAAGAAGATCTGGCAAGTAGGCCAATATTTTTTCAAGACATTAATGCAAATCAAGAGATGGACATGCAGGGAGGAAGAGCAAGTAGGGAGCTCGAAGATATGTATGGCAGATCACGAGAAGAAATCCCTACAACAATAGTGATTTTTATCACTCACAATCATTTGTAAATATCATTTCACATTTTTGTAGCTCCATTTTGTGCAAGCCAAGGAGTCCTTGAGCTTGAGGAGCCTTAGAAGTAGTTGCGTACCAATTTTCGTATTTTTTAGATCTCGTTTGAGCCCCCAAATAAGCCCTGGAACCTAATTTTTAACTAGGCCGGACACTAGGTCTGGACAGGGCCAAAAGCTAGTCAAAAACTATAAAAAGAGCTAGAGAGCTCATTTTTAGAGGTTAGATTGTAATTGAAACGAACTTGTAAGGGCTGTTGAAAGTAATCTAAAGAACTCCATTGATTCTCTCTCTTTGTCTTGCCGTGTGTGCGCGTGTGTGTGTATGTGTGTGCATGCTTGTGTGCTTCTCACTCACGCACTTGTGCCGCCACTTGCTCGAGGTCTTCATACCATCCTCACGTCTTCCCGGATTGACATTAAAGGAGGTGCTACTCATCATTAAGCTACAATTCCCCCTGCCGAGACCTAGAGAGCACACAAGAACTTTGAGACCGACCCAGCTAGTTAAGTCCATGAAGAATTACTTTGATGGCACAGGAGATCCCTATGATCATGTGGCGGAGTTCAAGCAAGTCTTGAGAGCTGAACAAGTGGAGGATCTATTCACGCAGTACAATGCCTTCGGTCTAACCCTTAGGAACACAGCACTTACATGGTTTCAGCCATTGGATGAGCGACAATTCAGGTGTATAGACCAACTCCTAGAGGCTTTCATTGTAGAGTTCTCTAAGAGTGGCATAAGACACAATACCTCCTCATTGATTCACAGCTTCAAACAGACTCCCCAAGAGACTGTAAGGCTGGCAGGAAGAAGATTTAGACAATATCTTGAAAGGTGCCCTGTTTCGGAGCTACCCACACCTGCCAAACAAGTAGTCTTATTCCTTGATGGATTGTTGAGTACGAAATTGAGATCCTATGTGTATCTGAAGGACCCTAGGACTATAGAAGAGTGTGTACGCATGTGCATTGACATTGAAGATAACCTAGGGGAAGAACTAGAGCTTTCCAAAATCTACAAAGATTCAGATAGTGCATCTAGTCACTCTTCCACGCAATCCACATCAATTGAGGAACTCGCAGAGAAAGTGGCCCAAAAACTAGGCGTCTCTAGCAAACAAATTCCGAGGTTTACCCCAGCGAAGAGGTGCTATACATGCGGTGGTGACCATATGGCAAACGTGTGTCCCATTATGGCTCAACCCCAGGTCAATCCAAATAGCCAATATTGCACCATAGAACGAAGGTACACCAATCATACCGCACAAGATTGCCCATACAACAAGCAGGCAGTTAGGCAACCCTACCCTCAGCCATACCCGCAGCAAGGAAGATACCAGAACCCGTACCCTCCACAACCATATGGCAGGCCACAACAACCGTATCAGCAACCCTACCCAAACCAACAAAGGCCTCAGCCAGTGTTAGCTCAACAACCCCCTGCCCCAGCTAATGTGATTCCGGTAAAGTATGCTGTTGCAGAAGAAAACCTGAATAGAGCTATAGTCCCTGTAACACCCTTGCTTTCTAAAAGTGACCCGAGTGACCATAGCTTTGATTCTACACATGTTGATAGTCCCCAGGTGTACTACATGCAGTCTCCAGAACATGGTGAGTCCTATTACAGCGAAGAGCCAAATGAACCTAGTTGGGAGTCAGATTATACAAACGTCATGTATGCAAACCCCAACCCTAGGCCTCAACCTAGGCAGGTAAGACCTCCATTCCCAAGAGGACCGTGCTACAGATGCCAAGGAGATCACCTCATTCGTGATTGCCCCTTACCTCCACCTACACAAAACCAGTCAGTGATGATCCAAGGCTTCTGCCAAGATTGTGGAAAAGAGCATCTCTTACGAGATTGCCCAAAGAACCCCAATAATATGCCAAAAATCACGCCTATCAATGTTATTGGGTTAGTGGTAGATTCCAGCGGAAGTGTCACTTCCACGGCACCCGTACAGGTAGTCACGAGAGCTCAAGCAGTGCAACAAAACCAAGGGGTAGGCAAGGAAAAGAGCCCAGACGCTAGCGATACTGAGAGCCAAAATAAAAAGAGAACAAGAGCTTGGAGAGATAGCCTCGAACGCATGAAAAGGCAATGGGCAAAGAAGATGAGTGAACTTGAGGAAAGTCTACGAGAAACCAAGGCTAAAATCATAGAGATCACATCTCAACTGCACTCTCACACATTCCCACCGCTACCCTCCCCATCACCCTCCATCCCTCCACCCTCTAAGACACCCCACGTAACCCACCCACCACCCCAAGCAGGATCAGTATTAGCTGATCCCACTCCTGAAGACATAGACATGATGCTCAAAGCATATCAGGCCAGAATCCAAGAAGGGCCAAACGTCACGGATCATGACAAGTGCTATCCTAAAGCTGACCTAGAGATAGAAAGAACCAAGCTGTGCGCGAAAATGGTCGCATTGGCTCAGACTATGTTTGAAGCCAGTCGCCTTTTCAATTACTCGGGTTCAGCCAAGACGCAATTACACTTGGATGGACTTCTAGAGAAGTTAGAGGGCATAATTGCAAGATCTGCCAAGGAAGAAAAAAATCAAGAAAGAGATAAAGCAAGCAAAAACATGACCCATCCCCCATCGGAAGTTTATGTGGCCAATTCCACTGAACCAGACAACTTCCCCTCCTTAGAAAGAATAGAGAGGCTAATTGCACAATCAGAAAAGGAACCTGCCCCTCAAAGAAAGGAAAGGGCAAGAGAACGGATAAGCCAGCCTCTTCAGGAAGCCCATGTGCCTCATCAAGAAGCTTATCTTTCCCCCCAAAAGGCAGATGAGCCTCCCTCGAAAGCTTACGTACCTCCACAGGTTGCCTACATTCCTTCTCAGGGAGCGTATGAGCCTGTTCGGAAAAGTAATAGAATAAGTAACCCTCCCCAGGAAGCTTGTGCTCCAGCCATCTATGAGAACGAGGAGAGAGCCAACGATAGAATAAGCCCTCCTTCCCAGGTTGCTTATGTGCCTAATTCTACGGAGCCAGACACTTCTTCTTTTATGAATCGGTTTGCACCAGACTTCCTACGAGAGATTCAAGAAGACAAATGGGATAACAAAAGTGAAGTCGCCCCTCCCTTTGAACTTGTGGATGATGCACACGACCAATTCCCACAAGACATCCCATCTATTTACGGGGAACATGAGAGTACTCAGTCTCACGAGAGATTGGACTTTGAGTCTAATTCCATACAAGAGCTACCCCACTTCACAGGCCCATGGGAAGCAAAGTCCACCTGCATGAGAGCACCTACACTCATGGTAAGAAACGAAGATTCAGTCATACCTAGGAACACAGAGGTAGTGAAGAACACTAACGTGCAGTGCAATCTCAAGTTAGAAGAGCGACTCAAGGTTAGACCTGAATTATGGAAACATGTCGCCAAACAAGTACCAGAAATAGCCAAACCTCGTTCCCAGGTAGGATCCCATAGGACAGTGCCAGAAATTCCCTTGGATAAGATAGGAGATATGTGTGAAGGTGAAGAAGGGAACACCTATCTTCCCATTACCTACCAGGAGTACACCACAAAGGCAATTTTGGACTCAGGTGCAGGAGTTGCAATTGCCACTACTTCCCTATGGAAGCGTTGGGGCAAGCCGGCACTCAGGCCCACGAGGATGAAATTGCAAATGGCCGATGGTCACATAGAGAGACCCTTAGGATTGCTAGAAGGAATAACTCTCACCACTTGTGGTGTCGAGTTTGAGCATACATTTGCCATATGTGACTTCAGCAAAAATCATGCCTATGAGATGATTTTGGGAAGACCATTTATGCGACAGTTGCAAGTGGTACAGGATTGGGGAACCAACTCCTTGTATTTGCAACACTTGGGTGTTACGACCAAAGTCAATCTCAAGGATTATTCTCATAGAGATGTCCCTCCTATCCAATGGAATCCCATCCATAGAGCCAAAGATGATACAGAATCCGTGCATTCCATAGGGTCTGGATCCTCATGGATGCATGAAGACACTCACTTATGGATGTGCAAGGTAGCAGTAGAAGAAGAGAAGAGAGAGAAAGCCAGAGAGGTAGGTGCAAAAGAAACACATAGATCAATTCAAGATCCAGCCTATGCACCTGTAGTTTTTCCTGATGAGGAATTTGAACCCCATGGCTGGGCAGAAATTTTAGCAACAATGGACGTAGCCATCAATGAAGAACAATGGACACCTCACTGTGATGAGGATGGCTATGACATTTCAGTCTTCTCCATAGAGCCAATCATGGGAGAGGCAGTTCTAGAAGAATGCGAACCTAGCCCTAATGCATTTGAGGATGCAAGTGACTCCGATCTAGAGTCAATCATTATGGACCCACCATTTGCATCAGATGAAGAATACTTCCATGAAGTAGAATTTCAACCCCAGAGGCATGGAGAGGTTACAAATGATGTAAGATTAGCAACACATGTGACCCCGAAGGAAGAAGGAAAGAAACGAAAGAAGAGAGAAGCCTCACCAGAAGAGGAAGAATCTTTGTTTGAGGTCCCAGAAAATTTTAAGAAGTATGAGATAGATGACAGGAGAGTCATGATAAGAATGCCTAAACGAGAGGCACAATCAGGAGAGGCCTATGATAACAAAGAAACCACCAAGAAAATAGTAGTGGCCCTAGAAGAAGGAGAGGAGAGATGCACGTACATAGGCCATGACCTAACAGAGGAAGAAGAGCATGCGTTGATAGCCTTGCTAAGAGAATACAGAGATGTATTCGCTTGGAGTTACAAGGATTTGAAAGGTGTTGACCCCGATATATGCTCACACACTATCCCCATGACCTCAGATGCTAAACCCTCTAAGCAAAAGCCCTATACTTATAACGATAATTACACTGCTAAGATCAAAGAAGAGATAGATAGATTGGTTGAAGCTGGATTTATCTATGAAATTGAGCACACTGAATGGGTATCCCCCATCGTAGTGGTGCTGTAGCTCAACGATGAGTAGCACCTCCTTTAATGTCAATCCGGGAAGACGTGAGGATGGTATGAAGACCTCGAGCAAGTGGCGGGACAAGTGCGTGAGTGAGAAGCACACTAACATGCACACACATACACACACACGCGCACACACGGCAAGACAAAGAGCGAGAATCAATGGAGCTTTTAGATTACTTTCAAAATGCTCTTACAAGTTCGTTTCAATTACAATCTAACCTCAAAAATGAGCTCTCTAGCTCTTTTTATAGTTTTTGACTAGCTTTTGGCCCTGTCCAGACCTAGTGTCCGGCCTAGTTAAAAATTAGGTTCCAGGGCTTATTTGAGGGCTCAAACGAAGTCTAAAAATTATGAAATTTAGTACGATGGTACTTCTAATACTCCTCAAGCTCGAGGACTCCTCGGCTTGCACAAAATGGAGTCTAATCTACCAAAAACGGGATTTACAATGTTTATGTAGTGATTAAAATCACTTGGGTTGTACATAATCTATGGGAAAAAATGATCTGGCCTTGTTGCCGTATTGTGCATGACTCCTTTATTGCTTTGTATGCCAACACTCCCCCCTTCCTAGCGTCTGTCGCCCCTGACAGACCTTTGTTCCCTCGGGTGGTCGATGTAATATTGGATGACATTGGTGGCCAGTTCATGTTCTCCTATCCTTAAGCCTCTTGCTAGATCGGCTTCCAATGCCTCCCAATTTATTGCACCGGGGGTCTCTGGTTGCGGGGTGGTGTAGTACTCTGAATACATTGCTTGTTCACAAGCAAACAGTTGAAGCAGATGTGTCGGCTTTGGCGCGAAAATCTCCGAGTGGTACTCCCAGAACCCTGATCTGAACATTTCTTCGAAGGTCTGTTTGTAGCAGGCGGGGAGGTATTTGATGCGTGCATGCCAAGCGTAAGCCACACGGATACTGGGGGTGGTGCTCATGTCATACACCAAGTCGTAATTTCCATTGCTAAACCCCGGAAGGCGTACCTGTGGTGCGGCTGCATTTCTAAAGGTCTTCAGCACCACTTGCATCATATCTAAGATTTTAAGCATCATTTGCGCTGCTACATCTTGCATGGGCTTCAAGCGCGGCATCCAGTGGCGAATGGTCCCCATCATATATGCTACCGATGGTGGTCCTTGTGGTGGCGCTATGTACGGGTAGTTCAGCCATTCCTTGCATTGCGCATTGTTCTGTACCTTGATATCAAATGCCTTCCACGACCTGCGGCGGGGGACTGGACCGTAGCATGGGTTGTACAGGAGGTGCAATGGCGCGTTGTTCCATGTGCGTAGCATTTCTGGATAAGTCTCTAAAAGTTTCTGCCGCCATGTTGGTTGACGAATCTTGCCTTTTCGCACCTCTGGAGGAAGGTCTTCGGGTTGAAATTGGGTCGCAAAAGTAGGAATCTGACCCGTGACTCTTTGTATTTCTGCATTATAATCAGCCAAGATAATATAATATGGCCTGTACTGGAGTTCCGATGAGAGAATCAGGCGTCTCGATGACAAGTTCTTGAAGTAATCTGATTGTAAAACAGTCTCCTCTATGACCCTCATAGCCTGATTTTGCACTACGGTGCGCTCTTCATGCGAGGTCCCTATTTCCTCCACTTGTCGTAACCATGGCGGCCGTGGTGCCTCGAACGTGTCCTGCGCTTCATCTGTTTGTTGGCCTCCTGGGAATGGTTGCGGATCATATTCTTCATCAAACGTTTGTTCCACAGGAATTTGCACAACTTCTTCGTCCGTGGGAGCCTCCGGAGGGGAAGATGGCCTCTCATATTGTAGTAGGCGTGTCTGCAATTCACTTACCTGTTGCTGGAGATCTTTTATGGCCTCTGCGTCGGAGGGAAGCGAAGCTGCAGAGGGGGTGGTTGGAGGGGCAGCTGTTGGGCCTTGTTGGTGTTCCTGCTTCAGTTGTCCTAGCTCCTCCGATAGCTTATCATGTGCTTCGAGTAGCATGGCATAATCTTCCAATATAATCTTGATATTATCGGGGGTCACTGCTTGAAACTTGGATGGGCTGATGGGTGCCCCCGGTGTGCTCTCAATAGCTGCCTCCAGGTTCTCTTGATTTTGTATTTGCAGACGTCTGTTCTCTTCCTGAGCAGCCGCAAGATGGCGTTTAAGTAGCGCCATATTTCGCTGAAGTTTTGAGTTGCGTTCCAGTTGTGTCCGTAGGTGACTTTCTACCACCTGCACTGCTTCCTGATCTACGTTCTGTAGCTGTACTTCCAATATATTATGGGCGTCTTGGAGGGTTTGGAACTGTGTGTGGAGGCGAGCATTCTCCTCTTCTAGTACCGCAAGGCGGAGCTGTAGTGTCGCTGAGTGCTCTTGCAGGCGTGCGTTTTGTTGCTGAAGCTGAATGTAATCTGTTCTTAAATTTGATATACAAGCCAACATGGTGTCCAATGCATTACCTATAGATGAGTGGGGGGTGTTTACCGTGGAAGATGCATGGGAAGGGAATTGGGGAAGGGAGATAGTGAATGATGTGTCTACGAAAGTTGTGTGTGTGGGTGTAATTGGTGGAGAGGGAATGGGAGGAGGTGAACCCGTGGGTGGTGGGGCCGTGGGTGGTGAAATGTCCATTCCTTCAGGAGTGGGTGTTAGTGTGGGGCCTGCCATATACACTGGTATGGTAGGTGGTGTGTGTGTGGAAGTGGTGAATAGGTATGAAGTGGGGTGGGGAGCTGAAAAGACAGGGAATGGTTGAGGGCCTGGTTGAAAAGCCCTAGCAAAGATGTCCTGGAGGGATTGTAGAAATGGAGAGAGGGATATCGGGGGTTGGGGTCGTAAATTTGAGGAGGGTGGAAAGGGTGGCATGGTAGTAGGGAAACCCATGAATGTGGATCTGGGGTCAGGATGACCCGTGGCTGAAGGCATTGGGGATGGTTGTCCTAGGGCAGGCTCGGGAAGGGTTTCGATGGGTTGTGTAGTGATGGGGTTTGCTTCAAAGGTCGGGTTATCAGTGGTAGAGAATAGGGTGGCACTAGAGATGGGAGTACGAAAGATGAAGGTTGGGTCAGTGGGTTGAGTGGTCGATGGGATTTCCACTGTCTCTGTTCTCGGAGGCGATGGTGGGGGAGTAGGTGGTAGTGGTTCGGTGGACTCCTCATGGGTGGCGGGGTGCTGTTGACTAGCTGTTTGGGAGGTTGGTGTAGTAGTTGGCTCCTCTGCAACTGTAACGGGAATTTGGATATTTTTACCTGAGCGAGGCCGTGTCTGGAACCTTCGTGGGTCATATTGAACTGAAGGCCTCTGAATGGCAGTGCGCACAGCTTCTACAACTCCATATGTTTCTGCCATCAATAAGAGACCTTCCCTGTACTCTGAGTCAACTCCCGCTTCTTCCAACAACTGAGTCATAAGTACTCTGCTGCTCTGTTCAGTGAGTAACTGCTGCGATCGCACTCTTTCCATAATCTGATACAGCCTTCGGAGTTCTGCTGTATATGCTGGGGCTTCAGTGGTCTCTTCTTCATATGCTTCTTCTTCTTCCGGTTGTCCGTGTTGTTGACTTTGCTGAGCGTCACTCCAATGGACATGTCTACCGTCTGTAGACTTTCTTCTTCTCCGCGAGGATGTGCCCTGCTCCTCTGCCTCTGAATAAAACTCCACGTCAGAGAATTGTGTGCTTTGTAGGAATGCTTCGAAATCCTGGGGGTCCAGTCCTTCAGCCTCTCCAGTGGCAGCAAACTCGAATTCAGGTGTAACCGGAGGAGCCGATGGGGTGGGTTGTGTCGTAGTGTCAGATTCCGACCTGGGTATCCTAATGGTAAAAGGAGGTACAGTGCCCTCTCTTAATGGTGATGCCTCAGGAGTAGTTAGGACTTCCCTTGTTTGGACACACGGAATCGCGCCCCTCATGCGCTTGGACTGATGTGTGGATGTCTTGAGCCTTTTAAACATTTGTAATTGTGCCCAAGTTAAGGCACGCTCAATGGGGACATCATATGCCAAGCATCGGTAAATGATGCGTGTGAGTGCACAGCATCCGTTCACCACTAATTTCCTAGAAGCCCGTTTGTTCGCTTCATACAACTGATCTATAATCCACACTGGTAGCTTAATAGGTAGCGCACCTGCTTCCGCCAAGTAGAGAGCAAACCAGATCTTCTTGTGTGGTTGCGTGAATCGGTCTTGACCGGGGAAGGCGAAATGTTGCATGCACATGCGGAGAGGGATGGACACATTTGGGGTGAGGGCTGCCATGTCTTTCAGTTTCACTACCTTCCTGTCCTTCATGTTGTTGGGAACGAGAGCATCCTTTTCTGAGGGTACATGCGTGCCATGCATCTTTAAAGCATCACTCACTAGCTCCACAGTAAGTTCAAACCTCTTCAACTCGTTGTTGCCCAGCAATGAGGGGAGAACAAATGATCCGGGTTGGTCCTTATCTTCATGAGCTTGTAATGTAGAGACCAGATAGTAACATCGGAGGAGGTCGGGTTTAGGTAGTGGGGCTTCAAAATATTCCGCCAACCCTGCTCGTTGCCATATGATCTGGAGGTCTTCGGTGTTCTGTAAAGTCTCGAACTCCTTGGAGAAAAATTGGAAACGCACCCATGATCTGTCATACTCGCATTTAGACTCCCAGATATACTTAGCCTCTCCTAATGGACCGGGCATGCCATTGAACCAATGAGAGTTGGCATGGACTCTTTCCGTGATTCCTGTAGGTGGGTCTGGCACCGGGAGTTGCTGAAGGTGTTGCATCTCCACTGGTCGTTCAGTCGGGGGCACGTCCACAGGTAGGCTATCCACATCAATTCCTGCAGTAAGTATCCCTACTTGTGAGCCCGAACCTGTCGCTTCTGCCATTTTACTGCTTGCCTTCTGATTCTGTGAGAATATAGAAGCATGTGTTAACATCGTAATGGACAGACTAAATCCGTTGCTGTCCCCGTTACAACATTAACATGAGGTATATGGTGAGTTAGTGGTTAGTAAGTGCACGAAGACAGTGAGTGTAGTTAACGTTTGTGTATTCCTAGGAGACTAATGCCGTTAGTAAGTGGGGTGAATTTACAAATCGGGGTCGGGGGGTTTATCACAGATCTTAGACTGCCAAATGCAGTGGATGGGCTGTGCTTTCGGTTTCGTAGAGACTCCAGAGAGCTGTGTCGGTGTCGCTGTTTGGGAATGGGGCCTTTTAGGGACCCACTTATAAGTGATTACATGCATACTCATGGGTCTTTGTGTGTTCCTAAGTGTTGAGCACGAGGGAATTCTGGTGGTACTCGTAGATGGGTTATGCTGCATAGGTTGCGGCCTTGGCTTAACTACTTGTGCCCGCAAGCAAGCCTTAGGCACCCAAATTTGTCTAGATTGTGGGCTTGCCTTCATCGACTTCTTGGGCACCCAAATAGATTTTACTTTAGCAGAAGAATTTCTGAAAGACTTCTTATTAGCGTCGTGTTGTTGGTTACTAATAAGAGGCTTTGCCCGTGTGGTTGACGGTGGTGCAACCGGTCGTTCGCCTTTCCGCACCCACATCTGGTTGAGTTTCTGGGGCATTCTGCTGCGCAGGTACTTTTGATCTCGGACATAGGTAGTACTCGGCTTCTTCTGCCTGTGATCCGCCTTTGGTTGCTGCCTCCTTCTGACCTTTGGAAAAGAAGGGAGTTCCGTTGCATCCCTGACTCCTTTTTTGCAAATGTCATTCCTCTGCAACACAGGGTTTTGAACAAGAACAGCATGGTCATCTTCATGTGTACCCCTGGAAGGACCAGGAGTCTGTGCCTTTCCTAGTTCCTTGAGTGCTCCATTGTCTAATTCTACTGTAACTCGACTATGATTGACCCAAACCTGGAGAAGTCCACTTCTTAGGTTTAGATTGACTGCTTGGTCATAGATCCAATCCTGACCCAAGACTAGAGGTTCAGTGAGATCCTCATCTTGACACACCAGTACTTTAACTGTCATTGCCTCATCATGAATGTAAAGGGGAAGTTCCGCCTCGCCCATGCAAGGGGTTTCCACTCCTCCCAATCCTATAAGATATGCTTCCACAGGATTGACAGTCAATTGTAATTCTTGGCAGTAAGACAATTTAACAGCACTAGTGGCTGCACCTGAGTCAATCAAGGCTCTTACGGTCCTTGCACTCTTTCCTTGTCCTATATCTAAGGTTACGAAAGGACGTCTATCAATTATCCTATGCGAGCTTGTTCCTGCGACTTCACACATGGCCATAGGAAATCCTTGGTCTGCATAGTCATTCGCTCCAGGCTGATCTCTACCTTGCCTTCGTAATTTCATCCTTCTGATGCGTTCTAAAGCTTCAGCTTGAGCTTCTTCTCGAACTCGCTTTTCTTCCTCTTTGCGTTTCTTAGCAGTGTTGAGTCAACTGAGCATTTCCTCCGTGAGGGGTTCCTGATACAACTTGACTCTGCAACCGCTAATATAATTTGGGAGAACATCACCCTCTAATGTGGCCAATTGTACTGCTCCGCTCGTGGAGATCCTATTGATGATCATAGGTCCGTAGCCTCTCTTTTCTAGCTTCCTCGCGTGTTGTTTTAGTGTATAGACTAAGACTAGATCTCCTGCTTTCAAGCCTTTATCCTTCACGTGGGCATCAAAGTATGCCTTCTGTCTCTTCTTGGCTGCATATATCCCTGCAGCGGCTCTCAGTCTTGTTTCTCCTAATCGTTCAAGGTCAAAGATCCTAGAGGAGAGCTCATGACCTGTCCATTCGTGCTCTCGTGCTACTCTCAATGTAGGGATCAAGAAGTCCAAGGGTAACACAGCGTTTTGACCGAATACCATCTGAAAGGGAGTGGCTTGGAGTACCGTTTTGTAGGCCACTCGGTATGCCCAAACAGCATGGTGTAGCTGTTTGTCCCAATCAGAGCGTTTAATGTTCACTAATTTCGTCAGTACATTGCATAAAATCTTATTAGTGCTCTCAGCTTGACCATTAGCTTGAGGGTGATATGGGGCAGACTTCTTGTGTATTACCAAAAATTCTTGGAGTAGATTTTCAATAACTTCATTCAAGAAGTGAGTGCCTCTATCACTTACAAGCTCTATAGGTAGTCCATATCTCGTGAATACATTCTCAAACAAGAATTTGGCAGTTGTTTGAGCATCGTTCTTGGTTGTAGCTTTTACCTCTACCCACTTGGTGAGATAATCTGTTGCCACAATGATGTATTCCGCATGAGAACCCTTAGCTGGGGGATTAATAGGACCTACGAAGTCTATTCCCCACTTAGAGAATGCACGTCCACCCATCATAGGTTTCAGTGGCATCTCATCTTTGCGTATAGGATACTGAGTCCTCTGACAGACATCACACCGTTTCACATAGGTATGTGCATCCATGTGAAGGGTAGGCCACCAGAAGCCCGCAAATAGTATCGCCTTGATTACCCGATCTGGTCCAAAGTGTCCTCCTGCTACACCTTGGTGAGCAGTTTCCAAGATCTTCAGATACTCACTTTCGTGGACACATAGTCTCAGGTAACCATCTTTACCGCGCTTATATAAATTATCACCTATGAGTGAGTAATCCTGGGCTTCTTGTTCTAAACTCCTTTTCCTAGCTAGAGTCATGTCTGGAGGGAATGTGTTTGTCCTCAAGAATGATACTAGTGGTTCGCTCCAATCTGGCGCAATGGATACTTGATAGAGAGTGGCATGTTCCACCGGTGGTTTAGTGCAACAGATTGGGCATTCCTTGCACAACTTTTGGACATCCGCTTCCATAGTTGGCCAGTGCACTCCGAATCTCTTTAGAGTCTGTAAAGTTCGTTGCTTTGAATGGTGTTGCTCTAACGCACCTACATGTGCTAATTGCAACCATTTAGCGTACTCATCCTCTTCTACGCAACAAGCCAAGATCCCTTGATCTGTGTGCTTGTACATGCTTCCTGCCATGATGTGGTATTTTTGGGCTTTTACAACCTCTCTGTTCCGTGTGTTTACCACAGGATGGTTAGGCCCGTATGTCAATACTGGTACCAATGGCTTAGCCCACTGCGGTACAACTTCCAGATTAAACAAGTAAGCATCAGGAAGGTCATCTGATACTCCTTGTGGGGCTTCTCCCGATGTGAGCCTAGAGAGATGATCAGCTCTCAAATGAGTCCTACCTTTTCTTACCACAACCTCAAAGTCATATTCCATTAGCAAGAGAAACCATCTCACTAATCTTCCTGTATTGCATGGCTTGTTTACGAGATATAATAATGCCTGATGATCAGTAAAAGATTTAAACTTATTTGCAAGCAAATAGTGTCTAAATTTCTTAACTGCATATACCATGCCTAAGCCTTCTCTCTCTGTAGTGGTGTAATTCCGTTCAGCCGCATTCAATTGTCTACTGGCATAGGCAATTGGAAGATCCATATTACCTTCACCAGTAGGTTGTGCAAGCACACATCCAATAGCATAATTGGATGCATCCACATGAACATGGAATGGCTTATTCCAATCTGGTGTGGTCAAGATTGGTGCTGAACATAATCTTCTTTTAAGTTCTTGGAAGGAATTCTCACATTCATCCGTCCACTCAAAGTTAGTCAGGAGTCCGTACATGGGCTTTGCAATGACAGCATACATGTGTATAAATCGTCGATAATAACCACAATGCCCCATGAAAGCTTGTACTTCCTTGACATTCTTTGGCCTAGGTAGCTCTGCTATGGCTCTCACTTTTTCTTCGTCGGTAGATATGCCATTCTTTGACACTATGTGTCCTAGAATCTTGCCTTGCCTAACCATAAAAACGCACTTTTCTGGGTTCAGGCAGACTTGATATTCTCTACATTTGTCAAAGATTTGTCTGAGTTCAGGAATATGGGTCTGTCTAACATTGGAATGAGCACAAAGATCATCAACGTAGACTTCTAAACTCTTCCTTAGGAACTCCTTAAACACATGGCACATCAGTCTCTGGAAGGTAGCTGGTGCGTTGGTAAGCCCAAATGGCATTACTCTAAAAGCAAAAATGCCCCATTCTGTGGCAAAGGCTGTCTTATGCTGATCCTCTGGAGCTATGGCTACTTGATTGTAGCCAGAAAATCCATCAAGGAAGCTGTACACTTCCTTGCCTGCCACTCTTTCTAAGAGATGCTCTGTGATGGGAAGCGGATAGTTATCTCGAATTGTGGCGGCATTAACCTTTTTCAAGTTAATGCACACACGCAGTTTGCCATTCTTCTTGGGCACCACTACGATAGGGGATACCCATTCAGTGTGCTCAATTTCATAGATAAATCCAGCTTCGACCAGTCTATCTATCTCCTCCTTGATCTTAGCAGCATAATTATCGTTATATGTATAAGGCTTTTGCTTCGAGGGTTTAGCGTCTGAAGTCATAGGAATGGTGTGTGCGCATATGTCAGGGTCAACACCTTTCAAGTCCTTGTAACTCCAAGCGAATACATCTCTGTATTCTCTTAGCAAGGCAATCAATTCATGCTCTTCTTCTTCTGTCAAGTCATGGCCTATATACGTACATCTCTCCTCTCCTTCTTCTATGGCCACTACTATTTTCTTGGTGGTTTCTTTGTTATCATAGGCCTCTCCTGATTGTGCCTCCCGTTTAGGCATTCTTATCATGACCCTCCTGTCATCTATCTCATACTTCTTAAAATTTTTGGGGACCTCAAACAAAGATTCTTCCTCTTCTGGTGAGGCTTCTCTCTTCTTTCGTTTCTTTCCTTCTCCCTTAGGGGTCATATGCGTTGCTAATCTTACATCATTTGTAACCTCTCCATGCCTCTGGGGTTGAAATTCTACTTCATGGAAGTATTCTTCATCTGATGCAAATGGTGGGTCCATAATGATTGATTCTAGATCGGAGTCACTTGCATCCTCAAATGCATCAGGGCTAGGTTCGCATTCTTCTAGAACTGCCTCTCCCATGATTGGCTCTATGGAGAAGACTGAAATGTCATAGCCATCCTCATCACAGTGAGGTGTCCATTGTTCTTCATTGATGGCTACATCCATTGTTGCTAAAATTTCCGCCCAGCCATGGGGTTCAAACTCCTCATCTGGAAAGACTACAGGTGCATAGGCTGGGTCTTGGATTGATCTATGGGTTTCTTTCGCACCTACCTCTCTGGCTTTCTCTCTCTTCTCTTCTTCTACTGCTACCTTGCACATCCATAAGTGGGTGTCTTCATGCATCCATGAGGATCCAGACCCTATGGAATGCACCGATTCTGTGTCATCTTTAGCTCTATGGATGGGATTCCACTGGATAGGAGGGACATCTCTATGAGAATAATCCTTGAGATTGACTTTGGTTGTAACACCTAAGTGCTGGAGGTACAAAGAATTGGTCCCCCAATCCTGTACCACTTGCAACTGTCGCATGAATGGTCTTCCCAAAATCATCTCATAGGCATGATTTTTGCTGAAGTCACATATGGCAAAGGTATGTTCAAACTCGACACCACAAGTGGTGAGAGTTATTCCTTCTAGCAATCCTAGGGGTCTCTCTATGTGACCATCTGCCATTTGCAATTTCATTCTCGTTGGCCTGAGTGCTGGCTTGCCCCAACGCTTCCATAAGGAGGTAGTGGCAATTGCAACTCCTGCACCTGAGTCCAAAATTGCCTTCGTGGTGTAGTCCTGGTAGGTGATGGGAAGATAGGTGTTCCCTTCTTCACCTTCACACATATCCCTGATCTTATCCAAGGGAATTTCTGGCACTGTCCTATGGGATCCTACCTGGGAACGAGGTTTTGCTATCTCTGGTACTTGTTTGGCTACATGTTTCCATAATTCAGGTCTAACCTTGAGTAGCTCTTCTAACTTGAGATTACACTGCACGTTAGTGTTCTTCACTACCTCTGTGTTCCTAGGTATGACTGAGTCGTCGTTCCTTACCATGACTGTGGGTGCTCTCATACATGTGGACTTTGCTTCCCATGGGCCTGTGAAGTGGGGTAGTTCTTGTATGGAATTAGACTCAAAGTCTAATCTCTCGTGAGACTGAACACTCTCATGCTCCCCGTAAATAGATGGGATGTCTTGTGGGAATTGGTCGTGTGCATCGTCCACAAGTTCAAAAGGAGGGGCGACCTCGCTTTCGTTATCCCATTTGTCTTCTTGAATCTCTCGTAGGAAGTCTGGTGCAAACCGATTCATAGAAGAAGAAGTGTCTGGCTCCGTAGAATTGGGCGCATAAGCAACCTGTGAAGGAGGGCTGATTCTATTGTTGACTCTCTCCTCGTTCTCGCAAATGACTGGAGCACAAGCTTCTTGGGGAGGATTACTTATTCTATTACTTTTCCGAACAGGCTCATACACTCCCTGAGAAGGAATGTAGGCAACCTGTGGAGGTACTTGAGCTTTCGAGGGAGGCTCATCTGCCTTTTGGGGGGGAAGATAAGCTTCTTGAGGAGGCCCACGGGCTTCCTGAAGAGGCTGGCTTACCCGTTCTCTTGCCCTTTCCTTTCTTTGAGGGGTAGGTTCCTTTTCTGGCTGTGCTATTGGCCTCTCTATTCTTTCTAAGGAGGGGAAGTTGTCCGGTTTAGGGGCATTGGCCACATACACTTCTGATTGGGAATGATTCCTGTTTTTGCTTGCTTCTTCTTGGTCTTGATTTTTTTCTTCCTTGTCAGATCTTGCAATTATCCTCTCTAACTTCTCTAGGAATCCATCCAAGTGTAATTGCGTTTTGGCTGAGCCTGAGTAATTGAAAAGGCGACTGGCTTCAAACATAGTCTGAGCCAATGCGACCATTTTCGCGCATAGTTTGGTTCTTTCTATCTCTAGGTCAGCTCTAGGATAGCACTTGTCATGATCCGTGACGTTTGGCCCTTCTTGGATTCTGGCCTGATATGCCTTAAGCATCATGTCTATGTCTTCGGGAGTGGGATCAGCTAATACTGATCCTGTTTGGGGTGGTGGGTGGGTTACGTGGGCTGTCTTAGAGGGTGAAGGGATGGAGGGTGATGGGGATGGTAGCGGTGGGAATGTGTGAGAGTGCGGTTGAGATGTGATCTCTATGATTTTAGCCTTGGTTTCTCGTAGACTTTCCTCAAGTTCACTCATCTTCTTTGCCCATTGCCTTTTCATGCGTTCGCGGCTATCTTTCCAAGCTCTTGTTCTCTTTTTATTTTGGCTCTCAGTATCGCTAGCATCTAGGCTCTTTTCCTGGCCTACCCCTTGGTTTTGCTGCAATGCCTGAGCCCTAGTGACTACCTGTACTGGTGCAGTGGAAGTGACGCTTCCTGAGGAGTCTACCACTAACCCAACAACGTTGATAGGGGTGATTTTAGGCATGCTATTGGGGTTCTTAGGGCAATCTCGTAAGAGATGCTCTTTTCCGCAGTCTTGGCAAAAGCCTTGGATAGTCACAGACTGAGTTTGTGTAGGCGGAGGTAAGGGACAATCACGAATGAGGTGATCTCCTTGGCATCTGTAGCACGGTCCTCTAGGAAATGGTGGTCGTACTTGCCTAGGTTGAGGTCTAGGGTTGGGGTTTGTATACATGATGTTCGTGTAATCTGGCTCCCAACTAGGTTCGTTCGGCTCTTCACCATAGTAGGACTCTCCATGTTCTGGGGACTGCAGGTAGTAAGCCTGGGGGCTATCCACATGGGTAGAATCAAAGCTATGGTCACTTGGGTCATTTTCAGAGATCAAGGATGTTACAGGAACTATAGCTCTATTCAGGTTCTCTTCTGCAGCAGTATACTTTACCGGAATCACATTAGCTGGGGCAGGGGGTTGTTGAGCTAGCACAGGCTGAGGCCTTTGTTGGGCCTGATACTGTGGTTGGTAGGTTTGTTGGGGTCTAGCATATTGTGGTGGTGGATTTTGGTTCTGGTATCTGCCTTGTTGGTAGGGTTGCGGATAGGGTTGCCTAACTGCCTGCTTGTTGTATGGGCAGTCTTGTGCGGTGTGATTGGTGTATCTCCGTTCTATGGTGCAGTACTGGCTACTAGGGTTTACTTGGGGTTGAGCCATAATGGGACAGACGTTCGCCATATGGTCACCACCGCATGTATAGCATCTTTTCACTGGGGCAAACCTTGGGATTTGTTTGCTAGTTACTCCTAATTTCTGGGCCACTTTCTCTGCGAGTTCCTCAATTGATGTGGATTGCATGGAAGAGTGACTAGATGCACTGTCTGAATCTTTGTAAATTTTGGACAGCTCTAGCTCTTCTCCTAGGTTATCTTCAATGTCAATGCATATACGTACACACTCTTCTATGGTCCTAGGGTCTTTCAGATACACGTAGGATCTCAATTTTGGACTCAGTAGTCCATCAAGGAATAAGGCTACTTGTTTAGCAGATGTGGGTAGCTCCGAAATAGGGCACCTTTCAAGATATTGTCTAAATCTTCTTCCTGCAAGTCTCACAGTCTCTTGAGGGGTTTGCTTGAAGCTGTGAATCAGTGAGGAGGTGTTGTGTCTTATGCCGCTCTTAGAGAACTCTATAATGAATGCCTCTAGGAGTTGATCTATGCTCCTGAACTGGCGTTCATCTAATGGCTGAAACCACGTAAGTGCTGTGTTCCTAAGGGTTAGACCGAAGGCATTGTACTGCGTGAACAGATCTTCCACTTGTTCAGCTCTCAAGACTTGCTTGAACTCCGCCACATGATCATAGGGATCTCCTGTGCCGTCAAAGTAATTCTTCATGGACTTAACTAGCTGGGTGGGTCTCAAAGTTCTTGTGTGCTCTCTAGGCCTCGGCAGAGGGAATCCATCTACATTTCTTTGGTTCCTGTGGGCTCTATGCATCTCAGGTTCTACCCTATTCGTCTCTGTTCGCGTTCTTTCTCTGCCCACTGGGTTGGCAAAACTTACCTCTGGTCTATCTTTACTTCTGTCTCTTTGCATACCATGAGCCTGGGATGTTCCAGCTCCAGGGTGACCATAGGCTACATTTGATCTTGGTTGGGGGAAAATGAATTCGCCCTTCCAAGTGTAAGCATGCCTATCATTTTCTGTCACCACAAAGATCCGTTCTGAAGCATGATCTAAGTAGGTCACTCTGCCTGGGCTATCCGGATCCTTAAACTCATAGATCATGATATTTCCTATGTCTGTTGGCTGATTAGACTTATACCTCCAAAAGGCTTCATCAGTTTCTCGATTAAGGAGCAACTGTATGCTCTTGTTGTCTTGAGGGACCCATTCAGGCGTGATAAGCCTAGTGAGAACTGATTTACCTCGAGGGGTTCTAGGTTCCGCACCCATGTTCCCTTGTTCCAGGTCCCCTAAGTCCGCTTCTGAGATTACGTTCCCAAAGTCATCTGTCCTATCAGGGTGACTAGTGACTACATATATAGTTCCTTCTTTGTCCAGGTATGCACCATTTTCAAACTTGACAGCTGGGTGCTCTAGTCCAATGGATTGATCAGGGTTTTTAATCTGGACCACAGATCTTCCTAGGCCGTCCTCATAGATGCTAGCACCTAATCGGTTGGTCCTAAGGTACTCCAGCTGCGTTTTGTAAGGGCCTTCTACCCTGTACAGGTAAGGCACTCCTGAACTTCCCGTAGGTCTGTCCATGCCTTGAGACATTTCTGACTCACTGGTCTCAGAGCTAGGGTAGTATGAGTGGTGGCTCAACTGCTGGGCCCAAGACCTTGCAGTGTGATTGACACTAGCCTCTGAAGACCTAAGGCTTTGTCTTTCCCTTACTAGGTGTCGTCCTGATCTAAGGTTCATATGCCTAACTGATTAGCCCAATTTTTTTTTTTTTTTTTCAGAGTACAACCTCGTTGCCGATTAATTGGTACCAGTCACTTGATTCTTTTTAGTTATTCCTCGTGTTTAAAGTCTTGTCTGCTATTACGTCGTTAGGAATACTTGAATGTTCTTCGCACTTTCAGGTTGATCATTCCACGTTAGGTTCTTTCCTTTATGTTGTCGATAGTACAGAGATTAAGTTTTTAGCTTGAACTTGAGTTTTTAGGCAGTCTTCAACTTGATAGTGGCCTATCGTCGCCCTGACTTACTCCTACTTCTAATCGCTCTTAGCCTAGGCTAGGAATTGACGAAGAGGAGTTGAGAATATTCCGACCTTTCTTGCCGAACCTTGCTCTTTAGTGCTCGAGAAGTTGATTCTCAAGCGTGTGCCACACCCTTGCTTGGATACTCTCAATTGCTTCTCAATAGGCCTGCATAAATCCCAAGATTAGCTCCAAGTAGACCTTTCAATTGACAGACAATTTATTTCAGACACTTTGTTAATGACCCTTGTTCCCCCTTTTGCATTGTTAGAAATTTACTCTAGAGCTCTCTTGGTGTTCCTACCCCTCAGTGTGTCAACTTCCAAATATCCTATCTGAAAATCAACGCGTTATTCTTATAAAAAACAGTTGAGGGCGTGTAGTATATGTCACGAGCTTTCCGACAAGCCCTAGAGCTCAGAAAATGGATTTCGTATGAAAAAGTTATGACCGTTCAGGGTTTAGGGGGTTAACTAGACAAACAGAACCTTTTCGGGGGTTTTAATGCATTTTCTAAGGCCTTTGTAAGTAGATGAGTACATGAAAGTGCAAATATGCCCAAAATTTAGCCTAAATTTCCAAAAATTCACTCCTTAATTTTTTGCCGAAAATGCCTGTCTATCGCGATAGACGGTGTCTGTCGCGATAGACACAATCTATCGTGGGGGCTGTCTGTCGCGATAGACGGTGTCTATCGTGAAATTCTGTCTGTCGCGATAGCCGGTGTCTGTCGCGATAGACGGTATCTATCGTGGATTTCTGTCTGTCGCGATAGACGGTGTCTGTCGCGATAGACGGTGTCTATCGGGATTTCTGTCTATCGCGATAGACGGTGTCTGTCGCGATAGACGGTGTCTATCGTGGATTTCTGTCTGTCGCGATAGACGGTGTCTGTCGCGATAGACGGTATCTATCGTGGATTTCTGTCTGTCGCGATAGACGGTGTCTGTCGCGAAATTCTGTCTGTCGCGATAGACGGTGTCTGTCGTGGGTCTCTGTCTGTCGCGATAGACGGTGTCTGTCGCGATAGACGGTGTCTGTCGTGGGTCTCTGTCTGTCGCGATAGACGGTGTCTGTCGCGATAGACGGTGTCTGTCGTGGGTCTCTGTCTGTCGCGATAGACGGTGTCTGTCGCGATAGACGGTGTCTGTCGCGATAGACAGTGTCTGTCGCGATAGACTGAAAAAATGCAAATTTTTGAAAAACTTCTAGTGATCTAGAGTGCCCACAAGGTGTAGGTTACAGTGCTAATCATGCATTCACAAAATGTTAAGATTTTCTGTCTGTCGCGATAGACAGAGATTGTCGTCCCGGGACCTGTGCAGAGCCTGTCGTACCTGCGCACACTGCTGGGGATGATGGTACAGCAAAAACCTGCAAAATAGCTCAGAAAACAAGCAAAAACAGCACATGCAAGTTCGCTCTATCGCTCTCTCTCACAAGTGAAATGAGGGAAATGAGGTGGAGATGGGGATATAGTCAAAACTGAAATTTTCGCGATGATGGAGATGGACGTGGGAGATGGTGATGATGATGATGAAGATGGTGAAGAAAGTAAAAGAAAACCGATGAGAGTGAAGAAAATACCTACAACTCCAACGCGTCAACTCTACGTCTTACCATCACACGCTCGTCCTCAAAGCTCGATCCCCGGCAACGGCGCCAAAATTTAGTGTAGCTCAACGATGAGTAGCACCTCCTTTAATGTCAATCCGGGAAGACGTGAGGATGGTATGAAGACCTCGAGCAAGTGGCGGGACAAGTGCGTGAGTGAGAAGCACACTAACATGCACACACATACACACACACGCGCACACACGGCAAGACAAAGAGCGAGAATCAATGGAGCTTTTAGATTACTTTCAAAATGCTCTTACAAGTTCGTTTCAATTACAATCTAACCTCAAAAATGAGCTCTCTAGCTCTTTTTATAGTTTTTGACTAGCTTTTGGCCCTGTCCAGACCTAGTGTCCGGCCTAGTTAAAAATTAGGTTCCAGGGCTTATTTGAGGGCTCAAACGAAGTCTAAAAATTATGAAATTTATTACGATGGTACTTCTAATACTCCTCAAGCTCGAGGACTCCTCGGCTTGCACAAAATGGAGTCTAATCTACCAAAAACGGGATTTACAATGTTTGTGTAGTGATTAAAATCACTTGGGTTGTACATAATCTATGGGAAAAAATGATCTGGCCTTGTTGCCGTATTGTGCATGACTCCTTTATTGCTTTGTATGCCAACAGGTGCCCAAGAAGAATGGCAAGCTGCGTGTGTGCATTAACTTGAAGAAGGTTAATGCAGCCACGATTCGAGATAACTATCCGCTTCCCATCACAGAACATCTCTTAGAAAGAGTAGCAGGCAAGGAAGTGTACAGCTTTCTCGATGGATTTTCGGGTTACAATCAAGTAGCCATAGCGCCAGAGGATCAGCATAAGACTGCCTTTGCCATGGAATGGGGCATTTTTGCCTTTAGAGTAATGCAATTTGGGCTTACCAATGCACCAGCTACCTTCCAAAGGCTGATGTGCCATGTATTTAAAGAGTTCCTGAGGAAAAACTTAGAAGTCTACGTTGATGATCTTTGTGCTCATTCCAACATTAGACAAACCCATATCCCTGAGCTCAGACAAATCTTTGACAAATGTAGAGAATATCAAGTCTGCCTAAACCCCGAAAAATGTGTTTTCATGGTCAGGCAAGGCAAGATTTTAGGGCACATAGTGTCAAAGAATGGCATATCTACTGACGAAGAGAAAGTGAGAGCTATAGCAGAGCTACCTAGGCCAAAGAATGTCAAGGAAGTACAAGCTTTCATGGGGCATTGTGGTTATTACTGAAGATTTATACACATGTATGCTGTCATTGCAAAGCCCATGTACGGACTTCTGACTAACTTTGAGTGGACGGATGAATGTGAGAATTCCTTCCAGGAGCTTAAACGAAGATTATGTTCAGCACCAATCTTGACCACACCAGATTGGAATAAGCCATTCCATGTTCACGTGGATGCATCCAATTATGCCATTGGATGTGTGCTTGCACAACCTACTGGTGAAGGTAATATGGATCTTCCAATTGCCTATGCCAGTAGACAATTGAATGCAGCTGAACGGAATTACACCACTACAGAGCGAGAAGGTTTAGGCATGGTATATGCAGTTAAGAAATTTAGACACTATTTGCTTGCAAATAAGTTTAATTTTTTTACTGATCATCAGGCATTGCTATACCTCGTAAACAAGCCATGCAATACAGGAAGATTAGTGAGATGGTTTCTCTTGCTCATGGAATATGACTTTGAAGTTGTGGTAAGGAAAGGTAGGACTCATTTGAGAGCTGATCATCTTTCTAGGCTCACATCGGGAGAGGCCCCACAAGGAGTATCAGATGACCTTCCTGATGCTTACTTGTTTAATTTGGAAGTGGTGCCGCAGTGGGCTAAGCCATTGGTACCAGTATTGACATACGGGCCTAATCATCCAGTGGTAAACACACGGAATAGAGAGGTAGTTAAAGCCCAAAAGTACCACATCATGGCAGGAAGTATGTACAAGCACACAGATCAAGGGATCTTGGCTTGTTGCGTAGAAGAGGATGAGTACGCTAAATGGTTGCAATTAGCACATGTAGGTGCGTTAGAGAAACACTACTCAAAGCAACGAACTCTACAGACGCTAAGGAGACTCGGAGTGCATTGGCCGACTATGGAAGCGGATGTCCAAAAGTTGTGCAAGGAATGCCCAATCTGTTGCACTAAGCCATCGGTGGAACACGCCACTCTATATCAAGTGTCCATTGTGCCAGATTGGAGTGAACCTCTAGTATCCTTCCTAAGGACAAACATATTCCCTCCAGACATGACTCTGGCGAGGAAAAGGAGTTTAGAGCACGAAGCCCAGGATTACTCACTTATTGGTGATAATCTATATAAGCGTGGTAAAGATGGTTACCTGAGGCTATGTGTCCATGAAAGTGAATATCTTAAGATCTTGGAAACTGCTCACCAAGGTGTAGCAGGCGGACACTTTGGACCGAATCGGGTGATCAAGGCAATATTATTTGCAGGCTTCTGGTGGCCTACCCTTCACATGGATGCACATACCTATGTGAAACGGTGTGATGTCTGTCAGAGGACTCAGTATCCTATACGCAAAGATGAGATGCCACTGAAACCTATGATGGGTGGACGTGCGTTCTCTAAGTGGGGAATAGACTTCGTAGGTCCTATTAATCCCCCAACTAAGGGTTCTCATGCGGAATACATCATTGTTGCAACAGATTATCTCACCAAGTGGGTGGAGGTAAAGGCTACGACAAAGAACGATGCTCAAACAACTGCTAAATTCTTGTTTGAGAATGTATTCAGGAGATATGGGCTACCTATAGAGCTTGTAAGTGATAGAGGCACTCATTTCTTGAACGAAGTGATTGAAAATCTACTCCGAGAATTCTTGGTGATACACAAGAAGTCTGCCCCCTATCACCCTCAAGCTAATGGACAAGCTGAGAGCACTAATAAGATCTTATGCAATGTACTGACAAAATTAGTAAACACTAAACGCTCTGATTGGGACAAACAGCTACACCATGCTGTTTGGGCATACCGAGTTGCCTACAAAACGGTACTCCAAGCCACCCCCTTTCAGATGGTATTTGGCCAAAACGCTGTGCTACCCTTGGACTTCTTGATTCCTACATTGAGAGTAGCACAGGAGCACGAATGGACAGGTCATGAACTCTCCTCTAGGATCTTTGACCTTGAACGATTAGGAGAAACAAGACTGAGAGCAGTTGCAGGAATATATGCAGCTAAGAAGAGACAGAAGGCATACTTTGATGCCCATGTGAAGGATAAAGGCTTGAAAGCAGGAGATCTAGTTTTAGTCTATACACTGAAACAACACGCAAGGAAGCTAGAAAAGAGAGGCTACGGACCTATGATCATCAATAGGATCTCCACGAGTGGAGCGGTGTCGGGAAGAAGGAGGTCGTGGCGGGAAGCCGGCGCCTGGGGTTGGATCAGGCCCCGCTCTGGTGCGCCGTTCCCGCTGTCCTGCGAGCGGCGTCTGCGCGCTGGGCGCCTCGCCTGTGCTCTCTGGAGCGTGCGCGATCCTCGTACGTGTGGGACCCTCTCCACTCGGAAGTGTCGAGATGTGCGTGCGTACACGACCGTAGGCGTCGAGAAAGAGACAAATCAGATACAACACTGATTCTCGAAATCACTGGGTCGGTGTGATTCCCGAGTCCACCTCTTACTCTCTCTCTCTCCACCTCTATGTAGCGCATGTATACAATTGTGAAAATGAACTCACAAGCTATGTGGTCGTACGAGAAGACTACCTCCGTCTCGACACTTCACATAAATATGAAAAAGGAAAAAAAACATAAATGAAGGAGTACGGTCAAGGAGCATACCTGGAGGTGACAATCCACGAGCAAGATCCACGGGGTAGGGAAAAAACAAATGAATTAGCACTTATTTATAGGCCCCCCCTTGGACTCGCTTCTAGAACGTTCTAACCTCCTCAATGAACTTTCTATTTTTGGCAGACTTTTTAATTTTCCCTTAGACTAAGGTTTTGATTTCACACTGGATATTTACAGTTTAATTGGTTTTTAGGGTTTGGCCTACAGAAACCGCCATTTCCAAGGGTCCAACCTAAAGTTTTTGATCGGGAAAAGTAAGGGTTTGCTCACAATTATCTCAAACTCGCCAATTCATGGGTTTATTTACAGTTCGGACCTAAACTCCAAGGATTTCCAAGGGTTCAAGTCCGGTTTTCATGGGGTAAACTCATGTTTCCAGTCAGTTTCAAGGGTCAAACCTAAGGTTTCCATGGATCTAATGTCAGTTATTTTTACACACACGTCTAACATACATCTCAAACTTATTTCTGCATCACACAATCAATCAATTCGGCCTAAATATGTACAAAATATACCACTCTCGATCAAAACATCACACAAAAACTCAAAAACAATGAACTTCTGAAAAAAACAATGCACACTCCCTGCGGGATTTCATCCCGACATTCGCCCCCGCTAAACCTGCACATCGTCCCGATGGGCCAACCTGCAAAACTCAACAGAAGCATATCAGGGTTCTTTTTGAAATCTCTTTACACTTTTTATGTTTTTCTCTTTCAAAACTCAAATAATGATCTCATGCAGTCATGCAATTTTTTATAAAGATTAGTACGAATTTTAGAAAATTAGGTAGATTCAAGCTTCACAAACATCATATTATGTTTCTGCGTCTGCAATCTGACAAGTAATCACATGAATAAATCGTCGGCTTTCTAGATCTTTTGTTTGTTCAACTGGTTCAGATCCAACTGCTCATTCTAAGTACTAGCATATACATATGTTTCTACTAACTCAATTTGTAGAATATGCCTCGATTCCTACTATTTATCTCCTACTTGTCCAGCTCTCCATTAGATCTTTCTTTTCCTTTCTCCTTTTCATTTTTCTTTTTCTCTTTCTTTATTTTCCACTTCATCTCAGCTCAGCATTTATTCTTTTTATCTTTTATTTTTCACAAATCGGCCTATGTCGAAATCGGGTGCGACTCATGGACTTGTCCGCCCGGCCAAGTTTATTCCACCTATCTGCCAACCCGACATAGCGCACGATATACACAACGTCAGCCCTGCATGAAATCGACGTCAGCTCGTGGCTCTGACCACCCGGCCAGAGTGACTCCACCCGCCTACCGACCCATACAGGCACATGACAACAGATAGGTCAGGCCTACGACGAAACTAGCTACGGCTCGTGGCCTTGATCACCCGACCAAGGTGGTTCCACCCGCCTACTAGCCCATCGTAGCGCACCAACAACATACACGCACATATAAGCTGGCATGAGTATGAATGTTTCTTTATAAATCATGATCCATATGGAGGTAAGATCTCGCAAGAAATAAATACTAGGATCCAAAGTTTCCCACTCACTGAGTGTTCAAATCAATCAGCATATACATGCACTCGGTCTAAGCATGTCATTACATTCCCAAGCTTTCACTCCCAAAAATCTCTAGTCCACTAACTGATCCTATTCATATAATTTCTAGTCGCTCATGCTTCATGCAAACCCATAATAGATATTTGGTATCTTCATTCTACATGATTTTCATAAACTCATACATATCTTTATCACACACATCAATGCAATGCATATGCTCTATCAGAAAGAAAACACATCTCAAATAAAAAACGTTTCACCTGGTCATTTTTCTTCATTTTGATCCAGCTTTTCTTTAATCTTGATGGTCTATCATTCTTCATCAGCATCAGCCTCAGTGTCATCAGTTCCCTCCAGAAGTTCTTGCTCAATCTCATAATCCGCTTCATTTCTTTTCTTGAATAATTTTATCCTCTTTCCTGCAATCAAAGATCTCAAAGGAGTAGTGTCTAACTCACGAAGTGCATACGTACCATTCTCAAACACAGACGTAACCACATATGGCCCAAACCATCGTTTGGTTAATTTCTTCCTAGCATCATATTGAGTATCGAATGTACTGTCGTACACCAACACCCAATCATCTATCTCAATCCTACGTGGTCTCAGTCGATGGGTTTTGTCAAAATAGATCTTATTCTTTAGCCTTGACTCCTTTAACTTTTGGACTGCTTCTTTCAACTTTTCATTTCCTTGTTCTAACTGCTTTATTCTCAATGATAATAACTCTTCTCTCGTCATACTATCATTCCATGGGAGCGTCAACCATGTCACTATCTGAGTCTGGATGGGGAAGATTGGCTTTTGACAATACATCAATTCAGCAGGCATGAATCCTATGGACCGAGTGTAAGTCATCCTATCAGCCCATAGCGCGAATGGAAGAAACCTAGGCCACTGCCTTATGTCATCGCTGCAAGCCTTAGAGATCGCCTTCACAATGGAAGGGTGACCTCTCTCGATTTTCCCATTTGCTTCTGGGTTATAGGCAGTGGTGAGAGACAATCGAATTCCATGACGATCAAAGAACTCTTTTGCCTCTCTCGCATCCAACTCTCCCCTGTCCGCAACCACTTTCTCAACGTATCCGAATCTCGAGATCACTTCTTCTAAAAGGAATTTGCATACATTATAAGTAGTCTTCGTTCGAAGAGCTCGACCTTCCACATGGTTGGTCAAGTCCTCTCTGGCCAGTACAATGTATCTCATCTTATCTATCCCTTTGGGCATGGTTACAAGGTCGACCACCCACTTGTAATGGATACAAGGAGGGTAGGTCGGATGTAACGGGTCTCTATGCCTAACTGATGAATGCACCTGGCATGTAGCACAAGTGCCTACAAAATCTCTCACACTGACATAAATCCCTGGCCACCAGTAAGCTTCCCTGATCTTCTCATATGTAGCATAAAATCCTTTGTGACCCGCCCATAAGGTCTCATGCATCTCTCTCATAACTTTTCTCTGAAGACTCCTCGAACTCAATACTCTCTGTGGACTCTTCACCTTGCCTTTAGCGTGTCGCCAAATAAGCCCATCCTTCAAGAAAAAGTTGTAAGACTTTTTCCTGATGGATCTATACTTATTTGTGGACCAACCGGGGGAAGGTTTCAGAGTACTCAGATATCTCCCTATATCTCTCCACTCACCATCATACTCATTCTCTCGGAACTGCTCATATACATACACCAATGGATCGTATCTTATCATATGTATATCCTTTTCTACCTCATCATCATCATCAGACTCATCATCAAATTTCGCTCTTGAAAGCGTATCAGCCACTGTATTCGACTTCCCAGCTATGTGTACAAATGCAGGATTTATAAACTTTATATAAGAGATCCATCTAAGCATAGCAATGTCCGGAGATGAACAATTTGCAATCATGCCAATCAGTGGAAGACAGTCAGTCTCAACTATCACATTCGCCCCAATGAAATACTCTTTATCGCTCTTTAAAGCAGTCACCAATCCCCATAACTCTCTCTTAATCTGTGGATATTTTCTTTGGGTATCATGTAGGATCTTAGCACCAAAGCGCACTGCATATCTCTGCCCCTCATCATCATCTTGCCCTATGACCCAGCCTATGCCAATAGGACTGGTATCAACGGTCAAAATGATAGGTCTCTGATCTGAATAGTCAACACGCTTCAGAATTGGAGCTTCAATTAGCAGCTGCTTCAGTTTACGCATAGCTCTCGACTGTTTCTCTGTCCATACAAACTTCTTTCTCTTTCTCAGGAGATCATATAAGGGGTTCGCAACGTGAGCAAAGTGAGGAATCCATATCACATAGAATACACAGGCTCCTAGAAACCTTCTCACCTCACTGACATTACGACACACTTCAGAGATCCTGCTAATGGCCTCAACTTTCTGCGGGTACGGCTTGCGGCCATAATGTCCACACAGATGTCCTACAATGAGGACCTCATCAACGCCAAAAATAGATTTCTCTAAAGAAAGTGTTAGTCCCACATCTTCAAATCTCTCAAAGATCCTCTCACAATCAGCAATATGATCTCTCACAAACTTTCTACATCCTGAAGCATCTAAACTCACATCTTTCACTCTTTCCTCACATCCCTTTATTGGAACATCATCAATGAATGGCATAGTCACAGATGGTATAAAGTCTCGTAAAACCAGATTCATGGCATTCATCATGTGAGCCACAGAATTCGTCGCTCCCTGCGGCAAAGTACACATGCGTACAAGGCCCAGTGGAGTCCTCATGGTCGTAATGTCTCTACTCTCCATAGCCAACTGAAACTGGTCATAACCTGAATACAGATCACCCATAGAGTAGATGGAATGCCCAGCAAATGCTTCAGCAAACTCATCCACTATAGGTCCTGTCCCTACATTTCTAATTGTGACTTTATTCACAGGCTGCAGATCCTGAATGAAACGAAGCTTCCCATTTTTCTTCGGCACAGTAAACCACCTATTCGAATATGGAGCCGAGGAAGGTTCCAATATCCGCATGGAAATCTTTTCCTTTAGCAACCTCATTAGCTCAGGTAAGTGAGCCTTTGGGACTGGTATAGGCCGGATATTCCATGGTATATGTGGCACTGTAAAGATAATCATGGGAGGTACTTGTTTCGGGTCTGCACAACCTATCTCATGTGGGAAAAGTGCAAACACTTTTTCGTGTTTCTTGATGACTTCAATAAATTTTTGTTTTTCTTCTTCTCTCAGGAATGGTTTTTCTCCAAACTTGATCTCTTTAATAGTCTCATCAGTGAAATGATGCCCTATGAGCTCTCGTCGTCTCAGCATAGGGTCATCTGACACTCGCAGATACTTTTCATGACTATCTTCAGGCAATGGCTGAGCTATAGGCTTCACTTTCTTATCCACAGTCTTATACTTCGTATTTACATTTACTTCATGCTTTCTCATAAACTCCTTAATCATCTCATACTCTTGGATAGAACTGAGCATAAACATTTCTGATTTCTCATTTCTTTCAAATGCCTTCTCAAACTCTTCCAGAGTAGTCGAACTTCTCTCCAACTGGATCACATCTTCAATCTTCTCATCAGGTAACATCATTCCTAAATCCTTATAGTATCTCTCATGAACTTTTCTGAATTTATTTGAAACGTTTTCTTTCTTTAAGCATAGCAACTTGAATGCAGATGAGTAAATAGAAAAACTTTCAAAACTATGTACAAAGTCATGCGAGACATCAAACCAACTCCCACTGTTGTCTCGCTCAACAGTGGATCCTAACAGAAATTTTGATCAGCAGATGCTCCATACTCTCCAACAGGCATACACTCATCATGGTCATGTGAATTAATAGGTTTCTTTCTTATATTCTTTCTATTCCTAGAGTGATTTGGACACACAATCATCACTTGCAAAGAATGTAGACCAGATCTAGAACGGATTCGTGCATAGGCAGATCCATCATCCATGGCCTTAGTCTCCATTCTTACCTCAGCTATAAAGGGCTGCCCAAGGATAGCCTCATATGAACAATGGTCCTGGACAAAGAAGTGAAATTCCTCAGAAATCCCACCTATGGTCACAGGCACAAAGGCGCATGCCCCAAGCAATGCTCCTGAACCATTATCCGCTGTCCTCATCCTCCATCCATGATCTTTGTCAATCGGCCACCTAAACTTATCATAGAGCTTCTTAGAAATCACATTTATCTCTGACCCTGAGTCAATCAAGGCCAGAGCAAAACATGACTCCTCGTTGCTCCCTAACTTTATCTTCATCTCAGGAGTTCCTCTCGCCCAAAAGGTCCTGCTAAACTCACTTTCTGTCTTCCTCATTTCATCATCAGGTATGATAGGACCTAGAGAATTTTTATGACACCTGGCAACCTCATCATCATCATCATCAGATGTATCACTCAATGTAACTGCTTCATTTATTACTTGAATATCTTCAGATGCTTCTTCCATCTCTACATCTTCAGGTAATGGAAACCTCTTTCTCTTAACCAGCCTTATGAAACTGTCCTTGAACTCAGGCTTTGCTATGGAGAAGACCTGCTCCAAGGACATGGTCACTTGGCTTTTCAGTAAAATATCATTTAATATCTCTCTTGCATCATTTTTCCTTTCCAACTCAGAAATTAATACAGCCTTTGGAGTTCTCTTCTTTTTCTTCTTCTTTTCTTTGTCAGCCTCTTGAATACTTTCTTGAATTTGATCGGCCTTTTGAACAGGTTCTGGTTCTTTCTCTTTCTCTTTAGTCAGTTCTTGAATCTTAGTTGGCCCAGCTGGCCTCTTTCCCTCTCTTATCTCTTTTTTCTTTGCCTCTTCCTTTGAAACAACAGGCTCTTTGAATTGTACTTTCTTCTCATGCTCTTTAGCCTTTTCTTCGGCCTCTTGACTTTGCTTTCTAGTCACTCTTCTTTCAGGCTCAGTCTCTCCCTGACTCTCATCCCTTTTCCTCTTTTCCTCTACATTGGCTATATGGGAATAGACCGAGGATTCATCAACAGGAGACTTCCAGGCAGTCTTCTGCATAATCGCATCCCTAGCCCTCACTAAAGCCTCAATGGAATAATTTCTTTGGGGTCGAGGTCTAAGCACTTTTTCATCTTCCTCCTCAACAGGTTCTAATCGTGCAGCTGATGTACTTGCATTATTGCCAGATAAATCTTCATAAAACTTCTTCATTCCCCCCTTTCCCCAATTCACAGGTAGAGGAAGGCGGGTCCTGAAGTCACATAACTTCTTATCGATATCTATCACCAGTTGATGCTCTTTTGCTAGCTTAAGCTCTTCACAGGCATATGAAAAATGCTCTTGTGCATCACACCATACGCATCTCTTAGCCCCTCCAAACCCACCAGTCGCGCGTCTCTCAAAAGGTCCAGTGTTTCTTTGAAATGTGGTTTGCACTGGTGGTGTAGGTATCTGTTGGGCAACAGGCTGCACTAGAGGTGCAGGTTGTGGCATCACATAGCCGTGCATATTTGGAATGGGCATAGTGCCTCTCTGTAAAGTATCTGCATAACTCGTACTCGCCTGAGGAGGAGTGGGGTTCTGATATCCCATAGAATTAACTTTATTATGAATACTCGCCATTTCTTTTGACATAGACGCTTGCATCGTAATAAGATTCTCTATCTGTCGACTGAGAATCTCAACCTGTAGCTCTATTGGCGATCGCGAAGTGGACGCAACATTAGCAAAAGCTGACGCTGCAGGCACGTTCGGGATCACTGGAAATGGAGCTTCCCTAGGCGGTTGTGGTGTTACCACTGCAGGTCTATCGTATAACACCGCCTGGCGTTGCCTCATTTGGGCAACCGCTTCTACCTCTCTCCTCACTACACCCCAATCTTCAGTCAATCCAAATCTCTTCCCAGGCTCTTCAATCCTCCTTTCGACCTCAGTCCTGTCTTCAAGACTTAAAATTTTAAGAAAAGATATAACTAAGTCAGGTTTCAAAGCATCTAAATCGGCCTGTGGAAGTTGTTCATATCTTCTCAGGAACTCATTCAAAAGTTGAGTGAGGGATGCAGTGGGCTTCGGAGAGCTTATCCACCGCAAGAACCCTTCTCTACTGTGTTGGGAAAAGTCTTCTAAATAAAACAGCTTATGTAATTCTTTTCTGAATTCGGCCCAAGGCTTTGCTATATGTGCAGTAATAGGGGCTAAAATGGACCCTGATACTACCCGTGTAAAGTAATGTATAAACACATCCTCGGGTAGACCATAAATCCGTGCTTGTTCCTCAAAAACATCTAGGTACTCGGTTACGTTCAAGCCTGTAAACTTCCCTTTTTCTCTCAATACCGCTTGGACTACGCGGGCCCCTTGTTTCTCTATTACCATTTCCTTGAATATATCCTCCATCTCTCTTCTCTGCTCTGTCCTAGAATGTAGCACAAGGTCTAACGTAAGTGGCTCAATTATTTCTCTAAGCTCTGAGTAGAGATCAGAGAAGAGGCTTGATGAGTCACGAGCCAGGAGGTAAAGGTCAGTCTAAGCTCTTTGATTTGCCTAGGCCACAGTCTAGTCAAACTGTCCTCTCTTCGATTCCCAAGATCTCAATGTATTTTCCCCCTTTTTGTGATAAGTTTTCTAATGTTTTGTCTAAGCTATGAAATCAGTAAATCTCTAGTCTTAGCAAGAAAAAAAAGTGCTCACACGTATGGACTAAACTAATGCAAAGCGTGGATGCTCAAACGCAGACAGCAAGACAGTCTTTCTGTTTCAACAGTGTGTGTGAAACAATGCAAAATTCAAATAACTTGAAGTGCTAGTACCTGGAATCTCTGTCTGATGCCGAGGTTCTTATCTCTTTCCTCAAGGAGTGGGTGGCGTGTCGAGGATCACCGGGCAACCGCCTCGCTTCACGTCGGGTTCAGGTGTCGGGAAGAAGGAGGTCGTGGCGGGAAGCCGGCGCCTGGGGTTGGATCAGGCCCCGCTCTGGTGCGCCGTTCCCGCTGTCCTGCGAGCGGCGTCTGCGCGCTGGGCGCCTCGCCTGTGCTCTCTGGAGCGTGCGCGATCCTCGTACGTGTGGGACCCTCTCCACTCGGAAGTGTCGAGATGTGCGTGCGTACACGACCGTAGGCGTCGAGAAAGAGACAAATCAGATACAACACTGATTCTCGAAATCACTGGGTCGGTGTGATTCCCGAGTCCACCTCTTACTCTCTCTCTCTCCACCTCTATGTAGCGCATGTATACAATTGTGAAAATGAACTCACAAGCTATGTGGTCGTACGAGAAGACTACCTCCGTCTCGACACTTCACATAAATATGAAAAAGGAAAAAAAACATAAATGAAGGAGTACGGTCAAGGAGCATACCTGGAGGTGACAATCCACGAGCAAGATCCACGGGGTAGGGAAAAAACAAATGAATTAGCACTTATTTATAGGCCCCCCCTTGGACTCGCTTCTAGAACGTTCTAACCTCCTCAATGAACTTTCTATTTTTGGCAGACTTTTTAATTTTCCCTTAGACTAAGGTTTTGATTTCACACTGGATATTTACAGTTTAATTGGTTTTTAGGGTTTGGCCTACAGAAACCACCATTTCCAAAGGTCCAACCTAAAGTTTTTGATCGGGAAAAGTAAGGGTTTGCTCACAATTATCTCAAACTCGCCAATTCATGGGTTTATTTACAGTTCGGACCTAAACTCCAAGGATTTCCAAGGGTTCAAGTCCGGTTTTCATGGGGTAAACTCATGTTTCCAGTCAGTTTCAAGGGTCAAACCTAAGGTTTCCATGGATCTAATGTCAGTTATTTTTACACACACGTCTAACATACATCTCAAACTTATTTCTGCATCACACAATCAATCAATTCGGCCTAAATATGTACAAAATATACCACTCTCTCGATCAAAACATCACACAAAAACTCAAAAACAATGAACTTCTGAAAAAAACAATGCACACTCCCTGCGGGATTTCATCCCGACAGCGGTACAATTAGCCACGTTAGAAGGTGATATTCTCCCAAACTATATTAGCGGTTGCAGAGTCAAGTTGTATCAGGAACCCCTCACGGAGGAAATGCTCAGCCGACTGAACACTGCTAAGAAACACAAAGAGGAAGAAAAGCGAATTCGAGAAGAGGCTCAAGCAGAAGCTTTAGAACGCATCAGAAGGATGAAGTTACGAAGGCAAGGTAGAGATCAGCCTAGAACGAATGACTATGCAGATCAAGGATATCCTATGGCCATGTGTGAAGTCGCAGGAACAAGCTCGCATAGGATAATTGATCGACGTCCTTTCATAACCCTAGATATAGGACAAGGAAAGAGTGCAAGGACTGTAAGAGCCTTGATTGACTCAGGTGCAGCCACTAGTGCTGTTAAATTGTCTTACTGTCAAGAGTTGTAGTTAACTGTCAATCCTGTGGAAGCGTATCTCATAGGATTGGGAGGCGTGGAAACCCCTTGCATGGGCGAGGTGGAACTTCCCCTCTATATTCATGATGAGGCTATAACAGTTAAAGTACTAGTGTGTCAAGACGAGGATCTCACTGAACCTCTTGTCTTGGGTCAAGATTGGATCTATGACCAAGCAGTCAACTTAAACTTAAGAAGTGGACTTCTTCAGGTTTGGGTCAATCATAGTCGAATTACAGTAGAGTTAGATAATGGAGCACTCAAGGAACTAGGAAAGGCACAGATTCCTGGTCCTTCCAAGAATACACATGAAGATGACCATGTTGTTCTTGTCAAAAACTATGTGTTGCAGAGGAATGATATTCGCAAAAAAGGAGTCAGGGATGCAAAGGAACTCCCTTCTTTTCCAAAGGCCAGAAGGAGGCAACAACCAAAGGTGGATCAAAGGCAGAAGAAGCAGAGTACTACCTATGTCCGGGATCCAAAGTACCTGCGCAGCAAAATGTCCCAGCAAGTGAAACAAGTGTGGGTGCGGAAAGGCGAACACCCGGTTGCACTCAAGCCAACCACACGGGCAAAGCCTCTTATTAGTAACCAACAACACGACACTAATAAGAAGTCTTTCAGAAATTCTTCTGCTAACGTGAAATCTATTTGGGTGCCCAAGCAGTCGATGAAGGCTAGCTCACATTCAAGACAAATTTGGGTGCCTAAGGCTTGTTTGCGAGCTCAAATAGCTACACCAGGAACACACCCTACACCGCACGATCCATTCACTCGCACAGCCGGCATCCACTCGTTTTCAACACTCACGAACACACTAAGGCCCATGATCACGAACAGAATCACTTGTAAATGGGTCCCTAAAAGGCCTCATGTTCAAGCTGATACACCTATAAAGCTCTCTAGCGTCTCTACGAAACCAAGAGCAAAACCCATCCACTGCATTTGGCAGCCTAAGACCTGTAATAAACCCCCCGACCCCAATTTGTAAATTCATCCCCACTTACTAACTGCATTAGTCTCCTAGGACTACCCAAGCATTAACTACACACACTGTCTTCGTGCACTTACTAACCACTAACTCACCATCTACCTCATGTTAATGTTGTAACGGGGACAACAACGGATTTATTCTGTCCATTACGATGTTAACACGTGGTTCTATATTCTCACAGAATCAGACGGCAAGAAGTAACATGGCAGAAGCGACAGGTCCGAGCTCACAAGTAGGAATACTTACTGCAGGAATTGATGTGGATAGTCTACCTGTGGATGTGCCACCAACTGAACGACCTGTGGAGCTGCAACACCTTCAGCAAATCCCAGTGCCGGATCCACCCACAAGGATCACAGAAAGAGTCCATGCCAATCCTCATTGGTTCAATGGCATGCTAGGTCCATTAGGAGAGGCCAAGTATATATGGGAGTCTAAGTGCGAGTATGACAGATCATGGGTTCGATTCCAATTCTTCTCCAAGGAGTTCGAGACTCTACAGAACACTGAGGATCTCCAGACCATATGGCAACGAGCAGGGCTAGCAGAATACTTTGAAGCCCCACTACCTAAACCAGATCTCCTCCGATGCTACTATTTGGTCTCCACATTACAAGCGAATGAAGAAAAGGACAAACCCGGATCATTTGTTCTTCCCTCCTTGCTGGGCAACAACGAGCTGAAGAGATTTGAACTTACTGTGGAGTTGGTGAGCGATGCTTTGAATATGCACGGCACACATGTACCCTCCGAAAAGGATGCTCTCGTTCCTACTAACATGAAGGATAGGAAATTATTGAAGCTTAAAGACATGGCAGCACTCACACCAAACGTGTCCATCCCTCTCTGTATGTGCATGCAACATTTTGCTTTCCCCGGCCAAGACCGCTTCACACAACCACACAAGAGAATCTGGTTCGCCCTCTACTTAGCGGAAGCAGGTGCGTTACCAATTAAGCTACCGGTATGGATTATAGATCAATTGTATGAAGCAAATAAAAGATCTTCTAGGAAATTAGTGGTGAACGGTTGCTGTGCAATCACACGCATTATTTACCGGTGCCTAGCATACGATGTTCCCGTCGAACGTGCCTTAACTTGGGCACAATTACAAATGTTTAAGAAGCTCAAGACGTCCACACATCAATCCAAGCGCATGAGGGGTGCGATCCCTTGTGTCCAAACAAGGGAAGTTCTGACTACTCCTGAAGTATCGCCACGAAAGGAGACCACTGTACCTCCCTTTACCATTAGGATACCCAGGTCGGGATCTGAAACTACGACACAAGCTACCCCATCAGCTCCTCCTGCCCCACCTGAATTTGAATTTGCTGCAACTGGAAGTGCCGAAGGAATAGACCCCCAGGACTTCGAAGCATTCTTACAAAGTACACAATTCTCTGATGTGGAGTTTTATTCAGATGCAGAGGAACAAGGCACATCTTCACAAAGAAGAAGAAAATCGACAGACGGCCGACATGTACATTGGAGTGACGCTCAGTAAGGTCAACAACAAAGACACCTAGAAGAAGAAGGAGCGTATGAAGAGGAGACCACTGAAGCCCCAGCCTATACAGCAGAACTCCGAAGGCTGTATCAAATTATGGAAAGAGTGCGATCGCAACAACTGCTCACCGAACAGAGTAGCAGAGTACTCATGACTCAGTTGTTGGAAGAAGCAGGAGTTGACTCAGAGTATAGGGAAGGTCTCTTATTGATGGCAGAAACATATGGGGTAGTGGAAGCAGTGCGCACTGCCATTCGGAGGTCTCCCGTTCAATATGATCCACGAAGGTTCTAGACACGACCACGCTCAGGTAAGAATATCCAGATTCCCATTACAACTGCAGAAGAGCCAACTATTACATCTGAACCTATCAGGACAACCTCCCAAGCAACCGAAACGGCTAGCCAAGAGCACCCAGCCACCCATGAGGAGTCCACCGAGCCACAACCACCCACACCCCCACCATCGCCTCCTAGAGCAGAAACAGAGGAAATCACCTCGACCCCTCAACCCACCGAACCAACCTTCATCTTCCGTACTCCCATCTCTAGTTCCACCCTATTCTCTACCTCTGATAACCCAATCTTTGAAGCAACCCCCATCACTACACAATCCACCGAACCGCTCATAGAGCCTGCCCTAGGGCAACCATCCCCCATGCCCTCAGCCATAGGTCATCCTGACCCTAGATCCACATTCATGGGTTTCCCTGCTACCACGCAACCCTTCATGCCCTCCTCAAATCTACGATCTCAACCCCCGACCTCCATCTCTCCATTTCTACAATCCCTTCATGACCTCCTTGCTAGAACTTTTCCACCTAGGTCTCAACCCTTTCCCTTCTTTTCAGCTCCCCACCCCACTTCTCATCTATTCTCCACTTCCACACACACACCACCTACCATTCCAATGTATATGGCAGACCCCACACTCGCACCCATTCCTGAAGGTATGGACATTTCACCACCCACGGCACCTCCACCCACGATTCCACCTCCTCCCATTCCCCCTCCACCAATTTCACTCACACACACGACTTCAATAGACACATCATTCACTCCCCTTCCCCAATTCCCTTCCCATGCATCTTCCACTGTAAATGCCACACACTCATCTATAGGAAATGCATTGGACACCATGCTAGCCTGTATATCAAACTTAAGGACAGATTACATTCAACTCCAGCAACAGAATGAACGCCTGCACGAGCACTCAGAGACACTACAGCACCGCCTCGCGGCACTAGAGGAGGAAAATGCTCGCCTCCACACACAGTTCCAAACTCTCCAAGAAGCTCATGGCATATTGGAGGTACAGTTACAGAACACAGATCAGGAAGCGATACAGGTGGTAGAAGGTCACCTACGGACACAGCTGGAACGCAACTCAAAGCTTCAGCGAAATATGGCTCTACTCAAACGCCATCTTGCGGCCGCTCAGGAAGAGAATCGACGCCTGCAAGTACAAAATCAAGAGAACCTGGAAGCAGCTATTGAGAGCACACCGGGGGCACCCATCAGCCCATCAAAGTTTCAAGCAGTGACCCCCGATAATATCAAGATCATATTGGAAGACTATGCCATGCTGCTTGAAGCACATGATCAGCTATCGGAGGAACTGGGACAATTGAAGCAGAAACACCAAAAAGGACCAACAACAGCCTCTCCAACCACCCCCTCCGCGGCTTCACTTCTCACAAACTCAGAGGCCATAAAAGATCTCCAGAAACAGGTCACTGAATTGCAAACACGTCTACTACAATATGAGAGACCACCTTCCCCTCCAGAGGCTCCCACTGACGAAGAAGTAGTGCAAATTCCTGTGGAACAAACGTTTGACGAAGAATACGATCCACAACCATTCCCAGGAGGCCAACAAACAGAAGAAGCTCAGGACACATTCGAGGCACCACGGCCTCCATGGCTACGTCAAGTGGAGGAAATCGGGAGTTCGCACGAAGAGCGCACAGTAGTGCAAAATCAGGCCATGAGGGTCATAGAGGAAACTGTGCTACAATCGGCTTACTTCAAGAACCTGTCATCGAGACGCCTCATCCTCTCATCCGAACTCCAATACCGGCCTTATTATATTATCTTGGCTGATTATAATGCAGAAATACAGAGAGTCACGGGTCAGATTCCTACCTTTGCTACCCAATTTCAACCCGAAGACCTTCCTCCAGAGGTGCAAAAAGGCAAAATTCGTCAACCCACCTGGCGGCAGAAACTTCTAGAGACATATCCAGAAATGCTACGCACATGGAACAACGCGCCTTTACACCTCCTATACAATCCATGCTACGGTCCAGTTCCACGCCGCAGGTCTTGGAAGGCATTCAATATCAAAGTGCAGAACAATGCGCAATGCAAAGAATGGCTAAACTACCCGTACATTGCGCCACCACAGGGACCACCATCGGTAGCATACATGATGGGAACAATTCGCCACTGGATGCCACGATTGAAGCCCATGCAAGATGTAGCAGCGCAAATGATGCTTAAAATCTTAGATATGATGCAGGTAGTCCTGAAAACTTTTAGAAATGCAGTCGCACCACAGGTACGTCTCCCGGGGTTCAGCAATGGAAATTATGACTTGGTGTATGACATGAGCACCACCCTCAGTATCCGTGTGGCTTACGCCTGGCATGCACGCATCAAATACCTCCCTGCTTGTTACAAACAGACCTTCGAAGAAATGTTCAGATCAGGTTTCTGGGAGTATCACTCGGAGATTTTCGCACCGAAGCCAACACACCTGCTCCATCTTTTTGCTTGTGAACAAGCAATGTACTCTGAGTACTACACCACCCCGCAACCAGAGGCCCCTGGTGCAATAAATTGGGATGCATTGGAAGCATCTAGCAAGAGGCTTAAGGATAGGAGAACATGAACTGGCCATCAATGTCATCCAATACTATATCGACCACCCGAGAGAACAAAGGTCTGTCAGGGGCGACAGACGCTAGGAAGGGGGGCGTGTTGGCATACAAAGCAACAGAGGAGTCATGCACAATACGGCAACAAGGCCAAATCATTTTCTCGATGGACTATTTACAAATCAAGTGATTTTAATCACTACACAAACATTGTAAATCCCATTTTTGGTAGAATAGACTCCATTTTGTGCAAGCCGAGGAGTCCTTGAGCTTGAGGAGTATTAGAACTAGCGACATATCAATTTTCATAATTTTTAGACTCTGTTTGAGCCCTCAAATAGACTCTAGAACCTAATTTTTAACTAGGCCGGACACTAGGTCTGGACAAGACCAAAGCTAGTTAGAAAACTATAAAAAGAGCTAGAGAGCTCATTTTTGGGGTTAGATTGTTTGTGAATTGAGCTTATGTAAGAGATCTTTTGATTAATGCAAAGAACTCCATTGTTCCTCTCCTTGTTCTTGCCTTGTGTGCGCGTGTGTGTGTATGTGTGTGCATGCTTGTGTGCTTCTCACTCATGCACTTGTGCCTTCACTTGCTCATAGTCTTCATACTAGTCCTCACGTCTCCACGGATTGACAATTATGAGGTGAATCTTCTCACGTTGGTACTCACCATTGTGCAAGAGTGACAATCTTACTGCATGAGTCTTTATACCAAGAACTCTTCTCATCATATACTACATCTCTACTCACCAAGAATCCTTGGGTTCTTGGGTTGTATAGCCTGTAGCCTTTTTTGTTGTTGTCATATCCAATGAACACACATCTTTCAGCTTTTGGATCCATCTTTTCTCTAACTTGTGAAGGAACATGAGCATAAGCAATACATCCAAAAATCTTATAATGATCCAAGCTTGGTCTTCCTCCATTCCAAGCCTCATATGGTGTCATTTCATCAAGTGACTTTGAAGGTAACCTGTTAATTTAATAAGTGGTTGTGGATACAACCTCAATCCATAAATAATTAGGCAAGTGTTTTTCATTTATCATAGACCTTGCAACTTCACCAATTCTCCTATTCCTTCTCTCTGCCACTCCATTTTTGTGAGGAGTGTACCTTGTAGTAATTTCTCTTTTGATTTCCCTTTCTTGAAGAAAGGAGTCAACTTCATGGGAGAAGTACTCTCCCCCTCCATCTGACCTTAGCATTTTTAGTGTTTTACTTGTTTGATTCTCCACAATAGCTAAATATCTTTTGAAGCATCAAAAGACTTCATCCTTTTGTTTCATAAAGTACAATATAGTCCATCTACTTCAACATCAATGAAGGAGACATAATACCTTGATCCAGATATTGAAGCATCCTTGTTAGGTCCCCATACATCTATATGAACCAAATCCACAAGATCTCCATGCATATATCCTTTCTTCATGAATGGTAACTTGTGAGACTTTCCAAATTCACATGCACTACACTTATAAATCATGTGTTTCGTTGACAGATTAGGGATTCCAAGTACACGTTGGTCCCTACAAATTTGCTTTAATGATCTTTCACCAATATGTTCTAACCTTTTGTGCCATACTTCCAATTCTATGAGTGTCTGACTACCATAATTAAAGAGAGCAATTTTCCTAGTGTCTTGCAATTCAAATGTGAATAATCAACCTATCTTTTCAACCTTTGCAATTCTCTTGAATCCTTGACTTGGATCTTCAAAAAATGCTCATCCTTTTGTGAACCTTACTTGTAGGCCTTTCTCCACAATCTGTGCTACACTTATCAAGCTCTTTGTGATGGTAGGGACATAGAGTACCTTGCTAACTAGGTTGATGTTTCCATCAGGTGCTTTTACATTTCCTATCTTCTCCACCAGATGCCTTGTATCATCACCTATTTGCACTTCATGCTTGTTCCTTGGATCTTCTAAATCTGATAGGAGGGCCACATTTCCTGCCACATGATTTGAGCAACTTGAATCTATGTAGAAACCATGCTCATCAGATTTATCTTGTGACATTTTCATATTCATGAGAAGTAGAGAACCCTTCTTGATTTGAGTCTTCTGTGTAATTGTTGTAGTCTCTTCCCCCTTTGTATCCTCCTTGGTAGGTTGAATTGTTGTAGTTGTTGTGGTTGCCATGGAAATCGTTGAACCTTCCTCTTGAGTAGCCATAACCTCCTCTATTGTAGCCTCTACCTCTTTGATTCTTGGAATTTCTAAAGCAATTCTCTGATGTATAATTAGCTAATCCACAAATAGAACAAGGATTAGAGTCTTGGGGTCTCCCCCCTACCTCTACCATGGCTTTCTCTACTTGCATAGTTAGCTTGGTGTGTACCTGCTTCATCATCCACTTTCTTTCCTCTTCCTTTGTTATCTTTGGCTTTACTTTTATCAGTATACAAAGTAGAAGATTTATTACCTTTGGAACCTTCTCCATTCTTCATGAGCTGGGCTTCTTGAGTAAGTAGTTGTCCCATAAATTTATTAAAATCTGGTACATGCATATGCATGTATAGGTCCATTGTTGTGGTGAATGCTTCCCACTTGTCATCTGCTTTTAGGCCATTGATTACTTGCCTTACAATTTGTTCTTCATCTATCACTTATCCATTGCTTCCTTGTTGATCAGCAATATCTTTGATCTTTGTGACAAAATCAATCACATTTTTCTTGGAAGATTTCTTGAGTGTTGTGAAGTCCAACCATAGTTGGTTCTTTCTGGCCTTTATGCTTGAAGAGAAGAAGGCCTCAAGTGCATTCCACACTTCCTATGATGTTTTACACCTTCTAATGTGAGGCAATAAAAAATCTAAGATAGAGTTGAGGAGATAAGACCTTGCAAGTGCATCCTTGGAGCACCATATGCTCAATCTTTCTTGCTCTTCTTGTTGGTGCAGGGCAATCAACAATGGAAGTTTTAATGAAGGTTTGGAAGTCAAGGAATGAAGAAAAGATCAAGATAAGAATCATGGAGGAAGTATATATCGAGGAGATAAAGATGTGTATACATATGTCCATTATTTTTGAGACAGATCATCATATACTTTTGTATGGTCATGAGTTTGTAGAAAATTTGCCTATATATACAAAGAGAATGTCGGGGCAAAGTAGAGAGATTATGTAAGAACAAGTTTGGAAGATAATTAGATGTTATTAGATACTCTAGAAGTGAATAGACTCTCTCTCATTACTCAGATGTAAATTTTCTCAGAAATAGAAAATGTTGCGTCCGATCTTTCTGAGTATTCTCCTTCTGTGTTGAATCTTTTGTGAAATGCTTTTGTACAAGTCTAAGTCTATAATTGATTGACCTCTGTACAAATTTTTAGTTTCTAATTGTGATCAGGCTGAGAGAATTGAGTGTTGGAACATTTACATGTGTAAATGAAAACATGAGAAGTTGCAGGAGGTGCAAAATTCGATGTTAAAGTTTTGGTCAGTTCTCCTTCCACAATGTAAAGTTTTGAGCAAGCAAGCACTCAATCTTTAAGTTGAAGGTAAGCTATCTGTGGCTAAAAGCATTTTCATAAACGGGTTCTAGATTGAGAGAACCAAGTGTTAAAAGTTATAGGTGTCTAAATCGACTTCTCAAAAGAGCAGTTTTAGACATAGGTAACTTGTTGAGCTCATTTCTCAAGATATACTGAATCTTTTGGAATGGTTCAACTTGGAGAATGTGCACAAACTATAGGCGACACTTTGTGCAAATTTTCATAAAAAACTTTACACAATTGATAAGGTAATGAGAAAGATACATGCAACAGACTTTCTGTGTAGTCATCTCCTTCACAAATTTTTCAAAATCTTCATAATTAATCATTGATCCTCTAAAATTGGTGGAAGTTTGAGTTAATCTTGTTATAGAGGTGCTCTAATTACAAGAGTAGCTTGTTCTTTTGGAGATTAACACTCTCCATCAGTGGTATCAGAGCAGGAAGCATCAGAATTGAAGGAAGGAGGATCCCGACTGCTGCAGTTGCAAAGAATTCAACATCTGAAGGTTCAAAAGGTGAAAGCTTGAGAGCAAAGCTTGAGGAGGAGGTCATACGACATTAAGGAAGACAAAAGGAGTATTATTCGAAGTAGAGGTACATCTATTACTCATAAAGGTTGAAGAGTTTAATATACAGTTGAAGAAAGGATGGGAGATTCTCTTCAAATAGAGAAGTTGGATAGAGAGAACTATCCAGCATGGTCAATGAGGATGGAAGCTCATCTTATGAGCAAAGACTTGATAGCTTACATCACAGGTGAAGACGAAAAGCCTCAGTTCAGAGATCCTAGTGTTCCAACTAGGGAAGAACTACCAGATTTGAAGAATTGGATGAAGAGAGATGCTCAAGCTAGGAGCATTATCTATATGGCAGTCAATAACTACTTGCTACCTCACATTAGATGTCTTGAAAGTGCAAGTGATATATGGAATCCTTTGGAGGAGCATTTTCAAAACACCACAAAGTCAAGGAAGGCATCTTTGTGGGCAGAATTTACCACTTTCAAGAAGAAGGCTTCTCAATCCATCTCTGACTATGTAACAAGGATGAAGGACATTGCAGATTCATTAGGTGTAGTTGATGAAGACATTGAGGAGGATAAATTGGTAAGGCAAATCCTCACAGGGTTGAGAGGTGATGACAAATGGAAGCCATTTATTTTGTCTACTGAATTATCACTTGATCATTTTACTCCTGACTTAAATCAGTTGCTAGGACATATGTTAACCTTTGAGCAGGATGTCAAAGGTGAAGGGGACAAAAGTGCAGGTTATGCAATGTATTCAAAGGATAAGAAGAAAAATAACAAAGGGAAGCAACAAGCAAATGAAGATGAAGGCACAACTAATCAAGCCAACTTCCTAAGAGGAAGAGGAGGTGGCAAAGGTAGAGGAAGAGGTAGGAGTAATAAAGATGGAGTCAAAGCTTGCTAGATTTGTGGTAAGACAAATCTCTTAGCTAATGATTGTTGGCATAATACTCAGAGTAATGGTGGATATAATCAGAACTTTAATTCAAGAGGAAGAGGTGGTAGGAATCAAAGAGGTAATTTCAGAGGAAGAGGTAGTAGAGGTTGCTTTGGAAGAAATGCAAGTAGAGGATTCCAAAGTCAACAACAATACCTACTACAATTATGCTTCAGATCAGAAGGAGGATTCAACATTGATAATGAATGCAACTTGTGAAAGGCAAAGTGAAGATCAAAGAGTCTTCTACATTGACTCAGGGTGTAGCAATCACCTGAGTGGTAACATAGCATTGATGACTGATTTGGAGAATAAGATAACTAATCATGTGGTTCAAACAGGTGAGAATACAAAGCACAATGTGAATTCAATTGGATCAGTGAAGGCCAAGGATGGTAGCACCCTCTTGAGTAAGGTCTTGTATGTTCCTACAATTCCTAAGAATCTGATAAGTGTAGGACAAATTGTTGAAAAAGGTTATGAAGTTAGATTCACTAATGAAGGAGTGTTTGTGGAAGACCCTAGCAATGGGTATAAACAGATTGTTTCAGGTAAGAAAGAAGGAAGATTGTTCACATTGAAGATTCAAGGTAATGTTGGTCATGCCTTGTTCACTTATGGAGGGCATAAGATCTCTGAGTTAGATCTTTGGCACAAGAGGCTTGGACATTTCAATGAAAGAGGTATAAAAGATATGGTTAACAATGGCTCAGTGCTTGGATTGCCTAATGTTGCAGGTCAACATATGACATACCGATATGAGGCATGCCAATTAGGTAAGGCTCATAAGCAATCTTATTCCAAGCATGGTTTTATGTATTCAGAGAAGCTTGAATTGGTACACACATATGTGTGGGGACCATCAAAAGATTTTAGTATCAATGGTTCAAGGTATTATGTGATTTATGTTGATGATGCTACCAGATGGATCACTATCTATGTGATCAAAGATAAGTCAGAGGTATTCAATACATTTAAACACTATCATGGGTATGCAGAAAGAATTACAGGTCATAAGTTGAAGAGACTAAGGTCAGATGGAGGGGGAGAGTATTTCTCTAATGAGTTCAGTGATTACTTGTGGAATGCAGGTATAAAGAGAGAGGTTACTTGTAGGTACTCTCCTCAACAAAATGGTGTAGCAGAGAGAAGAAATAGAACTCTTGTTGAGTTTGCAAGATCCATGATGAAGGAGAAAAATTGCCCAAATTACTTGTGGGCTGAGGCTGTAAACACAGCTACTTATTTGGTTAATAGGTTTCCATGTAAAGCTTTGCAGGGTATGACACCATATGAGGCATGGTGGGGTAAGAGACCTACATTAGACCATTGCAAAGTATTTGGATGTTTGGCATATGCATATGTGCCATCACAATTAAGGCACAAATTGGAACCTAAAGCTGAAAAGTATGTATTCATTGGTTATGATGATAAGCAGATGGGATATAGGTTGTGGAGTCCATCCACAAAACAATTCCTTGTATCAAAGGATGTTACATTTGATGAGCAAGGTACTTGGTATGCATGTACAATCAATATTAATGCAGGTGATGAAGAAGTTGTGAATCAAAAGAAAGGTAAATGAAAGGTTCAGATAGCTGATGAAGAGGAGAATAATGAAGTACAGGTTGAAGTTGAAGAAATGCCAAGATTTGATCCTGAGTGTGATGAACCAGAAACCTCAAAGAGTGGAGAACTTAGAAGGTCATCAAGACACAAGTGGCAACCTACAAGGTATAGCTATGACACTTCTTTTTTGGCTACCAAAGATTATGCTTATATGATAAAGGCAGATGAAGACCCTTCTACATATGAAGAGGCAAAAGGTAAGGAAAATTGGGAGAAAGCTATGCAGGAAGAATATGATGCATTGATGGAGAATCAGACATGGGAGTTGGTTCCTAAACCAAATAACCAGAAGATCATTGGATGCAAGTGGGTCTACAAGACAAAACGGTATGTAGATGGAAGTGTGTCTAGGTATAAAGCTAGACTTGTTGTGAAGGGTTTTGCTCAGACTTATGGTATAGATTATAATGAGACCTATAGTCCTGTGGCAAAGATGACAACCATCAGGACACTCATAGCTATTGGTGCATGTAAAGGTTGGAAATTATGTCAATTAGATGTGAAGAATGCTTTTTTAAATGGTTATATTTCAGATGATGTTTTCATGGAGCAACCACAAGGATTCAGAGATGGAAGGTATCCAGATCATGTGTGCAAGCTCAAGAGAGCTTTGTATGGTTTGAAGCAAGCCCTAAGGGCATGGAATTATAGACTTGTGAAGTTCTTGAAAGAACTTGGATTTCAAGTATCTAAAGCAGATAGTAGCTTGCTTGTCAAAGCAAGTGATGATGGGTTCATTTATATGTGCATATATGTTGATGACATAATTCTTACAGGTACAGATGAAAAAGGCATTCAAAGCCTAAAGAAGCAAATGGAGAAAGAGTTCAAAATCAGTGATTTGGGAGACTTTTCATATTTCTTGGGCATGGAGATTTCATACACTCAACATGGAGTGTATGTGACTCAAGAAAGGTATTTGAGAAACTTGTTGATCAAGTTTAAGATGAATGATTGCAGGGTAGCACCTACTCCAATGGAGGTGAATCACAAATTGAGCAGATATGGAGGTGAAGAGTTCAAGGACATGAAACTATATCAGAATTTGGTTGGTAGTCTGATCTATGCTACATTAACTAGGCCTGACTTGTCATATGCAGTTGGAGTTTTGTCTCAATTCATGCATTGTCCTAGGAAAGAACATTGGAATGTCAAAGAGTGTTGAGGTACATTAAGGGTACACTCAAAGAAGGTTTGTATTATGGTTTAACATCAGATACAAACATCAAGATATATAGTGATGCAGATTGGGCAGGTAATCCTGATGATAGGAGATCAACTTATGGATACTTGTGTTATGTGGGAGATAAGTTAATTTCTTGGTGTTCAAAGAAGCAACACATAGTTGCTTTATCATCTACAGAAGCAGAGTATAAAGGGATGGCCTCTTACGAAGAGTTTTGACATTATTCAGAGTACACCCACTATTCATGGAGATAACATGAGTTCGATATAAAAATTTTCAGTTTCTAATTGTGATCAGGCTGAGAGAATTGAGTGTAGGAACATTTACATGTGTAAATGAAAACATGAGAAGTTGCAAGAGGCGCAAAATTGGATGTTAATGTTTTGGTCAGTTCTCCTTCCACAGTGTAAAGTTTTGAGCAAGAAAGCACTCAATCTTTAAGTTGGAAGGTAAGCTATCTGTGGCTAAAAGCATTTTCATAAATGGGTTCTAGATTGAGAGAACCAAGTGTTAAAAGTTATAGGTGTCTAAATCGACTTCTCAGAAGAGCAGTTTTAGACATAGGTAACTTGTTGAGCTCAGGTTAACCTTAGTCTTTTCCCTTCTTCAAACACCACAAGAGTGTAGCTTAGTGGCAAGAGATTGTCAGTTAAGCGAGCTCCAAGGGGAATAGTACTAGGATGGGTGACCTCTTGAGAAGTACAAGGAACCTCTATCTTCCTTGATCGTTGAGGTCCTCCCTCGCATGCAACCAATGGTGCGAATAGTGACTTCTATGACTCGGATGACAAGGTATACCAAGGTCTATGCCTTGGTCATTGACTTAGTCATAAGCCTTGGAGAACGCCTTAGGTGGGTGGGTGGGTGATCGCTTTGCTTGCACAAAAGGATCAAAGCTTTTGCATTGAAAATCTCTGATACTCCTAATCATTCAACAGTTTCAAGTTTTCTAGGAAAAATGAAATTTGACATCCAAAAGGCAATGTCAGCAAGCCGAATTTTGAGAAGGATAAAGATTTAATGGTTTTTGCATATTCATGTTTTTGTAGCATGCTTTAAAAACATGTTATTATAGAAAACAAAATCAATGTGGTTGAATAGGAGAGTCTCTATTTGAGAGATTGTTAATGTTTTAGGTAGGGAATGGGATAGCAAAGAAGTTCAAAAGCTAGGTGACATCATTTTATGTAAATTTAGTCCAAATTCTCTTTCAATCTCATATCAGATATCTCGACAATCTCTGGTTTTAGGATATGACTACAGAAGGTGGAAAAGAAAGCTTGGACTGTGGGTAGCCTTGGACATAGAGGAGAGCTCTCCATAATTTGAGTTAGAAGTATTGATTCATCCAGATTTTCTTTCTAGGAAAATAATTGTTAGTGCAAATTCGAAACTCAGAAATGTAAGAGCTGCTAGAATACCTTGATGAGGTATCACCATAGTTCAGATTCTCAATTGATGATGCAATAGTTAATATTAGATCAGAGAAAACATTATCTTTCATAACTTACCTGCCACCCAGGGTGATCAAGTTCCAACCCATAAGATTGTAACCAGTCTAAAAAAAGTTGATTGAATAGAAACCAAGACATTCTTACATAATATATCTCCTTCTTTAAGAAGGTTTTTTTCATACTTCAATTGATTTTTCTTTGAAGGATGGTGACTAAGAATCTGACTGATTACATCACTTCAATTATGTCTTTTTATGGACTATATTCATATTGGCATTTTTTTGTTTAATTTCAAGATTCTGATGAGGTTTCTTCTATTGTGAAATGATTATATAGGAGCTTGCATGAGTAAATTCTAGGTGACTCATGAATATAAACCAAGAAATTCTTACATAATATATCTCCCTTTTTAGAACCTTTTTCCATACTTCCATTGATTTTTTTTTGCAGGATGGTAACTAAGAATGTGACTCATTACATCACTTCAACTATGGCTTTCTATAGACTATATTCATATTGGCATTTTTTGGTTTAATTTCAACATTCTGATGAGGCTTGAATGGTGCAACGATTATACTGGAACTTGCATATGAGTAAATTCTAAATGAATAATACTTTTACTTTTCAATAACTAGTTTCAATTTAAGTATCTGAGTCTATCCAAGGTGCACATTAGGTATGCATGAGAACTATCTATCTATCTATCTATCTATCTATCTATCTATCTATCTATCTATCCATCTACCTACCTATCTATCTATCTATCTATCTACCTACCTACCTATCTATCTATCTATCTATCTATCTATCTATCTATCTATCTATCTATCTATCTATCTATCTATCTATCTATCTATCTATCTATCTATCTATCTATCTATCTATCTATCTATCTATCTATCCATCTATCTATCTATCTATCTATCTATCTATCTATCTATCTATCTATCTATCCATCTATCTATCTATCTATCTATCTATCTATCTATCTATCTATCCATCTATCTATCTATCTATCTATCTATCTATCTATCTATCTATCTATCTATCTATCTATATATCTATCTATCTATCTATCTGTCTGTCTGTCTGTCTCTCTCCATCTATCTATCTACATAAGTAGGAATGTTAAAGAGGTTGGAGAACCTGGTGCAAATTCCAAGTCAACTGATATTCAAAATATCTAGAACATGAAGTTTAGTCATATTATAGTGTAGATGAGATTAGAGAAGACGGCAGATTCAAGCGACTAGGGCAATCCGAGATTCTCGGATCGTCCATATCGCTTGAATCGGTCGTGTATTACAAACTATCGAAACATTCTTCAAAACGTAAATTTTGCATTACGCTTTGACTGATGAGCAATACCACTTTCCATGTGAACTCATCTTATGCATAGTTTCCTTGAAAGGATGGTATGACAAAATGGAAAATGACACGACCGATACAAGCAATACGGGCCAAACATTATATTACTCAAGGCATATAAATATAGTTACAATGACCATCTTCCAGATGAAGACTGGCATAATTACATACAATTTGCACATAAATAAATCTTCCAACATAGGTTGGCTATACATAAGATTACAATGTTACATTCAAAAAATAGAATGTTTCACCCTTCTTTTCTTTCCTTTTTGGAGCCCAGACATCTGTGCTGCTTATGGCCCTTTTTGGAGCCTTGACCTCTACTCTTATTCTTTGGCCCATGCTTCAATGGGGACTAAACAGGAAACCCTTTCTTCTTTTCTTCTGACTTGTTTTTATCTTGTGGTGATGGTGGAGGTGAGTCTAGATCATAAGGGCATACAACATGTTTCATAATGGCATTTATTGCTCTCTTCCTGATCAAGATGACCCATGCATCTGGGTAGTCTAACAAGTTTAACTCAGGACTGTAAAACCTTCTTTCCAATAACCTTACTACATTTGCAATCACTCTCCAGCCACATGAGTTTTTGTCTTTCTATAATGGCACATGTATTTGAATGTATCCAAACCTTTTTTCTTCATTCAATTTAGGAATTCTAGGAAAATTCTGATCAATATGCATTTTGAGAAGCTTAGTAGCACTGCAAGGTAAATTTGAATTCAAAATGGATGGCAAAGCTTTAAATATAACATCAAAATGTAAGGCAAGGCTTACACTTTGCAATTTTGCATGTTGTGATTGGAGGGAATTCATGAAAAGTGATTGATATTCAGTAAAGTCAATGATAATAAGAGTCCAATGGCCCCTGACAATGAGTGGCATGTAAAAATAACTTCTCTATTAAAAAGAATGTTACTTATTTCAAAATGAATATGAATACTTGCTTTTCAATATAGGGGTAGATAATATATTCTACCCCTTCTGTAAAATTCTTAAGAAAGAATTTCACATCTTCCTGCTTATACAAAAAGCACTAAGTCACAAGAGGATCTATGATGAAAACTTTTCTTGAAACTGCTTCCTCACATTGTTGCAGAAGGAGCCTAGAATTTAAGAAATATAAATTCATATAAGAAATATCAAATTAAGGAAAACATGAGCATTTTATGGCCTGTAGATAATACCTGAGTGCAATATTGACTACACTATCAGATATTTCAACATTGAAGTCTCTCAGCATTTTGTTGTCTTCTGGTCTTATATCAAGCATAAATTCCTCTTGCCATGGAATTGCAGCATTTACTATCACTTGCCCATCTCCTTTTTTAAGAAGTTCTTTATTTTCCTTTTGTAGCTTCTGAATCCGGTCACTATAACATTTTCCTCTGACAACAAACCCTGCTTTTTCTTCTCCTCCTCACAATTTGCTGCATTTCTTGTTTCATGATCATGAGGGACTTGAGGATGGACCTCTTCAATTATAACTGATGACTTAGGTGCTCGTGTTGGAGGTACATTGAGAATATCAAAGAACTTTTGATCATGGTTCTCAATAGGCACAATAAATTTATCAAACTTATATCTGAGCCTTGATACAATCACATAATCTTTTGCCATCAATGTCATCCTGTGACAATGAGCTGCACATAAGTAAGCATCATTCATGAAGTCGATTGCAAAGTCTTCTGCAGCTTCTTGCAAGCATAGAAGAGCTTGAGTTTGCCACTCCATGTTTACGAAGGATGTGGTCTTCATCATGGAACAGAGATTCGCTGAAATTTGCTTGACAACTCTCATGAAAGGAAGTCTGGTGATAAGGAGTCCCACAGACTTTTGAGCCCTTCTTATCTCCCTCAAAGACTTAACATGGTAATGGACCCTTCTTTTTGAAGACCTCTCTGATGCATCAGGGCCTTGACTAGTTGTTTGGGGAGAAGGTCCCTTGTCATCTTGATTTTGGCAATTTTGCTTTTGATCCTGAGGGTACAACTCCCTTGCTATCTTCTTTGTCCTAGCCATAAGCTGCATAAAAAGCAAAATAACTAATGTAAAAAGCCTTTCACAAAGCACTCAAGAAACATGACCGATGCAAGCGACTAGGGTCATCCGAAAATCCCTAGATGTCCCTAATCGCTTGTATCGGTCGTGTTGTAAAACAGTTGATTATGGAAGAAATTTAAAAAGCAAAAAAACTAATGTAAAGAACCTTTCACAAAGAACTCAAGAGACACGATCGATGCAAGCAATTAGGGTCATTCAGAAATCCCCGGATGTCCCTAATCACTTGTATCAGTCGTATTGTAAATGGTTGATAAAGGAAAAAATATAAAAAGCAAAAAAACTAATTTGAAAACCCTTTCACAAAGCACTAAAGAAGCATGACCCATGCAAGCGATTAGGGTCATCCAGAAATCCCTGGATGTTCCTAATCGCTTGTATCGGTCGTGTTGTAAAATGGTTGATTATGAAAATTGTGCATCTTGAACACTAGCTAGTTCATTCTCAACTGAAGTAAGGGCTAAAACATTATGAATCTCAAAATGTTTTGCATAATTTACCTGGCCTCCTTGTTGTCTACTGGTCTGACTTTTAGTTCTTCCAATGTATTCCTGTATACCAAAGTCCTTCCATGTTTGATATAACCACTTTGGCGTATTCCTAAAAAGTGGTGGTATATCTTCTAGTTCTTCAATATCTCTTTATTTTGGAACTTTCCCTAACTTCATAAGTTGAAGCTTCAAGAGATACTGATGATGGACTAGGTACTTGTGTAGGTAATGAAATTCTCTCTTCAGCTATATCTCTTAGGGTTTGAGAAGGCTCATCACCCCCCTTGTATGGCTGAATGTAAGCATCCAAATTCCTTTTGAAAAATGCATAGTCATCTGCCTTTATGAAATCTGGAATTTCTTCCTTCTTATCATAAATCTGACTTTCTACAACATATGCATTGCGTGAGAGTAGGATATCACCTGTATCTAGAACATAGAATCTTTATCCTTTGCTTTCAATTGCATAACCAATAAAGACCGCTTTAATGGCTTTTACATCAAGCTTACCATGATCCTTCTTCTCAATGTGAACATAAGCTGGGGAACCAAAAAATTTGAAGTAACTCACATTGGGCTTCTTCCCATAATAAGCTTCATAAGGTGTGATAACCTTCAAAGCTTTTGTGGAAGACCTATTCAGAATGTGATTAGTTGTATGTACTACATCAAACCAAAACTTGGGAGAAAGATTTTTGGATGATATCATACTACGCATCATCTCAACAAGTATCCTATTCATTCTCTCTGCAATACCATTCTGTTCTGGTGTGTAAGCAATAGTGAGTTGATGAGAGATACCTTTGTCTTCTAAAAAAGACTTAAAGTCTTTTGACATGTACTCTCCTCCTCTATCACTTCTCAAAATCTGGATCTTTGACTGACTTTGATTTTCAAACATAGCTAAGAACTTCTTGAAAGTAGGAAAAACCTTTGACTTCTCTTTAAGACCATAAATCCATGAATATCTTGAGAAATCATCAATGAACATAACAAAGTACCTATAACCTTGAATAGAATCTGTTCTCATCGGACCATTCACATATGAATGTATGATCTGCAACTTCCTTGTGGTTGTGATAAATCCATGTTTCTTGAAAGGTAGTTTATGAAGCTTTCCTTCAAGTCATCCTTCACATGATTCTGCATCATCTGGTAAAGCAAAAGTAGGCAAACTCTCAACCATACCTTGATCTTTGATACGCTTGAGAGTTGTGGAACTGATATGACCAAATCTTGCATGCCATAACTTCATGTTCTCCTTAGGTGTAGTAGACCTAGCAACATTAACATGAATTATTTTGGACAATACAAACATGCCACTTCTGTTTTCACCTTGAAGTAGACAATGCTCCTCATCAGGTGAGAGGATCTGACATGAATCTTTCTCAAAAACAACTTTATAACTATCTGACAAGAAAGTAGAGATAGAGAGCAAATTCTTTTTTATTTTTGGACATAAAGGACATTAGAAATTGTGAAATTTCCACTTGCTCTTGACTTAAGGTTTATTTCTCCAACACCAAAAGTATCCAAATCATGGCCATCCGCAATGGTCACTCTTCTACCTGAAGAGTTAGGGAAGAAAATACATTTCTGCAACCTATCATATGCTTAGTAGCTCCAGAATAGAAAATCCAAGGATTAAGTGAGATTGCATTTGATGCTGCCTGATCAAAAGCTACTTCTTCAATATTAACACATGCATCTGAATCTACCTTTGAAGATTTAGGTTTTGGATCATCTTCAGCACTATTACCTGATGCTTTCTTCTTCTCATTAAAAATCCTTGCTTTGCATTCTACTATATAATGACCTGGTTTCTTACAGTAATGGTATACTCCTTTCTTTGAATTAGATGTAGTCGAAGATTTTTCTTTGGGTGTAGAGGAAGCATTAGGGGTAGAACTCGAAAACTTAGGATTAGAAGACTTACTTTCCTTCTTGGATTGCTGAATCTTTTGCTCCTTCTTTGTCTCCTTCTTCTTCTTTCCCTTTGATGATGATAACATGGCTTCATCATTCTCCTCCATACCCTTTTGTTGATCTTCATCTTGCAGTAATAGGAACTGTAGCTCTTCAAATGAAATTTCTCTATCTCTTGTAGAGAGAGATAAAGAGGTAACAAAAGCACGGTATGGAAGTGAGTTTAGAAGTGTGTTTACCATCTCTTCATCTGAAATGTTTGCTCCAACATTAAGTAACTGATCTCGTAAATCTTTAAGCTTCAAATAATGTGTCTGAACTGATTCACCAACTTTCATCCTTGTGTTGGCTAATTTTCTCCTTAGATGAGCTTTCCTAGCAAGGTTTCTACTCTGATAGAGATTCTCTAACTCCAACCAAGCTTGAGGAGAGGTTCTACAAGACTTGATTTGGGGTATAATATGCCTCTTGATTCCCATAGCAATATATGAAAGTGCTAAAGCATCCCTTGAATCCCATCTAGATTGCTCTTCTGTAGGAAGTAATCTAGTAGTAGTATGGATTCTTGAGGATGAAAGAGTTTCTTCTTCTTCACTAGCCTCCTATTGAGCAGAAATAGGAACAGGGATTCTTCTAAAAGATGAAGTAGCCTCTTCTCCAACTTGTCTTGGCCTTGGATAAGTGCCATTGAAAATATTCCATAAGTCCTTTGTTACTAACAGATTCATCATCATAAAACTCCACATTGGATAATTATACATGCCCTCAAGCTTATCTTCATTCTCAAGTCTATAGTCACTCATCTTGTTAAGGGTGTATGTCAACTAGGATCTGATACCAAATGTTGGTATTCTAAGGTCTGAATACCATATGTTGGAAGTGGTAATGGGCCCCAAAAACAATAAATCACAGGTTTACAGGATCTTCCAACAGATGAACCTTAACATACACACCTTAAGACTCAAAAATAGATGAGTGAGAGGTAGAGAGAGAATAGAGGAGATTTCAAGTGTAATGGTAAGCTATGAATCTCACCTACACTATCTATATTCCAATGTCAATTACAATGTGTGAATATGATACAAACTGACAATATCTATATCTAGGCAGAAATAGGAACTAGATACAAGAGAATATGTGCTTAAGAGGTATATGAGAATATGGAGAATACGAATAGTTTATAATTGTTTTACAGCAAACCCAAATTCTGATCAACCTAAATCAGAAACAAGTGACCTAGCAAGTAAGAACCGAAATAGACTTGCTACTCACAGTAAATCAACAACTGATGTTGATGGTAAGCTGGCAAAATGTCCTCCCAATAATCACCAAGACATAGACCACAACTCCTCCAGGAGTGTGAGAACTCCTCCTCCAAATTGGCCTCCAATATCTCCTCCAAGGTCTCCTTGAGTAACTTGGGAAGATACTCCTTGATCACCTCCAAGAGCTTCTTGAGTGATTGAGTGATTGTGATACTCACATAATGAGCTTTGCCCTCCTTATATAGTTTTCAAGGAAGCTCTAAAAGCACAACGATCAAAATAAAGCATGTCTAAAAGCTACAAACACGATTGCTATTGAAAAGCTACTCGGTGCTATTCGTGAGAGTTTTCACGAAAAAAAACGTGAGAGTTTTGGCAAAAGTTTGGCCGCCATCGTTTTGGAAAATGCCATCGACTGCTCCGATTGGGATTTGAACCCTCATGGGTGCTTTGGGAGGCACTTGCCTTAACCAAGGCGCCCTCTTTGTTTGCTTGAAGAGAAGCTGCAAAGTATGTTGTCCAGTTCTGGATGCTTTGAACTATTTGATCATTATTTCCAACAAAAGTCTTATAACTTTTTCTTGAAGGAAGGATTTATCTGGCAACATGCTAAAGACAAGGTGAAGAATCCATAGTGTGTACTGAGTAATAGAAGTCTTCAGAGCAAAGTCATGAGAGAGATGCATAAGACCTTATGGTCATGTCACAAAGGATTTTATGCGACGTATGAGAAGATTAGAGAACCCTATTGGTGGCCAGACATATATGTGAGTGTGCGAGACTTTGTGAGCATGTGTGCCACATGTCAAGTGCATTCTTTAGTTAGGCTTAGAGACCCATTACATCCAATTTACCCTCCTTTTATTACAAATGGGTGGTTGACCTTGTAACCATGCCCAAGGGGATTGATAAAATGAGCTATATTGTACTTGCTAGAGAGGACTTGACCAACCATGTGGAAGGTTGAGCTCTTCATACAAAGACTATTTATAATGTATGCAAATTTCTTTTAGAAGAAGTGATCTCACAATTTGGATACCTAGAGAAAGTGGTTGCGGATTGGGGAAAATTTGATGCAAGAGAGCCAAAGGAGTTCTTACATGGGATTCTTTTGTCTCTCACTACTGCCTATAACCCTGAGGCTGATGGAAAGATTGGGAGAGGTCACCCTTCTATTGTGAAGGTGATCTCTAAGGCGTGCAATGGAGAAATAAAGCAGTGGCCTAGATATCTTCCATTCATGTTATGGGTAGATAGGATGATGTACACTCAGTCTACAAGATTTATGCATGTTGACATTCATGTTATGGGTAGATAGGATGATGTACACTCAGTCTACAAGGTTTATCTTCCATTCATGTTATGCATAGATAGGATGATGTACACTCAGTCTACAAGATTTATGCATGTTATGGGTAGATAGGATGATGTACACTTAGTCTACAAGATTTATGCATGTTGGCTTGACGTACTATTAAAAGCTAGTTTTCCCTATCCAAACTCAGATTCTGACGTGGACAACACTCCTATGGAATGATGAAATGAAAAGAGAAGAACTTTTATCACTGAGGATAAAACAATTATGTTGGCCTACAAGCAATGAGGAGATAGAGCAGTCAAGTACAATCTGGCACAGAAGAGGCCTCATCATTTTTTTCATGCCTTATTTTTAATCAAAAGTGATTTTCATCACTACACAAACATTTTAAATACCATTTTTGGTAGATTAGACTCCATTTTGTTCAAGCCAAGGAGCCCTCAAGCTTAAGGAATATTAGAAGTACCTATGTATCAATTTTCATAAGTTTTAGACTCCATTTGAGCCCTCAAATAAGCCCTAGAACCTAATTTTTAACTTGGCCAAACAGTAGGTCTGGAAAGGGCCAAAAGGTAGTCATAAACTATAAAAAGAAGCTAGAGATTGCATTTTTGAGGATGGCTTGTAAGAGAATAGAGCTTTTTTAAAAGAGATCTTTGATAATAGAAAGCACTCCATTGTTCCTCTCTTTATTCTTGCCTTGTGTGCACGTGTGTGTATGTGTGTGCATGTTAGTGTGCTTCTCACTCACGCATGTATGCCATCACTTTCTCATGGTTGTCATACCACTCCTCACATCTCCATGGATTGGCATTTATAAGGTTGATCTCCTCACATTAGTACTTACCATTGTGCTAGAGTGACACCAAATTTGGCACCGTTGCCGAGGAGAGAACTTTGAGGATGAGCATCTAATGGTAAGATGTAGAGTTGAGATGTTGGAGTCATAGGTATTTTCCTTATTTTTCATTAATTTTTCTTACTTTCTTCACTATCATCCTCACCATCTCCCACCTTCATCTCCACCTTTTCAAAGTTTTTAGTTTTTTGGTCATATTCCCTTCTCCACCTCATTCCCCTTACTTGATCACTTGTGAGAGAGAGCAAGAGAGAGCGATTATGGATTCTGTTTTTGTGTGTTCTTGAGCTTTTGTTGCAGGATTTGGTTGTATCATCATCTCCAACAGCTTACATAGGTATGATAGACCTCTGCATAGGTCTCGAGATGATGACCTCTATCTGTCGTGATAGACAGAGAAAGTTGGTATTTCTTGTTTTCACGCATGACACGATAAACTACACCACAAAAGCATCCTAAATCACTAGAAACATCACAAAAATTTGTGTTTTTTTCTATCTATCACAACATACAAAAACCACGATAGATGAGAGACACCTTCTATCGCAACAGACATCGTCTATCATGATAAACACCCATCTTGCATGATAGACAACCTCCATGATAGATGACACACAACATCTATCACAATAGACTAAAACCAGGATAGATGATAGACACGGTCTATCATGATAGATAGCCCCCATGATAGACGATAAACAGCATCTATCATGATAGACACCCGTCTATCGTGATAGATCAAAACCAAGATAGACAATAGACATCGCCTATTGCAATAGACACACGTCTATCATGAAAGACACTCGTCTATCGCGATAGACACCCGTCTATTGCGATAGATACCCGTCTATGGTGATAGACGCCTATCTATTGTGATAGGCACACGTCTATTGCAATAGATCAACCCCATAATAGACACCTCTCTATCATGATAGACAGCCATTTTTGGCAAAAAATTAACATGGGAATTTTGTGAAAATTGAGGCTAATTTTGGGCATAATTACAAAGCCTTTTACCTATACAATTATGGAGGCGTCAGAAAAATTCACCAATCTCTTGAGAGAGCCTATTTGTGTGTTATAACCCCTGAACCCTGAATCGACATAACGTTTTCATACAAAATCCATTTTTTGAGATCTAGAGCTTGTTTGAAAGCTCGTTGTGAATCCTACGGGGCTTAAACTGTTTTTCTAAATAATAATGATTTGATCTTCAGATAGGTTTATTTGAAATTGATCCTTAGTGGGATTAGGAAACCTAGGGAGCTCAAGAGATTTTTTGTGCAATACAAAGGGGGAAAAGGGGTCTTCAAAAGTGTCTAAATCAAATTGTTTGTCAAATGAAGTTAAAAGATTGAGCTAAACTTGGAACTTTTACAGGGTCATTAAGAGATCTTGCAGAAACCAAAGAAAAGTTTCAGTGTGCGCGAGCTTTGGAATGCGCAACCTGGGCATACAAGTGCAGGAAGGAGAAGCAACTTGAGGTTGGAACTTATCTCAACACCCTTAGTCAATTCCTAGCTTAGGTTAAGTGGGATTAGTGATGATTGATTAGGGGCATGATAGGAACATTCAAGTTCTAAGAGCCCCTAAATTCTCAAGTATAAGAATAGGTTAATTGCAGCCAAAAATAACTTAAGGGCAAAGAATTTAATATGATTGGATGAATAAGATCAAGTACACAAAACTTAAGTGATCCTTATGATGCATGGTTTGAGACAAGAAAATACATAAAAAGAAAATTGAAAGGAACAAGTGATTGATATCAAGGAATCCGCAACATGGTTGTACAAGGGTCATTGGGAAAATTAGTAGGGCATATGAACCGAAGATCAGGATGACACCTAGGGAGAGATTGTCAAAGTATTATATCATCTGAGGCTAGTGTTTACCACATAGCTAGGTCTTGGGCCTAGAAGCTTAGCAATCATCCCTATATACTCAGTTCAAAAATGATTGATTTAGAGATGTCCTTTAACATGGAATGACCTATAGGTGGTGCAAGCACAGCCTATTTACAGACACCAGAAGGTCCCTATAAGACGTAGTTGGAGTATATTAGGACCAACCGATTAGGTGCATGCATCTATGAGGATGGTCTACAACAATCAATTGTCCAACTCAAAAATCCCAATCAAACCTTGGGACTTGAACACCTAGTGGTTAAATTTGAAGAGGGATCATATATTGATAAGCGTGTATGTGGTTACCAGCTTACCAGACATGACATATGAGTTTGGAAATGTCATTCCCGAGAATGAGATAGGAGACCTAGAGCAAGGAGACCTAGGATGAGAACCCAAGACTCCTCAAGGCAAGTCTGTCTTGACCAGAGTAATTACTCTAGAGTGGGTCCCCCAAGACAACAAAAGTATAGAACTATTCTTGAATAGAGAAACAAAAGAAGCTTTTTGGAGATTCAAGATAGATCAACTTAGTGAAATAGGCGGAGTCACCATTTACGAGTTCAAAGATCCTAAGATACTAGGCAAGGTTTTCTACCTAGATAACAGGTTTGAGAGAATGTTCTTGATAACAAAGCATGGCAAGCATGCATACACTTGGAAGGGAAAATTGATTTTCCTTCCTCCAAGATCCAATGTTTCCCATGAACACCAAGGAGTAGGATCATCCAAGACTCATGAATCCCAAAGAGAAAGAGTTAGAGAGAGTCCTGAAGTGAGCTTTGCAAACCCCTTAAGGAGAGAGCAATCAGGACTCGATGCAGAAAGAACTAACCATGAAAGACATAAAAATCATAGACATCAAAGAGGCATATATGTTTTTCCCTTGCTAAGGCCTAGATAACATCCTAGAATCTTGAGGCGTACACAGTTGGTGAAATCCATGAAGAATTACTTTGATGGCACTAGAGATCCATATGATCATGTACCACAGTTTAAACAAGTTTTGAGAGTTGAAAAAGTTGAGGACTTGTTCAATCAATGCAATGCCTTTAGTCCAACTCTCAAAAACATTGCCTTAATGTGGTTTCAAACACTATATCAAGGTCACTTTAGGAATATAGACCAGTTACTAGAAGCATTCATTACTAAATTCTCCACAAGTGGTATCAAACACAATACTTCCTTGTTGATACATAGCTTCAAGCAGAGACCCAAGGAAACTGTTTGAATTGCAAGAAGATGGTTTAGACAATACCTCGAGAGATGCCCAGTGCCAAAACTACCCATACCTACCAAACAAGAGGCTTTATTCCTAAATGGTTTGTTAAGTACTGAACTAAGATCGTATGTGTACTCGAAGGACCCTAGATCCATAGAAGAGTGTGTACACATGTGCATACATATTGAGGATAATCTAGGGGAGGAATTAGAGCTTTCAAAAATCTATAGAGATTCAGATAGCTCTACTAGCCTCACTTTCAAACCATCTACGTCTATCGAGGAACTCCCAAAAAAGATAGCTCAAAAGTTAGGATTCTCTAGCAAACAGATACCTAGATTTACCCAAGTAAAATGATGCTTTACATGTGGAGGGGATCATATGGATAATGTGTGCTCCAATCATGGCTCAACCTCAAGTGAAGCCTTATAGCCAATATTGCACCATAGAAAGGAGTTACACTAACCACACTACACAAGATTGCCCATACAAAAAGCAAGCGGTTAGGAAAAATTATCCACAGTCATATCCACAACAAGGGAGATACTAGAATCAGTACCCACCACAATAGTATTCTAGGCCCTAGCCATCCTACCAGCCACCTATTGGTGCAATTACACCCAAGCCCACATGCTTGATCTGTAAGACAATATTTACGCAATATAACACAGGAGCAGTAGCAGAGAAGATAATAGATATAGGAGATTCTCAACAATTTTCTACTAACAATAAGTACAAAGATGATGGCGTTGTCCACCCTTGTACTCTCAAGGTAGAGCTTAAATGGTGATCTAGACAACTCTAGATAGGGAGATACAAGGTAGAGGTATGCTGGCTCAATTCGATGTCTTAGGTAGTGTAGAAGACTTGTATATATAGGATCATGGGTGGCCTTCCGTGGACAACTATACATGGGCGGTAGAGCGTGGGCGGCCACCGCCCGCGTAATTGCCATACGCGGCTTAGGCCGGTTGAACCAACTTAACAAATATAAATGATTTCTGATCTGACAAGGAATATTCCATCCTTTACTACCGCACTGGCACTGCCCCTGGACCCCCACCAAGGGGCCCGCTGGCCCCCTTGGACCCCCCAGCCGGGCTACTCACTACTGCCCCGGACCCCACAATTGGGGACCTTGGTAACTCCCTTTCCTTACAATACCTTACATGGTCCAATATGACATTCATCCAGCATGCAAGTTGGGATTCCCATCAATTGGGTAATGCATGCTTGGCTTCTCCTCATAATGGGGGCCTTACAAAATGTGCATACAATCATGACGGGTAGACATTGATCATATACTAACACCCCCTTACTGATGATAAATCAAGTAGGTCTCCTTCCTATGCCCATCTTTTGAAGATGCATGTTGAGCTGCTCTCTTCCAAGTGCTTTGGTGAATATGTCAGCACAATTTGCCTCTGTTGGGCGATATTCTTGCTCCACAATTTCATCTTCAATCAACTCACGAATGTAATGGTATTGTACTTCTATGTGCTTGGTGAGCATGAAATACTGGGTTCTTTGCAATAGCCATACAACTTTGATTATCACACTCGATTACAGTGGCCATATTTGATAGAAAGCCTAGATTTGCAAGAATTCTCCTTAACCAGACTGCCTCACAAGAAGCAAAACAAGCTGCTTTGTACTCTGCTTCAGTGGAAGAGACGGCGAGAGTTGCTTGCTTCCTACTTACCCAAGAAAATATTCCTAAACCAAGTGAGAAACAATATCCAAAAACTGATTTTCTAGAATCACAATCTCCAGCCCAATCGGAATCACAATATCCTTGAAGTGTATCACCTATGGTATAAAAAAATACCAAAATCCAAGGTGCCTGCAATGTACCTTAGAATTTGCATTCTAGCATTCTAGTGACTCTCCTTAGGTTTGTTGGAAAACCTGCTTAACACTCCAACAACATAGCAAATGTCTGGTCTAGTGTTGCACAAAAGAATAAGACTTCCAACGAGCTTCCTATACTTCTTAGCATCTACATCAAGCATGTTATCATCCATAGATAGCTTATGATTTACCTCCATAGGTGTGCTAGTTGGTTTGCAGTCCATCATTCCAAATGCCTTGAGAATTTCTTTGGCATATTTTTGTTGTGAGATGAAAATGCCATCCTTCCTTTGCCATTCTTCAATTCCTAGACAAAAATGGAGAAGGCCTAAGTCTGCTATTTCAAACTCAGTTCCAAAGCTGATCCGAGTTTGATTAATGAGTTCTTGATGATCTCCTCTAATGATCAAATCATCTACATAAACAATGAAAAAAACTAGCTTGCTATCCCTTTTCATTACATACAAGTTAGCATCAGAAGTACTTCTTAAAACCCATATTTTTGAAAAAATTATATATCCGTTGGTACTAAGCCCGTGGAGCTTGGTTAAATCCATACAAAGCTTTCTTCAACCTGCAAACTTTATTTTTTGAATTGGGCACCTCAAAACCTTGTGGTTGAGATACATATACCTCCTCCTTGAGGTGACCATTCAAAAATGCATATTTGACAGCCATATGGAAAATAGGCCAAGCCTTTTGTGCAGCTACTGCAAGTAGCGTCCGAATAGTTGTCATGCGTGTTGTTGGTGCAAAAGTTTCTTGAACATCAAATCCTTCGATCTGTAAAAAACCCTGTGCAACTAATCTTGCCTTATACTTTTCTTATGTTACATCTGCTTTATCCTTAGCTTTCCAAATCCATTTAGTACCTATTACCTTCTTCTTTGGCAGTAAGTCGACTAGATCCCATGTATCATTTTTTAGTATACTATCATACTCAGACTGCATTGCCGCTCTCCAACCTGGATCATCAAGGGCTTCTTCAATGGTGGTAGGTTCCTTTATCGAGCCCATCATATCTGCCATTAGATCCATGTTAACAATGTGTTCTGAGGCTCTTCTTTGCTCCTCTATTCTCTTTGATCTTTGTAATCCATCTGAGCATGATTCTGGTACATCTACATGTGGATTGTGATCATCAAAGAGTTGTTGTGCCCACTTCAGTAGTGGCTTATGCTGTGCAGTTACAATTGGTTGGTTTTTTATTGAGGAAATTTCTCCATCAGATGTTTCCTCCTCCTCAACTTTAACCTCTCTTTTGATAGGCACAAGGTGAGATATTTCTTCGTTTGATGAGATAGTAGATTTACCTTTATCTTCTACTAAGTGTGATCATTCATCAAACACCACATCTCGACTGACAAAAATCTTCCTTGCCTCAGGATCCCACAACCTGTATGCTTTAGACTCCTCACTATATCCTAGGAAGACACACTTTTTGCTTTTGAATCCAACTTTGATCTTGTTGAATCAGGAATATATGCATAACAGAAACAAACAACCAAAAATTCTGAAATGCAAAACTGAAGGCTTTTTACCAGAATATGCTTCTTGAGGAGTCATCCTCTTCAATGCTTTTGTGTGGCTTCAATTGAGGATGTAGACTATTGTATTGACTCTTTCTGCCCAAAATGAATCAAGCTTGTCTTGAGCCTTTAACATACAACGAGCCATTTCAACTATTGTCCTATTCGTGCGCTCAACAATGCCATTTTGTTGAGGTGTATGAGCTGTGGTAAGTTGCCTTTTCACACCATGCTCCTTACACTAATTATTGAATTCTGTTGACAAGAATTCACCTCCTCTATCTGTTCTAAATTTCTTCGGTTTCCTTCCTGATTCATTTTCCACATACCTGTTCCACATTTTAAATTTCTCGAAAGCATCAGCCTTCTCTCGAATGAAATAAACCCGCATCTTTCTACGATAATCGTCAACTAATAGCAAAACGTAGAAAGATCCTCCTAAAGGAGGTGTAGACATTTTACCATAGAGATCAGCATATACCACCTCTAGACGAGCTTGAGATCGATTCTTGGTCTCTCTTGGAAATGCCTTTCGTTGTTGGTTGCCCACCATACAAGCTTCACAAGGTTCCTGCAACTCTGAAAATGCAGGCAAATGAGCAACCATAACTCTTCTTTGCATCTCCTTCAAAACTACAAATCCAAGATGCCCAAATCGTTTGTGCCATAACCTGCTTACATCTTTATCTTCTATAGCAGTCAAGGCACTTAACTCATACAATTTATCACGTCTTATGCCTTTACCTACTACATTACCTCATGAATCCATGATTTTTTCACCACTCTTATTGAAGTGAACTTCGAGTCCACGATCTGTTATTGCAGAAACTGAGGACAAATTTCTTTTAAGTGTAGGTACGTAGAGAACATCGGATAAATTTTTATCAACACCTAGAGAAGTGATAAAAGAGATGGTTCCAGTTCCTTCTGCTAGACACTTGGAGTCATTTCCCACCACTACATTGATGGATTCCTGCAGAGGCACTAGGGAACTATACCAATCCTTTTTACTGGTCATATGGCAAGAAGCTCCACTATCTAAAATCCATGGTTCATCAATACGAGCTTGAGCAGATGAGCATACCTCTTCAATAGCTACCCATAGTTCTAGCTCTGTGTTGTTTGCAGACTCTTTGTTCTTCCACAATGATTTTACAGTCCCATTCTGTTCATCAGCTTTCTTCTTTCTACAATGCTTGATGGCATGGCCTTTCTTCTCACAATAGAAGCAACTTCCTCTGAACTTTTTCTTCTTTGAATTCTTCTTTGATCCATTAGAAGAGCTTTTACCTTTTGCATTTGCTGAGAATGTAGCATCACTTGTACTTTGTCAATTCTTCAACCGCATCTCTTCTTCTAAAAGCATAGCACAAAACTCTTCAAATGTAAGGGGAGTTGGTCTTACCTAAGTGTTAAGGGTTGTTACTAATCCATCATACTTTGTTGGAAGAACATGTACACATGTTTGAGCCAACTCTTCTAGTGTTATAACAACACCAACTGTAGCCAATTGATCTTGAAGATGTTTTATTCGTTTGATAAAATCTTCAGCCTTTTCAAAATCAGAATGCTTTTCATTTGCCAACTGATTTTCTAAATTTTGTATCCTAGTGTGGTTCTTGGTCTGATATTGTTGAGCCTATATGCCCTAAGCATCATGTGCTTTAGTAGTATGTTGAACTAAAGTAAGCATATAATCACTTACACTAGTGACAATTGCACATAATGCATCAGCGTTCCGCCTTTTCCAAGCTCGTAGAAGATCTGCATCTAGCTCAATCATCAATCTTGAATTTGCTAGATCTTCAAGTGGTATAGGCTCTGGATCCAATCCCATCGGTCCCATGATAGTGTCAAGTAATTCATAGGAGCCCAAAATTGTAGAAATTTTGAACTTCCAGAGTGTATAGTTGGTTCCATCCAGCTTCCCTTCAGTGAGTGCAGGTGGGCAAACTCAAATTTGGTGCAGCACTAACATTAGCTAAAGCACCAAGACCAGTGTTTGATGATGAAGCCATCATGTAATCACTCGAATAATCTACTGATATTCTAGTCTACTAGTAGGCTAAAATACTGATACTTCTCAAGCTATTTGAACCTTACGGCTTTGATACCATGTAAGACGATAGTTACACACTATAACGCAGGGGCAGTAGCAGAGAAGATAATAGATATAGGAGATTCTCAAAAATTTCCTACTACCAGCAAGTACAAAGATGATGGCATTGTGCACCTATGCGCTCTCAAGGTAGAGCTTAAATGGTGATCTAGACAACTCTAGATAGGGAGATACAAGGTAGAGGTGTGTTAGCTCAATTCGATGTCTCACGTAGTGTAGAAGTCATGTATATATAGGATCATGGATGGCCTTCCGTGGACGGCTATACATGGGCGGTAGAGCATGGGTGGCCAACACCCACGTAATTACCATACGCGGCTTAGGCCGGTTGAACTGACCTAACAAATATAAATGATTTCTCACTCCAACATGGAATATTCCATGGAATATTCCCTTTACTATTGCAACGGGGCCGCTGCCTTCGGACCCCCTAGCCAAGGGGTCTGTTGGCCCCCTTGGACCCCCCAGCTGGGACTGCTCACTACTGCCCCCGACCCCACAATTGGGGACCCTAGTAACTCCCTTTCCTTAGAATACCTTACATGGTCCAATATGACCTTCATCCAACATGCAAGTTGGGATTCCCATAAATTGGGTAATGCACGCTTGGCTTCTCCTCATAATGGGGGCCTTACAAAATGTGCATACAATCATGAGGGGTAGACATTGATCATATACTAACATGATCTATTGACTTATGCTTAACTTATTGGCATAACCCATGGAAGGTTTCATATCATCAACCTCTTGTAAAAGTACTTCACATTTATACTTGTAAAAGTGGATTGCACCCACGAGGAGTTAAGAAGCTCTAAATCCCGTATCACTTGGTTGTTGAAAAAATAGAGAATCTATCCTATATGTTAGCATTCACCTTTTAGGTAGAAATTTGAATTTGAATTCAAATTTGGGCTCTAAGTTCAACTATAAGAAGAGGATCAAGAAGACCCACATGCATCTCCAGGTAGAGAGATCATTTTGTAGTAATTTCATTGTGAAGTGAGAGCTTATCTCATAGCTCTTTCACCTCTCACACATTGAGCAATGCTTGATTGCCAATGACATTATATTTGTACATGTTCAATACATATATGATCGTTATATTTTCGTTTTATTTCTCTATCATAACTCCATCAGAACAGTGATTTTATTAGAGCTTGTTCTACGTGTGTAGTTGATCATTTGCCATGATTTGAAGCATGATAGAATCATCATACTGTCTATTCTAATCCTACGAAGTTTCATTAGCATTGCTTCTCAAGATTGTCAGATATTAGCATATCTTTTCTCACTGTTCTAATGACTATTGTAGCCCGTAAATGTCGAGATGCACCTATGACTTGCTAAACTTCTTTCTCTACATGTAATCCATCGTTTTTTATGAAATCACGATGATTGTTAGCTTAATAAGTTAATTAGAGTTTCCCAAAAGGAATTAAGCTAATTGTTGCTATGCTCAGAGAATTGTTCAAAACACAAGATAGGTGTATGAACAAAAATAGCAAGTTTTTTGTTCTTGAATCAACTCCAACATATCTGTTTTGATTCATCCTTTTGAGATTGATCTTGCAAGGCACATAGGATGTCTAAAACATCCTTTGGCAAGATAAAAGGGCCCACCATATATCTCTAGAGTTCATTTGGTTGATGTAGTGCAAAGTTTGTGCAACACCACTTTCATCTTCATTAAGTACAAGTCATTCTTCTCACAGTAGTACAGGGCAAGATTGGACAACATTGCAGATGGACTTGGTTATATAGCTCGAGATGAAGTTATGCCAAGTTTCAGGAATAAAGGACAACCTACACAAGAAGAGCAAGAAAGATTGAGCACATGGTGCTTCAAGGATGCACTTGCAAGGTCTTATATCCTCAAGTCTATCTCATATTTATTGTTGCCTCACATCAGAAGTTGTAAAACATCTCAGGAAGTTTGGAATGCACTTGAAGCCTTCTTCTCTTCAAGTAGAAAGGCCAGGAAGCATCAGCTATGGCCGGACTTTACAACTCTCAAGAAAGCTCCCAAACAAAATGTATCTGATTTTGTCACAAAGCTCAATGACATAGCAGATCAGTTGGGAAGCATTGGTGAGGTAATAGAAGAAGATCAAATTGTAAGGCAGGTCATCAATGGCTTAAAGGAAGATGACAAGTGGGAAGCATTCACCACAGCTATGGATCTATACATGGATACACATGTACCAGATTTCAATACACTCATAGGACAACTACTTACTCAAGAGGCCAAGCTTATCAAGAATGGAGAAGGCTCCAAAGGTAATCGATCTTCTACTTTGTATACTAATAAAAGCAATTCCAAAAAGAACAAAGGAAGAGGAAAGAAAGTGGATGATGAAGTAGGTACATATCAAGCTAACTATGCAGGTAGAGGAAGACATGGTAGACGTAGATGCAGAGGAGGAAGACAAGGAAGGGGGAGACCCCAAGACTCTAATCCCTGTTCTACTTATGGATTAACTAATCATACAACTAAAAATTGCTTTAGGAATTCAAGGAATCAAAGAGGCATAGGCTACAATGGAGAAAGTTATGGCTACTCTAGAGGAAGGAGCAACAACTTCAATGGCTACCAAAACAATTACAACCATTCAAACTATCAAGGAAGCAATAGAGGAAGAAGAGACTTCAATAACTACACAGAAGATTCAAATCAAGAGGACTCATTGCTAATCATGAATATTGAAATGGCTCAAGGTAAATCTGATGAGCATGTTTTGTACATAGATTCAAGTTGTTCCAATCATGTGGCAGGAAATGTGGCTCTCCTATCAGATTTAGAAGATCCAAGGAACATGCATGAAGTGCAAACAGGTTGATGATACAAGGCATCTGGTGGAGAAGATAAGAAATGTGAAAGCACCTGATGGAACATCAACCTACTTAGCAAGGTACTCTATGCCCCTGCCATCAAAAGAACTTGATAAATGTAGGACAGATTGTGGAGAAAAGCCTACAAGTTAGATTCACAAAAGGAGGAGCATTTGTTGAAGATCCAAGTCAAGGCTTTAGGAGAATTACAAAGGGAGAAAAGATAGGTAGATTGTTCACATTTGAATTACAAGACACTAGGAACATTGCTCTCTTTAATTATGCTAGTCAGACACTCAAAGAATTGGAAGTATGGCACAAAAGGTTAGCACATATTGATGAAAGATCATTGAAAGAAATTTGCAGGGACCAAAGTGTACTTGGAATCCCTAATTTTTCAAAACAACACATGATTTACAAGTGTAGTGCATGAAGATTTGGAAAGTCTCACATGTTACCATTCATGAAGAAAGGATATATGCATGGAGATCTCTTGGATTTGGTTCATACAGATGTATGGGAACCTAGCAAGGATGCTTCAGTATCTGGATCAAGGTATTATATCTCCTTCATTGATGATTGTACTAGATGGACTATACTATAGTTTATGAAACACAAGGATGAAGTCTTTTCATGATTCAAAAGATATTTAGCTCTTGTGGAGAATCAAACAGGTAAAACACTAAAAAGGCTAAGGTTGTATGGAGGGGGAGAGTACTTCTCTTGTGAATTTGACTCCTTTCTTTAAGAAAGGGGAATCAAAAGAGAGATTACTACAAGGTAAACTCCTGAGAAAAATGGGGTGGTAGAGAGAATGCATAGGACAATTGTGGAAGCTACAAGGTCTATGCTAAATGAGAACCACTTACCTTATTATTTATGGGTTGAGGCTATATCCGTAGCCACCTATTTGATTAAGAGGTTACCTTCAAAATCACTTGATTGCATGACACCATATGAAGCTTGGAATGGAAGAAGACCAAGCTTGGATCATTGTAAAATTTTTGGATGTATTGCTTATGATCATATTCCTTTATAGGTTAGAGGGAAGATGGATCCAAAAGCAGAAAGGTATGCATTCATTGGATATGACAACAACCAAAAGGGCTATAGATTATATAACCCAACAACCAAAGGATTCTTGGTGAGTAGAGATGTAGTGTTTGATGAGAATAGTTTTTCGTATGAAGATTCATGCAAGAATATCAACTTACCTTATGATCTTGAAGAAGATTTTCCAAAATGTATCAAGGACAACCCTCCTAAAGTTGAAGATCTGGATACCTCAGAACATGATGAAGCAACTCAGATTGAAAAACTCAAAATGTGGAAGTGTAAATGTAAAGCTAAAATGCAAGAACTTGGACAAGAGGTAGAATCATCACATCATGGCCTAAGGAGGTCCATGAGGGAGAAAAGAAAACTAGAGATGTATGTGTTTGATACTTCTCTAGTTACTAAACATTCAATCTATTTAGCACAGGACATAAATCAAGAGGAACCCTCAACATTTGAGGAAGCAAAGAAAAAATCAGAGTGGAGGCATGCAATGGAAGAAGAAATCCAAGCTCTTGAGGAAAATAACACTTGGGAATTAGTTCCCAAGGCTTCATCAATGAAAGTGATAGGCTCAAAATGGATCTAAAAATTGAAGAAGAACTCAGATGCCTCCATTAACACGTATAATGCAAGGCTTGTAGCAAAAGGCTTTGCACAAACTTAGGGAATCGATTATGAGGAGACCTTCTCTCCTATGACAAAGATGCCTATCATTAGAGTCCTGCTAGGTATTGCTTCTTCCAAGAATTGGAAGATACTTCAATTGGATGTGAAAAATGCATTTCTCAACGGATGATAACAAAAGAGGTGTATATGGCATAACCACCTGGTTTTGAGAATCAAGTACATCCTGATTATGTGTGTAAACTTAATAAATCTCTATATGGACTCAAACAAGCCCCAAGGGCTTGGAATCACAGGCTTGTTTCATTCTTGTAGGATAAAGGATTTCAACCTAGCAAGGCAGATCCATCACTATTCATCAAAAAGAGTAATTTTGAAGTCATCTATTTGTGTGTGTATGTGGATGATATTATACTTACAGGAAATCATGCAGATGGGATAAAGAAGATCAAGGAGCAAATTCAAGAAGAGTTCAAGATAAGTGACTTGGGTTCATTTACATACTTCCTAGGATTGGAAGTAGTATACAAACATCATGGTCTATTCCTTACTCAAAGGAAGTACATTAAAAGACTTGTTGACAAAGTTCAAGATGCAAGATTGTAGGATTGCAGGTACTCCAATGGATATTAAACATAAATTGAGCTCACATGAAGGAGAACTCATAGAAGATGTCATAGGTCATCAAAGCCTTATGGATAGTTTGAACTATGCCACATTGACAAGAGTAGATATATGTTATACTGTGAGTGTGCTAAGTCAATTTATGCACACACCCAGGAAACCTCACATGGAAGCTTCCAAGAGGATACTCAGATATCTCAAGGGGACCATGAATGAAGGGTTATACTACCCTTATGTATCTCATTTAATTCTAAAGTTGTTCTCTGTTGCAGATTGGGTTGGTTCCAAGGAAGAGAGGAGAAGCACCTCAGGATACCTTACCTTTGCAAGGTCAAAACTTATCTCATGGTCATCAAAAAAGCAACCCACAATTGCTTTCTCTTCTATTGAAGCTCAATACAGAGATCTTGTTATAATCACTCAAGAGGCAATGTGGATGAAGATACTATTCATAGATCTTGGATTGGATATTGGAACTCCAAGTATTTTTAGTGACAACATGAGTTCCATTCACTTGGCTGCCAATACAATTTTCCATGCAAGGACTACACATATTGAAGTACACTATCATTATGTCAGGAAAAAATTTCTTAGCAAGGATATTCAACTATCCTATGTATCAACTCATTTACAATGTGCAGATATACTCATAAAGGCATTGGATGTAACAAAGATCAACATGTTGAAATTGATGATTAGTTTGCAGGAAATCAAGGAGCAATGAAGATGAAGCATTTTATGCTTGAGGAGGATCTGTTGGTGCAGCTATACCCAAACCCACATGCTTGATCTATTGACTTATGCTTAACTTATTGGCATAACCCTGGAAGGGTTCATATAATCAACCTCTTGTAAAAGTACTTCACATTTATCCTTGTAAAAGTGGATTACACCCACGAGGAGTTAGGAAGCTCTAAATCATGTATCACTTGGTTGTAAGAATTTATCCTATATGTTAGCATTCACCTTTTAGGTAGAAATTTGAATTTAAATTCAAACTTGGGCTCCAAGTTCAGCTATAAAAAGAGGATCAAGAAGACCCAAGTGCATCTCGAGGTAGAGAGATGATTTTGTAGTACTTTCATTGTGAAGTGAGATCTTATCTCATATCTCTTTCACCTCTCACACATTGAGCAATGCTTGATTGCCAATGACATTGTATTTGTACATGTTCAATACACATATGATCATTATATTGTCATTTTACTTCTCTGTCATAACTCCATCAAAATAGTGATTTTCTTAGAGCTTCTTCTCAGTGTCTAGTTGATCATTTGCCATGATTTAAAGCATGATAGAATCAAAATACTATCTACTATAATCCTACAGAGTTTCGTTAGCATTGCTTCTCAGGATTGTCAGATATTAGCATATCTGTGCTCACTAGCCTAATGATTGTTCCAGTCGGTAAATGTCAGGATGGAAGGCTATGACTTGTTAAACTTCTTTCTCTGCATGTAGTCCATCATTTTTTATGAAATCACTCATCATTGTTAGCTTACTAAGTTAATTAGAGTTGCCCAAAAGGAATTAAGCTAATTGTTGTTGTGCTCAGAGAATTGTTCAAAACACTAGATAGGTGTATGAATAAAAATAGCAAGCTTTTTGTTCTTGAATCAACTCCAACATATCTATTTTGATTCATCCTTTTGAGATTGATCTTCCAAGGCACATAAGGTGTCTAATACATCCTTTGCCAAGCTAAAAGGGCCCACCATATATATATGGAGCTCATTTGGCTGGTGTAGCGCAAAGTTTGTGCAGCACCACTTCATCTTCATCAAGTACAAACCATTCTTCTCACACCACGCTATCAAGCTCGACAAAGACCTCAACTAGTTTTAGTTCAACAACCTCCACATCCATCCAATGTGATCCCAGTGAAGGCCAACTAGTGCCAACATCACCCTTGATTTTTGAAAGCGACCCAAATGATCATAGTTTTGACTTGACTCATATCAATAACCCGTAGGCTTACTATATGCAATCACCCGAGCATAACAAGACATACTATTACAAAGACCCAAGAGAACATAGTTCAGAGCCACAATATGCTAATTTCATGTATGCAAACCCTAACTATAGACCCCAACCTAGACAGATGAGAACCCCCAACATCTAGAGGACAATGCTACAAATACCAAGGTGATCACTTCATTCGTGATTGCCCTATACCTGGACCCGTGCAACCCCAATCAGTGAAAATTCAAGGTTCTTGTCCAGATTGTGGGAAGGAGCACCTCTTACGAGACTGTCCTAAGAACCCAAACAATGTACCAAAGATCACTCCTATCAATTTCATTGGCTCAGTACTTAAATCTACTAGAAGTTCCACTACCCTAGTGCAAGTGGTCACGAGAGCTCAGGCATTACAACTGAACCAAGGCTTAGGTCAGGAAAAGAGTTTTGAGGTTAGTGAGACTGAGAGTCTAACCAAGAAAAGGACAAGAGCTTGGAGTAAAGCTATGAAAGAATAAAGAGACAATGGGCAAAGAAGATGAGTGACTTCAAGGAAATCCTAACAGAAACAAAGAACAAGATTATTGAAATCACATCTCAAACGCACTTTCACACATCACTACCACCTTCATCCCCACAACCATCCAATCAACCTCATGTAACCCCACTATCCCCTAGAGTAGGATCAGTCCTAACATATCCCACTCCCGAAGACCTAGACATGATTCTTAAAGCATATCTAGCCAGAATTCAAGAAGATCGAAATGTGATTGAACATGAAAAGTGTTACCCTAGAGCTGACCTAGAGATTGAGAAAACCAAAATTTATGCTAAGATGGTAGAATTGGCTCAAACCATGTTTCAGGCCAGTCGCCTCTTCAATTTCTCTAGTTCAGCTAATACTTAGTTGCATTTTGATGGACTATTAGAAAGATTGGAGAGGTTAATTGCAAAATCTGGAAAGGAGGCCACCTCCTAGGGTAAGGACAAGACAAGTGAAAGAATGAGCATTCCTCCCAAGGAAGCTTATGTGGCTAATTCCACTAAACCAGACACCTCTTCTTCTATGAATCAATATTCCCAAGAATTTCTAAGAAAAATTCAAGAAGAGAAATGGGCACAAAAAAGTGAAAATCCTCCTCCCATTGAACTTGTGGATGACCTACATGATCAATTCCCACAAGATATTCCTACTATTTATGGAGAACAAGAGGATGCCTAGTCAAATGAGCGATTAGACTTTGAGTCTAATTCCTTACAAGAACTGCCACATTTCACAGGCCCATGGGAAGCAAAGTCTACTTGCATGAGAGCACACACACTCATGATAAGAAATGAAGATTGAGTTTTACCTAGGAATACAGAGGTAGTAAAGAACACTAAAGTACAGTGCAACCTCACTTTAGAGGAGCTACTCAAGATTAAGCTAAAATTGTGGAAACACATAGCCAACCAAGTGCCTCACATAGTGAGACCTCATTCCTAGGTAGGATCTCATAGAATAGTGCCAGAAATGCCCTTGGACAAGATAGGAGATATGAGCAAAGGAGAAGCGAGAAACACCTATCTTCTAATCAGTCATCAGGGTTACATAACCAAGGCTATTTTGGAGTCAAGTGCAGGACTTTGCAATTTCTACCACTTCCCTATGGAAGCATTGGGGCAAACCAGCACTCAAGCCAATGAGAATAAAATTACAAATGGTCGATGGTCATATAGAGAGACCTTTGAGACTACTAGAAGGGATAACCCTCACTACTTGCGGTGTAGAGTTTGAGTATACTCTTGCCATTTGTGATTGTAGCAAAAACCAGCCCTATGAGGTGATTTTGGGAAGACCCTTCATGAGATAGTTGCAAGTATTACAATATTGGGGAACCAATTCATTGTATTTTCAACACCTAGGTGTTACAACTAAAGTCAATATCAAAGACTACTCTCATAGAGACGTGCCTCCAATTCAATGGAATCCCATCCATAGAGCCACAAATGATACAAAGTCAGTGCACTCCATAGGATCTGGATCCTCATGGATGCATGAAGACACCCAATTATGGATGTGCAAAGTGGAAGTAGAAGAAGAGAAAAGAGAAGATGCCAGAGAGGTAGGTGTAAAGGAAACTCATATATATATTCGAGACCTACCCTATGTACCTCTGGTATTTCTAGTAGAAGAATTTGAACCTCATGGTTGGGAGAAAATCTTAGCCACAATGCACGTAGCCATCAATGAAGAACAATGGACACCACACTATGATGAAGATGGTTATGAAATTTTGGTTTTCACTATAGAACCAATCATTTGTGATTCGTTTATCGAAGAATGTGAGCCTAACACATCATTAAAGAAGGAAGCAACTCAGATCTAGAGTGAATCATCATGGATCCTTTTTATGCATCAGAAGAGGAATACTTATACAAAGTAGAAGCTCATCCTCAAAGACAAGAAGAGCTTAGGAATGGTGTAAGATTAGCGACACAAGTAACCACCAAGAGTGAAGGAAAGAAAAGAAAGAAGAGAGAACTCCCACAAGAAGAGGAAGAATCCTTATTTGAGGTCCCTGAAAATTTGAAGAAGTATGAGATAGAAGATAGAAAATTCATGATAAGAATGCCTAAACATGAAGCACTAGCAAGAATGGCCCATGAAAACAAAGAGAAAACTAAGAAAATCATTGTGACCATAGAAGAGGGTGAAGAATGACGCACATACATAGGACATGACCTGACTAAAGAAGAAGAAAAGGAGTTGATTGAATTATTAAGAGAATACAGATACATGCTTGCATGGAGTTATAAGGACTTAAAAGGAGTAGACCCTGACATATGCTCACATATGATCCCCATGACCTCAAAAGCCAAACCCTCTAAGCAAAAGCCATACACATATAATGACAATTATGCTGCCAAAATCAAAGAAGAGATAAACTATTGGTGGAAGCCAAGTTCATCTACGAAATTGAGCACACTGAATGGATTTTACCCATTGTAGTGGTGCCCAAGAAGAATGGAAATTTGCATGTATGCATCAACTTGAAAAAGGTTAATGCAGCGACTATAAGAGATAGTTATCCACTTCCTATCACTAAGCATCTATTAGAAAGAGTAGCAAACAAGGAAGTCTACAGCTTCCTTGATAGGTTATCTAGCGACAATCAAGTGGCCATTGACCCAAAAGGCCAACATAAGACGGATTTTGCCATAGACTAGGGCATATTCACATTTTAGGTAATTCCATTTGGTCTCACCAATGCCCTTGCCACCTTCCAAAGGCTGATGTGTCATGTGTTTAAAGAGTTATTGCATAAAAATTTGGAAGTCTATGTTGATGACCTATGCGCTCATTCTAACATAAGACAAACCCATAAACCTAAGCTTAGACAAATCTTTGACAAATGTAGAGAACATCAAGTCTACTTGAATCCAAAAAAGTCTGTTTTTATGGTTAGGTGAGGCAAAATTCTAGGACAAATAGTGTCAAAGAATGGCATATCCATAGATGAGGAGAAAGTGAGAGCTATTACAGAGATACCTAGGCCAAAGAATGTCAACTACAAGCTTTCATGGGGCATTGTGGATATTATCGACGATTCATTCATATGTAATTAATCATTGCAAAGCCTCTGTACTCCCTCTTGACTAACTTTGAGTGGGCAAAAGAATGTGAAAACTCCTTTAAGGAGCTTAAATGACAATTATGTTTAGCACCAGTCTTAACCACACCAGATTGGAATAAGCCATTTCGAGTTCATGTGGATGCATCCAATTATGCTATTGAGTGTGTACTAGCACAACCTATCGATGAAGGTAATATGGATCTTCCCATTGCTTATGCTAGTAGACAATTGAATGCGGATGAACAAAATTACACCATGATGGAGCGTGAAGGATTAGGCATGGTGTATGCGGTTAAGAATTTTAGACATTATTTGCTCACAAATAAGTTTAATTTTTTTACAAACCATCAAGCACTATTGTATCTAGTGAACTAACCCTTCAATACTAGAAGACTAGTAAGATGGTTCCTCTTACTAATGGAGTATGACTTTGGGAAAGGTAGAACTCACCTTAGGGCGGATCACCTTTCTAGATTAACTTCAAGATAGTCCCAAGTGTCTTTAGTACTAGATTGGAGTGAACCATAAGTAACTTTTTTGAGGATGAAAAATCCCCTCAAGAACTAACATTGCTTGGACGAAAGAGCTTAGAACAAGAAGCACTAGATTATTCACTCATTGGAGATAATTTGTACAAGTGTGGAAGAGATAGCTATGTTAGATTGTGTGTCCATGAGAGTGAATAACTCAAGATATTAGAGACTAGTCACCAAGGTGTGGCAGAAGGACATTTTGGACCAGACCATATGATCAAGGCAATTCTTTTCATAGGTCTCTAGTGGCCAACACTTCACATGGATGCACATACTTATGTGAAGCGTTGTGATATTTGTCAGCAAACTCAGTATCCCATACAAAACGATGAGCTGCCATTGAAACCCATGATGGGTGGGCATGCATTCTCTAGGTGCGGAATAGACTTTTTAGGTCCTATTAATCCCCCAGCTAAGAGTTCACATGTTGAACACATTATTGTTGCCACAAACTATCTAACCAAATGGGTGGAAGTGAAGGGCACAACGAAGAACGATGCTCAAATGATGGTTAAGTTTTTATTCAAGAATTTTTCACCAGATACGGGTTACCAATAGAGTTAGTAAGTGATAGAGGTATGCACTTCTTGAATGAAGTCATTCAAACCTTCTTGAAGATTTGTTGGTGATACATAAGAAGTTTGCCCCCTATCATCCACAAGCTAATGGTAGATTTTCTATCACACCTAGGATTATGTGGAAGTGGGTACCCAAAAAGTTCCAAATCCATGATGATATATCCCAGAAACATGTAAAGGTCATCACTGCCAAAAGGTGTAATCCCATGCTAAAATTTTGGAGAATCAAACCCTTTATCAAACTCCCTTAACCAGTTTTGTAAATCATTCCACACCAAAGTTGCATTCTGCATATAGGGCACATCCAAAGTATGCATATAGGGAAATCACTCACCTACTAACTAACACTCACTACACAAGAATGCCTCACTCACTAACCCCCTAACCACTAAGGGTATCATGTTGGTATTGTAAAGGAAACAAAGTATCATCATGTTTTTGTTGCAATGCTAATATGATCTCCTCTTCTAGCAGATTCAGAGAGAAATAGTACTACTCACATCATGGCTAACACATTATGCACTAGTTCACGGGCAGCGACAAGTCAAACTAGATTTAGTATGGAAAACCTACCCATCGAAGTGCCAACAACCGAGCAACCTATAGAGCTATGTCACCTCCAACAAATACCAATTCTTGATCCACCTATAAGACTTATTGAGAAGCTTAGCGGTCATTCTCACTGGTTCAACGAGATGCCAGGGCAACTAGGAGATGCAACATACATATGGGAGTGTTGAGAAAGGGGAACAATGGACCCTAACCGCCTCGCATGGAAGCGAGAAGCTTCTCCAAGTTGGGGCAAAGAATGAGAGGAGAGGCTCATCCATGCTCATGGAGCAATGGCAACAATGGCCAATGTCACAAAGAGCAAAGGGGAACATCCTCCCAACCATGCACACACACACACACGCAAATCCATACACCAAGGCCAATGCCATTGCACACAAGGATTTAGATGAAACCAAATGACACCTTCTTCCATTACCAAAATGGAGGCCAAGGCCATGGCCAAGGGACCCCCCTTTACAAAATGAGCTCCTCCTTATATAAGAGAGGAGGAGGAATCTATTGAATACAAGTGGCCAAAGGCTTCATTAACTAGATATTCTAAAAATAATAGGTAGGTGGGAAAATAAAAAAGGGAATCTTCTAAGAGAGAGAGAGAGCTCTTTGCATGTATCCAAAAGAGAGCTCTCATTTCTAAAATAAGGAAAGAATTCAAAAAGAAGCCTTTTACAAAAAAAGAAGGCTAAGGTTGAGTTTTTATGGGTTTTCTCACAAAAGTAGGTAGGAGGTAGTTCCTATGAAAGAACTTGTATACAAGAGGGAAAAATGGGAATCTTGGGAGACTACCACATAAGGCCTTGAGCCTTCAAGTATCCTAAGCTCCGATGGAGGCCTCCAAGTATTCCATAGCCTTATAGCTTCATAGGTCCTTCACAACTTCATGGTTCCAACACTCTCCCCCACCTAGTCTTTGTCGTCCTCGACAAAGCTAAGATAAAAGGATCATGCATAGCTCAACAGGATCATGTTGATTCTTCAATTCTGCAAGACTTAATTCTACAAGTCTTCAGTCTTCAGGTCAACAAGTTTGTTTAATCTGCAGCAAGTCTTTAGTTCTTCAAGTCTCCAATGTTGAGCGACATAATCCCCTTGGGGGCAGTCAGCCTAGCCTCCATCCAAATTTGTAAGTCTTCAAGTCTTTCAGGCCTATAATGCTGAGCGACACAATCCCCTTGAGGGGCAGTCAGCCCAGCCTCCATCCAATGTGCCTTCTCTCAAAGCTCCAATACCTGAAATTTAACCATACACAACAAGTAGACTGAATTTGAAAAGAAGCAGCCACAAAATGTAATTCCATGTTTAGTTTCCACTTCAGAGAACATCTTTCACTTAGGACTTGCTCTTCTAATGAGAAGATCTCTTGAAAATCTTCTCATCTTTGAGCTCCAAAAAATGATGCCATAATCTGTTATTTCCAAGTGAGGGTGACATATGGCATTATCTAGAATGTGGGTACCATGATTAACTTATGTTCCTGCCCTCATTTATATTATGCTTCAAGTCAATCAAGCTTGCAATTTAACATGAGTGTTATGTGCTCATAAAATGAATAGACAATAGTTCAACATTACTAGTCCTAACATTTTACAAGCATTCATGAGATTCAAACAGTCTTATCCAAAGTTATTCCTGCAAGGCATAGTAGCAATTCATCTATAAGAGGTAGGAATGATCAAATGCTGAAGTTCTAAGTGTCTTGACCTGTGATGCAATATGAAAAAATAAGCCTTAAATGAGCAATGTGAAACTAGAGAGTTACTTCCCTAGCAAAAAAAATCACTCATTTTGTGACTTCGTACTTAATTTAGTTCAGGTCTACATCAAAAATTTCAACCCACCTATGTACATTTTCACCTGCAAATATCCTTTAAAGAATACATGCTTACATCATGAGAACATTATGCACCAACCCAAGAATTTTGCTACTTGCATTAATAAAGAGTAGACTCAAGAGAGATGCATTAACAGGTAGCAAGTGTTTGTGCAGTCTTGGACCCAATTTCTATTAATGGGTCAATGAATACAGGCATCAAGTAACATTCACACCATTGAGACTGTTGTATGTGAACAAGTCTAAATCCACCCACACTTCCAGTAACTTTGCAAGATCAAAACAAACCCTTTAGATTCTATGCCTAAAATATTGGGCAGACACACTCCTAGAGCAAGCCAATCTTCGCACAATATTCACACATCAACCCTATGGTACTACTAATTGCCTTTTAAACATAAGTGATCACATGCAACCAATACAAGCATATTGAGGGAAACAAGCATTTTATCCATTTCTAATGACTATGACAGAAGCATGCTATAGAAACTTCATAAGACATGGAAGCACCATCATCCTTCGTTTCAAACCTGCAACACTCAGAGTCAAGAGTAATTGAGTACACAATTAACTTCTCATTTAAAGATCAGCAAAAAGAATTCAGTATCCCCAAAAGCTCTTTAATCATTGCAAGGGACTGCTTCCCCAAGGAGAAGAATCAATATGCTCGAGTCACCTGCAAGCTTTCCATCAAGCAAGAAGATCATATATATGATGAATGCATAGATATGAGGTGCCTAAAGGCGTCAACATGTGTGTCACTCCTTGGTGGGGCTTGAAAAACCTTCAAAAGACCACAAGGGAGTGTGAAGCCTATGGTAAGCCACAAAAAATAAAAAATAGGTTATCCTTTAGGTGGAAGCTCCAAGGGATTCCAAAACCTGTGACGACCTTTCGATCCTAGTCAAGAAATATATTTAATTGCATAACCTTACAACAAGCATACATCACATTCTAGCTTTAGTGACCTAAGAGAAAATGCATTAAGTTCATGAAGAGTGACCATTTTGGGGACTTTCAACTGAATAGCACCAAGTTCATCTTCATAGGCAGTCACCACAAGATAACCTTCCAAGAGCCATAGTCAAAAACCTGTTAAGCTTCAAGTAGACCATAAACCATCAAACCTCTTTAGATTTACCAATGACAATGATCATGCAAAGGTTGCAATTTCTGAGAACAAATTTTACACCGTGTGCATGTGTGACAAGTAGAATAAAGGGTGAGTGTGTAGTATGGTTCCTTGGCCCTCATGCAAGTATTACAAACCATATTTCCTTTATTCCTTAATGTGCGTTATGTGGAGCCATATGCATAAGAGTGAATTGAACAACTACCGGAGCTGATGCAATGTCATTGAAGCAAATATGAACCTATAGAACTCAAGGTGCATAGGTGTTGGGTCCTATAGGGTAGGAAACACATACGAAGAATCACCATCGATGGTACAAGTATATTCTAAAGATCAAACGTTTATTCTTTGATAGACCTATGATGATTGTCGATAGTGTGCATCATAAATGGATGTTTCAACATGCCATCATGGATCACAATAATAACGAGACAGTATCATACTTTCTTTTATGGCACCTAAATAAGACATTGGCTATGCATCATAGAGCTGCCCTCACAAATATTCTTAGCCTTCAAGATTGCATTGCCCCCTTGTGAGCGCTCTCACCAATGCACAACATGAATAGAAATCCAAAAACATATAGCTCTAGTTGAACATAAGGCTTATATACCTGAACACCCCATGATACATGTGGGATAACCTTCAGGACACCAGCCTTGCACAATCCATCCAAATGTGAGACCTGAATCCTATAGTCCAATAAAAAGTCATCAAGTACTTGAGTTAGTGGCGACAAAACCGTATGTATTAATACATCAATCCCTTTCAAGGCAGTTACACACCGCAACCCATCAAGTACTTTTAGTCACCTATTCTTCACACCCCGATATACACTAGAAGCTACAAAGCAGACAACCCTATTGCAACCAAGACAGGCATCTACAAAGTTGTCATCATTCATAACCATGATTAGGGCATCCTAGAGGTAACTCCCGTAAAAAATTTAAGGACACAACCAACCTCCTGCTCCAGCTTCATTCATATGGGTAGATATGAAAAACATCAAAGTGATCTAGAACATTCTGTCATTACAAATAGCATTGAGATATCATAGTAGGGACCGACATCGTTTGAATGCTTCGCTTTTAAAATATGTACGAGTGTGTAAAGTTAATTCCGACAATTATGCTTCTAAAAGGGAAGAGAGGATATATGTAGCCCCCAAGGCCTCCTACCTAAAGTTCATATCATGTAATGACACAATGTAGAATTGTACCCAATGTTCCCTAAAATGACCTTATGCATGGAAAAAAGAACACCACCCAGTACTCGGGCACAACAAAACTTCATACAAACTTAGTTCGCATTTGTGTAGACCAGTACTCTCTTCACATCCGAACTCCTCGGTTTGGGCATGTTGTCTTCGAACATCTCAGATATTTGCCTCTTCATAATGGTGGGAAAGACAACATGTCTCTCCACCTCTTTTCAATGAAACCTGTAGATAAAAGCTGAAACTGAACCATTACATCAAGACCAACACTTAACAAAGTGAAGGGAAAATAAAAATGGCTAGATCAAGCCTATACTTCCTTGAAGTAACATTTGTATTACATCATCATCTGCCACCGACTGCTTGTGATTGGGATGCAGGAGAGTGTTGGTGACAACTCGTAGAGTGGACTTTTTGGAGTGGTATCATTATGGTCACAAGAGACTCAGAAGAACAACACAACCTCATATGGTTTGATATTACAAATAGCATGTCAAGGACGTCAAAACATAAGGCAAAACATGCAGAAAATATTGAGTAGGGAGTAACCGAGGACAGATATCGTCAGTTTGAATATCCACATTCAGCCCCACATTGCATAGCTATTACTGAAACCCATTTTTGTCATGGTTCACAGAAGTATCCGAGGTAGTAGCCTGGTTAATAAGACCTAGGAAGCTTTTAGCCATCAACTCCAAATCTGTGGCAATCAAGGAGCAAGTCCATTGCGGGAATGGCGAACATAGGGGAGTAACCGACTGTCCAAATGTGTGTAGCCCATGAAGCTTGCAAGCGCAGAGTGGTTTCTAGCAACCAAACTTAACCTTTTAATGTTTCTTGTCTCGCGAGCTGCACTTCGATAATGATGATACTTGAGCTAGAGCAGATGGTGAGGGGGAGCAGAATGAGTCTGCGAGAAGCTACAGCCCTTCCATGCTTGAGTAAATCACCATGCGAGGAATGTCATGCACACATCTTCAGCTTGGTAGTGTAAAGATGATAAGGTAACAATGCGAGTAACAGAGCGTCAATGTAGAGGAAGGTGGAGCTCAACCCCCACAATGGAGCTACCTCTGAGACAGAGGAGGAGCCTCGGCACAATCAGCTACCACAAGAAGCACGGTGATGATGAAGGCAAAGAGACACACAATGCTATGCAAATTAGAGCGATGGGGCAGCAACAGACAGGCATGCAGGCAAAGACGTGAGGTACGTAGGAGAAGATCATCTCCAAAGCGGAGAAAGCTCTAGACAGATTAGGAGATAGCCAATGATGTCTCCCATAGTGAGAGAGAGAGAGAGAGGGAGGGAAAGGAGAACGTTTCTCTCCCCCCGCCTTCGTTTGCACGGATCTGCCAAAGAGTTTAAGGAAGAGAGAGAAAATTCCAATACCCCAGCTCATATGCGAACGGTGCAAACTGCCATGACTAGACTTAACTTCAAGCATTCAACGCACCTACCCAATCACTATCCAAAGGCAGCTCATGATCATCGAATATGCAGCCATAATCAATGAAGAATCTCACGCATGCATAAAGAAATTCATTTCTTGTGAGTCATGATCTTTTTTTTTGGTTTCTTTTCTATTTTTACTTTAAGAAGAATGGAAAGTGGGAGGGAGCCATCACCAGACCCCCCCCCCCCCCCACTCAACATTAAATGAATATGACATACATGGAAAGTGATGCGAGCGTCCATGTGTATGTGGAGGTGTGTGTACGTGAGAGAGAATGAGAGAGAGAGAGGGATTAGGGGATGTTCGTGTGCAACAAACAGGGAAACAAACTAAAACTACTCCAAAAAATTGAGAAATAAGGGGTACCCTTGACCAACCGAAGGCCACACGTATTCATCTTCCCCCAAGTGTCAAGATGCATCTCACGAAATATGGACACACAAACTTGAAAAAACCAACGGCTAAAGGCCGACGTCCCCGGCAACGACGCCAAAATGTTGAGAAAGGGGAACAATGGACCCTAACCGCCTCGCATGGAAGCGAGAAGCTTCTCCAAGTTGGGGCAAAGAATGAGAGGAGAGGCTCATCCACGCTCATGGAGCAATGGCAACAATGGCCAACGTCACAAAGAGCAAAGGGGAATCCCCAAAGCCAGACTCCCAATGATGCTATTATTTAGTGTCAACCATGAAGACTAGTGGAGTGAGAGACCGACCAGGTAGCTTTGTAATTCCCTCTCTATCATGCAACAATGAGCTGAGGAAGTTTGAACTCACCCTAGAATTGGTAAGAGATGCACTTAACATTCACGGCATGCATGTACCCTCAGAGAAAGATCCTCTAATATCTGACAACATGAAGAATAGGAAACTATTGAAGTTAATGGATATGGCAGCACTTACACCTAACATTTCCATTACTCTTCAACTATGCACCTGTCACTCTAGCACAATGGAAAGTACCAACGTGAGGAGATCCACCTCATAATTATCAATCCGTGGAGATGTGAGGACTAGTATGAAGACTATGAGCAAGTGATGGCACAAGTGCATGAGTGAGAAGCACACTAGCATGCACACACGTACGCACACATGCACACACAAGGCAAGAACAAAGAGAGGAACAAAGGAGTAACTTCCATTACAAAAGAGTTCTCATACAAAGTTCAAATCTACAACAAGTTAACCTCAAAAATGAGCTCTCTAGCTCTTTTTATAGTTTTTGACTAGCTTTTGGCCTTGTCTAGACCTAGTGTCCGGCCTACTTAAAAATTAGGTTCCAAGGCTTATTTGAGGGCTCAAATGAAGTCTAAAAATTATGAAAATTGGTATATAGCTACTTCTAATATTCCTCAAGCTCAAGGACTCCTTCACTTGCACAAAATGGAGTAGGAATAACAAAAAATGGTATTTACAATGGTGAGAAGTGACTAAAATCACTATTTGGGAAACATTGCTTCATGAAAATTATAGGGCCTATTTGTCGGATCTACGTTGATTGCTTTGCCTACCCTGTCCTTCTCTTTGCTTTGACTCTTTGCGTTGGCTTCCTTGTCTTGAAAGTCCTTGAGTGCCCCGACTGCTACCAACATCCCCCCTCTCTCGCGTCTATCATCCCTCACAGACCCTTGTTACTGGGAGTGCTGGATGTAATAATAAATATTCCACAACTTGAGTGGCAAGCTGATGTTCTTGAATGCGTAGTCCTCTGGCCAATTCTGTCATCATGCAATCCCAATCAATTGGACCTGGGATGTTCGGATGTGGCAGACGTAACTGATCTGCATGGATGGCTTGTTCCATTGCGAATAGATGTAGCAAATGTGTTGGTCTAGGAATGAAAATTTCGGAATGATATTCCCAAAACCCATTGGAGAACATTTCTTCAAAAGTCTACTTGTAGCAAGCACGTAGGTACTTGATGCATGCATGCCATGCAAAAGTTATGTTTACGAAGGGCGTCTGGCTCATGTCGTAGACTAAATCCTTGTTACCTTTAGAAAATCCAAGGGTGAAGATGTAAGGAGCCTGGGCCTTTTGAAAGGTTTTGAAGATGACCGTCATGAGCTCAAATATTTTATACACATCTTTGCGGCTATGTCGGGCACATTCTTTAAGCGTGTAGACCAATGCCGAATGGTGGATATCATGTACGCTATGGTTGGCGGCCCTCAAGGTGGAGCAAAGTATGGATAGTTGACCCAGGAAGAGCATTCTTTATTGTTGCGTACTTTGATTGCAAAAGCTTTCCATGATCTGCGATGGACCATTGGGCAATAGCATGGGTTATACTTGATATATAGTGGCATGGTGGCCCAGGTGCTCATCATCTCTGGGTAGTCAGTTAGTAGTCGTTCATGCCAATTACATTCGAAGATCGAGCCAACACGTGCATATTCTAGTAAGTCATCCGGCTCAAATTGAGTGGCAGATGTGGGATCCTTCCCTATATGTCTTTTAATTTCTGCATTATAGTCATGTAGCAAGACAAAATAAGGCATGTATTGCGGTTCTCATGTTGTGATCAATCGTTGGTGGGATAGGTGCTGAAAGTAAGAAGATCTAAGAAGAGTCTCTTCCAAATTTGTGAGGGATTGAATTTGCACTACGACACGATCATCGTGTGTTTGTCCCACTTTCTCAACCCTTTTGAGCCAATCTAGAACTCCAATTTCCAAAGTGTCCCATCCCTCCTCGGTAACTCGACCACCAGGTACTGGCATCAGCTCATATGATACCCTCAATGGGTCAGGGGTTTCCAACCATACTAGGGATTATGGGGTGGCCAATTATGGGTTCGGGGGACAAAAATGGTGAAGTGTATAGAGGATTGGTGATGGAAGAGAAGAGGGTGTTTTGTGAGGTTGGCTCACAAAACGAGAAGGATGTGGATGAGGTTGGGGTGTAGGTGACAGTAGTTGTTATGACTCCGGTTTGTTTAGTGGTGGGAGGCAGTGGTGGTGGAGAAGGGGGGAATGGGTGGGGGGGTGAGATGGGTGATGTCTATACAAAAGTTTTAGTAGTGAGGTCAATGGTGGTGGTGGGGGTAGTTGTGGTTTTGATGGTTATTTCTGGTTCTACGATGGGTATTCTTATATTCTTTCCTGCACATGGGAATGTGTTGACTGTGTGTTTGTCATACCTGATGGACTGGCAAACTACTGTGTGGATTACTTTCAGGACTCATAAGGATTTTGACATTAATTTGAGGGTGGTAATGAAATTTTGGTCCACCCCCTCATGTGCTAGCATTTCTTTGATCAAGTCATTTCTTGGCCTGATGCAAGGGAGAGTATGTACCTTTCTTGCACTGCTTTGATCGTATCGTATAGCCTTTGTAGTTGGGATGTGTATGCAAGTGCACCTACAAGTTTTGGCACTTCTTGCTGCTCATCTTGATGCCTTTGGTCATGTTCCTCCTTGTCCTCTTCAAACTTTTCATCTTCCTCATCCTCTTCATCCACATCAATTGTGGTTACAGGTACTTGAGAGGTTGTTGCTTGTAGTTGAACATCTCCCACTTGTTGTTCCTCTTCTACCTCAAGATTTACTTCTCTTAACAACTGTTCGAAGTCTTCATTCGTGAGTTCCTCCAAGGGTACTCCTCCGAGGAATTGGAGGTAAATGGGAACAGGTGGAAATATGAGACTGGGACCTTTGGCGCTCTTCTGTGTTAGTCGTAAGGTGAACGGCCTTATTCTTCGAGGAGGGGGGTGACATCGGGGGTTGGTGTTGCTCCACGGGGTTGAGCACAAGGTACCTCGACAGTTCCTCTCATCTTCTTGGAAGGGGGTCCAATGGATGTCCGGCCTTTGAACTGCTACACTCGATTCCACATCATGGCCCATTGAATGGGGATGTCATAAGCCAAACACCTATAAAGGATCCTAGTTAGAGCACAACATCCATATAAAACATGCTTTTGTGACCATCGTTTGTGGGCTAGGTGTATCTGATCAATTATCTAGTGGGGTAGGTTGATGGTGAGGTTCTGTCTCTCTGCTAGATACAAAGTGAACCATAACTTCTTGGGTGGCATGGTGAATATGTCTTGGGTAGGAAAAGCGAAGTGTTGCATGCACATCCAAAGGTGTATCACAATATTGGGCGTCATGGCCACCATATCCTTGAGCTTGATGAGGCTCCGATTCTTCATGTAATCAGGAACCAGGACCTCCTTCTCTGTTGGAATATGCATTCCTTGCATATCTAGGGCCTCTCTCACTAAGTTATTTGATAACCTAAACCTCTTGAGCTCATTCCCCCTTCTCAAAGACAGGAGCACAAATGTGCTTGTACCTTTTGGGTGCTTTCTTGGAGTCAAGGTGTTGATGAGATAGTAGCATCTCATGAAGCTAGGTTTTGGGAGCGGAGCACCGAAGTACGCATCCAATCCTGCCTTCTTCCATACGAGACATAGCCCTTCTGCATTTTGTAACTTTTTGAATTCCCATGTAAAGAAGTGGTATTTACCTTGCTTCCCATTGAAGTCCAACTCTGACTCCCATAGGCATGATCCCTCTCCCAAGGGTCCTGCAACTTCACTAAACCAGTGGGAAGCCTTTCCTACAGGCATGGTATGGCCACTTGGGGGGTCCGATATCAGTATGATTTGTATGGCCTGCAACTCTTCTGGTCTTTCATTTGGTTCCGGCATGATGGCTAAGCTCTCTAAATCAACCACATGTTGGCTCGTGCCTGCTTGAGAACTAATTCTTGCTATGTCAGCCATGATATCACTGGGAGCATCTGATGATCTTATCTGCTAGAAGAAGAAAATCACATTAGCATTGCGTAGGAAACATGATAATAGTGTGTTCCCTTTACAATACCAACATGTCACTCTTTGGGTTAGAAGTTAGTCGAGTGGGATATTGTGTGTGTGTGTGAGTTATACTTAGGAGGTCGGTGTTGCACCTATATGCATAGTTGGTCGTGCAATGTACTCAAATGCATTTATGTCTATGCAGAGTGTGTTACATGGCGGGTTCAGGTGGTTTATCACAGAGTTTAACTCTCCAAACTTTATGTGTGAGACAGTCCCTTTTGGTGGCAATAATTTTCTCATGTTTCTAAATCATGGTGTCTTGGATTTGGGACTTTTTGGGTACCCGTTTCCAAGGAGTTCTAGGTGTGTTTACATGTGTGGAGTGTTGGAATGCAGATGTCTGTCGAGAGATGTGTGAAGTGAAGGATGGTGCGTAGCATTTTTGGCTTGTGAGCTTGTGTGAAGCTACTTGTGCGTGTAAGCAGGTCTTAGGCACCCAAGTTTTTCTAGTATTAGGGTCAGCTATCATCGATGGTTTTGGGACCCAAATAGGAATGGCCCATTTTGGAAGAATTCTCGAACACTCTCTCTGCGTATTCCTTGCCCAAGCAATTGGTTTGGTGCACCGTTGGGAATCTGTCTCCAAAACAGAGGGTTTTTCACCCTTGCGTATCCAAATCTGCTTCACATTTTGAGCCCTTTTGCTTTGAGCTCTCCATTGGCTATGAATATCGACCATCTACTTTCCTTGCTTTTTGCACCCCTTTGATTTCTTTGTCTTAATCATCTTTGGAAAAGAAGCGAGTTCCACCACATCCCTGACTCCTTTGCTGAGTATCTCATTCTTTTACATCATAGAGTTTTGGGCAAGAACAACATTGTTATCTTCATGTGTACTCCTAGAAGGACCAGGAGTTGGCGCCTTTCCTAATTCCTTGAGTGCTTGATTTTCTAGTTCAATGGTGATGCGGGTTTGATTCACCCATACCTGAAGAAGTCCACTTCTTAGGTTCAGGTTGACTACATGATCATAGATCCAATCCTGACCCAAGACAAGAGGTTCAGTGAGATCTTCATCTTGACACACTAGCACCTTTACTGTCATTCGAATATCTTGAATGTAGAGGGGAAGCTCCAGCTCGCCTATGCAAGGGGTTTCCACACCTCCCAATCCTATGAGATATGCTCTAGAGGATTGATACTTAATTCCAATTCTTGATAGTAAGAATTTCTAACAGCACTAGTGGTTGCACCTGAGTCAATCAAGGCCTTTACAGTCCTTGCACTATTTCCTTGTCCTAACTCTAAGGTCACAAAAGGACTTCGGTCAATTATTCTATTGGAGTGTACTCGTGATGCTTCACACATGGCCATGTGATATCTCAGAGCATCATAAGCATCTATTCTAGGTAGATCTATACCCTACCTCCTCACTTTCATTCTTTGGATGCATTCCAAGGGTTCTGCTTGTGCTTCTTCTCAAATTCGTTTTCTTCCTCTTTGCGTTTCTTGGCCGTATTAAGTCAATTTAGCATTTCCTCAGTGAGGGGTTCTTGATATAACTTGACTCGGCATCCATTGATGTAGCTTGGCATGATGCACTTTCTAGGGTGGCTAATTGGACTACCCCACTTGTTGATATTTTGTTAATGATCATCAGTCCATAGCCACGCTTTTCCAACTTCCGTGCATGTTGCTTTAAGGTGTACACTAGGACTAAATCTCCCGCTTTTAATCACTTATCCTTCACATGGGCATCAAAGTATGTCTTTTGTCTTTTCTTAGCGGCATAAATCCTTGCGGCTGCTCTCAATCTCATTTCACCTAACCGTTCAAGATCAAAGATCCTCGAAGAGAGTTCATGACCTATCCACTCATGCTCCTATGCAACTTTCAGTGTAGGTATCAAGAAGTCCAATGGTAGCACTGCATTTTGGCCAATACCATCTGAAAGGTTGTGGCTTGGAGTACCGTTTTATAGAAAACTCTGTATGCCCAAACATCATGGTGTAGATGTTTGTCCCAATCAGAGCGTTTATTATTCACTAATTTGGTAATCACATTGCATAGAATCTTATTGGTGCTTTCGGGTTGCCCATTAGCTTGTGGATGATAGGGGGCAGACTTCTAGTGTATCACAAGAACTCTTGGAGAAGGTTTTCAATGACCTCATTCTGGAAATGGGTGCCTCTATCACTTACTAGCTCTATCGGTAGCCCATATCTAGTGAACACATTCTCAAATAAGAACGTAGCTATCGTTTTAGCATCGTTCTTTATTGTGGATTTCACTTCTACCCATTTAGTCATATAATCAGTGTCAACAATGATATACTCCGCATGGGAACTCTTAGCTTGGGGAATTAATAGGACCTACAAAGTCTAAGATTGGGCATTCCTTGCATAATTTGTGCACATCTACTTCCATTGTTGGCCAATATACCCCTAACGTTTGTAGGGTTTGAAGGGTTCTTTGTTTCGAATGGTGTTGCTGTAATGCATCCACATGTGCTAATTGCAACCACTTCACGTACTCCTCCTCTTCCACACAACAAGCTAATATTCCTTGATCCATACGCTTGTACATACTCTCTGCCATGATATTGTACTTTTGGACTTTTACTACCTCCTTATCTTGAGTGTTTATCACTGGGTGTTCAGGCCCATATGTTAATACTGGCATTAATGTCTTGGCCCACTACGGTACAAATTCCAAATTAAACAAGTAAGCATGAGGAAGATCATCTAATACTCCTTGTGGGGCCTCTCCGGATGTGAGCCTCGAGATATGATCTGCTCTCAGGTGAGTCTTACCTTTCCTCACCACTACCTCAAAGTCATATTCCATTAGTAAGAGGAACCATCTTACCAATCTACCTGTATTGCATGGCTTTTTTACCAAGTACAGTAGAGCTTAATGATCAGTAAAAAATTTAAACTTATTTGCAAGCAAATAGTGTCTAAACTTTTTTACAGCATATACCGAGCCTAATCCTTCTCTTTTGGTTGTGGTATAGTTCCCCTTAGCCGCATTCAAATGTCTACTAGCATAGGCTATTGGGAGATCCATATTACCTTCACTAGTAGGTTGTGCAAGTACACATCCAATGGCATAATTGGATGCATCCACATGAACATGAAATGGCTTGTTCCAATTTGGTGTAGTCAAGATTGGTGCAGAACACAATCTTCTCTTGAGCTCATTAAAGGAGTTCTCACATTCTTCAATCCACTCAAAGTTAGTCAAGAGGGAGTACGAAGGCTTTGCAATGATCACATGCATATGAATGAAGCATCGATAATATCTACAATGCCCCATGAAAGCATGTACCTCCTTAACATTCTTTGGCCTAGGTAGTTGTGCAATAGCTCTCACTTTCTCCTCCTCCGTGGATATGCCATTCTTTGACACTATGTGTCCTACAATCTTGCCTTGCCTAACCATAAAAACACACTTTTCTGGGTTCAAGCAGACTTGATATTCTCTACATTTGTCAAAGATAGTTTTATGTTGGAATGAGCATAGAGATCATCAACATGGACTTCCAAATTTTTCCTCAAGAACTCTTTAAACAAAGGGCACATCAGCCTTTGAAAGGTAGCTAGCGCGTTGGTGAGGCCAAATGGCATTAATCGAAAAGCAAATATGCCCCACTCTGTGGCAAAAGCTATCTTATGCTGATCTTCTAGAGCTATGGCCACTTGATTTTATCTAGAGAAGCCATCAAGGAAGTTGTATACTTCCTTGTCTACTAATCTTTCTAAGAGTTGTTTGATGATAGGAAGCGGATAACTATCTCTAATAGTGGCTGCATTAACTTTCTTCAAGTTAATGCATACACGTAACTTTCCATTCTTCTTGGGCACCACTACGATGGGGGATACCCACTCAGTGTGCTCAATTTCATAGATGAATCCAGCTTCAACCAAGGGATCTATCTCTTCCTTGATTTTGGCAGCATAGTTATCATTATAAGTGTATGGCTTCTGCTTAGAGGGTTTGACATCTGAGGTCATGGGAATCGTATGTGAGCATATGTCAGGGTCTACACCTTTCAAGTCCTTGTAACTCAAAGCAAATACATCTCTGTATTCTCTTAGCAAAGCTATCAACTCTTGCTCCTCTTCCTCAGTCAGGTCATGTCCTATGTAGGTACATCGTTCCTCACCTTCTTCTATAGTCACTATGATTTTCTTTGTGGTTTCTTTGTTATCATAGGCCTCTCCTGCTTGTGCATCATGTTTAGGCATTCTCATCATGACTCTCCTATCCTCTATATCGTACTTCTTAAAGTTTTCCAGGACCTCAAACAAGGATTCTTCCTCCTTTGGTGTGACTTCTCTCTTCTTCCTCTTCTTGCCTTTATTCTTAGTGGTTATCCGTGTGGCTAATCTCACATCATTTGTAAGTTCTTTGTGTCTTTGAGGGTGATCTTCTACTTCGTAGAAATATTCCTCATCTGATGCAAAAGGTGGGTCCATAATGATTGACTCTAGATCTAATTCACTTGCATCTTCGAATGCATTAGTGCTAGGTTCACATTGTTCAATAACCGAATCACACATGATTGGCTCTATTAGGAAGACTGAAATGTCATAGCCATCCTTGTCATAGTGGGGTTTCCATTGTTCTTCATTGATGGCTACATCCATTGTTGCTAAAATCTCGGCCCAACCATGAGGTTCGAATTCTTCGTCTAGAAATACTATAGGTGCATAGGCTGGGTCTTGAATTGATCTATGAGTTTCCTTCACACCTACCTCTCTAGCTTTTTCTCTCTTCTCTTCTTCTACTACTACTTTACACATCCATAAGTGTGTGTCCTCATGCATCCATGAGGATCGTGATCCTATGGAATGCACTGACTCTGTATCATCTTTAGCTCTATGGATGGGATTCCATTGAATAGGGGGCACATCTCTATGATATTAATCCTTGAGATTGACTTTGGTTGTAACACCTAAGTGTTGCAAATACAAAGAATTGGTTCCCCAATCTTGTACCACTTGCAACTTCTGCACAAATGGTCTTCCCAAAATCATCTCATAGGCCTGATTCTTGCTAAAGTCACACATGGCAAAAGTATGCTCAAACTCCACACATGTAGTGAGAGTTATTCCTTCTAGCACTCATAAGGTCTTTCTATGTGACCGTCGGCCATCTGTAATTTCATTCTCGTTGGCCTGAGTGTTGGCTTGCCCCAAGGCTTCCATAGGGAAGTGGTAGCAACTGCTACTCTTGCACTTGAGTCCGAAATTGCCTTGGTGGTGTAACCTTGATGGGTAATTGGAAGATATTTGTTTCCTTCTTCTCCTTCACTCATATCTCCTATCTTGTCCAAGGGTATTTCTGGCATTGTTCTATGAGAACCTACGAGGGAACGAGGTTTTGCTGATTTTGGCATCTGGTTGGCTACATGTTTCCATACTTATGGCTTAACCTTGAGTAACCCTTCTAGAGTGAGATTGCACTACACTTTAGTGTTCTTTAATACCTCTGTATTCTTAGGTATGATTGAGTTTTCATTCCTTACCATGACCTGTTGATGTGTAAAATGTTGCGGAAATGTGGTATACTTTCTTTACTCTGATACCACTCCTTGTCGACGCGACGAAGGCTGAACCTTAGTAAGCCTACGGAAATCGCCACGCCCAAGAAGAACTAAGCTAGAGTGATTCAGAACACTTCTGTAATCAACCAATAGCTTAGCGAAGTCTAGCGCTCAACATAAAAGACTGCGCTCTAAATTCACTGGAAGAAATTTCACCGAAACTTCACCGGACTGTCACCAGACTGACACCGTAATCGTACCGGAATTGTACCGGAATGAACTTCAAATCTATTTATAATTACTTCAAGTGACCATACATGAAGTAAGGAGGTGATGCGTGAACTTTCTTGACTTATTGAACTCTTTCTGAAGTTTAAGAGAAAACTCCACCAGTTCAGACAACCTCTTTCCGGTCAGACTTTGTGCTATGTGTGGATATCTTTTCCACCGGAAAGCTTGATCAACTAAAAATAGAGATGCCTAGCTACAAAATGAGCTATCTCTCATACAAAACTTCGCATTACTCTGCGAGATCTACTTCGTTCTTCTACCGGAAATTACTCGTTTACTGTAAGAACTATAACTGACTGAAAATGCGTTTACTGAGAAAACGTTAACTGTTAACTAACTTTAAAACATACTCTGTTTCTTCCGCATACAAACAGTACGCACAAACATCCACATGAACATGTGTTTTCTATTAGAGAAGATGTGTACAAGTGAGCTTGGCCTCTTCTTGCTCAAGCTACAGAAACTCTCCTATACTGAGTAGTTTCTTATTACCATCTATCTCTCAGATGAATACCCGATATCTCAGGCTTCTGTTATTCATCTATACATACGCGATCTCTGGCGTCTTCTTCTACATACGCGATCTATGGCGTCTTCTGTCTATAACTCTACGCATCTGCTACATTTTGTCTCTCTCTCTATCTCTATTCTCCTCTCTCTCTTTCCGATTCTTGATTGATATATATATAGTCCTCATTCTTCCATGCTCTTCCGCACACGTTCTTGTTCGCACTTCCCTTCTATTATTCCTATGCACGTTCTCTCTATGTACAGTTTGATTTGGCGTAACGTATTCTGATCTTGGGAGATTTTGTACTGTACATAACGGTCGTGGATTTGTCCTTCCACTAAGGCTTTTGATTTTCTCTGATTCTGCTTCCTTCTTTTTTTTTCTTTTTATGTTTGTTTGTCAAATTCGTGAGTGTTTCTTCAACAGCTCCCCCTCAATCACTAATTTGACATCTTCCGGTCTTTCATATATCTTTCTTTCTTTTATACCTGCCATTTCTTTGAATCTGTTTGTCTTCGTTCCATCCAAACTCTTTGTCAAAATATCTGCAATCTGATCTTTTGTCGGAGTGTATACTATTTCTATCTCTTTCTCCATTATCTTTTCCCTCAGGAAATGATACTGAATCTCTATGTGCTTTCTTCTTGCATGAAATACTGGGTTTGCTGCAAGATATAACGAACTCATATTATCTCCATGTATGATAGGTATACCTTGATCAATACCCATGCTTTTGAACAAGGTCTACATCCAGATTATTTCTTTAGCTGCTTCTACCAGTCCTTTGTATTCGGCTTCTGTTGACGATAACGCTATTGTGTGTTGCTTCTTTGAACACCAGCTTACCAGCTTATCTCCGAGGTATATCATATACCCGTGTGTTGACCTTCTGTCATCTTGACTTCCAGCCCAGTCTGAGTCACTGTATGCTCTGAGCTTTATGTCGGATGTAAAAGGATAATATAATCCTTCTTTTACAGTTCTTTTAATATATCTAAGAACTCTTTGTCCTGCAACCCAATGTTGATCTGTCGGGCAATGCATAAATTGTGAGAGAATTCCTACTGCATAACTAAGATCCGGTATTGTTAGCGTAGCATAAATTAAACTTCCTACTAATGACTTATATTTCTTCATATCTTTAAACTCTGCACCACTGTATTTGCTGAGTTTATGATTTACTTCAAGCGGTGTTGAAGCTTCTCTACAATTCTCCATATTAAACTTCTTCAGTAAGTTTAGGAGATACCTTTCTTGTGTCACATATACACCATGATCTGTGTATGTGATTTCCATTCCTAGAAAGTATGACAATTTTCCTAGGTCACTAATCTTGAACTCTCTTTCGAGTAGTTTCTTTACTTCTGTAATCCCTTCATCTGATGTTCCTGTGATTATTAAGTCGTCTACATAAATACAAATGTAGATCATTCCTTCTTCTGTTCTCTTTATAAGTAGACTTGCGTCTGCCTTCGAACTTTGGTATCCAAGTTCATTTAGATATTTCACAAGTCTGTAATTCCAAGCTCTTGGAGCTTGCTTCAGTCCATAAAGTGCTTTTCTTAACTTGCAAACAAAGTTTGGGTTTCTGGAATTTTCAAATCCTTCAGGTTGTTCCATGTACACTTCATCAGAAATGTATCCATTCAGAAATGCGTTCTTTATATCTAGCTGACTTAGCTTCCATCCTTTCGATGCTGCTACAGCAATCACTGTCCTTATGGTTGACATCCTTGCCACCGGACTAAACTTCTCGTCATAATCTATGCCATGCGTCTGCGCATAGCCTTTGACCACCAGCCTCGCTTTGTATCTCGCTATCCTTCCATCTGCAAACTTCTTTATTTTGAAAACCCATTTATTTCCGATTACTTTCTTACCATTTGGTTTCGGAACAAGTTCCCATGTCTTGTTCTCCTCCAGTGCGCTAATTTCTTCTTTCATTGCTTCTTTCCATTGCTTTTTGTCTTTAGCTTCATCATAGCTCTGTGGTTCTTCATCATCTTTGACCATATATGCATAGTCTTTCTGAGTTATGTATGAAGTATCATACGAGTACCTTTCTGGTTGTCTTCTATTCCTGTTTGACCTTCTTGGTTCAAACTCTTCATATGTATCTGAATGCACTTCTTCATTATCTTCATTTCTCATACCTCTTCCGTTCCTGGACGTACTTGCCTGCATATGATTTTCATCTCTGTTCACCTGCACAATTGATTTCCCTTTCTCTCTTCTTTTTATTTCTTCTTCGAATTCTTCAGTCGTATGACTTTGATCTGCATACCAACTTTTATGTTCATCAAATGTAACATCTCTGGACACAGTAAATTGTTTGGTTAGAGGATTCCATAACCTGTAACCCATCTGCTTTTCATCATATCCAACGAACACATATTTCTCTGCTTTCGGTTCAAGCTTATGTCTGAGTTGAGACGGTACATAAGCATACGCTACTGATCCAAACACTTTGCAGTGATCAAGTGTTGGCTTCTTTCCCCACCAAGCTTCATAAGGGGTCATTCCTTCCAATGTTGTACATGGTAATCTGTTTACCAAGTATGTAGCTGTGTCTACAGCTTTAGCCCAAAGATAATTTGGACAATCTTTTTCGTTTAGCATAGCTCGTGCGAACTCGACTAGAACTCGGTTCCTTCTTTCTGCTACTCCATTTTGTTGTGATGTATATCTGCAGGTTATTTCTCTTTTAATACCTGCATTCCAAAGATAGTCATTGAATTCTCGGGAGAAGTATTCTCCCCCTCCATCAGACCTCAGTCTTTTAAGTTTTCGTCCGGTAAGCCTTTCAGCATATGCATGAAAATGCCTGAAGGCTCCAAATACTTCTGATTTTTCTTTCAAAACATAAAGAGTTATCCACCTTGTTGCATCATCAATGAATAGAACATAGTACCTTGATCCGCTGATTGATCCTTCTTTCGTTGGCCCCCATACATCTGTATGAATAAGCTCGAGTACTTCATCATGTTTGAATCCTTTCTTCTGGAAAGGTAACCTGTGGGCTTTTCCCAACTGGCATGCTTCACACTTGTGAATCATATGTTGATTTTGTATATTTGGTAATCCCAATACTGACTGATTCGTTATCATAGCTTTAATTCCTTTTTCATTAAAATGACCCAATCTCTTATGCCAGAGATCAAGTTTTGTAATTACCTTTTCTCCATGTGTGAGCAACGCTTGGCCAATGTTCCCTTGTACTCTTAAAGTAAAGATTCTTCCTTCTTTCTTTCCAGAAATGATGTGATTGTATCCGTTCTCGGGATCTTCTACAAATACACCTTTATTTGTAAATCTGACCTGAAAACCTTTCTCAACTATCTGTCCCACGCTAATCAAGTTTTTCGGTATTGTTGGAACATACAAAACATTGGTTAGCAAATCTGCTCCACTCTTGCATTTCACTTTTCCAATTGAGTGTACGCAATGTCTCGTATTGTCACCTGTTTGAACAGTGTGACTAGAACTACCTTTTTCTAGTTCTGACATCAGTTCTATATTTCCTGACAAATGATTAGAGCATCCAGAATCAATGTAAAATACCTTTAGGTCTTCATTATCTGATGTGCTGATAGAGTTCATCATCAATGATGTATGACTTTCATTCTGCGTGTCGTTTGCGTAGTTGTTGTAGGTGGTGTTGTAGGATTGATTCTGTCCCCAACTTCTTACTCCACCTCTACCATAGCCTCCTCTTTGATTTTGTCTTCCTCTTTGATATCTTCCGCTTCTGCCTCTGCTATTACTGTTTTGATTTTGATTTGATCCTTGTTGATTGTGCCAGCAATCATGAGCCAAATGATTACTGAGTCCACAGATCCAGCAAGCCTTCTTGTTGGTATTCTGGTTACTTCTTCCTCTTCCAAAACCTCTTGCTCTTCCTCTGCCAGTGCCTTTACCTCTTGCGTAATAGGCCTGAGAGCTCGACTCTTCTTCATCTTTTGACTTACCTTTGTCTTTCTTTTTGTTCTTCATGTACATTGCAGAGCTTTGTCCTTTATCTACATCTCCTTTCAGGTCTTGCTCATATGTGAGCATCAAACCAAGCAACTGATTTAAATCTGGCACAAAATGATTTAAAGAAAGTTCAGTTGATAGTACAAAAGGTTTCCACCTTTCATCTCCTCTCAAACTTGTGAGCACTTGCGCTATCAATCTATGATCTTTGACTTCTTCATTTATGGATCCAAGACTATCTGCTAGATCCTTCATTTTAGTGACATAGTCACTTATGCTTTGACTCGACTTCTTTCTAAATGTCGTAAACTCGGACCATAAACTAGCCTTCCTGGCTTTCGTAGTATTTTGGAAATGATCTTCCAATGCACTCCATATGTCCTCTGCTTTCTCCAGACCTCTAATATGCGGTAGTAGATGGTCTGTTACGGTATTATAGATGTAAGCTCTTGCCGTTGCATCTTTCTTCTGCCACAGCTTCAAGGCTTCTAACTCTTCTTTTTCCGGTTGACTATCATCTTCGAAAGTCGGCTTCTTTTCTACTCCGGTCACGTACATCATTAAGTCCTTACTCATAAGTAAGGCTTCCATGCGCATTACCCATGCGGGATAATTATCTCTGTCCAACTTATCAATAGTAACATGGTCTGCCATGATCTTCTTGTTTCTGTTACTTCCGGTGAGTTTTTTAGAATCTTTCTGCTCTTCAGAATCTTTCTCGTTCTGGTTCCACTCGTTGTGGTTAATTGGCTCTTGTTTCCAATAATGGTGAATACTCTGGGCTCTGATTAGATATGCCTAGCTCTGATACCACTGTTGCAGAAATGTGGTATACTTTCTTTACTCTGATACCACTCCTTGTCGACGCGACGAAGGCTGAACCTTAGTAAGCCTGCGGAAATCGCCACGCCCAAGAAGAACTAAGCTAGAGTGATTTAGAACACTTCTGTAATCAACCAATAGCTTAGCGAAGTCTAGCGCTCAACATAAAAGACTGCGCTCTAAATTCACTGGAAGAAATTTCACCGAAACTTCACCGGACTGTCACCAGACTGACACCGTAATCGTACCGGAATTGTACCGGAATGAACTTCAAATCTATTTATAATTACTTCAAGTGAACATACATGAAGTAAGGAGGTGACGCGTGAACTTTTTTGACTTACTGAACTCTTTCTGAAGTTTAAGAGAAAACTCCACCAGTTCAGACAACCTCTCTCCGGTCAGACTTTGTACTATGTGTGGATATCTTTTCCACCGGAAAGCTTGATCAACTAAAAATAGAGATGCCTAGCTACAGAATGAGCTATCTCTCATACAAAACTTCGCATTACTATGTGAGATCTACTTCGTTCTTCTACCGGAAATTACTCGTTTACTGTAAGAACTGTAACTGACCGAAAATGCGTTTACTGAGAAAACGTTAACTGTTAACTAATTTTAAAACATACTCTGTTTCTTCCGCATACAAACAGTATGCACAAACATCCACATGAACATGTGTTTTCTATTAGAGAAGATGTGTACAAGTGAGCTTGGCCTCTTCTTGCTCAAGCTACAGAAACTCTCCTATACTGAGTAGTTTCTTATTACCATCTATTTCTCAAATGAATACCCGATATCTCAGGCTTCTGTTATTCATCTATACATACGCGATCTCTGGCGTCTTCTTCTACATACGCGATCTATGGCGTCTTCTGTCTATAACTCTGCGCATCTGCTACATTTCGCCTCTCTCTCTATCTCTATTCTCCTCTCTCTCTTTCCGATTCTTGATTGATATATATATAGTCCTCATTCTTCCATGCTCTTCCGCGCACATTCTTGTTCGCACTTCCCTTCTATTATTCCTATGCACGTTCTCTCTATGTACAGTTTGATTTGGCGTAACGTATTCTGATCTTGGGAGATTCTGTACTGTACATAATGGTCGTGGATTTGTCCTTCCACTAAGGCTTTTGATTTTCTCTGATTCTGCTTCCTTCTTTTTTTTTTCTTTTTATGTCTGTTTGTTAAATACGTGAGTGTTTCTTCAACAGCTCCCCCTCAATCACTAATTTGACATCTTCCGGTCTTTCATATATCTTTCTTTCTTTTATACCTGCCATTTCTTTGAATCTGTTTGTCTTCGTTCCATCCAAACTCTTTGTCAAAATATCTGCAATCTGATCTTTTGTCGGTGTGTATACTATTTCTATCTCTTTCTCCATTATCTTTTCCCTCAGGAAATGATACTGAATCTCTATGTGCTTTCTTCTTGCATGAAATACTGGGTTTGCTGCAAGATATAACGAACTCATATTATCTCCATGTATGATAGGTATACCTTGATCAATACCCATGCTTTTGAACAAGGTCTACATCCAGATTATTTCTTTAGCTGATTCTACCAGTCCTTTGTATTCGGCTTTTGTTGACAATAACGCTATTGTGTGTTTCTTCTTTGAACACCAGCTTACCAACTTATCTCCTAGGTATATCATATACCTGTGTGTTGACCTTTTGTCATCTTGACTTCCAGCCCAGTCTGAGTCACTGTATGCTCTGAGCTTTATGTCGGACGTAAAAGGATAATATAATCCTTCTTTTACAGTTCTTTTAATATATCTAAGAACTCTCTGTCCTGCAACCCAATGTTGATCTTTCGGGCAATGCATAAATTGTGAGAGAATTCCTACTGCATAACTAAGATCCGGTATTGTTAGCGTAGCATAAATTAAACTTCCTACTAATGACTAATATTTCTTCATATCTTTAAACTCTGCACCACTGTATTTGCTGAGTTTATGATTTACTTCAAGCGGTGTTGAAGCTTCTCTACAGTTCTCCATATTAAACTTCTTCAGTAAGTTTAGGAGATACCTTTCTTGTGTCACGTATACACCATGATCTGTGTATGTGATTTCCATTCCTAGAAAGTATGACAATTTTCCTAGGTCACTAATCTTGAACTCTCTTTCGAGTAGTTTCTTTACTTCTGTAATCCCTTCATCTGATGTTCCTGTGATTATTAAGTCGTCTACATAAATACAAATGTAGATCATTCCTTCTTCTGTTCTCTTTATAAGTAGACTTGCGTCTGCCTTCGAACTTTGGTATCCAAGTTCATTTAGATATTTCACAAGTCTGTAATTCCAAGCTCTTGGAGCTTACTTCAGTCCATAAAGTGCTTTTCTTAACCTGCAAACAAAGTTTGGGTTTCTGGAATTTTCAAATCCTTCAGGTTGTTCCATGTACACTTCATCAGAAATGTATCCATTCAGAAATGCGTTCTTTATATCTAGCTGACTTAGCTTCCATCCTTTCGATGCTGCTACAACAATCATTGTCCTTATGGTTGACATCCTTGCCACCGGACTAAACGTCTCGTCATAATCTATGCCATGCGTCTGGGCATAGCTGTAGCTCAGTGATGAGTAGCACCTCCTTTAATGTCAATCTGGGAAGACGTGAGGATGGTATGAAGACCACGAGCAAGTGGAAGCACAAGTGCGTGAGTGAGAAGCACACAAGCATGCACACACATACACGCACACGCGCACACACGGCAAGAACAAAGAGACTAAGACAATGGAATAACTTCTATTGCAACCAAGTTCTCATACAAGCTCAAACTACAAGAAGCTCTCCAAAAATGAGCTCTCTAGCTCTATTTATAGTTTTTTACTAGCTTTGGCCCTGTCCGGACCTAGTGTCCGGCCTAGTTAAAAATTAGGTTCCAGGGCTTATTTGAGGGCTCAGACGAGATCTAAAAATTATGAAAATTGGCAGGCAACTACTTCTAAGGCTCCCCAAGCTTGAGGACTCCTCGACTTGTACAAAATGGAGCTACAAAAAGGTGAAATGATATTTACAAGGGTTTTTAGTGATGAGAATCACTTAAAAATGATGTAAGGGTTTTGAAAAAAATGAAGGGTTGCCTTAGTGCTAGATCTGCATGTGTGTCCGTACTTGCTTCTTCCCGTATACTGTCAACACTCTCCCCCCCCTAGGGTCTGTTGCCTCTGACAGACCTCTGCTCCACTGTTTGATCAATGTACTCTTGCAGGAGGTCGATTGCCACTTCTTGTTCCTTGATGCGTAGTCCCCTAACAAAGTCTCTCTGGAGGGTCTCCCAATTGACTGCACCCGGTATGTCCGGTTGTGGCGTTGTGTAGAGTTCTGAGTGCATGTTTTGTTCACACGCAAATAGATGTAGCAGGTGGGTTGGGCGTGGTGCGAACACTTCTGAGTGTGACTCCCAGAACCCCGTGGTAAACATATCGTCGAAAGTTTGCTTATAGCAGGCAGGGAGATATCTGATGTGTGCGTGCCATGCATAAGCAACTCGTATGCTGGGGGTTGTGCTCATATCATACAGGAGGTCATAATTACCATTGATGAAGCCAGGAATCGGAGGCTGAATATGGCATACATTACGGAAAGTTTTGAGCACCACCTGCATCATATCGAATATCTTGAGCATCATCTGGGCAGCCACATCTGGCATGGGGTGGAGGCGTGGCAACCAATGTCTGATGGTTGCTATCATGTAAGATACTGTGGGGGTGCCGGTTGGGGGTGCAATGGCTGGGTAATTAAGCCATTCTCTACAGTTTACATTGTTCTGAACTTTGATGGCGAATGCTTTCCATGATCTTCTTCTTTGTACTGGCCCATAACAAGGGTTATACTTCAAATGCATGGGAGCGTGATCCCATGTTCTCAGCATGTCCGGGTATGTTTCCAGTAATCTTTGCCTCCATATGGGCTGGAATTTTGGCCCCTTTTTTGCCTGCCTCTGGGATGTCCTCGGGTTCGAATTGTGTTGCGAAGGAGAGGTACTTGTTGGTTATGCGTTTGATCTCAGCATTGTAGTCTGCCAGCAATACAAAATAAGGTTTGTATTGTAACTCTGAGCTAGTTATCAGCCGCCTAGGAGCCAAGTTCGAGAAATATTCAGATTTGAGTATGGTCTCCTCTATGGCTTTCATGGCTAGCATCTGAGTTGCAACACGCTCTTCGTGAGTGTGACCCATTTCCTCTACCTGCTTCATCCATGCTGACGGGGGTTCCTCATATGTATCCTGGCCTTCCTCCGTAATTCTACCTCCTGGAAGGGGTTGAGGCTCATAATTGTCTTCAAATGCCTCCTCCACTGGAATGACTACTGTGTCTTCTTCTATGGTTTGATCAGGTGGAGAGGGAGGTCGTTCATACTGTAAAAATTTAATTTTTAGTTCTCCCACCTGTTGCCATAGCTCAAGTACCTCATTGGTTACTGATAATTCTGGCTCTGGTGAGGTTGCAACGTTGGCCATCTCTTTAGGTTCTTGTTGGTGTGGTGCAGGCACTTGGGCTTTCTGTAGGTCTTTGACTTGGTCAGCAAGCTGATCATGAGCTTCTAAGAGAGTGGCATAGGTTTCTAATATTTGTTGTATATTCTGTGAGGGGATGGCTTGGAATTTAGTAGGGTCGATAGGTGCCCCTGGAGTATTTTCCATGGCTGCTTCGAGGTTGTCTTGATTTTGTTGCTGTAGTCTTTTGTTTTCTTCTTGGGCAGCCGCTAAATGGCGTCGGAGTAGAGCCATGTTTCGTTGTAGTCTAGCGTTACGGGCTAGCTGATCTCTAAGTTGTTCTTCCGTTGCCCTACTCTTCTCTGTATGTGTGGACTCGAGCTCCACCTGATATTGTTGGAGGGTGGTCACCTCGTGCTGTAACTCCGTATTAGACAACTCCAAGGCAGTGACACGTGCCTGGAGGTGGGAGCTCCTTATTGTTTTCTTCTAATAACCTGTATTCCTGTTTAAGTTGGGCAGCAGCTTCGAGCATGGTGTTGAGTGCATGACTAAATGAGGTGGGTGCAGGGGTAAAGGTGGAAGATGTAAGGGGTCGGGAGATGGGAAAGGGAAAAGTGGATGTTGTGCCTACAGTGCTTGGAAATGGCGACGTGAGTGAAATGACACGTGGTGATGTAGGAATAACAGTGGTGGTGGGTGATCCTGTGGATGGTGAGATGTCCATGGGATGGGACGTGAGAGTGTGTGATTCGTGCACTGTGAATACAGGAATGGTGGGTGGTGTGATAGTGGTGGCAGTGAATGTGGGGGAGTGGGGTTGGGAAAGGGACTTTTTATTATAATTATCCACCTGTTGGAGTATATTTACAAGGTTTGTCCAAAATGAGGGTTGTGTGACTTGGGTTGAGTGTGAGGCAGTTACTAGGGGAGTGGTGGATAGGGTTTGGGTGTGGGCGAATGGAAAAGGATGGGATAAGGTCTGGCTAGTGGCAAGTGGTTGTCCAAGGGTGGGGAGATAGGAAGGGTGACCTATTATGGTTTGATCGGTGGCCGGATGACCGGTGTGAGGTTCAAAAATTTGGGTGGAAGTGCTGGATGTGGGTAAAGGGAAGGATGTAAAAATAGAGGTGTGTACAATGGTTTCATGATGGGTGGACATCGGTTGTTCAGAAAGGCTAGTGGAGAAGGGTTCTGAGGGTCCAATGGAAGGTGACGGTGGAGATGGTACCTGAGTAATTACCTCTTGTTCATCAGCGGGACTTGGGCTCGTCATGTGAACATCCTCTGAAATGGTGGTAGGCAAGGCAGTAGAGACTTCCATTTGAATCATTTTCCCTCGTCGTGGCCGTGTGTCAATCCTTCGTTGATCATAGATAGGGTTTTCCTGATAGACCATTGTCCTCAATGCTTCCCCGATCCCACATGTCTCTGCCAATAGATTCAATGATTCCACAAAGTGTGAGTCGACATTCTCGGTTTGAAGCATCTGGTTCACTAGAGCTCTATTCGCCTCTTCTGTCATCTTATGTCTTCTCTGTACCTGCTTGATTGTCTTGTACAGCCGTCTGAGTTGTGCTGTGTAGGCAGGGGCCTCCTCTTCACTGTCTTCTGGGTCATTTCTTTGTGCACCTTCCTGAACTTGCGTGTTTGGGTCATGAGGATGTTGTGCCACTTCTTCCCCATGTACTCTGCTCGTCTCGCCCCATGGTTGTTCTCTTTGGACTGATGCACCCGGATCAACATTGTCAGGGGAGTCTTCACTGTCTGATAGGGGGACCGTCTGCAGGAATCTTTCAAAATCGAAGTTTGGATCTTCTGTGAAGGTGGCCATAGATGCAAACTCTGCATCGGTAGGTAGTGGAAGGGCGGATGGAACGGGTTGTACCACCTCCCCAGCTTGCACTCCTTGAAGATGGATCGTGAAAGGTGTGACCTGAGCTTCTGGTCATGGAGAAGCTTCGGTCGTGGCTTCTTGAGGGATCGTTACCTGGGAGAGCGATCCACGCATTCGTTTTGCAGGCTGGCTCCCTGACTTCCGCCCTTTGAACAACTCCAGTTGTGCATACTTTAGGGCTCTGGCAACTGGCACATCATATGCAAGACATCTATAGATAATTCTTGTAAGTGCACAACAACCATGTAGAGTAGGCTTTCTCACTCCCTACTTGCCTGCCTCATACACTTGGTCTAAGATCCATACCGGCATCTTAATGGGCAAGCTTCCAGTCTCTGCTAGATATATACCATATTTTCTTGTGAGGTTGAGTGAAACGGTCCTGAGCGGGGAATGCGAAGTGTTGGAGGCACATCCGCAAAGGTATGGCGATGTTGGGGGTGAGGGCGCACATTTCTTTTAGCTTCTTGATTCTATTGCTTTTCATCGACTCAGGTATCAAGGGGTCGCGGTCAGAAGGTACATGTGTGCCATACATCTGAAGTGCTTCCCTGATTAAAGTAACATTCAATTCAAACTTCCTCATTTCCTCCAGATTTGACAAGGAGGGCACCCAGAATGTGCCTGAATGATCCTTATCCCCTGTCGGCTTCAGCGTGCCAATTAGGTAGTAGCACCTGAGGAAATCTGGTTTAGGCAGAGCTGCAGTGAAATAAGTTTGTAATCCTGCTTTTTGCCAGATATCTTGAAGTGGAGCTACATTTTGCAATGCTTCGAATTCTCGTGAGAAGAACTGGAAGATCCACCACACTCCTCCACATTCCATCTTGGACTCCAAGATATGATCCGCGTCCCCCAAATCTGCTGGCATCTCATTGAACCAGTGAGAATGCCCCTTTACTCTTTCAGTTAGGCCATTTGGTGGATCTGGAATAGGAATTCTCCGCACATTCGCGAACTCCTCAGGTCGAGCTGTTGGTGGGGCCTCCACCGGCATGGCATCCCAATTGATTGGAGCACCAGAGCCTGCCTGAGAACTTGTGCCTGCTGCTGTTGCCATGAGAGTAGGTTGCTTATCTGCTAGAAGAAGAAAGGCACATTAGTGTTGCATAGGAAACAAGATGTAATGGTGTTCCCTTCACAATACTAACATGACAATCCCGGAGGTCAGTGGTTAGTGGTGAAGTGTTTGTGATAGGTGTGAGTGGTGATTAGAGGTCAGTGTCATCCTAGATGCATACTTTGGTTATGAAATGGCTCAGAATGCTCCTGTGTTAGTGTGGGTGGATTTACAGAATTGGGTCAGGGGGTTTAGTACACAGTTTAATTCTCCACGCCTTGATAGAGGAGTCGTAGCTCTTAGAGCTAAAGACAGGTGAAGATTTCTGGATGAGAGTGTGATGTATTTGGGACCTTTTGGGTACCCATTTCCAGATATTCCTAGGGTTGATGGGAGTGGGGACAGTGAGAGGTGTAGGTATCTTTTCATTTTCTGAGTTGTTGGTCATGAGTGCTTGTGAAAGTTGCTTCATCCTAGTGCCTGAAGGTGAAGTAATTTGGGCTTGTAAGCAGGCCTTGGGCACCCATATCTGTCTAGCATTAGGGGTAGCCTTCATTGACTGCTTAGGGACCCAAATAGAAATGGTATGCCTAGGGGTTATCCTAGGGGGCTTCTTCACTTTGTTCCTTGATGGTGAGGCTCGTTTCTTGTCTCCTGGAGAGTCTGCTATTAGAGTTGTGGGTTTTCCATCCTTGCATATCCAGATCTGCTTCGCGCCCCGAGGTGCTCTGTGTTGCACGGGTTGGCGCTCCTGCCTCTTGATCAGCAGCCTCCTTCGTGTAGAGTGATGTTCGGTCTGCTCGTTTAGAATCTTCTTTGGATCAGTTAGGAACTCCTTATTGGCTCCTGAACCTTCAGTAAGATTGAAATTCCTCTGCACCATAGAAGTTTGTACAAGGACCCATATGCTTTTCATCATATCCAACGAACACATATTTCTCTGCTTTCGGTTCAAGCTTATGTCTGAGTTGAGACGGTACATAAGCATACGCTACTGATCCAAACACTTTGCAGTGATCAAGTGTTGGCTTCTTTCCCCACCAAGCTTCATAAGGGGTCATTCCTTCCAATGTTGTACATGGTAATCTGTTTACCAAGTATGTAGCTGTGTTTACAGCTTCAGCCCAAAGATTATTTGGACAATCTTTTTCGTTTAGCATAGCTCGTGCGAACTCGACTAGAACTCGGTTCCTTCTTTCTGCTACTCCATTTTGTTGTGGTGTATATCTGCAGGTTATTTCTCTTTTAATACCTGCATTCCAAAGATAGTCATTGAATTCTCGGGAGAAGTATTCTCCCCCTCCATCAGACCTCAGTCTTTTAAGTTTTCGTCCGGTAAGCCTTTCAGCATATGCATGAAAATGCCTGAAGGCTCCAAATACTTCTGATTTTTCTTTCAAAACATAAAGAGTTATCCACCTTGTTGCATCATCAATGAATAGAACATAGTACCTTGATCCGCTGATTGATCCTTCTTTCGTTGGCCCCCATACATCTGTATGAATAAGCTCGAGTACTTCATCATGTTTGAATCCTTTCTTCTGGAAAGGTAACCTGTGGGCTTTTCCCAACTGGCATGCTTCACACTTGTGAATCATATGTTGATTCTGTAGATTTGGTAATCCCAATACTGACTGATTCGTTATCATAGCTTTAATTCCTTTTTCATTAAAATGACCCAATCTCTTATGCCAGAGATCAAGTTCTGTAATTACCTTTTCTCCATGTGTGAGCAACGCTTGGCCAATGTTCCCTTGTACTCTTAAAGTAAAGAGTCTTCCTTCTTTCTTTCCAAAAATGATGTGGAAATGATGTGATTGTATCCGTTCTCGAGATCTTCTACAAATACACCTTTATTTGTAAATCTGACCTCAAAACCTTTCTCAACTATCTATCCCACGCTAATCAAGTTTTTCGGTATTGTTGGAACATACAAAACATTGGTTAGCAAATCTGCTCCACTCTTGCATTTCACTTTTCCAATTGAGTGTACGCTATGTCTCGTATTGTCACTTGTTTGAACAGTGTGACTAGAACTACCTTTTTCTAGTTCTGACATCAGTTCTATATTTCTTGACAAATGATTAGAGCATCCAGAATCAATGTAAAATACCTTTAGGTCTTCATTATCTGATGTGCTGATAGAGTTCATCATCAACGATGTATGACTTTCATTCTGCGTGTCGTTTGCGTAGTTGTTGTAGGTGGTGTTGTAGGATTGATTCTTTCCCCAACTTCTTACTCCACCTCTACCATAGCCTCCTCTTTGATTTTGTCTTCCTCTTTGATATCTTCCGCTTCTGCCTCTGCTATAACTGTTTTGATTTTGATTTGATCCTTGTTGATTGTTCCAGCAATCATGAGCCAAATGATTACTGAGTCCACAGATCCAGCAAGCCTTCTTGTTGGTATTCTGGTTACTTCTTCCTCTTCCAAAACCTCTTGCTCTTCCTCTGCCAGTGCCTTTACCTCTTGCGTAATAGGCCTGAGAGCTCGACTCTTCTTCATCTTTTGACTTACCTTTGTCTTTCTTTTTGTTCTTCATGTACATTGCAGAGCTTTGTCCTTTATCTACATCTCCTTTCAGGTCTTGCTCATATGTGAGCATCAAACCAAGCAACTGATTTAAATCTGGCACAAAATGATTTAAAGAAAGTTCAGTTGATAGTACAAAAGGTTTCCACCTTTCATCTCCTCTCAAACCTGTGAGCACTTGCGCTATCAATCTATGATCTTCGACTTCTTCATTTATGGATCCAAGACTATCTGCTAGATCCTTCATTTTAGTGACATAGTCACTTATGCTTTGACTCGACTTCTTTCTGAATGTCGTAAACTCGGACCATAAACTAGCCTTCCTGGCTTTCGTAGTATTTTGGAAATGATCTTCCAATACACTCCATATGTCCTCTGCTTTCTCCAGACCTCTAATATGCGGTAGTAGATGGTCTGTTACGGTATTATAGACGTAAGCTCTTGCCGTTGCATCTTTCTTCTGCCACAGCTTCAAGGCTTCTAACTCTTCTTTTTCCGGTTGACTATCATCTTCGAAAGTCGGCTTCTTTTCTTCTCCGGTCACGTACATCATTAAGTCCTTACTCATAAGTAAGGCTTCCATGCGCATTACCCATGCGGGATAATTATCTCTGTCCAACTTATCAATAGTAACATGGTCTGCCATGATCTTCTTGTTCTGTTACTTCCGGTGAGTTTTTGAGAATCTTTCTGCTCTTCAGAATCTTTCTTGTTCTGGTTCCACTCGTTGTGGTTAACTGGCTCTTGTTTCCAATAATGGTGAATACTCTGGGCTCTGATTAGATATGCCTAGCTCTGATACCACTGTTGTGGAAATGTGGTATACTTTCTTTACTCTGATACCACTCCTTGTCGACGCGACGAAGGCTGAACCTTAGTAAGCCTGCGGAAATGGCCACGCCCAAGAAGAACTAAGCTAGAGTGATTCAGAACACTTCTGTAATCAACCAATAGCTTAGCGAAGTCTAGCGCTCAACATAAAAGACTGCGCTCTAAATTCACTGGAAGAAATTTCACCGAAACTTCACCGGACTGTCACCAGACTGACACCGTAATCGTACCGGAATTGTACCGGAATGAACTTCAAATCTATTTATAATTACTTCAAGTGAACATACATGAAGTAAGGAGGTGACGCATGAACTTTCTTGACTTACTGAACTCTTTCTGAAGTTTAAGAGAAAACTCCACCAGTTCAGACAACCTCTTTCCGGTCAGACTTTGTACTATGTGTGGATATCTTTTCCACCGGAAAGCTTGATCAACTAAAAATAGAGATGCCTAGCTACAGAATGAGCTATCTCTCATACAAAACTTCGCATTACTCTGCGAGATCTACTTCGTTCTTCTATCGGAAATTACTCGTTTACTGTAAGAACTGTAACTGACCGAAAATGCGTTTACTGAGAAAACGTTAACTGTTAACTAACTTTAAAACATACTCTGTTTCTTTCGCATACAAACAGTACGCACAAACATCCACATGAACATGTGTTTTCTATTAGAGAAGATGTGTACAAGTGAGCTTGGCCTCTTCTTGCTCAAGCTACAGAAACTCTCCTATACTGAGTAGTTTCTTATTACCATCTCTCTCTCAGATGAATACCCGATATCTCAGGCTTCTAATATTCATCTATACATACGCGATCTCTGGCGTCTTCTTCTACATACGCGATCTATGGCGTCTTCTGTCTATAACTCTGCGCATCTGCTACATTTCGTCTCTCTCTCTATCTCTATTCTCCTCTCTCTCTTTCCGATTCTTGATTGATATATATATAGTCCTCATTCTTCCATGCTCTTCCGCGCACGTTCTTGTTCGCACTTCCCTTCTATTATTCCTATGCACGTTCTCTCTATGTACAGTTTGATTTGGCATAACGTATTCTGATCCTGGGAGATTCTGTATTGTACATAACGGTCATGGATTTGCCCTTCCACTAAGGCTTTTGATTTTCTCTGATTCTGCTTCCTTCTTTTTTTTTTCTTTTTATGTCTGTTTGTCAAATTCGTGAGTGTTTCTTCAACATAAAACACCACAAGAAATGAATTAATGTGACACTAGAACACCTCTATGGTCATCATTAACTCATTGCCACTCCAAACTTTGAGAATTGATAGACAAAATCAAGAACTTTACTTCTTTAGAACTTTCCAGTCACTAAAATGACATACCTTTAGTATTTTGCTAATTTCGCTTAGCTCAAATATTTTCTCTCCAAGATCTTTTGGTGGATTAATGAAGAAGAGTAAGGCTTTCCAATAAGCTATCATATGCAAGAAACGGATCTCTAGAACTCAAGATATAGCCTTCACAAGATGACCCTGTATGACTTCCAAAAGTGGAATTTTTGCCTGTTTTAGTAAGTCTGACTGTCCAAAAATGAAAATTCGATGCCTAGCATTGACTTGCAACAAAAAGTCGATGCCAGGCATCGACTTTCAGCTTTTGTAACCACTTTTTCAGCACCTGAACTGGCCACTTGAACACAGACATGAACAAAACCACTTTTATGTTAGAAGTCGATGCCAGGTATCGACTTTATGTTGAAACTCAATGTGAGGCATCGAGTTGCTCCACAAACTTCATCTTTTCAAGAAGATTTAGCAGTAGATAAAAATCAAATATGAAGACAAGGACTTATCAGCTAAGATTCGATGCCAGGCATCGACTTCCCGCATAAAACACAACCTTTCACTTTACATTCGATGCCAGGCATTGACTTGCTTGGAAAACTTCAATTCTTCAAATCATTACACAGAAGACAAACAGTGAAGATGGAAGAAGAAGACTTATACACAGAAGTTTAATAAACTCTTTCCATATTTATGAAACCTCACAAATGCACAGGTGCTTTCCCACGCAGAGAAGCCTCTATTCTCAGTCATACAAAATGAGTACTAACTCACTTTCTCATTGTCTTCCTCATTGCGTCAGTTGATACAAACTAACTTATATAGATTTTCTTATTCTCGTGATTTTTAAAAAACTTTTAGAACTAAAGTGAACTAACTTTACAAATATAATACAGTTGTGAATTTGTCCCTTCACATAGGCATGTGGTTTTTCTTCTAAAGCTTTGACCTTCAAATATATGTCCAATTAGTGATTGTTTCTCCAACAGCTCCCCCTTAATCACTAATTGCCATTCTCTAGTTCTTCATATCATCTTCTTTTCTTTTACTCGTGCCATGCTTTTGAATCTACTAGTCTTCACACCATCCAAGCTCTTTGTCATTATGTCTGCTATCTGATCTTTTGTAGAAATGTACTCCACTTCAATTTCTTTCTTCGTTACCTTTTCTCTGAAGAAATGATAATGTATCTCTATATGTTTTGTTCTTGCATGAAATACTGGATTTGCTGCAAGATAAAGTGAACTCATATTATCTCCATGTATTGTAGGTATACCTTGATCAATGCCCAAGCTTTTGAACAATGTCTGCATCCATATGACCTCCTTAGCTGCTTCCACAAGTCCTTTGTACTCAGCTTCAGTTGATGATAATGCTACTGTATGTTGTTTCTTTGAACACCAACTTACAAGATTATCACCAATATATATCATGTACCCATGTGTTGATCTTCTGTCATCTTGGTTACCTGCCCAATCTGAGTCACTATAGGCTCTCAACTTCAAATCTAATGTAAAAGGATAATATAATCCTTCCTTTATAGTTCCTTTGATATATCTCAGAACTCTTTGACCTGCAATCCAATGTGGATCCTTTGGACAATGCATGAATTGTGACAAACTCCCACTGCATAACTAAGATCAGGTCTTGTTAGTGTAGCATAAATCAAACTACCCACAAGAGATTGATACTTCCTCGTATCTTTATATTCTGCACCATCATATTTACTGAGCTTGTGATTAACTTCAAGTGGAGTTGAAGCTTCTCTGCAATTTTCCATTCCAAACTTCTTCAACAAGTTCAGAAGATACCTTTCTTGTGATACATATATGCCATGATCTGTATCAGTGACTTCCATTCCAAGAAAGTATGATAACTTTCCTAGGTCATTGATCTTGAACTCTTTCTCAAGCAATCTCTTTACCTCCTTGATTCCTTCATCTGAAGTACCTGTGATTATAATGTGATCTACATAAATACAAATGTAGATTGTACCTTACTCTATTCTTTTGATGAGTAGACTTGGATCTGCTTTTGAACTTTGATATCCAAGATCATTGAGATACTTCACCAGTCTATAGTTCCATGCTTTTGGAGCTTGTTTCAATCCATAGAGTGCTCTTCTCAACCTGCAAACAAAATTTGGATACCTGGAATCTATAAACCCTTGAGGTTGTTCCATGTATACCTCATCTGATATGTATCCATTCAAGAATGCATTCTTTATATCCAATTGACTTAGGGTCCATCCTTTTGAAGCTGCAATAGCAATGATTGTCCTTATAGTTGACATCTTAGCTACAGGACTGAATGTCTCATCATAATGTATGCCATAAGTTTGGGCATAGCCTTTCACCACCAATCTAGCTTTGTATCTGGCTATACTTCCACCTGCAAGCTTCTTCACTTTAAAAACCCATTTATTTCCAATTAATTTCTTACCATTTGTTTTAGGAACAAGTTCCCATGTGTTTTTCTCCTCCAGTGCATTGAATTCTTCCTTCATGGCTTCTTCCCATTGCTTCTTACCTTTAGCTTCATCATAGTTCTGAGGTTCTTCATCATCTTTGACCATATATGCATAGTTCTTCTGAGTTATGTAAGAAGTATCATAAGAATACCTTTCTGGTTGTCTTCTTGTCCTGCTTGACCTTCTTGGTTCACATTCTTCATAAGTGTCTGGATACACCTCTTCATCAAATATAGGAGCTTCTTCATTCCTTCTGGTTAATCCACTTCTAGATATACTTGCTAGCATATAGTCTTCATCTCTATTTACTTGCACAATTGATTTTCCTTTCTCACATCTTCTTACCTCTTCTTCAAATTCTTCAGCTGTATGACTTTGATCTGCATAGCAACTTTTCTGTTCATCAAATGTAACATCTCTAGAAACAAGAAATTGATTGGTTAAAGGATAACCTGTAACCCATTTGCTTTTCATCATAACCAATGAACACATATTTTTCTGCCTTTGGTTCAAGTTTATGTCTAAGTTGTGATGGCACATAAGCATATGCAATTGATCCAAACACTCTACAATGATCTAGTGTTGGTTTCTTACCCCATCAAGCTTCATATGGAGTCATTCCATTGAGAGTTGCACATGGTAATCTATTCACAAGATATGTAGCTGTATTTACAGCCTCAGCCCAAAGATAATTTGGACAATTCTTCTCCTTTAGCATAGCTCTAGCAAACTCAACCAAAGTCCTGTTCCTTCTTTCTGCGACACCATTTTGTTGTGGTGTATACCTACAAGTTATTTCTCTCTTAATACCTGCATTCTAAAGATAATCATTGAACTCTTGGGAGAAGTATTCTCCCCCTCCATTAGACCTCAGTCTTTTAAGCTTTTGACCTGTGACTCTCTCTGCATATGCATGAAAATGCTTGAAAGCTCCAAACACTTCCGATCTTTCCTTCAAAACATATAATGTTATCCATCTTGTCGCATCATCAATGAAAAGAACATAATACCTTGAGCCACTGATAGATCCTTCTTTTGTTGGTCCCCATACATCTGTATGAATGAGCTCTAGTAATCCATCATGTTTGAATCCTTTCTTTTGAAATGGTAACCTGTGTGCTTTTCCCATTTGACATGCTTCACATTTATAAACCATATGTTGACTTTGCACATTTGGTAATCCTAGTACAGACTGATTAGCAACCATAGCTTTAATTCCTCTTTCATTGAAGTGACCTAATCTCTTATGCCAGAGATCAAGTTCTGTAATCACTCCTTCACCATGTGTGAGCAAAGCTTGACCAATGTTCCCTTGTACTCTTAAAGTAAAGAGTCTACCTTCTTTCTTTCCACAAACAATCTGATTATATCCATTCTCTTGATCTTCAACAAATACTCCTTCATTTGTAAACCTGACTTGAAAACCTTTTTCAACTATCTGCCCCACACTAATCAAGTTTTTAGGTATTGTAGGAACATACAAAACATTGGTTAGCAAATCTGCTCCACTCTTGCATTTCACTTTTCCAATTGAATGTACACTATGTCTTGTATTGTCACCTGTTTGAACTGTATGACTAGAAATACCTTTTTCCAAATCTGACATCAATTCTATGTTTCCTGACAAATGATTAGAACATCTAGAGTCAATGTAAAATACCTTTAGATCTTCTTTATCTGATGTGCTGATTGAGTTCATCATCAATGATGTATGACCTTCATTCTGTGTATCATTTTCATAATTGTAGTAGGTGGTGTTGTAGGATTGATTCTGTCCCCAACTTCTTCCTCCACCTCTACCATATCCTCCTCTTTGACTTTGTCTACCTCTTTGAAAATTACTTTGATATCTTCCACCTCTGCCTCTGCTATTGTTATTCTGATTTTGATTTGATCCTTGCTGATTGTGTCAATAGTCATGAGCCAAATGATTACTCAATCCACATATCCAGCAACCCTTCTTATTGTTATTTTGATTACCTCTTCCTCTTCCAAAACCTCTTGGTCTTCCTCTGCTAGTGCCTTTACCTTTTGCATAATAAACTTGAGAATTTGACTCTTCTTCATCCTTTGCTTTACCTTTATCTCCTTTCTTCTTGTTCTTCATGTACATTGCAGAACTTTGTCCTTTATCTCCATCTCCCTTCAAGTCTTGCTCAAATGTGAGCATCAAACCAAGCAAGTGGTTCAAATCTAGAACATAACGATTTAATGAAAGTTCTGTTGATAAGACAAAAGGTTTCCACCTTTCATCCCCTCTCAAACATGTAAGTAATTGAGCAATCAACTTGTGGTCCTCAATATCTTCATCAATGGATCCAAGACTATTTGCTAGATCCTTCATCTTAGTGACATAATCACTTATACTTTGACTTGGCTTATTCTTGAATGTTGTAAACTCTGACCATAGACTTGCTTTCCTTGCTTTAGTAGTACTTTGGAAATGATACTCCAATGCATTCCATATATCTTCGGATGATTCCAATCCTCTGATGTGTGGTAGCAAATGATCAGAGATTGTATTGTAGATGTACACTTTTGCACTTGCATCCTTCTTCTGCCAATGCTTTAAAGCATCAAGTTCTTCTTTCTTTGGTCGGCTTTCATCTTCAAATACAGGCTTCTCTTCTTCACCTGTTACATATACCATGAGATCCTTACTCATAAGTAAGGCTTCCATTCTCATTAGCCATGCGGGGTAACTATCTCTGTCCAGTTTGTCAATGGAGATATGATCTACCATACTCCTTTCCGTCTGCTGCAACTTGTGAGCTTAAAGGATAAAGGATAATACCTTTTGAAGTTCTTTGTGTATGAAGATACTTTTGAAGTAACCTTTTGATGCCTTGAGTCTTCAAATGCTTCACCTTTCAAACTTTAAAGAAAAACTTCTCATATCTTTGCTGCTTTTTGCTCTTTAGGACCTTTTTTCTCTGATACCACTTGTTGATGTGTAAAACACCACACGAAATGAATTAATGTGACACTAGAACACCTCTATGGTCACCATTAACTCATTGCCACTCCAAACTTTGAGAAATGATAGCCAAAACCAAGAACTTTACTTCTTCAGAACTTTCCAATCACTAAAATGACATACCTTCAATACTTTGTTGATTTCTCTTAGCTAAAATATTTTTTCTCCAATATCTTTTGGTGGATGAAAGAAGAAGAGTAGAGCTTTCCAACAAGCTATGATATGCAAGAAACAGATCTGTAGAACTCAAGATATAGCCTTCACAAGATGACCCTCTATGACTTCCAAAAGTGGAATTTTTGCCTGTTTTAGTAAGTCTGACTATCCAAAAGTGAAAATTTGATGCCTAGCATCAAGTTGCAAACCAAAAGTGGATGCCAGGCATCGACTTTCAGCTTTTTTAACCTTTTTCAGCGCCTGAACTAGCCACTTGAACACAGACATGGACAAGACCACTTTTATGTTAGAAGTCGATGCCAGGCATCGACTTTATGTTGAAACTCAATGCCAGGCATCGAGTTGCTCCACAAACTTCATCTTTTCAGGAAGATTTAGCAGTATATAAAAATCAGATATGAAGACAAGGACTTACCAGCTAAGATTCAATGTCAGGCATCAACTTCCCGCATAAAACACAACCTTTCACCATACATTCGATGCCAGGCATTGACTTGCTTGGAAAACTTCAATTCTTCAAATCATTACATAGAAGACAAACACTGAAGATGGAAGAAGAAGACTTATACACAGAAGTTTAATAACTCTTTCCATAACTATGAAACCTCACAAATGCAGAGGTGCTTTCTCACGCAAAGAAGCCTAACTATTCTCAGTCATACAAAATGAGTACTAACTCACTTTCTCATTGTCTTCCTCATCGTGTCAGTTGATACAAACTAACTTATATAGATTTTCTTATTCTCGTGATTTTTAAAAAACTTCTAGAACTAAAGTGAACTAACTTTAAAAATATAATACACTTGTGAATTTGTCCCTTCACATAGGCATGTGGTTTTCTTCTAAAGCTTTGACCTTCAAATATATGTCCAATTAGTGATTGTTTATCCAACACAACCGTGGGTGCTCTCATACAAGTAGATTAAGCTTCCCATGGGCCTGTGAAATGGGGTAGTTGTTGTAAGGAATTAGACTCGGAGTCTAATCTCTGATGGGATTGGGCACTCTTCTGCTCTCCATAAATGGAAGGAATGTCTTGTGGGAATTGATCATGCGTGTCATCCACAAGTTCAATGGGAGGAGGAACTTCACTTTCTTTAGCCCAATTCTCTTCTTGAATCTCTCTTAGAAATTTGGGGGATTATCTATTCATAGAAGAAGATGTGTCCGGTTCTGTGGAGTTAGGCACATAAGCTTGCTAGGCAGGAAGGTTTATCCTTACACTTGCCTTGTCCTTACTTTGAAAGGTGGGGTCCTTTTCTGATTTTGCAATTAGCCTCTCCAATCTTTCTAGCAGTCCATCAAGTGCAACTATGTCTTAGCTAAACTAGAGAAGTTAAAGAGGCGACTGGATTCAAACATAGTTTGAGCCAATTCCACCATCTTAGCACAAATTTTAGTTCGTTCAAGTTCTACTTTAGCTCTAGGGTAACACTTTTCATGTTCTATTATGTTTGGACCTTCTTGGATTCTCACTTGATATGCCTAAAGCATCATGTCTAGGTCCTCGTGAGTGGGATCTGCTAAGATTGATCCTGCTCTAGGGAGTGGTGGGATTGTGTGAGGTGGGTTGGAAAGTGGCGGATTGGAGGGAGATGGGAATGGTGGTGGTGGAGTAGTGTGAGAGTGAGTTTGAGATGTGAGTTCGATTATCTTGGCTTTCGTTTCTCTTAGACTTTCCTCGAGTTCACTCATCTTCTTTGCCCATTGCCTTTTCATTCTCTCGTGACTATCCTTCCAAGCTCTAGTCCTCTTCTTAGTTATGCTCTTAGTTTCACTAACCTCATAACTCTTTTCTTGCCCTAAACCTTTGTTTTGCAGCAAAGCTTGAGCTCTAGTGACCACTTGCACAGGGGTAGTGGAAGTCACACTTCCCGTAGAGTCTACCACCAACCCAATAACATTGATAGGCATGATTTTTGGCATATTGGTGGGGTTTTTAGGACAATCTCATAGCAAGTGTTCCTTCCCACAATCTGGACACAAACCTTGAATTGTCATAGATTGGGTTTGTGTAGGTGTAGGCATAGGGAAATCACGAATGAGGTGATCTCCATGACATCGGTAGCATGGTCCTCTAGGAAATGGGGGTCTCATTTGCCTAGGTTGAGGTCTAGAGTTGGGGTTTTCGTACATGAAATTGGCATACTCTGGCTCCCAGCTAGGTTCACTCGAGTCTTCATAATAATATGACTCATTATGCTCAGGTGATTGCATGTAGTAAGCCTATGGGCTATCAATATGAGTGGAGTAAAAACTATGATCACTTGGGTCACTTTCAGAAAGCAATGGAGTTACTGGCACTAAGGCTCTATTCAGATTTTCTTCTACAGCTACGTACTTCACACGAATCACATTGGCTGGAGGAGGGGGCTGCTGCGCTAGAACTGGTTGAGGCCTTTGGTGCCCTTGATAGGGTGGTGGGTAGGGTTGTTGTGGCCTGCCATATTGTTGTGGTGGGTTCTGGTTCAGGTATCTTCCCTGTTGTGGATATGGGTAAGGATAATTTTTTCTGACAGTTTGTTTGAGGGACAGTCTTGTACAGTGTGGTTGGTATATTTCCGCTCTATGGTGTAGTATAGGCCACTAGGGTTTGCTTGGGGTTGAGCCATAATGGGACATACATTTGCCATATGGTCACCTCCACAAGTATAGCATCTTTTCACTGGGGCAAACCTTGGTATTTGTTTGTGTGAGACTCCTAACTTCTGAGCTACTTTCTCAGCAAGTTCCTCAATAGATGTGGATGGATTTGAATTGAGGCTAGTAGAGCTATCTCAATCTTTGTAGATTGTTGAAAGCTCTAATTCCTCCCCTATAGTATCATCGATGTCTATGCACATGCCTACACACTCGTCTATGGTCCTAGGGTCCTTCAAGTACACATATGATCTCAATTTTGTGCTTAAGAATCCGTCCAAGAATAAAGCCACTTGTTTGGATGGTGTGGGTAACTCAAGAACAAGGCATCACTCTAGGTATTTGCTAAATCTTCTTCCTGCAAGTCTAACTTTCTCTCGAGGTGTCTGTTTGAAGCTATGTATCAGTGAGGAAGTATTGTGTTGTATGCACTCTTAGAAAATTATGTGATGAAGGCTTCTAGAAGTTGGTCTATGTTCCTGAACTGACCTTGGTGAAGCAGTTGAAACCAAGTAAGTGTAGTGTTCTTCAGAGTTAGATCAAATGCATTATATTGTGTGAACAAGTCATCCACTTGCTCTGCCCTCAAGACTTGCCTAAACTCTGCCACATGATTGTATGGGTCTCTAGTGCCATCAAAGAAATTCTTCATGTACTTAACTAGTTGTGTAGGCCTCAAGGTCCTCGTGTGTTCTTTAGGCCTTGGTAGAGGGAATTCGTCTGTATTTCTTTGATTCCTTGGGTCTTTAGGTCTCTTGGTTTCCATTCTATATGTCTCTGTTCTCGTTCTTTCTCTTCCCATTGGGTTAGCAAAGCTCACTTATGGCCTATCTCTACTCTTGTCCCTTTGACCTCCATGAGCATGGGATGTTCCAGCTCTTTGGTGACCATAAGAGACATTAGATCTTGGTTGGGGAAAAATAAATTCACCCTTCCAAGTGTAGGCATGCCTACCATGCTCTGTGACCACAAAGATCCTTTCTGAAGTATTTTCCAAATATAGATTGTGAGTATTCCTACTTCATTAGGTTGGTCACGCTTATATCTCCAAAAAGCTTCATCAGTCTCTCGGTTTAAGAGCAAATCTATGCTCTTATTGTCCTAGGGAACCCACCCTGGAGTGATGATTCTAGTCAAGACTGATTTGCCTAGAGGATCACTTGCTCTATGTCACCTATGTCTATCTCTGGATCACATTACCAAATTCAGCTATTCTATCCGGTTGGTTGGTGACTACATACACTGTTCCTTCCTTATCTATGTATGCACCATTTTTGAACTTGACCACTGGATGTTCTAGTCCAAGGGGTTGATCAGGGTTTTACATTTGCACAACGAACCTTCTAAGACCGTCCTCATATATGCGAGCACCTAATCGGTTGTTCTTGATGTATTCAATTTGATTTTTGTACGGGCCTTCAGGTTTCTCTAAGTAAGCCACACCTGAACTTCCTGTGGGTCCCTCCATAGCATAAGACATCTCTGATTCACTAGTTTCAGAGCTAGGGTAGTGCGGATAATGACTTAATTGTTGGGCCCAAGACCTAGCAATGTGGTTGAAACTAGCCTCTAAAGACCTAAGGCTTTTTTCATCTCTCACTAGATATCATCCTCATCTAAGGTTCATATGCCTTGGTGGTTATCCCAATTTTCCGAGTACAATTTTTAGAGCTAGGGTAGTGCGGATAATGACTTAATTGTTGGGCCCAAGACCTAGCAATGTGGTTGAAACTAGCCTCTGAAGACCTAAGGCTTTTTCGATCTCTCCCTAGATATCGTCTGCATCTAAGGTTCATATGCCTTGGTGGTTATCCCAATCTTCCCAGTACAACCTCATTGTTGATTTCTTTTGTAATAGTCACTGGTTCTTTTTAATTTTCTTAGGATTTCACTTCTTGTCCAATCAATCTTCGTCACAAGGAACACTTGGGTTTTATCATACTTGAGTTCGATCGCTTGATTTGAATTCTTTTCCCTTAGGGTGTTTCACAATTGTAATCTATTTATACTTGCACTTGAGTGATTAGAGTTCTTGGACTTGACAATACTTAACGTCGCCATAATTAATCAATACCTCTATCTGTACTTAGCCAAAGCTAGGAATTGACAGAGGGAGTTGAGAATAATCCAACCTAAAGTGGCTTATCACTTGCCCTTGTAAGTCTAGGAAGTGTGTTCCCAAGCTTGCACTCACTCTTGCCTTGAATGCCCTTCGATGCTCTCAGTGGACCTGTAAAATTTCCAAAGTTAGCTCAAGATTTAAATTCAATTGACACAACCGACCATTTTAATTCATGTAATTCATAGACCAAATTGTCCTTTGTCTTTATGGAAGACAATCCTAAAGATTCCTCAATTTTGTTACCTTGAGGTATGGTCAAATTAAGAATACCCTATCTATAAATCCTTGTATTAGTTTTACCCTATCAGTGGGATTCGAAACGAGCTTTCCAATGAGCCTAAGAGCACTCCGAACGGATTTCGTATGAGGAAGTTATGACAGTTCAGGGTTTTGGGGTTAAAACAGGGTTCAAACAGGCTAACAGGCAAAAAGGATCTCTCGAATTACTTGTGTAGAGACCTCACAATGCTCAGGGCTTGATTTTTGTGCCCAAAATTTACCAAAACTTGAAAAATAAAAACCCTAAAAAACTTGTCGACATTGGCTGTCAATCGTGATCGACAGGGCTGTCAATCGCGATGTATAGGGTTGTTTGTCATGGCCTATCAATCGTGATGGACAGGGGGTGTCGATCGCGATTGATGATCTCAATCGTGATGGACTCGGTTCTTTGGGTTCTTTGCGTGATTTTGTGTTAATCATGGTCTATGAGTCACGATGGATAGATTTCTCGATGAAATGGGGTGTCAATCGTGATTTTTCTATCCGTCGCGATGGACATGTGTCAATCGCGATGGACGGCTATCAATTGCGATGGACAGGCAGTTGGTCGTGATGGTGTGGATCACGATTGATTGAATTTCTTGGATTTTTGCATGCTTATGTGTTGATCGGGGGCCTATTTGTCATGATGGATAGGATTTTTGTCGTTTTTTAGTGTCAATCATGGATTCTATGTCGACCACGATGGATATCGTATGTCGCGATTGATAGAGGTGTCCGTCGGGGTCTGTCGATCGCGATGGACAGGCTATCTGTCGCGATGGACATTGTCGATTGCGATTGATGCTATCAATCATGATGGAGAGCAAAAATGCAAATTTTTTAAGAAATTCTTGTGGATTTGTGATGTGCAAGGTCTCTAGTCTACTGTGCTGCACTTAGTTTTACCCAAGGATCAAAATTTCTGTCAATTGCGATTGACAGAGATCAATGCCTCGGAGACTGTGTAGAGCTTTTTCGTACTTGTGCGACCTGTTGGAGATGATGATACAGTCAAAACTTGCAAGAAATTCTGAAAAACAGACAAAAACAGCAAGCACACAATCGCTCTCTCACTCTTTCTCACAAGTGAAATGAGGGGAATGGAATGGGAAAGGTGATGTGACCAAAAAACTAAAAATTTTGCGAAGGTGGTGATGGAGGTGGAAGATGGTGAGGATGATGATGATGATGATGGTGAAGAAAACAAAAGGAAATAGAGAAAAGTGAAGAAAATACCTATGACTCCAACATCACAACTCTACGTGTTACCATCACACGCTCGTCCTTGAAGCTCTCTGCCCAACAACGGTGCCAAATGTGGTGTCACTCTAGAACAATGGAAAGTACTGTGAAGAGATGGATAGGTATGTGCTTGAAGATGAAGAGGTGTTACAAAATCCTTGATCTACACCAGCCAAATGAACTCCAGGAGTATATGGTGGGCCCTTTTAGCTTGCCAATGGATGTATTAGACACCCTATGTACCTTGGAAGATCACTCTCAAAAAGATAGATCAAAACAGATAAGTTGGAGTTAGCTCAGAGGTGAAAACTTTCTATTCTTGGTTCATACATCTGTCTAGTGTTTTACATAATTCTCTGAGCACAGCAGTAATTAGCTTAATTCCTCTTGGGGAAGTCTAGGTAACTTAAAGAGCTAACTTTCAAGAGTAATCTCATCAAAAATAATGAACCACACACTGAGAATTAGTTTTAACAATTGATGACATCATCCCGATTTTCACGGGCTGCTATAGTTTGAGACCAGTGAGCAGAAAAATCAACATAACTCAATATGTAGGAATCCAATGATTATGCACATTTGTATGGTTATAGTAGACAGTAAGCCGAATCCAACAAGCTTTAAATCACTGAATTTGGATAAGTAACCACTGAGAAATGGCTCTGACAAGATGAGTGAAAAAAGTCGGGTACCTGACAGAGAAGTGAAGATGAACAGACCTTGTTGACTTCAAATGAACATAACTGCAGATTGCAACATCCAAATGACATGAAAATTTGTGAGCATATAGTAGACTTATAGAGCTAACTTTACCAAGTTAAATCACTGAAAATTATGCACCAAGCTCAGAGAAAACATCTCTGCAAGCTGACTGAGAAAACTGAGAGTAATGGCAGTGAGTAGTACACTTCACAAGAACATGGAAAGATGAACTCAAATAATCATGAAAATGAAAGTATATTGCTTGTAAAATACAATGACTTACTGATAAATATGTGTGCCTTGTAATCACACCTTGATATGGCATAAAGCTCAGCTCTTGGAGGTCTTCACATAGGTCTCTCTAACCACGACTAAAATTGCCATCTATTTATAGTTGAGTTTGGGAGGCTAACTTCCCTCAATCACTCTCCAATCAATCAATGATTGATTTGATTCTCTACCTACCACAAATCACGAATTCGTGGCTCCTCTTTCCCTTTTTGATCATGTGGACTCAACCACTTAAGATTCTCTTACTTTTACATTAAGTAAACTCTTCAAAAAATTACAAGAGGTAGTTCACAAGTGAACTTTAAATAGTCTTCTTTTTAAAGCTTCTTCTAAGACTTTGTGAGACTCAAGCCAATACTTAGGCTTGTCATAGACTTGCTCCAACAGCTCCCCCTCAAGCCAAGTATACTTGAGGTCTTCAATCTTCCAAGATGACCTGCAAACCAATCATAGCCTTGAATTTGCAAAGCTTTGTACCATCCAATGCTTTGGTTAGAATATCTGCACATTGTTGATGAGTGGACACATATGATATTTGAATCTCTTTGCTTAGAACCTTTTCTCGTACATAGTGATAATGAACTTCAATATGTTTAGTCCTTGCATGAAAAATAGGATTAGCAGCCAAATGAATAGAACTCATATTGTCACCAAAAATAGTTGGAGTTCCAAACTCCAATCCAAGATCTTTGAATAATGTCTTCATCCACATAGCTTCTTGTGTAGCTATGGCAAGACCTCTATATTCAGCTTCAGTAGAAGAGAGAGCAACTGTGGGTTGCTTCTTGGATGACCATGAAATAAGCTTTGAACCTGCAAAGGTAAGATAACCTGAAGTGCTCCTTCTATCTTCCTTGGAGCCAGCCCAATCTGCATCAGAAAATAGCTTCAAACCTAAATCAGATACATAAGGATAATAAAGTCCTTCATTTATGGTTCCTTTGAGATACTTGAGAATCCTTTTGGCAGCATCCATATGTGGTTTCCTTGGTGTGTGCATAAATTGACTTAGCACACTCACACTGTAACATATATCTACTCTTGTCAATGTGGCATAATTGAGACTACCCACTAGACTTTGATATGATGTGATGTCCTCTATGAGTTCACCTTCATGTGAGATCAATTTGTGATTGACCTCCATTGGAGTACCTGCAATCTTACAATCTTGCATCTTGAATTTTGCCAACATGTCCTTAATGTACTTTCTTTGAGTGAGAAACAAACCATGATCTTTGTAGACAACTTCCAAACTAGGAAGTAGGTAAGTGAACCCAAATCACTTATCTTGAACTCTTCTCTCATCTGATCTTTGATCTTCTTCATACCATCTGCATCATTTCCTGTCAATATAATATCATCTACATATACACATAGGTAGATGACCTCGGAATTACTCTTTTTAATAAAGAGTGAAGGATCTTCCTTGCTTGGTTGAAAGCCTTTGTCCTACAAGAATGAAACAAGCCTGAAATTCCAAGCTCTTGGAGCTTGCTTGAGACCATACAATGCTTTGTTAAGTTTACACACATAATCAGGATAAACTTGGTTCTCAAAACCAGGTGGTTGTGCCATATATACCTCTTCTGTTATCCAACCATTCAAGAATGCATTCTTTACATCTAGTTGAAGTATCTTCCAATTCTTGGAAGAGGCAATACTAAGCAAAACCCTAATAGTAGGCATCTTTGCCACAGGAGAGAAAGTCTCCTCATAATCAATTCCCTGAGTTTGTGCAAAGCCTTTTGCTACAAGCCTTGCCTTATACCTGTTAATGGAACCATCAGAATTCTTCTTGAGTTTATAGACCCATCTTGAGCCTATTACCTTCATGGATGAAGTCTTGGGCACCAAATCCCAAGTGTTGTTTTCCTGAAGTGCTTCAATCTCTTCCTTCATTGCATGCTTCCATTCTGATTTTGCTTTGGCCTCTTCAAATGATGATGGCTCCTCTTGGTTTATGTCTTGTGCTATGTAGATAGAGTGTTTAGTTACTAATGAGGTGTCAAACCCATACCTTTCTAGTTTTTTCTTTTCCCTCATAGATCTTCTTAGGCCATGATGTGATGATTCTGCCTCATGTCCAAGTTCCTGTAATTTTGCTTTACCTTTAGACTTCCATGCTTTGACCTTTTCCATCTGAGATTCTTCATCATCCTCTGAGGTGTTTTGTTCTTCAATCTTTGGTTGTTCTCTACCAAGCTTTGGAAAATCTTCTTCAAGATCATATGGTAAATTGATCTTCCTGCATGAATCTTCATACCATGAATTGTTCTCATCAAAAACTACATCTCTGCTTACCAAGAATCCTTTGCTGGTAGGGTTGTATAACCTGTAGCCCTTTTGATTGTTGTCATATCCAATAAATACACACCTTTCTGCCTTTGGATCCATCTTGCCTCTAACATGTGAAGGAACATGAGCAAAAGCAATACATCCAAAAATTTTACAATGATCTAAGCTTGGTCTTCTTCCATTCCAAGCCTCATATGGAGTCATCCCATCAAGGGATTTTGAAGGCAACATGTTAATCAAGTAAGTGGCTGTAGATACAGCCTCAGCCCATAAGTAATTAGGTAAATGCTTTTCATTTAACATAGACCTTGCAGCTTCAACAATTGTCCTATTCCTCCTTTCTGCCACTCCATTTTGCTCAGGAGTGTACCTTGTAGTTACCTCTCTTTTGATTCCTCTTTCTTGAAGAAAAGAATCAAACTCATGGGAGAAGTATTCTCCCCTCCATCTGACCTTAGCCTTTTTAGTGATTTACCTGTTTGATTCTCCACAAGAGCCAAATATCTTTTGAAACATGAAAAAACTTCATCTTTGTGTTTCATAAAGAATAGGATAGTCCATCTGCTGCAATCATCAATAAAGGAAACATAATACCTTGATCCAGATATTGAAGCTTCCTTGCTAGGTCCCCATACATCTGTATGAACCAACTCCAAGAGATCTCCATGCATATAACCTTTCTTCATGAATGGTAACCTGTGAGACTTTCCAAATTGACATGCACTACACTTATAAATCATATGTTGTTTTGACAAATTAGGAAGTCCAAGTACACTTTGGTCCCTGCAGATTTGCTTTAATGACCTTTCACCAATATGTGCTAACCTTTTGTGCCATACTTCCAATTCTGTGAGTGTTTGACTACCATAATTAAAGAGAGCAATGTTTCTAGTGTCCTGTAATTCAAATGTGTCAATCTACCTGTCTTTTCACCTTTTGCAATTCTTCTGAATCCTTGACTTGGATCTTCAACAAATGCTCCTGCTTTTGTGAACCTGACTTGCAACCCTTTCCCTACTATCTGCCCAACACTTATCAAATTCTTTGTAATGGTAGGGACATAGAGTACCTTACTAAGTAGGTTGATGTTTCCATCAGGTGCTTTGACATTGCCTATTTTCTCCACAGGATGTTTTGTATCATCTCTTGTTTGTACCTCATGCTTATTCCTTGGATCTTCTAAATCTGATAGGAGTGCCACATTTCCTGCCACATGATTTGAACAACCTGAATCTATGTAGAAAACATGCTCATCAGATTTACCTTTTGGCATAGCCATGTTCATGATCAATAATGAATCCTCTTTGTTTGAGTCTTCTGTGTAGTTATTGTAGTCTCTCCTTCCTTTGTAGCCTCCTTGATAGTTTGAATGATTGTAGTTGTTGTAGTTGCCATGGTAGTTGTTGAACCTTCCTCTTGAGTAGCCATAACTTCCTCTATTGTATCCTCTGCCTCTTTGATTCCTGGAATTCCTAAAGCAATTTTCAGTTGTATGATTAGTTAGTCCACAAATAGAACATGAGTTGGAGTCTTGGGATCTCCCCCTGCCTTGTCTACCTCCTCTTCCTCTACCTCTGCCATGTCTTCCTCTACCTGCATAGTTAGCTTGATATGTACCTGCTTCATCATCCACTTTCTTTGCCTTTCCTTTGTTATCTTTGGACTTGCTTTTATCAGTGTATAAAGTTGAAGACTGATTACCTTTAGAGCTTTCTCCATTTTTGATAAGCTTTGCCTCTTGAGTAAGTAGTTGTCCAATGAGTGTATTGAAATCAGGTACATGCATGTCCATGTACAAATCCATAGCTGTGGTGAATGCTTCCCACGTCATCTGCCTTCAAGCCATTGATGACCTGCCTTACAATTTGCTCTTCATCTATTACCTCTCCAATGCTTCCCAACTGATCCGCTATGTCCTTGACCTTTGTGACAAAATCAGTCACATTTTGTTTGGGAGCCTTCTTGAGAGTTGTGAAATCCAACCATAGTTGATGCTTCCTAGCTTTAGTACTTGAAGAAAAGAAAGCTTCAAGTGCATCCCACACTTCCTGAGATAAATCAAAACAGATAAGTTGGAGTTAGCTCAGAGGTGAAAACTTGCTATTCTTGGTTCATACACCTGTCCAGTGTTTTACATAATTCTTTGAGCACAGCAGCAATTAGCTTAATTCCTCTTTGGGAAGTCTAGGTAACTTAAAGAGCTAACTTTCAAGAGTAATCTCATCAAAAATAATGAACCACACACTAAGAATGAGTTTTAACAACTGATGACATCATCCCGATTTTCACGGGCTGCTATAGTTTGAGACCAGTGAGCAGAAAAATCCACATAACTCAATATGTAGGAATCCAATGATCATGAAAATTTGTATGGTTTAGTAAGTTGAATCCAACAAGCTTTAAATCACTGAATTTGGATAAGTAACCACTGAGAAATGGCTCTGACAAGATGAGTGAAAAAAGTCGGGTACCTGACAGAGAAGTGAAGATGAACAGACCCTGTTGACTTCAAATAATCATAACTGAAGATTGCAACATCCAAATGACATGAAAATTTTTGAGCATATATTAGACTTATAGAGCTAACTTTACCAAGTTAAACCACTGAAAATGATGCACCAAGCTCAGAGAAAACATCTCTGCAAGCTGACTGAGAAAACTGAGAGTAATGGCAGTGAGTAGTACACTTCACAAGAACATGGAAAGATGAACTCAAATAATCATGAAAATGAAAGTATATTGCTTGTAAAATACAATGACTTACTGATACATATGTGTGCCTTGTAATCACACCTTGATATGGCATAAAGCTCAGCTCTTGGAGGTCTTCACATAGGTCTCTCTAACCATGACTAAAACTGCCATCTATTTATAGTTGAGTTTGGGAGGCTAACTTCCCTCAATCACTCTCCAATCAATCAATGATTGATTTGATTCTCTACCTACCACAAATCACAAATTCGTGGCTCCTCTTTCCCTTTTTGATCATGTGGACTCAACCACTTAAGATTCTCTTACTTTTACATTAAGTAAACTCTTCAAAAAATTACAAGAGGTAGTTCACAAGTGAACTTTACATAGTCTTCTTTTTAAAGCTTCTTCTAAGACTTTGTGAGACTCAAGCCAATACTTAGGCTTGTAATAGACTTGCTCCAACAAGTACCAACGTGAGGAGATCCACCTCATAATTTTCAATCCGTGGAGACATGAGGACTAGTATGAAGACTATGAGCAAGTGATGGCACAAGTGCGTGAGTGAGACGCACACTAGCATGCACACACATACACACACACAAGGCAAGAACAAAGAGAGGAACAAAGGAGTAACTTCCATTACAAAAGAGTTCTCATACAAAGTTCAAATCTACAACAAGCTAACCTCAAAAATAAGCTCTCTAGCTCTTTTTATAGTTTTTGACTAGCTTTTGGCCCTGTACATACCTAGTGTCTGGCCTAGTTAAAAATTAGGTTCCAGGGCTTATTTGAGGGCTCAAATGAAGTCCAAAAATTATGAAAATTGGTATATAGCTACTTCTAATACTCCTCAAGCTCGAGCACTCCTCGGCTTGCACAAAATGGAGTAGGAATAACAAAAAATGGTATTTACAATGGTGAGAAGTGACTAAAATCACTATTTGGGAAATATTGCTTCATGAAAAATTATAGGGCCTTTTTGTCCGATCTACGTTGACTTCTTTGCCTACTTGGTCCTTCTCTTTGCTCTAACTCTTTGTGTTGGCTTCCTTGTCTTGTAAGTCCTTGAGTGCCTTGAGTGCTACCAACAGCATGCAACACTTTGCATTTCTAGGACAAGATAGATTCACTCAGCCACACAAGAGAATCTGGTTTAATCTTTATCTAGTAGAGACACGCTCATTAACGATTAAGCTTCCTGTGCGGATTATAAAGAAGCTATATGAAGCTAATAAAAGGTGGTTCAGGAAGCTAGTATTGAATGGTTGTTGTGCAATCACTCATATAATATACAAATGTTTAGCATATGATATGCCCATCGAGCATGCACTGACCTAGTCACAATTACAATTGTTTAAAGGACACAAAGCTTTAACACAACAATCCAAGATAATGAGGGGCACTATTCCATGTGTCAAAACATGAGAAGTCCTTATGACCCTAGAGGTCTCACCACAAGGTGACTAAGGATAGATGGAGGATGTGAGTACTTCTCCAATGAATTTGATGCATTCTTGTAGGAGAGAGGTATGAAAAGGGAGATTACTACAAGGTATACCCCTGAGCAAAATGGGGTATCAAAGAGGAGAAATAGGTTGATAGTGGAAACAGCTAGATCAATGCTTAATGAAAAGAGGTTACCTAATTATTTGTGGGTAGAGAGTGTATCTACTGCCACCTATCTTATTAATAGGTTGCCATCCAAATTACTTGATGGGATAACCCCATATGAAGCATAACATGGTAGAAGGCCATCACTTGATCATTGTAGAATCTTTGGATGTATTGCTTATGTGCATGTTCCATCTCAAATCAGAGGTAAGCTAGACCCTAAGGCAAAGAAGTGTATCTTCATAGGGTATGATTTCAATCAGAAAGAATACACGTTTTATAATCCATCCAAAAAAGGCTTTATGGTCATTAGAGATGTTGTGTTTGATGAGAATGATTCTTGGTTTGAAAGTGAATGCAGGACATTCAAGTTGCCATATGACTTGGAGGAAGAGTTTCCAAGCCTCACCAAGGAGGAGCCAATCCAAATTGAAGACATCAAATCAGATGATCAAGCCATCATCAACCTAGAAGAATTCAAGGCATGGAAATCAAAGGATAAGGCCAAGATGAAGAGGTTGGAAGACTTACCTGAATCATTCAACCAAGCTCTAAGAAGATTGCAAACGGAGAGCAAAAAGCCAATCAGATATGGGTATGACACTTCATTAGTTACTAAGGATTCCATTTATCTTGCTAAGGATTTATCACTTGAAGAACCAACTTCATATGAAGAGGCAAAGACCAAGGTAGAATGGACGGAAGCTACGGATGAAGAAATAGAAGCACGTCAAGAGAATGATACTTGGGAGCTAGTACCAATGAAGGCATCAATGAAGGTAATTGGCTCTAGATGGATTTACAAAATCAACAAAAACTCAGATGGGTCCATAAACAGGTATAAAGCTAGACTTGTGGCTAAGGGTTTTGCACAAACCCAAGGTGTTGATTATGAGGAAACATTCTCACATGTAGCTAAAATGCCAACCATCAGAGTATTGGTAAGTGTGGCTGCATCAAGGAATTGAAATATGTACCAATTGGATGGAAAAAATGCTTTTCTCAATGGCTGGGTTTCAGAGGAGGTATACAGGGTTCAACCTCCTGGCTATGAAGACCTAAGCAAGGTTTATTATGTGTGCAAATTCAATAAATCTTTGTATGGTTTGAAGCAGGCACCTAGGGCATGGAATCATAGGTTAACTACCTATCTAAAAGATCAAGGATTCACAATGAGCAAGGAAAATACTTCTCTCTTTGTCAAGAGAAGCAACTCAGAATTGATATATTTATGTGTGTATGTTGATGACATCATACTTACAGGTAGTGATTCCAAACTATTTGCATGGTTATCTGTTTTGATTCAATTGTTTGAAGTATCATCTCCAAAGTATATACGCACTTATTTAGTGTCATTAGCAAGTTTTTGGTCACAAACTATTTGCAAAGTTATCTGTTTTGATTCAGTTGTTTGAAGTATCATCTCCAAAGTATATACGCACTTATTTAGTGTCATTAGCAAGATAAAGGGGCCTACTATCCAATTCTGAGGTGAAAGAGGTCCGGGACAAAGCAAGGATTAGCAGTACCAACTCATCTTCTTGTGGTATCCATCCATCTTTCCCAACAAGAAGGATCTGGCATCTCCACACAAAGAAGGGGAAAATCAATAGAAGGATGCCATGTACACTAGAAAGAAGATCAAATAGGACCCTATCTCAATAATTAGAACAACCAGAGGGTGACGAAGAAGAAGAAGAAGAAGAAGAGGAAGAAGAGGAAGAAGAAGAAGAAGAAGAAGAAGAAGAAGAAAAAGAAGAAGATATTGGAGCCCTAGCCTATACTACAAAACTCTGAAGATTATACCAAATCATGGAAAGAGTGCCGACACAATAGTTACTTTCTAAACAGAATAGTACAGTGCTCATGTCCTAGCTCTTGGAAGAGGCTAGTGTCGACTCTAAATTCAGTGAAACTCTACTATTGTGTCCAAAAACCTATGGTGTAGTGGAAGCCATATGATCCATATTGTAGAGGCATCCTGCCTAATACGATCCATGCAGATTCCAAACACAAACAAGGTTAGACAAAAACATTCAGATCCCCATCACCACTATGGAGGTGACTACTACGACAACTGAACCCATTGAGACAACATCCCAAGCAACTGGAACTTCGGGCCATGAAACGACAGTCGACCAAGAAGATACAATAGACCCACTACCTCCAACACCTCCACCTTCACCCCCTCAAGCCGAGGTTGTCAACATTATTCCTACCACCAATACCCGAGAACATCCATTCATTTTTTGTAGCCCCACTTCTTTTGACAATCCCTTATATCATACTGCCACCATTACTTCTAAACCCCTCAATGATCCTGTCGTATGACATCTTGCCTCTATAACCTCAATCATAGGACACCTAGACATGAGGTCCACTTTTCTAGGATTCCCTATCTCTGAACCTCCTTCCATGGCATTCCCACCTCCAAGCTCTTACTTTCCACTCCATCCCACCAGTCCTTCAACCCACACATGCCTTTCTTTCTCGACTATTTCAAGCCACCACCCAAACCTCCTTGTCAGTCCCATTCCCAACACCAACAGCACAATTATTCACCACCACCTCACACATACCACCTACCATTCTGATGTGTATTGTAGAAGCCACACTCACCTCCACATCTGACAGCATGGACATTTCACCACCCATAACACCTCCCCCTCCCCCCACACTTCCACCATCACCTATTCTGCCACCACCAACTTCACCTGCACACACCTCTCTACTAGATATAGCATTCACACTCCCCATTCCCTATTCCCATTCCCTTGCATCAACCATTGTACAAACTGCATATTCATCTATAGATAGTGCATTTGACACTATGCTTCAGTGTATGTTGTAGCTAAGAATAGAGTACCATCAGCTACAGGCACATAACCGGATGTTACAAGAGCACTATGCAGAACTACAACTATGAATAACAACACTTGAGGAAGACAATGAAAGCCTACAAACACAGTTTCATACATTACAAGAAGCCCATATCGCATTGGAGGCAAAGCTTCAGAACATCGAGCAAGAAACCATGCAACAAGTCGAAGGTCTCTCCAAACATAGATGGAGCGCAATTCTAAACTCCAGTGCAACATGGTGCTACTAAGAAGGCATCTCACAATGGCTTATGAGGAGAATAGACGATTACAACTCCAAAATCAAGAAAATTTAGAAGTAGCAATAGAAATCACACCAAGGGTGACCGTAAGCCCATCAAAACTTCAAGTCGTTCCCCCTCAGAACATCAAGATTATCCTTGAAGATTATGCTAACCCTGCTTGAGGCCCATGATAAGTTATCAAAAGAATTGGATCAACTGTAGCAACAATGAAATTCAAATACTTCAATTGTTCCCTAGACGATCATGTCAGCCTCTTCAATAATTACCGACTCAGTAGTGCTAGAGGAACTACAAAAAACAAGTCACATAACTACAAATGCGGCTGTTACAATACGAAAGACCACCAACCCCACCGAATGCCCTTGTAGAAGAAGAAATAGTATCCATTCTAGTGGAACAAACATTTGAAGATGACGAGGATCCACACCCATTCCTGGTGGATGAATAACAGAAGAAGGCTAAGCTACATTTGGAGCTCCCCGACCCCCATGGTTAAAACAAGTGGAAGACATTGGGCTGAATCATGAAGATTGCATAGTGGTGCAAAATTAGGCAATGCAAATCATAGAAGAAATGGTGCTGCAATCCAACTATTTCCAACACTTGGCACCGTGGCAACTAATCAGGACATCTGAACTTCAGTACAAGCCATATTTTGTAATTCTGGTTTATTATAATGCAAAGATTAGGAGAGTCACAAGGAAGATGCCCATATTCACGATGCAGTTCTAGCCAGAAGACTTACCACCAAAATCATAGAAAGTTTATATTTATCAACCAACTAGGTTATAAAAACTCTTAGAAACTTACCTAGACATGCTGAGCACATGGAACCAAGCACCCCTACATCTTCTTTATAACCCATGTTATGGTCCCGTTCCAAGGTGCAGATCATGGAAAGCATTCAACATCAAAGTACAAAATAATGCACAATCTAAGGAGTGGCTTAACTACCCATACATCGCACAGCCATAGGGAACACATTCAATTGCTTATATGATGGCCACTATACGCCACTAGATCCCTCGGTTGAACCCAATACAAGATGTTTTAGCATAGATGATGCGGAAGATTTTGGATATGATGCAGATTGTTCTCAAGACCTTCCAAAATACACAAGCACCACAAGTAGCTCTATCGGGTTTTACAAATGGTAATTATGATTTGGTGTACGACATGAGCATGACCCTAAGCATCAAAGTAGCTTATGCCTGACACACCCGTATTAAATATCTCCTAGCCTATTACAAACAAACCTTTGAAGATATGTTCACCACAAGCTTTTGGGAGTATCACTCTAAAGTGTTTGCACCGAAAGCAACACACTTGCTTCAATTATTTGCATGTGAGCAGGCTATGTATTCAAAGTACTATATGACACCACAGCCAAATATCCCAAGTGCCATCAATGGGGATGCATTGCAAGCTCATCTGGAAAAAGGATTAAGGCTCCAAGAACATGACTTGGCCACCAATGTCATCCAATATTATATTGGCCACACTACAAAACAGAGGTCTCTCAGGGGGGACATGTTGTGAAAGATGGATGGATACTCCAAGAAATGCTTCAAGAGTTGAGTTGTAGGCCCTTTTAGCTTTCCAATGACACTAAAGAATTGCCTATGTTCGTTGGAGATGATGTAAGTAATGATTGATCCAAAAAATAACTTCACAAGTCACAAGTCATCACAAACTTGCTATTTTGGTTCACACACCTGCTACTTCTTAAGCTCAGTACTCCTAGCACAATAGTAATTAGAAAAATTTCTTCTAGGGATATCTAAATAGTGTAAAGAGCAAATGATTCCAAGTGGAATCACTTAAAATGATTGACTATACATAGAGCAATCAATTTAGCAAGTGAAACATTACCCCCAACTTTTTAGGACATGTGTAGAGAATGACAAGTGATCACTTCGAGATGCTTTTCCCAATCGGCTGAATGAAATGTCTTCAAAATTTGTCACCATGTAGTAGACTTAGAGCTAATTCCAAGGAGACATAGAAGATTGAAAATTATGGAGTAATGACTGAGATATGAACAAGCCAAGATCATTGTTCTGAGTGACAATAACAGAGGGACCGATAGATATACTTACTAATGTATATGTATTATAAAACATGAATTTACAACATCATTGGCAAAGGAATAATGTCAAATGATTGTGAGGAGAGTGAGCAATGAATTGTGGTACTCAACCTCTACTAATGATCAAATGAATGGCTCTCTAAGGGAGTGTTATGGCCGCGATATTTCAAAGTTTTTTTATAGATGCTACCTTCAAATTTGAATTTGAATTCAAATTTGGCTCTTATTAAAAAGTGATCCCTTATTCTAGGAGATATTCTCTCTAAGTGAATTTGTAACTTCTCATTCTATCTAACTCCACGAGATTAGTGGATTTACAAGATTCTTCCAAGTCAATTGACTTTTACAAAAGATAAAAGATAAAAATCCATAAGCCATGGTTCATGTGAATCTTTAGAAGTTGCACATAAATTCTTCCAATGCCTAGCCAAGTGTGAAGGCTTGGCATTTGCACCAACAGCTCCCCCTCAAGCCAAACATCTTGGCTTGGTCTTCTTCATTAATCCTCTTGAATGTCCTTCAATCCAATCATAGCTTTAAACTTGCAAAGTTTTGTACCATCAAGTGCTTTGGTCAATTAGTCTGCACATTGCATATTAGTTGATACATATTCCAACTGAATTTCCTTGCTCAATAGCTTCTCTCTCACATAATGATAGTGGACCTCTATATGCTTGGTCCTAGCATGATAAGTAGGATTTGTTGCAAGATGTAAAGAACCCGTATTGTCTTAAAAAATCATTGGAGAGTTAGGATGTAATCCCAAGTCTACATATAGCAATCTAATCCATATGGCTTCTTGAATGGCATTGGCCAAATCTCTATATTCTACCTCTGTTGAGGATAAAGAAATAGTAGGCTGCTTCTTGGAAGACCATGAAATGGGCTTATCACCTAGAAAAGAGAGATAACATAAGGTACTCCTCCTATCATCCTTACACCTTGCCCAATCTGCATCTGAGTATATTTTGATGTCCAAATCTGAAGTACAAGGAAAGTATAAACCTTGATTTTGAGTACCCTTAAGGTACTTCAAAATTCTCTTGGCATGTTCCAAGTGAGATGCTCTAGGTTTGTGCATAAATTGACTTAAGACACTTACTCCATACTCAATACCAATCCTTGTCAATGTAGCATAGTTTAGGCTTCCAACTATGCTTTGGTATCTTGCAACATTCTCAAGCACATCACCTTCATGAGCACTTAATTTTTGGTTTACCTCCACAGGAGTGCTTGCTATCTTGGCATTCTCAAAGTGAAACTTCTTCAACATATCCTGCACATAGTTTCTTTGACTGATATAAATTCCAAAATTTGTATAGACTAATTCAAGTCCAAGAAAATACTTTAGTGATCCTAGATCACTAATTTTAAACTCCTGCATCAGTTTATTCTTGATCTGCTTGATGCCATTGGCATCATTACCTGTAAGTATCAACATACACATGTAGGTGGATAAGGTCTTCAGCCCATAAAATGTGCTATTAATTGCACCTATATTCAGCTATCTTGGTTCTATTTCTCTTAAATTGCCAAGTTTATTTTACCCTCAAGCCACAATTTGACTAATGTGGTTCATGTTCCCGAACTCATTAACTTATTTTTTGGTCCTATTGCCTTCTTTGCATAAAAGGGTCCTTTTTAGGGTGCAATAAGCATTGCTCCCTTATACTTACTTTCCACGTTCATGTTGAAGCAAGTCCAAGCTTGGTCAACACCAAGTGCACCCTCAGTCAAAAAACTTAATTTACCCTATCACTTTGGGGAACACTGCAGGAAATCTTGGAGTCTTATTGGAATCAGCAGAACTACTCTTGGTTGGCCTTCAATTTGGAGCAGGAGTGAGATTGAATAAAAAGAAAGCACGTCTCACAAACAAAAAACCTCAAGTGGAAAAGAACAAAAAAATACGCACATTGTCCAATGCCTTGCGAATCTCACTGTGTCCTTGCCTCCCAATCTCACACTATCTTATATCCACATCCACTCATAGTCTCAGCACATACATACCTTTCATGCATATACCCTCTCCCCACTTCCTTTCACTCACTTTCTTTTCTTCCTTCCCACACACAACCACACATGTATAATCCACACCCATGCACACACTCACTTTCTCCTTTCTCTCACACTCACATTTACTCTCTCTCACCCTCACTTACTCTCACCCTCACTTACTCTCACCCTCACTTACTCTCACACACACATACCCCTTCCATGCATACACCCCCCCATACGAATTCCTTTTCCCTTCCACTCTTCCTCTTCCCTCAATCTCTTTTATTTTCTCTTTTTCTCTCTTTCTCGTACGCCTTCACGAACACATGGATTCATACACACCACCCCCTCACACATATCCACACTTGCACTCTCGCACAATTTTATTGGCAAATCCCTGACTCATTCCCTCCATGGAGAACCCGAATACATTTCTTTCCCCCTTTTTCTCTCTCACTCGCTTTTGCTCCACCCTCTCGATCACTCTTGTGCACTTATGCATACATACACACATATGTAGTCACACATTCTCATGCACACTCTTACCTTCCCAACAGCCCCTCTCTCCCTCCTTACTTAAAATCCTATGTGCACTTCCTCACTTCACTCTTGCTTTTGCACTTGACCTTGTACACACCTACGCCTCTTTCCCCACTATTTTTCTTTCGCACATACACAACCCTTTACTTGTAGACCCACTCCTTGTCTTATCCTTACCTTTTCATTCACACTCACGTATCCGCACACACAAACACACACTCATATAGTTGCACACTGTTATTTTCACTCTCAGCCTTCAGGCACTCTCATTCATTAACATGCAAGTCAAACACACCACTCATTCATTCATAGGCTCCAATATCTAGATATTCACATACTTAAATTCACCTATTAACCATCAAGTGCATCATGAAGTGATTATACATGTGTGGATATCAAAGGCACAATGAATTGCAGCTCAGTTATCTATCAGTTGGTGCATGCTGATGCATTCCTAACCAATGCAATACTTACATACATAGTTCTTTAGGGATTCGATGCAGATAAACTTAGAATACTCAAAACAGACGCACCTTTGGTGTCCCATATAACTTCCGCAACAGAATAGAGCAAGATATTTACATGCTTTCAATAGTTATAAATCATAAGGTCCTTATTTACTCCATGTAAACATGTACATTTTGAGTACATTATGTTGTAACCGAAGATAGGGGATGACTTCAAGATGTACCCAAAACATCTATCACTTTTTAATACATATCAGTGAAATGAGCTCCTAGATTTATGAAAGATTTAAGTCCCTCCCTTGCTCCCATATCAAGAAAATTCCAAATGTATAACAATATTTGAATGTTCAGCTCGACAAGAAGTCCTTCCTTTGCACCTCATTGACCTCTCGATGTGCAACAATGAAAATTCTCTGCTGATCTCTTTTCCACAACAGAAGCCTAGTGTGTGTTTATTCTCTCAACTACAGAACAGCTCTCTCTCACTACCTCAGGAGGGTGACTCTCTATGCCTCAATCAAACCCTGCTGGTCTCTCTATGCTTCAGTCTACAGACTCTTTGGCTTAGACTAGCACTTTTTCCTAAAATCATCCAACCCCATCATTGGGGAAGGCATGCCACTTTTATAGAGTGGAAGAGGGGGGAAGGGTCAGACATCTTTTGACCACACGTGGGTTGCAAGGACTTTGGGTGCACGTGGGTGAGATAAGGGAAAGTGGTAGACAATGGCAGAGGAGAGTGGGTGTCAGAGTAGAGGAAGAGTGGGGGAAGGAGTGGTGGACACAGGATCTGACCAGGGCAGAGGGGAGTGGGGCATGTACAAAAGTGTGATGAAAACTAGAGAGAGAAAAGGGTCAGAGTACAGGAAGAGTCGGTCATATGTGACTTGGGGGCAGGTCCCTAGCTGGGACATAAATATCTTGCACATAGGTGATGGATCCTTTCCTAGTTGGGGTAATCCTTTCCTGCAACCCTTCCAGATCAATAGCCAGAGTCGGCTAATAGCCAACAGCAGAGGGGATCCTTCCCAGTAGGGCAAATGCTTCAGAGTTTCCCAATGTACACTTGAAAATGTTGTCAATATAGAGCAACACATCCTCCTCCTCTACTTCACGAAAATGTTCTGTAGCTGTCTAGCTAGTCATTTGTCATAGACAAGAGCACATTTTCTCTCTAACTGGTTCTCCTCCTCCCCTGGCCTCACAGGAAGATTAGAATACTCAAAAGCTGATGCATGCATTTCCAGAAGCCCCTTCGTTTTTGTTTTTGCAGTCAAAGAAGAGCTAAATAGTTCTATTGTGGTATGGCTGATATAATAATAAGAGGCAATCATCCCTTAGTTCAAAGGTGAGAGACCCATATCATCCTCGATAGCAATGCATTTGCTTGTTTCTAAATCAGCAAGGGTGCTCTCCATAAGTTCTGAGAGATGATGAGATAGCTGCCTATGGCTTGTGCCCTGAAGATTGTAATAATTAGGATTCTGAGTGAGCCTACGATACATGAACGTCCAAGTCAGGTAATTCACAGCATCTTGTTCGTTCTCAATTGTACGCACTACTATCTCTGCATTCAACTTCTAAATCCCTCTTGGGGTGTTGTACCACCAATACAAATACTTCCCTCCAAGAAACTCTGATTCAAGCCCACTGCAAGGGCATGCTTTACCCACTCGGATCCCCCATCCTCTTTGTTCTACAACAGCCAATTTTCTAGCACATGAGGAAGAGAACCCCCCTTATTGAAGATCTACTCTTCCCCCCCTTGTTGTTGGCTGCTCTGAGTCAGTCCCCACTAGCCACCTATGTTCCCTTCTTGTGACACCTGCATTTACCCAAAAAAAACCACACAGAAAAAACAAGCCTTGCTTCTTACCTTAATGCGGTCCTTCAAAACATTTCAAGAGATGTGATATACATGATCTTGCCATTCCTTGCTTTCCACAGTTGATTGTTCCCTTCTTTTGTCAGCAGTACACCCTCCTGCTTCCTAGAGCATTCAGAATTGTGCCCTCTCTCCCTTTTCGCCATCAAACAACCTTCACTCCTTCGATCCTCCTCCCTCCTGCTGTTTTTTGCTACTTATCTTGCATATCCTGAACATATGATATCCCTTGTGCATTGCTCGCAGCTCTTTTTTGTATCAAGGCTTCCATCGGCATAAGAAGTGGATGATGCAATTGGTATGTCATCTCCATCCATCATAGAAGGTATCACACAAAATTTCATGTAACTAGTATTGCTCGTCTTTGTCAAAACTGGTTTCCCAGGGTTATGCCTGCATATGAAGTGAAAAGCAAAAGTATTCCCTCATCTGCTATCCAAAAACTGTGCTAAAACTCACCCATCCATTCTTCAAATCTCCTTTCTCTTTTGAATCTATCCACTCAATCAAAACTTTTTCTAATCATTTTGCTCTAACATCCATGGATTCATAAACTATCAGCGCCTCTTCAACTACTCTTGGGTGATGTAAATCAAAGTCTCTAGACAAAGTTCCATTGATAATTGCTCAATAGGTTCATCTCCATCCGATTCACAAATCACCATGCTAATATTGATGAAATCTTCAACCATGTTCTCTCCTAAACCAATACGAGATGGGACCTGCCCCCCAACAGTGACCGCCTCCCTTCGTGCTCGTATCTTCCTGATCTGCACACCTCCTTTCTAACTACCCATGGACAAGATACCACCCCCTTCCTTCTCCTTTCCCTGTCATCACCTACACCTTCTGCACAAAGAACCAGACCTCTCTATGTACCTGCCTTCACATACTGCAGATGTCCCTTGTTATTGACCATACAACGAGCAAAAAACTTCGATTCCCATGAGGGTGGTTGGAGCAGTTGATCTCCCAAAATAATTATACGGAAATGCTTCTCGTCCATGAGCACACGAAAGCTCAATACTTCTTAGAAATCCCCTTCTATAGAATTTCTAATCAGCTGTGTAGGGCCCCTCCTTTGTGACCTTCTCGGAACCAAAAAAAATTGAGGAAGAACCCTGATAGACGTATATCACTGTGCTTTTCAAGATGCTTTCCCCGCTTGGAGGAAACCTAGAACAACCATGTCTCACTCTCTCCTCCGAGAACTTATGCTCCTGCTTAGGTTCCCTCAGAAAAAAAAACCTACGAACATTGACCGTTGCCTCCTTTTCCTATGTGTTCTCCTCTTTCGATCAAGAATGCTAGTCCTCTCCAGTTCTACTCTGTACCTGCTCAGACACGTAGAGAAATAAGAAGGGATATCATCAGAGAATGATGCATCCCTCCTCTCTGTTCCCGTCGACACCTGCCTGGACAATAGGTGTAGAGCCTCCTCCCCGCATTGCTACCTGCACAGATGTCAAGAACAAAGAATTGCGGGGAGCGAAAAAATGTGTGAGAGCCCCCCCCTTGTAGTCATCAGCCAGAAAAATGAAGACACCCTGAAACTCCTGCCTGCCCTCTCCATGCATGCCAGGAGAGGCTGACATGGCCCGCAAGTGAGGGAGGGACAGAGTACAATCCCCCGTTACTCCCAATCTCTTTCAAAGTTGAGCAATAAAACTCCTCTTTCACACTCTGACACATGCCGACATAGGGTAGTGGGGAAGTAAGGTTGTAGGGCAACATTATTTTTTCTTCTTTTCTTCCAATTTTTTCGTAAGATTCTTTTTTCTCCAACAAAGAATAATAAGGGCAGTCCTTCCTTAAGACATCGTGAATCCACAAACACCTGGAAGTTGAGGTTCTCAGAGGGTGAAAATGGGCTTCAGTTCATAAATTTAATCGAGAATAAGTGCTCCATGATCCTTTTTTTGATGGCATATCTAAGGGTAACATATCCCCCCACACTTAAGTTCTTTCTCATCCCTTCTCCTACTCATAACCACACAAGCACTTATATTGGTAGCCATGTTATATTTTCACACCATCTTGAAATGCAACCATATACTCAAACACTCTTGGATCCTTTTTGATACGCATCTAATTACCACAATACAAATTCAAAATGCCTGCATATCATAATCAACACATACATCCATTCATCGACTCACAAACACACATGTACCTTCACATTCTCATGCTCACACATGCACCCTCCTATTGCAAATCTTGCACTCAAGAACCTCTCCATGCTAACAAATGCACACACCCAATGAACGTCAATACAACCATCAGCAATTCTCTAATTATTTAAAAAACATTTTTGACAACTTTATTTTCATATTCAACATGCTACTAGACTGCCTAATCCACACAACCTTCTTGTGTAACATACTCCCCTCTTCTTGCTTGCGATGTCGTCCTCGACGAGCGACTTGTAACTTTGTTCCACCTGTCACTTATTCGAATGGTTAAAGTTTTTCATAGAGATATGTAAAACACAACCATTCAATCAATCAAGAGATAAGACCCGAAAAGCCACAAACATATCGATATCATGCTCTCTTCTCATGCACAATCATCATGCATATTTTTCTTCATTCGGTTATTGTTTTATTCTTCCAATCATGTCCACAATCACATGCATCGATACACTCACATAACACATTCATTACACTTCTGATCACATTCTTTCTTACATGCTCATGCATCATTCGTTTCCTTCCCATATAATGCTCTTATGCAATAAAACCAAAGTAATGCAATGTATGCATGTCTTATTCCAAAACATGATTCTAATCGATGACAACAATTTTTTTGCATTTGACTAAAATATGATTTCAAGATAAAGACACGATGTTGCCCTTGGTGAAGTAATGAATCTTTTTCTTCTTCTTCTTCTTTTTTTTTTTCCAAAACAAATTCCTTACCTTGCTTACCTTGTTGAAAACCTTCTTGATTTCCTTTTCTTTCTTATCTGCTCACTCATCAAAAGATGTTAGACCAAAAATATGCAATAATAGAAAAGAAAAACAAAAAAAACCCAAAATGTCACATAATCATATCGCACATAAAGATTTCGCAGGCTATGTACACACAAGCAACATTGAGATTTCCTAAAGTGTGGCCTTACCTCATATCCCAAAAAACAGATCATCAACAGATGAAGCGAGACATGAATAAAGAATTTTTAAGAAACAAATACAACACTACTGACCTCTGGAACAAATTTGCTGATAAAATGAGAACAAACCGAATCTAAAAAATGGATTACGAACCAACCACTCATACATATAATACTTATACCTTTCGTTGGTATTAGCGTTGAGCAGATCGATCTATCAGCTATCATCATCCCGTCCCACCAAACACGTGCATGCAAAAAACACACCCTTCTAGGCGATCGTCGGCCGCCTCCTCTCTATGTCTCCCCCTCAGGAGTGAGAATATTTCTTCATTATTTTTTCTTTTCTTTTGTGTTTATTTTTAATTCACGAGTTGGCTTATGTTGCAATTGGATGCGACTCGTGGCCCTGACCACCCGATCAGGTTGGCTCCACCCGTCTACCAATACAACATAGCATGCAACGACATATATACATGATATATACACATATATACGTGCTAGCCCATAGCGAAGCTGGGTGCGGTTCGTGGTCTTGACCGCCCGGCCGAGATGGTCCCACTTACCTACCAACCCGCTATCGCGTGAAGCACCAAAACAGATATACACATAGTCGTCTTGGCCTATGATGAAACTAGCGTCGGCTCGCGGTCCTGACCACCCGACTAGGAAGATTCTGCCCACCTACTAGCCCATCATAGTGCATAGGCACACATACATATATACACACGCTTTTGCTTGTACTACTTGTTTTTTTTTTCATCTCCCATGTCTTGAGAGTTAGGGAGAGGCAGAAAAGAGCATCACCCAACCCAACCCACACATCATGCACCCAAAAGTACAAAAAATACAAAAAACACCCATGAAAGCCGATAGGTCGATCTTCTTTTACCATTACCTACTAAGATATAAAGATTATATGATACAATTGATTAATCGCAATCACACTTACCAATCCGAATTATTCTCATCTTATTTTGAAGTTCTTTCCTAAGGTGGCAATGTTATATAAGATAGCTCAAAAAGTCTCTACTCAGCCTTGTTTCATAGTTGGTGAACAATGTTCTCCAGGAGGTGAGTCAGGCTCCGCTGGAGGAGCCTCATCGTCGCTATGAATTACTAGCATATCAGCCCAATCCCAACCGATGCCATTTTCCTCATTGGGCATTTCTCGAGTGGAGTCAAAATAATAATATCTACACTTGTGCATCCCGCGCATTCAAGCAAATATCTTTCGAACCATGGAATGTGAAAGATAATATCTATGTCTTGGTTTAGAAAACATACCAACCAATGAGCTTCTTCTACATCATACTCCGTTTCTAAGTTCTCGACATCTATGTCCATACTGGCTAGAGCCTGATCTGAAAAATATACCACGAGGCTGTACAAATACATCTAGGTTATGTGATCTGCCATCTGTCACTTTGTTTCTAATATCCCTAAGCATCAACAATTTCTTTTTTAGTGAAATAGAAAGAAATAATGCTTAATTTAAAAGAAAAAAACAAGACTAATATGCATATATGTGCAAATCCCCCCCACTCGCACCCTATTTCTTCATTTTCTGCCTATCACCCCTTTTTTTCCCAATAACCTCATCTGCTAACTGAAATATGGTTTGACACGAAGTAAGTTGATTTTCACTGGAGCGCATTCCTTGTCTACGTCCTGTATTTGTATTGAACTGTTTGAGTTTACTTCCACCACTTTGAATGGTCCCACCCATCTTGTTTGCAATTTCCCAGGAAACTTGTAGTACTTGTTATGGTAAACTAACACTATATCACCTTTTTGAATTGCATAGGTTTTGAGCTTCTTATCATGCTTGTCTTTTCGTCTTCTCTGAATGGCCTCTAAGCTTTGTTGCGCAAGCAGTCTCTTTTCCTCTAATTTGACCAATTGGATGTATCTTTCCTTCAATGATTCTTCCTTTCCCAGCCTGACCTCGATGGCCACCCTCTGTGTTGGAATTTCTTTTTCAATGGGAAAAATGGCCTCCTCGCCGTATACTAGTGAGAATGGAGTGTTCTTTGTCGTCACTCGATAGGACGTTCGATACGCCCACAAGGCCTCTAAAATTCACTCATCCCAATCTCGTCTATGAGCCGCCACCGTCTTTGTCAAAATCCGTTCCACAATCTTGCTGGTGACCTCCACTTGTCCATTCGCTCTCGGATAGTATGGAGTGCTCTTTCGGTGTTTGATCGTATATAGCTCCATCAACTCCTCGATCAATTCATTAGCGAAATGTGTTCCTCTATCACTTACTATCTCCAGGGGACATCTGAATCGTGTGATATCTGTTCATACAGGAACTTGGCTACATCGATAGCTCGATCGGCCTTCAAAGCCTCTGCTTCTACCCACTTGGTGACGTAATCTGCGCAAACCAAGATATATCTATTAGACCTATGTCTGGAAGGAGGTTCAATGGGTCCCACAAAGTCAATTCCCCATTTCTCGAAAGGCTTGAGAGCTAGCACTAGGGTAAGAGGAGCTGCATGCACCCTTGTCAATTTACCCATCCTTTGGCATTCGTCACATTTCTTGCAATAGGTGTGACAATCTTTGAACAACATGGGCCACCAGTATGCAGCCAATAAGGCTTTTATTGGCCGTGAGTTCACCCACAAAATGTCCACTGCAAGGTTCATCATGTAACGCCCTTAGAACTATGGCTGCTTCTTCTTCCTCTAAACACCTTCAATAAATGCTCTCATGAACAAATATCGGTAGAGTTGTCCCCCAATGACGCTATGGTGTTTTGCAAGTGCTAACAATTTCTGCTTATCTCTCTTGCTCACTTCTGATGGATACTTGGCTGTGCATACAAAGTTTACTAAGTCGGCATACGAAGGTACTTGAACATCAACCTGAAACAAATGACCATCAAGAAGGTCATTGGGCACACCAGAGATTGATTCTTCATTAACAACTCGAGATAAATGATCTGCGAGCATGTGCGATTTCCCTGGTTTAGTCACGACCGTAAATTGAAATTCTTGCAGAAGTAACATCCATCTCATCAATCGTCCTGATAACTCGGGTTTGTTTTAATGATATAATTTAAGGCTTCATGATCCACATAAAATGTGAAGTGCTTGCCCATCAAATAGTGTCGATACTTGTTTACTGCAAAGACCATTGATAAACATTCCTTTTCTGTAGTTGTGTAGTTCCTCTCGGCACTGTTCAGGTTTCGACTTGCATAATAAATTGGATGATCCAACTTCTTTTCATTGGCTTGACAAAGCACTACCCCGACTGCGGTATGGGATGCATCCGTATGCACATGAAACTCTTTCGTCCAATCAGGTGCTACCAAAATTGGGGCATTTACCAACTTCTCTTTTATAGAGTTAAATGCAGCTTGACATTCTCCGGTCCATCGATACTGCTGATCTTTCCTTAGAAGATTTGTCAATGGTGCGGCTATGGAGGCGAAGTTTAATATAAACCGCCGGTAATAGTTGGCATGTCCCAAGAATCCCTTGAGTTGCCGCAGGTTGTGAGGGGGTGGGAGTCGCCCAATTTTTTCCACTTTATCCTCATCAACCGAGATCCCTTTTTCGGAAATAACATGTCCCAAGAGCAATCCTCTTCATACTCCAAACGTACACTTTTCAGGGTTTAATGCGATGCCTTTTTCAATGCTTCTTCTTAAAATAGCTTCGATTCTCTCCATCATGTTTTCATCGTCGCCTCTAATTGCAAAGTCATCGAGGAATATCTCCATCCAATCCTTTAAATAGTCTTGATATGTAGCTATCATTTCCCTCTGAAATGTGGCCGATGCATTGCATAATCCAAATGGCATAACACGATATGCATACATACCCCATTCCGTGGTGAAAGTAGTTTTTGATTGATCCTCTTCATGGATCTTGATCTGGTTATACCCACTGAAACCATCTAAAAATGAGTACAATTTATGGCCAACTACTCTGTCCAAGATTTGATCAGTAAACGGCAAAGGGAAGTGATCCTTTTTTGTGCGCTCGTTCAACTTTCGATAATCTATGCAAATGCAGACTTTTTTATTTTTTTTCGGAACAACTACAATTGGTGATACCCATTTGCTGGATGCGATGGGATATATGAATCATGCTTCCAACAACTTAGTCAATTCCAGCTTGACCAATTCCGAGTAGACTGGATTTGTCTGCCTAAGTCGTTGACATATTGGTCTGGCGCCTTCTTCCAAGTCTATATGATGCTGGCAAATTCGGGGATCAATTCCTCTCAGATCACTGTATGACCATGCAAAAGCCATACTGTAATTCTTCAGTTCTAATTTGATTCTTTCCCACACATCATTTGGTAACTCCGATCCGATGCTTAAGAACTTTTCTGCGAAAACTTCCCACTTTTCCACATTATCTTCTCTCAAATATCCCTAACCTCTTGATATTGCTTTGATCGGAAAATGCTCCCCGATCATACTTGTATGGTTCACCAATAAATCATTCATTTGTTCTTTTTCAATTGGACTCAATTTCCTTAGTTCCGCTTTTGCGATCCTTTCCTGCGCCTGGGGTTCCCTTTTTGTCACTACCTCTGACTCTTGACATCTCTTTTGGAGCTCTTCTTCCAAAACCCTAACTTGTTCTCTTAATCGCCTTACCTCCATATTAGATGAAACTACTTTGGAACTTGATTATTTTTCTGAAGTCCATATTTCCAAGGAATTGGTAGCTTTGCCTTCCCCTGAGTCTATGTTCATCATGTAACAATCAAGTTGACTTGTGCGTGTCAACCATCCAAGCAATTCTTGGTCCGAATCATCCTTGTAAGCTAATGGGTTCTTATACTCTCCCATTTTCGTGCTTTGGAATTTGAATAATTGCAAATTGAACCCATCCTGAAGCAGATCCTTGTAGGGCTCAGCATTCAGGGCAAACCTTACTCATGCTTTTTCTTGCTTCGCTTTCTCCTTTGTTTTTTTCTCTAATTCCTCCTCTGTTGTTGGCCTCTTGTCACTTGAGTTTGAGGAAACTTGGATTTGCACGCGATCAGACTTTGGCCCGATTGTAATGAACCCAGTGTGCCAGTCATGCACACATTTGGCTTGCACAAGCCATGGCCGTCCAAGTAGGATTGAGAAGGTCGCTTCTGAAGTCCTCGGTCTGACTATCAAGTAATCGACACTAAACTCTAATCCTCCAACCACTGTGCTCACATTCTTCAAAAGACCAGCTGGTTTCACTTGAGTTTGGTCCACCATCCTTAGGGACATTGGAGTTTCCTCCATGTGGGTTAGGCCGAGAGCCTTCATCATATATTCTGTCATTAAGTTGACTGCTGCCCCGCTATCCAATTGAGCACCTTGGACTGCATATCCCTTAATTTCAACGACCACAGAAGGAGCATTTGAATCGATCTAGGTTGTGATGCTCTGAATAAATCCTTGGACATCTTTTTCCTATCTCTTCTTATCTCGAGCTTTCCTCGGTTTCTTGATATATTCGTTATAAAACTGCTTCCTATATGTCGGGGAACATCTTAGCAAGGTGCCAATGTCCAAAGTAACTTCTGTTTCGGCCAACATTTGCACAATGTCAATTTCCTCTGTGCTTTTCCTTTTGTTACGACATTTTGTGGTCTTTAATCTCTTTGGGAATGGGGCAATGCCTGGCATGAACTTCTTTGTCACCAGCGGAAGTATTTCAATTTCATTTCCGTCTTCAAATTCTCGTTGCTCAACAAGTCCCTCCACTTTCTCTTCTACCTCCCTATGCTTGGGTGCCTTTTCTTTATCAGCATTTTCACTACTTTTTCCACATCCTTCTTCACATATTCTTGGGTCCTTGTGACCACTGCCACAATAGGATCTTTTCATGCACCCTTGCTTGGGTTAGCTTCTACAAAGTGCATGGAAGAATTGGGTCCTTCTTCCTAAACACCACTTCTATTGTAGGAATTTGTTCTTGTACTCTAGGAGTGGGATGCGCTTGGGTCTCAACATACTTCGAGGATTCTACTGGCCCTTTTCCCTTGCCACTGTTGGCTTTCTTTTTTGGACATTCTTCATCAAAGTGGCCCTCTCCACTGCAGTACCTGCACATTGGAGTGTAATCAACAGCTTTCTTTTCATTTGGGCATCTAGTTTGAGTATGTCCAAAACCATGGCATCTCCAACATTGAATTGGACCAGTTCCCCTTCCTTGGGCCTGTGTTGCCCTTCCAGGATAGCCATCATCCTGACCTTGAGCACCATGCCCATAAGTCTGTCTGGTTTCCCAACGAGGTATGGGTGGGATGCTTTGAGCCAGCAGTCCTGTGTAAGGACGCCTTTGGGTGTTTTCCGATTGTAGGGTCCGTTCTTCATAAGCCCTTTTATGATAACATTGGTCTTCTGTATGGTTCGGCCTACTACAAAAAGTGCAAAACCGTCTAGGTGGTGGTCTATCCACAAACACTCTTGAAACTGTGGGGCATTCCAAAGCTAGATGACCATAGCCATGGCACTTCCCACACCATGTGTTGGACCTAAACACGCCCTGATTAGGGTCCGATGTTGTCTCATGTTTCACAGTGTATGTCTCTTGGGTGAGCGTGGCAGCTTTTACTGCTTGAGTTACCAACTCTAATATTCGCTCCTTTGTCAATGCGGGTTTAACCTTGCCTGGTGTATTGGTCGCAGCTACAAAAGGCTGGAGTGGTCAATGTAGGGCTTCCCTGGCCAAGATTTCTTACTAGTGTGCTTGCTAGTCCTTCTGTTGGCTTGTATAGGAGCTCTATCCTCCTCTGCTGACCCAATTGTACTTCCTCCCATACCCTAGCCTGCTCTTTGGCAGCTATCAAATTGGCGGGCCGTGTAAGGCTTATATGTTGTGCCGTGGGATCCCTTAATCCTACGAGAAACCTCCTCTTTAGTGTTTCATCATTTGGGGCATTTACACCCATCTTCCTTACCAACGTCTCCATTCTTTGGATGTAATGGTATATGCTTTCATTTACTCCTTGCTGCAAATAGTCCATTTGTTGGGCAAGGCGGTCTTGGAACTCTTGTCTTCGGAATTTTGCCAAAAAGGCATCTTTTAACATTTGATATGTCCCTCTCTCTTGAGATGTCAAATTCCCATACCAGTTTGCTGCCTCGTCTCGAAGGGTTGCTGGAAAAATTCTTAATCTCTGCCCTTGGTCTACGACTTCATTTGCCTCGCAAGTCACTTCAAAAAGCTGAATGAAATTGTCTGGGTCCTCATCCCAGAGGCCTCAGAATCTTGGGAAGTCTCCTAGATGTACCGGAATGTGGTAATCCATTTCAAACAAAGGGGTGATATCAATGTCACTTCTTTCCCAGAAGTTCAGAGCCCTCGGTTTCAAGACTCCCTCGAGTCTCCTTATCTGAGCGGCTACTCTTCTCCTATAATACGTTCTTTCCTCTAATTCCTTCTGACTACTTGAAGATGTCTCATATGATTCCTGCTGATAGGCTCCTAATGCCCAAGGAAAAGATGATTACACTAGACTTTATTTTGTTCAAATCCCTCGCAATCAGTCTACTTGGATTACCTAGAGCCCACAACTATCTCGAAATGGATTTTTCTTATCGCTATGCACTAGCTCATATACTTCCCGGCAAACGCACCAAAATGTTTGGGGTCTCGAGCCCGTAAAATGTGCAAATAATTGCACCATTATTCAGCTATCTTGATTCTATATCTCTTAAATTGCCGAAGCCTGTTTTACCCTTAAGCCACGACTATGCCTGATTTGGCCCACCTTTTCGACCCCTAGTAGGATCCCTCTATTCTCCTTAGCCCAAGTCTTCTCACTTCCTTCTTTCCGATCTCTCAACCCTTCTCTTCTTCCTTCTATTGAACACAATCTTTCACATACTTCACACCATGCTCACTCTCTCACACTCTCCTTTCTATCACTATCTCACTCACACCTCTCTTACACCCAAACATACCTGCACTTAGACACACATACACACATCTTTCCTTCACTTCCACTCCCTTGTTTCTCTCTCTTTTGCACTTTTTTCTCACTTATACTCTCATTCTCTTCCCTTTTCACATACACGTACTCACACACTCTCTCTTTCCCTCTCACTTATTCTTGTGCATACACACCCGCTTAAATGCTCACAACACACACACGCCCTCATCATGCACGTATGCATACACCCCACACTCCATTTCTCACATACACTTCCATAGGCTCATGCCCTCGACTTTTCCCCCTCACATATGCACAGACACGTATCTCTATTGCCTTATACATATTAACACCTTTCCTCCCAAAGCCCCACACCCACTTTCTCTTACTCTCTTTCTTTTCTACCTCTACCCAAACACACTCCCTCACCTTCACACCTCCACCTACGCTCTCTTACCATAAGAGGAAGAAAAGAATGAACTAAAACCCCTGTTCCCAATACTTCAGGTAATGAAGGGAAAACAACGCGAGAGCTGTCCCTTAGTTATCATGGCATGAGTGTGTTTTTTTTTTTTTTGAGACCATGGCGATGAATGTATTATGATTGCACGAATTGGTATGCATACACAACCATATCAAACTATCTCCTATATGTTATTTTCTTGTTTATTCATTAGCCCCGGTGGAATCTTAACTCGTTCTCAAGTTCTACGCAAAACACGATGGTCAAGTTCAAGCCAAGTAGGTCGGAAATTTGCAGAGGATGGAGTAACATTCTATCGAACTGAAGGCGTCACCATAACAAATTGGATGATTTGTTTTCATATATTCTAATACAAAGAAAGAGCTTTGCCAGCGCCTGTTCTTACAAAGCAATAATAGAAGAAAATGCCTTTGTCTTCATCACAGCATTGTGCAAGTAGAGACATGGGATTCCAATGCATATGGTTAGATAAGTCTACCTTCAATTACCTCGTTGAAGACACATAATACTAGGTCATGCATACGGAAGTCCGCCACGGGCATTTTATTCATGAACATAACGCAACTCACGGATGTAAACCTCAAGATTCCAAGAACAGATTGAACATTCCAGCACGTCCTAAGGTGACTGTAATTGCGTATCTGCTACAAGCTTCTCCTACCGTTTTGTAAGGTTCTGTGCATAATGTACAGATCACGGTAAGAAACAACAAAAAAATTATTTCTCCCTTGAGGCGACCAGTATTGGTTTCAGCTTTTCTCCAAGTTAATCTTACAATCGGTTGCAAGATCAAGACGAGGGCTGCAGCATCTCCGAGCGTGACCACGAATCAGTGTCAGAACAAGAAGGTCTGCTGCATGATTATTATCGAGACGATGATAATCGAAGGGGAAGAAACATGTAGTGTGGTGTTAGCTAAATGATGATTCTAGCATATCTCCTAGCAAGGGCTCACGTTTGGAAGTGGTGACATATAGAGAGCAATCATCGGCGCTAATCATGTTCACAGTCATCTCTCCCTAAGGTACAAGCATGCCAAAAATCAGGATGATGGAGGAAATACCTAGTGGGAGGCCATTGACCTGAGTCTCGTGCACCTAGACAGTTATCCTCTTCTAGAGTAGCCAGCGATGGTGACCTCGGCTTCTGAGTATTCAAGCTCTCTGTAAAGCTTTCCTTCCCCCCCGCTCTTGACGATGTCTCACCCCCAATCCACCTGATAGACTGAAGCTGCATACGAAGGCGCTCCCCTTCTGACAGGGCCAAGGCCTTGTCGGTAACGTTTTTTGGAGTCGTAGCAGCAGCACGCTTCCCCCTTTCAGCTTCCAAAAAAAACAGCCTTCCCTTTGAGTGCCTTCTGAATGCGTTTGCCCCCCTTTTCCGTTTCTCTTCTCAGAGCAGTCACAACCACTCCCAGACGAAAGCCTCCACTTCAATAAATGGGAAAATGGCAAAAAAACCGCCTCTACCCCCACTTTTCGCAAGCATCTAATACAATATGCCAAAAAAACTGAATTTGGATGAACATGTGATCTGTTCTTGGCTCTTTTCAGAAAGAGAGAACCAATGTGCTGTCTCTAGCTTATTGCTCAACACCCATTCGATTCCTATTCGAATCTTTACCTTGGAGTTTTACTTCTCAATTTGTCAACAGGCAATGAGTAGGACGTAGAACCTCCTTGAGAACATCTTTATGCTATCTCTATCTTTCCTATTACTTTTCTTTTCAGCGAAAAACAAGAACCACTCCTTTTTGTCATCGCGTTCAATCAGTGTGCATTGACTACCCTTTGATCGCTGGTGGCATCCCTTCCATTGACCTGCTTTTACCTATCATCTGAGGAGTTTAATTGCATAGATGATCCAAACTTTTGCACACTCACCTGTAACACACCACAAAGTAAGGCCCATACTTCATTCCGCCTCTCCCTATTCATCTTGACCAGCTGAGATGAACCATAAGCTCCAGAAAATTGACTGTTACAGTGGTTAGATACGCATATAGAAGCCAAACATATGCACAGAGCTCCTCGAACTCGTAGGAGGGGAACTCTAGAAGATGAAGGGAATTTTCTAGGTCTGCCACGGACTAGGAAGAATATCCGAGGACTGCCTTCCAAAAATGACTCTAGAAGCGGTTTTTCCCCAATCCCAATAGGCACTTTCCCTTGAGCAAGAAGTAGCCATGTAGTTTGCAAATACCTTTCATCCCATTGATTAACTCTGCAAGTACCTGAAATCAAATGTATTTTCCTGCCAAATAGAACCACATTAGTGCATCAAAACCAACCATTTTCTGAGCTAACATACTTCCCTCTTCTTAATTGCGAAGTCGTCCTCGACGAGCCACTCCTGCTGCAATGAAATCCAAACAACCATGAACGTGTCAATTTCCAATTGGTTCACATACCTTTCCATCGAGCCGCCATTCCACTGAACCTGCACTCATCGAAGCTATTAGTGCTAAAAAAAATCACTCATGAATACATACAAATTAGTCACTTCCAAAATGATCCAAGAACATGCACATACATGAAATTCCATTTCAGCCATGCATCAATTTGCTCATACATTCCATTATGAAAATGGGCTCAACCAAGATAACACATGCATACCTTTCCATATTTTACACATGCAACTACCATTGCGAAAAAACAGAACGGAAATACCGAAATAACAAAAACAACTGAAATGAATTCAATCGGATATGCAACAATACCCAAAATGCACACTCCATTATTGCATCTACTACTCGCTATGGACAATCATTTCATGACTAGACATTCCCGAAGAATCCCCATCGTCGTCCTACAAAAATCATCGAAACTCGAGTGCAAGTCAAGACATACATCAGAACCCTGGAGTGTCCCACACACTAGAAAAACCCTCAGATAGAGCACACAAGTTATAAAGCACTACCGTTGCATCACCTCGCTAAAGCCTCATCCATAAATACATATAGAGTCTCCGTGCCTTCAAGAATGTTGATTCAAAGTGAGCTGATCTGTCGCAAGCCAACACATATCAATCACACAAGCAAATAACGTTCCCTTCCAGGCGATCATCGCCCTCTCCTCTCTCTCTCTCCCCCTCAGGAGTGGGGAATAACTTCATATGAAAATTTTATTGTAATCACACGTTGGCCTACATTGACACTGGATGCGATTCGTGGACCTGACCACCCGATCAGGTTGATTCCACCCATCTACCAACGCAATGCAGCGCACAACACACAAACACACAATGATAACACATAACATATATCAGCTAGCCCATAACGAAACTGGATACAGCTCGTGGTCGTGACTACCCAGCCACGATGGCTCCACCTACCTACCAACCCGTTATGGCGCGTAGCTAAGACACAGACATATACATCCCAAGCCTATGGCGAAACTAGCTGCGGCTCGTGGTCCTAACCACCCGGCGAGGATAAATCCATCCACCTACTAGCCCACCATAGCGCATTGGTACGATCACACAACACACTTTCTTTTTCTTTTCTTTTCTTTTCTTTGTTTTTTTTTTTCATAGTTAATTAGTTCACCCAAGTCCTGAGAATTAGGGAGAGGAAGAAAGGGACTTTTCCCACCGTTCCCACACATACATGCAAAACAGATACACACTAGCCTTTGACAGATCAACCACCTCTTCACTTCATTCTCTCAACTACAGACACTACATATGTATTCATCGAGTTAACTTTTCACTAGGTAACTACAGCCAGCTATGCCTTATTCCCTCGTATACCTATCCCTAGGTGTCCTAGAATGTGAGTCCCCGAAATGTCTCATGTAGTCTCACATCGTACTCGAATCCCGACAACTTCCCTAAGGCGAGTCAGGCTCAATTTCGGGAGCTCCGTCATCACTTCCTAGCGTTAGCACATCTGCCCAAGCCCACGTGATATCGTTTTCCTCGTTAGGCATTTCCCTCGAAGGATCAAAATAGTAGTATCGATCTCCTGCCCATCCCACATGTTGAACTAGGTACTCCTCAAAACACTCAATATAAAATGCAACACCCAAATCCTGGTTTATAAAGCATACCAGCCAATGCGCTTCCTCAACATCGTATTCCGTATCAAAGTCGTCGACATCTATGTCCATGCGAGCGAACGTTTGGCCCGAGAAATATATCCTTAGCTCGTACAAGTAGAGTTGTGTTATCTGATCTGCCATTTTGGTTACTTAGCTCCTAACAGTCTCTGCGCAACACAAGAAAAATAATTAGAAGTCCAAAGCTTCTAGAGCTAACAAGGAAGAATATTTATGACACACAAATCATAGCTTACATATGCGCATATATATATAATACTATACATGTATGTACAAGTAGTCTACTTCGTCATTTCGTTTGGATCTCGTCTGGCTTCTCCCGTCCCAATATCACTTGAAATATGGTTTAACTCGAAGCGCGTTAACCTTCACGGGAGCATATTCTTCTCCTAAATCTTGAATTTGCATGGAACCATTACAGTTGAGTTCCACCACCTTAAACGGTCCTGCCCATCTTGTCTGCAACTTCCCCGGGAATTTATAATAATTACTATCGTAAACTAGCACCAAATCCCCTTCTTGAATCACATAGGTTTTGAGATTCTTGTCATGCCTTTCCTTACGTCTCTTCTGAATAGCTTCCAAACTTTGTTGTGCGATGAGTCTCTTTTCTTCCAGCTTGACCAATTGTATGTACCTCTCCTTTAATGACTCTTCCTCACCCAACCTGGCTTCGATGGCTACTCTTAATGTCGGCACTTCTTTTTCGATAGGGAAGATGGCTTCCTCGCCATATACTAGAGAGAACGGAGTACTCTTTGTCGTCACTCGGTAGGATGTTCGATATGCCCATAAAGCTTCCAGAAGTCTCTCATCCCAGTCTCTCCTATGCACAGCGACTGTCTTTGTCAGAATCTGTTCAAGGATTTTGTTGGTGACCTCCACTTGTCCATTTGCCCTAGGATAATATGGAGTGCTTTTTCTATGTTTGATCTTATAGAGTTCCATTAATTCTTCAATCAATTCGTTGACAAAATGTGTCCCTCTATCACTCACTATTTCCAACGGGCATCCGAATCGAGTGATAATTTGTTCATACAGAAATTTAGCAACATCAATAGCTCGGTCAGTCTTCAGAGCTTTGGCTTCTACCCACTTGGTAACATAGTCAGTACAGACCAAGATATACCTATTGGATCTTCGTCGTGAGGGAGGATCAATAGGCCCCACAAAATCAATTCCCCATTTCTCAAACGGCTTAAGAGCCAACACCGGCGTAAGAGGAGCAGCATGTGATAATGTGGGTTTTCCCATTCGTTGGCATTTGTCACATTTCTTACACTATGTGTGTGAGTCTTTGAACAGCGTTGGCCACCAATACCCGGCTAATAAAATCTTCCTTGCCGTCAATTCACCAGCAAAATGTCCACCTCAAGGTTCGTCATGCAAAGCCCTCAACACTAGATTTGCCTCTTCTTCCTCGAGACACCTCCGATAAATGCTCTCATGAACAAAATATCGATAGAGTTGCCCCCCCAATGATGCTATGGTACTTTGCCAATGCTAACAGCTTTTGCTTCTCTCTCTTGCTTGCTCCTGGCGGATATTTAGTAGTGCACAAGAAATTCACCAAGTTGGCATACCAAGGTATTTTAGCTTCCACCTAGAATAGATGCCCATCAGGAGCATCGTCGGGCACACTAGAGATTGGCTCCTCATTAACAATTCGAGATAGATGGTCAGCCAATATATGTGCTTTGCCTGGTCTGGTTACCACGGTGAACTGAAATTCTTGGAGAAGTAGCATCCACCTCATCAATCGCCCTGATAACTCTGGTTTATTAATGATGTACTTAAGGGCTTCATGATCCACATAAAACGTGAAATGCTTTCCCATCAAGTAGTGCCGATACTTGTTCACCGCAAAGATCATCGAGAGACATTCCTTCTCCGTAGTCGTATAGTTCCTCTCAGTGCTATTCAAATTGCGACTTGCATAGTAAATAGGATGGTCCATCTTCTTTTCGTCGGCTTGGCATAGTACTGCTCCTACCGCAGTATGAGAAGTGTCGGTATGTACATGAAATTCCTTCGTCCAGTCAGGTGCTACCAAAATTGGTGCATTTATTAACCTCTCTTTGATCGAGTCGAATGCAACTTGACACTCTCCCGTCCACTGGTATTGTTGGTCCTTTCTCAAAAGAGTCGTCAGTGGTGCCGCTATGGATGCAAAATTTAATATAAAACGTCGATAATAGTTTGCATGGCCCAAAAATCCTCTGAGTTGTCGCAAGTTTTGCGGTGGTGGAAGTTGTCCGATCTTTTCCACTTTATCCTCGCCAACCGCAATCCCTTTTTCGGAAATGACATGACCCAAAAGCAATCCTCTTCGTACTCCAAATGTACACTTTTCAGGATTCAATGCGATGCCTTTTTCGATGCTTCTTCTTAAAATTGCTTCGATCCTCTCCATCATGTTCTCATCGTCGCCTCTGATTGCAAAGTCATCAAGAAATATCTCCATCCAATCCTGCAGGTAGTCTTGATATGCAGCTATCATTGCTCTCTGGAATGTGGCTGGTGCATTGCATAATCCAAATGGCATCACCCGATATGCATACGTACCCCATTCTGTCGTGAAAGTAGTTTTGGATTGATCCTCTTCATGGATTTGGATCTTGTTGTACCCACTAAAACCATCCAAAAATGAGTACAATCTATGGCCAGCCACTCTATCCAAGATTTGATCAGTAAATGGCAAGGGGAAGTGATCTTTCTTCGTGCGCTCGTTCAACTTCCGATAATCTATGCAAATACGGATCTTCTTATTTTTCTTCGGAACAACTACAATTGGTGATACCCATTCGCTGGATGCGATGGGATATATAAATCCTGCCTCCAATAATTTGGTCAATTCCAGCTTGATCATTTCCGAGTAGACTGGATTCGTTCGCCTGAGTCGTTGACATATTGGTCGTGTTAAATGTTGGTCGATAATAACTCAATCCAACTTTCGGACGAGTACTATCGGGTCCTTGGGTTCTTGGGAGTGGTAGGGGTCTGTTAGACAGAGGCCCTGTACTATTTTCCCAATCCTTTACACAATCACCAGTAATTGCTCACTTCTTAATACAGGAGTTGAGTTGAATACTAACTATTCCATGGTATGTCAAAACTTACAACTACGAGAATACGTTCTTCTCAAAATACTCCACAATAAGATGATTTCATGTGATAACTAAATACTCTGAACGAAATGCACAGACAACTCAGATCGAGATTATATTAGACTTTTCGTATACTCACTCAGATCACAGCTTTATACCGTAATTAATGACTCACTAAGACTTTTGTCCACACACAGATCTTTGTCAAATACTTAATGATCACCGATTACTATGTAAAACCCTGGTCACTTGACCGAAAAGGTACTAAACTCTGTTCTTATACAGTCTCACACATGACAATCAATACACAATCTCACAATCGCGAACTACAGAGTCATATATAACTGTTCAGCAAGAAGACTCACAGCATCACGAACTTTTCAATGAGAATCGATTCAACCAAAGAATAGCAGAATGATTAAATATGAACAGAATGGAACAGTATTCAATGTCCGCAATAAAATCTCATTCACAGTCTTCTAAAATATATTACTCGTGGTTTCCGAATACTTCAGTTACGATGTGATCAACCCTAATCACTACAGCGCGCAACAGAACAGAGACGTATCTATCTTTCTGTCTCTCTAACATACATTCATGTTAACTATCACCTCAAGGGTCTGATTAACACCGTAAACTCTGCTCCAACAATTGAACGAAACGATGATGCCACGACTGAACTCTTTGCTCTTCGATGATAGAACTCCTTTCTCTTCCTGTCTTCTGCTTTTTATTACTTCCGCATTCTTCATTTACCGCCTCTTGCGAAATTTCCTACCTCTCCGTCATTTCAGCCACCAATCTTGTTTATCCTTCGTCTTCGGTTGCGGTTGTCTCGCTCTATTAGCCTTGTAACAGTCGTGTGCCTTCTTCCAAGTCTATATAATGTTGGCAGATTCGGGGATCAATTCCTCACAGATCACTATATGACCATGCAAAGGCTTCGCTAAAATTTTTTAGTGTCGTTTTAATGCAGTCTCGTACTCCATCTGGTAGCTCTGACCCTACACTCAAGAACTTTTCTGGAAAAACTTCCCACCTTTCCAACTGAGCTTCTCGCGAATATTCCTTATTCCTTGATGACACTGTGATTGGAATGTGCTCTCCGATCACGCGTGCATGGTTGGTCAGTAAATCATTGTTTTGTTCTGTTCCGATTGAACCTAATTTCTTTAGTGAAACTTTTGCAATGGCTTCCGACACTTTAGTCTTACTCTTCGCTTCCTTTTCCAATTCTCGACTTCTCTTTAGAATCTCTGCTTCTAGCATTCTAACTCTTTCTCTCAACTGTTGTACTTCCATTGCCGGAGCTAACTCTAGTTTCAATTCTTCTCTTGAAGTTCTCTTCTCCAGGGATTGAGTAGCTTTGTTTTTACTTGAATCTATACTCAACATGTAGCAATCAAATTTACTTGTATGCATCAACCATCCTAGCAACTCCTGATCCGAATCGTCGTTATAGAGCAATGGATTTTGATACTCTCCCATCTTCGTGTCTTGATTCTTAAAGAGCTGCAAGTTGAACCCGTCTTGAAGCAGATTCTTGTAGGTGTCTGTGTTCAAGGAAAACCTAGCTCGTGCACTCTCGTGCCTTGCTTTCTCCTTTTCTTTCTTTTCCATCTCATCGACTATTATTGTCTTCTTCTTGTTGCTCGAGGATGGGGATACTTGCAACTGAATCCGATCAGACTTTGGCCCTATTGAAATAAAACCTGTGCGCCAGTCATGCACACATTCGGCTTGCACCAACCATGGCCGTCCAAGTAGGATCGAGAAGGTAGCCTCCGAGGTCCTTGGTCTTACTATCAGATAATCGACTTTAAACTCTAGACCACCCACAACTGTGCTTACATTCTTCAAAAGACCTGCAGGCTTCACTTGTGTTTGATCCGCCATCCTCAAGGACATCGGCATTTCTTCCATGTGGTTGAGGCCCAAAGCTTTCATCATGAACTCAGTCATAAGATTGACTGCGGCTCCACTATCTAATTGAGCACCAGGGACTGCATACCCTTTAATCTCAACCGTCACAGCTGGAGCATTTGAATCAATTTCCGTCGTAATACTTTGAATGATTCCTTGGACATCTTTATCTTGTCTATTTTTATCTCGAGCTTTCCTCGGCTTCTTAATATATTCGTTATAGAATTGTTTCCTATAAACAGGTGAACATTTCAGCAATATGCCAATGTCCAGCGTGACTTCAGTGTCAGCGAGTAACTTCACAATATCTACTTCTTCCGAACTTTGTCTTTCCTTTCTAATCTTAGGAGCTTTCAATCTTTCAGGGAATGGTGCTATGCCCGGCACAAACTCCTTGGTTACTGGTGGAAGGATCTCAATCTCTTCCCCATCCTCAAACTCTTGCCACTCAACAAATCCTCTAACTTGGTTTTCTACCTCTTCGTGTTCCGCTATCCTCTCTTGACTCCCTTCTTCACCTTCGCCTCCTGGATTCTTCTTCGAGTACTCTTGAGTCCTTGTGACTACTGCCACAGTTGGATCTTTGTGTGGTTTCTTGGCCTCGTAAGCATCCACAAAGTGCATCGACGAGCTAGAGCCTTCTTGAGGGTTCGGTGTCTTGAACACTACTCCGATCGTAGGAACGTGCTCTTGAGCTCTTGATGTGAGATGCATCTGAGTATCAACATAGTTCGAGGACCCTACTGGTCCTTTTTCCTTGCCGGCGGCAGCTCTTCGTTTTGGACAATCCTCATCAAAGTGGCCCTCACCACTACAGTACCTACATAGTGGGGTATAGTCAATTGGTTTCTTTTCGTTTGGACATCTAGATTGAGTATGGCCGAAGCCATGACACCTCCAGCACTGGATTGGACCATCTCTTCTTTGATCACGCGGAGCTCCTCTTGGATAGTCTCCTCCTTGACCCTGAGCACCATATCCATAAGTCGGTTTGTTTTCCCAACGAGATGTAGGTGGTACACTTTGAGCAGGCAATCCCGTGTAGGGTCTTTCTCTTGTATCTCCTGATTTCATGGTCCTTTCTTCATAGGCTCTCTTGTTGTAACATCGGTCCTCTGTGTGATTTGTTCTTCCACAAAACATACAACGCATCCTAGGTGGCGATCTATCTGTGAATACTCTCGAGACTGTGGGGCATTCTGAAGCCAAATGGCCGTAACCGTGGCACTTCCCACACCATGTATTTGATCGAAACACTTGATTTGGGTTTGTTGTGACCTCTGGTTTTACTGTGTACGTCTCTTGAGTTATCGTGGCAGCTTTTATAGCTTGCGTGACCAATTCCAATATTCGTTCTTCAGTTAGCGCAGGCTTTGCCTCGCCTGGCGTGCTAGTGGCAGCTACAAAAGCTGGCGTCGTCAATGCAGGACTTCCTTGGCCCGGATCCTTCATTGGTATGTTTCCTGGCCCTCCCATTGGCTCGTATAAGAGTTCCATCTTTCTTTGTTGACATAATTGTACTTCCTCCCAGAGCCTCGCTTGTTCCTTAGCATCCATTAAAGTTACAGGTCTTGTCAGGCTGATATGTTGCTGTGTCGTAGGATCTCGCAATCGTGAAATGAATCTACGTTTCAATGTCTCATCATTCGGGGCATTCACGCCCATCTTTCTTACCAACGTTTCCATTCTCTGAATGTAGTTATCGATGCTCTCATTGACTCCTTGTCGCAAATAATCCATTTGTTGGGCCAATCTATCTTGGAAGCCTTGCCGTCGAAACTTTGCCAAGAAAGCTTCCTTGAGCATCTGATAAGTTCCACGCTCTTGTGGTGTCAAATTCCCATACCAATTGGCTGCTTCATCACAAAGAATAGCCGGAAAAATTCTCAACCTTTGATCCTGGTCAACTACGTCATTGGCCTCACAAGTAACATCAAACAACTGGATAAAACTATCCGGATCTTCGTCCCAAGTACCTGAAAACTTGGTGAAGTCCCCCAAGTGAACTGAAATCCGCTGAGCCATTTCGAACAGAGGTGTGATGTCGATATCACTTCGATCCCAAAAATTTAGCACCCTCCTTCAAATTGTCGTACTTGATTCGCGACCCTCCTACGGGAGTACACGTTTTTGACTGATTTCTTCGAGCCAATCGAGGTCCACTCACCTGGCGGCTCCCACCTTCACCTTTCTCTTTCAAGGGCTCTTCTCTGAGCGCGTTCCTCTCTTTGAGTTTGTGTTGCTACTGACGATGAGCTCCCCTCGCTCATGTACTACATCGTGGGGTCCGTAAGCTCGGCCAACCTGTGGCGCTAGGCGAACCTATGGCACTCTCTTATAGAGACGTACCAAGCTATTCCCGGCAAACGCACCAAATGATAGGCTCCTAATGCCCAAGGAAAAGATGATTACACTAGACTTTATTTTGTTCAAATCCCTCGCAATCAGTCTACTTGGATTACCTAGAGCCCACAACTATCTCGAAATGGATTTTTCTTATGGCTATGCACTAGCTCATATACTTCCCGGCAAATGCACCAAAATGTTTGGGGTCTCGAGCCCGTAAAATGTGCAAATAATTGCACCTATATTCAGCTATCTTGATTCTATATCTCTTAAATTGCCGAAGCCTGTTTTACCCTTAAGCCACGACTATGCCTGATTTGGCCCACCTTTCCGACCCCTAGTAGGATCCCTCTATTCTCCTTAGCCCAAGTCTTCTCACTTCCTTCTTTCCGATCTCTCAACCCTTCTCTTCTTCCTTCTATTGAACACAATCTTTCACATACTTCACACCATGCTCACTCTCTCACACTCTCCTTTCTATCACTCTCTCACTCACACCTCTCTTACACCCAAACATACCTGCACTTAGACACACATACACACATCTTTCCTTCACTTCCACTCCCTTGTTTCTCTCTCTTTTGCACTTTTTTCTCACTTATACTCTCATTCTCTTCCCTTTTCACATACACGTACTCACACACTCTCTCTTTCCCTCTCACTTATTCTCGTGCATACACACCCGCTTAAATGCTCACAACACACACATGCCCTCATTATGCACGTATGCATACACCCCACACTCCATTTCTCACATACACTTCCATAGGCTCATGCCCTCGACTTTTCCCCCTCACATATGCACAGACACGTATCTCTACTACCTTATACATATTAACACCTTTCCTCCCAAAGCCCCACACCCACTTTCTCTTACTCTCTTTCTTTTCTACCTCTACCCAAACACACTCCCTCACCTTCACACCTCCACCTACGCTCTCTTACCATAAGAGGAAGAAAAGAATGAACTAAAACCCCTGTTCCCAATACTTCAGGTAATGAAGGGAAAACAATGCGAGAGCTGTCCCTTAGTTATCATGGCGTGAGTGTGTTTTTTTTTTTTTTTTGAGACCATGGCAATGAATGTATTATGATTGCACGAATTGGTATGCATACACAACCATATCAAACTATCTCCTATATGTTATTTTCTTGTTTATTCATTAGCCCAGGCGGAATCTTAACTCGTTCTCAAGTTCTACGCAAAACACGATGGTCAAGTTCAAGCCAAGCAGGTCGGAAATTTGCAGAGGATGGGGTAACATTCTATCGAGCTGAAGGCGTCACCATAACAAATTGGATGATTTGTTTTCATATATTCTAATACAAAGAAAGAGCTTTGCCAGTGCCTGTTCTTACAAAGCAATAATAGAAGAAAATGCCTTCGTCTTCATCACAGCATTGTGCAAGTAGAGACATGGGATTCCAGTGCATATGGTTATATAAGTCTACCTTCAATTACCTCGTTGAAGACACATAATACTAGGTCATGCATACGGAAGTCCGCCACGCGCATTTTATTCATGAACATAACGCAACTCACGGATGTAAACCTCAAGATTCCAAGAACAGATTGAACATTCCAGCACGTCCTAAGGTGACTGTAATTGTGTATCTGCTACAAGCTTCTCCTACCGTTTTGTAAGGTTCTGTGCATAATGTACAGATCACGGTAAGAAACAACAAAAAAATTATTTCTCCCTTGAGGCGACCAGTATTGGTTTCAGCTTTTCTCCAAGTTAATCTTACAATCGGTTGCAAGATCAAGACGAGGGCTGCAGCATCTCCGAGCGTGACCACGAATCAGTATCAGAACAAGAAGGTCTGCTGCATGATTATTGTCGAGACGATGATAATCGAAGGGGAAGAAACATGTAGTGTGGTGTTAGCTAAATGATGATTCTAGCATATCTCCTGGAAAGGGCTCACGTTTGGAAGTGGTGACATATAGAGAGCAATCGTCGGCGCTAATCATGTTCACAGTCATCTCTCCCTAAGGTACAAGCATGCCAAAAATCAGGATGATGGAGGAAATACCTAGTGGGAGGCCATTGACCTGAGTCTCGTGCACCTAGACAGTTATCCTTTTCCAGAGTAGCCAGCGATGGTGACCTCGGCTTCTGAGTATTCAAGCTCTCTGTAAAGCTTTCCTTCCCCCCGCTCTTGACGATGTCTCACCCCCAATCCACCTGATAGACTGAAGCTACATACGAAGGCGCTCCCCTTCTGACAGGGCCAAGGCCTTGTCGGTAACATTTTTTGGAGTCGTAGCAGCAGCACGCTTCCCCCTTTCAGCTTCCAAAAAAAAACAGCCTTCCCTTCGAGTGCCTTCTGAATGCGTTTGCCCCCCCTTTTCCGTTTCTCTTCTCAGAGCAGTCACAACCACTCCCAGACGAAAGCCTCCACTTCAATAAATGGGAAAATGGCAAAAAAACCGCCTCTGCCCCCACTTTTTGCAAGCATCTAATACAATATGCCAAAAAAACTGAATTTGGATGAACATGTGATCTGTTCTTGGCTCTTTTCAGAAAGAGAGAACCAATGTGCTGTCTCTAGCTTATTGCTCAACACCCATTCGATTCCTATTCGAATCTTTACCTTGGAGTTTTACTTCTCAATTTGTCAACAGGCAATGAGCAGGACGTAGAACCTCCTTGAGAACATCTTTATGCTATCTCTATCTTTCCTATTACTTTTCTTTTCAGCGAAAAACAAGAACCACTCATTTTTGTCATCGCGTTCAATCAGTGTGCATTGACTACCCTTTGATCGCTGGTGGCATCCCTTCCATTGACCTGCTTTTACCTATCATCTGAGGAGTTTAACTGCATAGATGATCCAAACTTCTGCACACTCACCTGTAACACACCACAAAGTAAGGCCCATACTTCATTCCGCCTCTCCCTATTCATCTTGACCAGCTGAGATGAACCATAAGCTCCAGAAAAGTTGACTGTTACAGTGGTTAGATACGCATATAGAAGCCAAACATATGCACAGAGCTCCTCGAACTCGTAGGAGGGGAACTCTAGAAGATGAAGGGAATTTTCTAGGTCTGCCACGGACTAGGAAGAATATCCGAGGACTGCCTTCCAAAAATGACTCTAGAAGCGGTTTTTCCCCAATCCCAATAGGCACTTTCCCTTGAGCAAGAAGTAGCCATGTAGTTTGCAAATACCTTTCATCCCATTGATTAACTCTGCAAGTACCTGAAATCAAATGTATTTTCCTACCAAATAGAACCACATTAGTGCATCAAAACCAACCATTTTCTGAGCTAACACCTGCCTACACATTTCTCAAGCTTCAACCCTTCGAACGGCTCGCTCTTCTCTCTCAGTTCTAGTTCTTCTTGAGGAAGAACTTTCTTCACTCATGTACTAGTCACTGGGTCTGAGAGCTCAGCCAACTTGTGGCGCTAGACGAACCTATGGCACTCTCTTGTAGAGACGTACCAAGCTCTCCCCAGCACGACCACCAAAATGGATAAGGTCTTCAGCCTGTAAAATGTGCGATTAATTGCACCTATATTCAGCTATCTTGGTTCTATTTCTCTTAAATTGCCAAATTTATTTTACCCTCAAGCCATAATTTGACTAATGTGGTTCACGTTCCCGATCTCGTTAACTTATTTCTTGGTCCTATTGCCTTCTTTGCATAAAAGGGTCCTTTTCAGGGTCCTATAAGCATTGCTCCCTTATACTTACTTTCCACGTTCATGTTGAAGCAAGTCCAAGCTTGGTCAACACCAAGTGCACCCTCAGCCAAAAAACTTAATTTACCCTATCACTTTGGGGAACACCGTAGGAAATCTTGGAGTCTTATTGGAATCAGCAAAACTACTCTTGGTTGGCCTTCAATTTGGAGCAAGAGTCAGATTGAATAAAAAGAAAGCACGTCTCACAAACAAGTTGCCTCAAGTGGAAAAGAACAAAAAAGCACGCACATTGTCCAATGCCCATCCTATCTCACCCTGTCCTTGCCTCCCAATCTCACACTCTCTTATATCCACATCCACTCATACTCTCAGCACATACATACCTTTCATGCATATACCCTCTCCCCACTTCCTTTCACTCACTTTATTTTCTTCCTTCCCACACACAACCACACATGTATAATCCACACCCACGCACACAATCACTTTCTCCTTTCTCTCACACTCACATTTACTCTCTCTCACCCTCACTTACTCTCACACACACATACCCCTTCCATGCATACACCCCCCCATACGAATTCCTTTTCCCTTCCACTCTTCCTCTTCCCTCAATCTCTTTTATTTTCCCTTTTTCTATCTTTCTCATACGCCTTCACGAACACATGGATTCGCTCCACCCTCTCGATCACTCTTGTGCATTTATGCATACATACACACATATGTAGTCACACATTCTCATGCACACTCTTACCTTCCCAACATCCCCTCTCTCCCTCCTTACTTACAATCCTATGTGCACTTCCTCACTTCACTCTTGCTTTTGGACTTGACCTTGTACACACCTACGCCTCTTTCCCCACTATTTTTCTTTCGCACATACACAAAGCCCTTTGACCCACTCCCTGTCTTATCCTTACCTTTTCACTCACACTCACGTATCCACACACACAAACACACACTCATATAGTTGCACACTGTTATTTTCACTCTCAGCCTTTAGGCACTCTCATTCATTAACACGCAAGTCAAACACACCACTCATTCAGTCATAGGCTCCAATATCCAGATATTCACATACTTAAATTCACCTATTAACCATCAAGTACATCATGAAGTGATTATACATGTGTGGATATCAAAGGCACAATGAATTGCAGCTCAGTTTCTGTCAATTGGTGCATGCTGATGCATTCCTAACCAATGCAATACTTACATACATATTCCTTTAGGGATTCGATGCAGATAAACTAAGAACACTCAAAACAAATGCACCTCTGGTCTCGCATATAACTTCCGCAACAGAATAGAGCAAGATATTTACATGCTTTCAATAGTTACAAATCATAAGGTTCTTATTTACTCCATGTAAACATGTACATTTTGAGTACATTATGCAGTAACCGAAGATAGGGGATGACTTCAAGATGTACCCAAAACATCTGTCAGTTTTTAATACATATCAGTGAAATGAGCTCCTAGATTTATGAAAGATTTAAGTCCCTCCCTTGCTCCCATATCAAGAAAATTCCAACCTAATAACAATATTTGAATGTTCAGCCCGACAAGAAGTCCTTCCTTTGCAGCTCACTGACCTCCCGATGTGCAGCAATGACAATTCCCTACTGATCTCTTTTCCATAGCAGAAGCCTAGTGTGTCTTCATTCTCTCAACTACAGAACAGCTCTCTCTCTCTCTACCTCAAGAGGGTGACTCCCTATGCCTCAATCAAACCTTGCTGGTCTCTCTATGCTTCAGTCTGCAGAATCTTTGGCTTAGACTAGCGTTTTTTCATAAAATCATCCAACCCCCTTATTGGGGAAGGCATGCCACTTTTATAGAGTGGAAGAGGGGGGAAGGGTCAGACATCTTTTGACCACACGTGGGTTGCAAGGACTTTGGGTGCACGTGGGTGAGATAAGGGAAAGTGGTAGACAATGGCAGAGGAGAGTGGGTGTCAAAGTAGAGGAAGAGTGGGGGAAGGAGTGGTGGACATAGGATCTGACCAGGGCAGAGGGGAGTGGGGCATGTAGAACAGTGTGATGAAAATAGAGAGAGAAAAGGGTCAGAGTATAGGGAGAGTCGGTCATATGGGGGACAGGTGCCTGAAATTTAGGAGGTTGGGTACTTTTCAGAGGCATCCTCGAGACCGGCTTCGAGCTAGTAAATATGGTCTTTAATGTGCACATACTTCATGACCCAAATTGCGATGATATCTTGCAGATTCTTATAGCTGTGCAATAATTTTTTGTATTCCAACTGCACAGTTATAATGTTCCTCACTCAGAACCCGGGGTCAAAGTATATGAGATGTTGAGTCCAAAGAATCAACAGCAGGATAAATTCCAAACTCAAAAATCTGGCGTGACAACACTGTTGTTGCATCAAGATGGGCAAAAGTAGTAGCAGGGGTAGGGTTAGTTAACTCAGTAGCTGGGACATAAATATACTGCACATAGGTGATGGATCCTTTCCTAGTTGTGGTAATCCTTTCCTGCAACTCTTCCATATCAGTAGCCAAAGTCGGCTAATAGCCAACAGCAGAGGGGATCCTTCCCAGTAGGGTAAACCCTTCAGAGTTTGCCAATCTACACTTGAAAATGTTGTCAATAAAGAGCAACACATCCTGCTCCTCTGCTTCACAAAAATGTTATGTAGTTGTCTAGCTAGTCATTTGTCATAGACAAGAGCACATTTTCTCTCTAACTGGTTCTCCTCCTCCCCTGGCCTCACCGGAAGATTAGAATACTTAGAAGTTGATGCAAGTATTTCTAGAAGCCCCTTCGTTTCTGTTTTTGCAACCAAAGAAGAGCTAAATAGTTCTATTGTGGAATGGCTGATATAATAATAAGAGGCAATCATCCCTAAGTTCAAAGGTAAGAGACCCATATCATCCTCAATAGCAATGCATTTTCTTGTTTCTAAATCAGCAAGGGTGCTCTCCACAAGTTCTAAGAGATGATCAGATAGCTGCCTATGGCTTGTGCCCTAAAGATTGTAATAATTAGGATTTGAGTGAGCCTACGATACATGAATGTCCAAGTCAGGTAATTCATAGCATCTTGTTCGTTCTCAATTGTACGCACTACTATCTCTGCATTCAACTTTTGAATCCCTCTTGGGGTGTTGTACCACCAATACAAATACTTCCCTCCAAGAAACTCTGATTCAAGCCCACTCCAAGGGAAGGCTTTACCCACTCGGCTCCCCCATCCTCTTTGTTCTACAGCAGCCAATTTTCTAGCACATGAGGAAGAGAACCCCCCTTATTGAAGACCTACTCTTCCCCCCCTTGTTGTTGGCTGCTCTGAGTCAGTCCCCACTAGCCATCTGTGTTCCCTTACTGTGACACCTGCATTTACCCAAAAAAAACCACACAAAAAACACAAGCCTTGCTTCTTATCTTAATGCGGTCCTCCAAAACATTTCAAGAGATGTGATATACATGATCTTGCCATTCCTTTCTTTCCAAAGCGAAAAGCAAAAGTATTCCCTCATCTGCTACCCAAAAACTGTGCTAAAACTCCCCCGTCCGTTCTTCAAGTCTCCTTTCTCCTTTGAATCTATTCACTCAATCAAAACTTTTTCTATTCATTTTGCTCTAACATCCATGGATTCATAAAATATATGCGCCTCTTCAACTACTCTTGGGTGATGTAAATCAAAGTCTCCAGACATAGTTCCATCGATAATTGCTCAATAGGTTCATCTCCATCCGATTCACAAATCACAATGCTAATATTGATGAAATCTTCAACCATGTTCTCTCCTGAACCAATACGAGACGGGACCTGCCCCCCAACAGTGACCGCCTCCCTTCGTGCTTGTATCTTCCTCATCTGCACACCTCCTTTCTAACTACCCATGGACAAGAGACCACCCCCTTCCTTCTCCTTTCCCTGTCATCACCTACACCTTCTGCACAAAGAACCAGACCTCCCTATGTACCTATCTTCACATATTGTAGATGTCCCTTGTTATTGACCATACAATGAGCAAAAAACCCTGATCCCCATGACGGTGGCTGGAGCATCTGATCTGCCCAAAATAATTATACGGAAATGCTTCTCGTCCCTGAGCACATGAAAGCTCAATACTTTTGAGAAATCCCCTTCTATAGAATTCCTAATCAGCTGTGTAGGGCCCCTTCTTTGTGACCTTCTCGGAACCAAAAAAAACCGAGGAAGAACCCTGATAGACGTATATCACTGTGCTTTTCGAGATGCTTTCCCTGCTTGGAGGAAACCCAGAACAAGCATGTCTCACTCTCTCCTCCGAGAACTTACGCTCCTGCTTAGCTTCCCTAAAAAAAAAAACCCTGCGAACGTTCACCGTTGCCTCCTTTACCTATGTATTGTCCTCTTTCGATCAAGAATGCTAGTCCTCTCCAGTTCTGCTCTGTACTTGCTCAGACACGTAGAGAAATAAGAAGGGATATCATCAGAGAATGACACATCCCTCCTCTCTGTTCCCGTCGACACCTGCCTAGACAATAGGTGTAGAGCCTCCTCCCCGCATTGCTACCTGCACAGACGTCAAGAACAAAGAATTGCGGGGAACGAAAAATGTGTGAGAGCCCCCCCTTGTAGTCGTCAGCCAGAAAAATGAAGACACCCTGAAACTCCTGCCTGCCCTCTCCATGCATGCCAGGAGAGGCTGACACGGCACACAAGTGAGGGAGGGACAGAGTACGATTCCCCGTTACTCCCAATCTCTTTCAAAGTTGAGCAATAAAACTCCCATTTCACACTCTGACACATGCCGACATAGGGTAGTGGGGACGTAAGGTTGTAGGGCAACATTATTTTTTCTTCTTTTCTTCCAATTTTTTTGTAAGATTCTTTTTTCTCCAACAAAGAATAATAAGGGCAATCCTTCCTTAAGTCATCGTGAATCCACAAACACCTGGAAGTTGAGGTTCTCAGAGGGTGAAAATGGGCTTCAGTTCATAAATTTAATTGAGAATAAGTGCTCCATTATCCTTTTTTCGATGGCATATCTAAGGGTAACATATCCCCCCACACTTAAGTTCTTTCTCATCCCTTCTCCTACTCATAACCACACAAGCACTTATATTGGTAGCCATGTTATATTTTCACACCATCTTGAAATGCAACCATATACTCAAACACTCTTGGATCCTTTTTGATACACATCTGATTACCACAATACAAATTCAAAATGCCTGCATATCATAATCAACACATACATCCATTCATCGACTCACAAATACACATGTACCTTCACATTCTCATGCTCACACATGCACCCTCCTATTGCAAATCCTGCACTCAAGAACCTCTCCATGCTAACAAATGCACACACCCAATGAATGTCAATATCAATTCTATAATATTTAAAAAACATTTTTGACAACTTTATTTTCATATTCAACATGCTACTAGACCGCCTAATCCACACAACCTTCCTGTGTAACAGTAGGTATATCACCTTTGAATTACTTCTCTTGACAAACAGAGAAGTATTTGCTTTGCTCATGATGAATCCTTGATCTTGTAGGTATGTAGTCAACCTATGGTTCCATGTCCTAGGTGCCTGCTTCAATCTATAAAGAGCCTTGTTTAATTTGCACACATAATTTACCTTGTTTGGGTCCTCATAACTAGGAGGTTGAGACATGTAAACCTCTTCTGAAATCCAGCCATTAAGGAAAGCATTTTTTACATCCAATTGGTACATATTCCAATTCCTTGATGAAGCCATACTTACCAATACTCTGATGCTTGGCATTTTGGCCACATGTGAGAAAGTTTCTTCATAATCAACTCCTTGGGTTTGTGCAAATCCCTTGACCACAAGTCTAGCTTTATACATGTTTATTGATCCATTTGAATTTCTCTTGATTTTATAGATCCATCTAGAACCAAATGCCTTCATAGACTCCTTCTTTGGTACTAGCTTCCAACTATCATTCTCCTTGAGTGCTTCAATTTCTTCATCCATAGCTTTCTTCCATTCTGCCTTGGTCTTTGCCTCTTCATATGATGATTGCTCTTCAAGTGATAAATCTTAGCAAGATAAATAGATTGATTAGTAACTAAAGAAGTGTCATACCCATATCTGATTGGCTTCTTTCTCTCCCTTTGTGATCTTTTGATTGCTTGGTTGGACTACACAAGTATGTCCTCCAACTTCTTCATCTTGACCTTGCCCTTGGATTTCCATGCCTTGAATTCTTCTAGGTTGATGATGTCCTCATCATCTGATTTGATGTCTTCAATCTGATTTGGCTCTTCCTTGGTGATGCTTGGAAACTCCTCTTCCGATTCATAAGGCAACTTTACTTTCCTGTATTCACTTTCAAACCAAGAATCATTCTCATGAAACACAACATCTCTACTGACCATAAATCCCTTGTTGGATGAATTATAAAACATGTACCCTTTCTAATTTAAATCATACCCTATGAAGATGCACTTCTCTATCTTAGGGTCTAGCTTACCTCTTATTTGAGATGGGATGTGTACATAAGCAACACATCCAAAGATCTTGCAATGATCAAGTGATGGCCTTCTACCATGCCATGCTTCATATGGGTTCATCCCTTCAAGTGATTTGGATGGCAACCTGTTTAGAAGATAAGTGTCAATAGATACACTCTCTACCCACAAATAATTAGGTAACCTTTTTTCATTTAGCATTGACCTAGCTGTTTCAACAATCAACCTATTTCTCCTCTCTGCCACCCCATTTTTTTCAAGGGTATACCTTTTTGTAATCTCCCTTTTGATTCCTCTATCTTGAAAGAATGCATCAAATTCATTTGAGAAGTACTTACCTCCTCCATCTGACCTTAGTCTTTTTAGGCTTCTTCCTGTTTGATTTTCCACTAGTGCAAGATACTTCTTAAAGCAATTGAACACTTCATCTTTGTGCTTCATAAAATATAAGATAGTCCACCTACTGAAATCATCAATGAAAGATACATAGTACCTTGATCCAAAAATTGAGGAGTCCTTACTTGGTCCCCACACATCTGTATGAACAAGCTCCAAGTAGTACTCATGTATGTAGCCTTTCTTTGAGAAGGATAACGTGTGTGATTTTCCAAACTGACAAGCACCACATTTATAGATCATGTGTTGCTTGGATACATTAGGTATCCCAAGCACACATTGATCTCTACATATTTGCTTTAAGTTTCTCTCACCAATATGCCCTAATCAATTATGCCAAATCTCAATCTCTGATAATGTTTGATCTTTGTAGTTATAAAGTGCAATATTCCTTGTATCTTCAAGTTCAAATGTAAATAATCTACCTGTTTTTTCTCCTTTGGCAATTCTTTTGAATTTGTGTTGGGGATCCTCCACAAATGCTCCATATTTGTTGAACCTAACATGCAAACCTTTTTCCACAATCTATCCAACACTCATCAAATTCTTGGTGATTGTAGGTACATATAGAACCCTGCCCAATAGATTTCTATTTCCATCAGAGGTTTTAACATTTCCTACATTGGCCATTGAATGCTTGGTGTCATCACTTGTTTGCACTTGGTGCTTTCCCTTAGGTTCCTCAAGGTCAGAGAGAAGGGCCACATTGCCTGCCACATGGTTTGAACATCCTGAGTCAATGTAGAAGAGATGTTCATCATTCATACCTTGCTTTGAAGTCATATTCATAATCAAAAGGGAATCCTCTTGTTCCTCTGTGTAATTGTTGTAGTCTTTCCTTGATTTGTAGCTTCCTTGGAGGTTGTTATTGTAATTGTTGTTGTTGTTATTTTAGCCTTGATGATGGTTGAATCTTCCTCTTGATTGTGTGTACTCTTATTGTATCGTCAATGGGCCATAATCACATTGAGTGGTCAATGGGCCATAATCACATTGAGTGGTCAATGGAGTTTTATTTTGGATGTTCGATGGACGATGTCCAATTGCCAAAAATCCAAGTGACTTGGACAATGGACCAAGATCTAAATGAGGTTATTTTTCAAGTGGACGAGAGAGAGAGAGACTAAAAAAATGGATGGATTTTAGGCTAGTGCTAATGGAGAGAGAAAGAGAGAGAGAGAGAGAGGGAGAGAAAGAAAGAAAGAGCAGGGAAAGATAATTTGGCACTTTCACTCTTGGTGCAGGTGGGCAAGGGGGAGAGAAAGATAAATTAATAGTGATTTTTGGTACTTCTCTAAATCGTGAAATAAAGACAATGAGAGAGGGAGAGAGAGATAGATGAGTTTGTTATTGGCACAATGAAACTAGAAAAGAATGGTGAATTGAGAAATAGAGAGGGGGAGAGGGGGAGAGGGCGAGAGAGGGAGAGAGAGAGAGAGAGAGAGAGAGAGAGAGAGAGAGAATGATGCATCACAAGCCTCTTTGGTAGCCTACAAATAAGTCAATGTGTTAGAAGAGACATAGAGAGGAAGAAAGATGTATGTGAGTGAGATAGGGTGTGAGCATGCATGCATTGAAAGGGAAGATGATGTGAGGACAAGTGTGTGTGTGTGTGTGTGTTGGACAAGCTGAGAACAAGTGTGTGTGCGGGAATGTACAAGAGGGAATAAGTAGGTGTGTGGGTGTAGTAGGTGTGTTATTGTAAGGGTTAGTAAAAGTGTGTGGATGTGTGTGTATGAGTGGGTGAGGGAGTGGGAGAGTGAGGGAAGAAAAGAGGCATGTGGAGTGTGTGTATATGTGAGTGATGGTGAGGATGAGTGTGAGTGCATGTGAGGGAGAGAAGGGGTGTGTGTGTGTGCGTACAAGTGTAAAATTGAGTGAGTAGACGAGTGAGTAAGGGAGAGATGGTGTGAGATTATGTCGGGTAGAGAGAATGTGAGTGATATAAATGTATGTGTGTGTGTGAGTGAGTGGTAGGAAGTGTTGGGATGAGTGTGTGTGTGTGTGTGTATGGTAGAAAGTGTGGGGATGTGTGTGTTTATTTCAGAGGTAGTGTGGGGAAGGTGAGATGTGTATGGTAGAAACTATGGGGATGTGTGTGTGTGAGTAATAGGGAGTGTGGGGAGATTTTTGTATGTAAGTTAGAGGACGGTGTGGTTCTAGGGAACGATACAAAGAGAGAAAACTAATCAAAAGGGATTCATAGTTTATAATGTTATGATGAAGTAAATAAAATGGAAAGGGTATTCATTGAATGAGTGAGGTAAAAGATAAGATGATAAATGAAGGGGTAAAATGGGAGTTAGTAATCCTAAATTATTCATAGAATCAATAGTTCCCTACCTCAAGTCTTTGCATATACCTCAACTCATTGACTAATAGTAATTGGAAAGAAGCATGTTTACTAGAAGTGGGAGATGCAATGGAGATCATGTACAAAAAGGGGAGTATGGGCATTCACTAGATGGTTGTGAGTGACAAGATTTATTAGTGGGAATGATAAATGAAGCTACTTGTGAGTGACAAGCTTAATTATTGGAATGGTAAATGTAGTGCCTAATAGAAACTATGCTCTAGAGGTCAGGTATTAAGCTTCTTCATGTATGAATCATTTTTCTTTGATGAAGCCACTTGATTCCAACCTTACATTAGCTACTGTGAGTGGGTTGCCTTAATCAACAACTTCCTCATTGCGTTAATTTTTTATGCAAGGCTAGGGTTGGTATTTTTCAATATTTTCTCATTTTTTTATCTTAGGGATAATCTTCCATGCTTTGAAATCGATCCTTAGGAGACATTGTATCACCAACAAAGGTTTCAATAATCATCCCTAAAGTGCTAATATAAAAAGTCACAAGATGTTGCAAATCCTCTTGTATGATGGCCCTATGCACTAAAGTTTGTACCTTATGTCTTTGTATAATTTCCATTGTAAAACTCATGCATTGAATCCAAAGTTTGTTTGTCCAATTGGACTATTTTTCCCATATGCACTAGTTCTTCTTTGTTGTGTTCATTGCCTATTTCTTTTGAATCTTGTGGAGATTGGTCAAGAATTCTTCTCCTCCACTTCTCCTCATCTTTGACACTCACAAAACTCCACAGGCTGATTTTTAACTCCATTACTCTCTCTTAAAAGGTGATGCATCACATGTTTTAGAAGGCTTTAGTGGATTATCCATTGAACTAATATTAGAGAGACTATCTACTGGGAAATTCATATAGTGCTACATATGGCCTATTCAAGACTAAGGCCAATTCAAGTAGCCAATTCAAGAGGAACCATTATGATGGTTCTGGGGAGCCTTATGATCACATTGCTGAATTCAAGCAAGTGCTACATGTCGAATAGGTGGATGATTTATTTGTCCAATACGAATCTTTTGGTTGTACCCTCATTAGAATAGCTTTGACCTAGTTCCAACCTTTGGCCCCGAACCATTTTTTAAATGTTGAACAATTCTTTCAGGAATTCATTGGTGAGTTCACCAAGAGGGGTGTCAATCACAACTCCTCTTCATTGATTCATAGTGTCAAAGAGACCCCTAATGAGACTATAAAAACAGTTGCTAGATGATTAAATCAATATGTAGACATGTGTCCGATGATAGAGAGACCCTCTCAATAGAAAATGATATCTTTGTTCTTAGATGGCTTAACCAATGGGACTTAAAATGTAGTGCTAGTGGAGTATGCTCAATTAGAAGAAAATTTGGAGAGAGCCATTATGCCAGCCACTCCACTGACAAACACAAAAAATGTTAGCCAAGGATTTGATCAAACCCAAGGAGATTACTACTCCTTTGACACAAGTCTTTTGGAATATGATCAGGTCTATGAGCAACATTATTATGGTTATGAGGGATATTATTGGACTTCAAGGTCTGCGAAAGCACACGAACAACACAAGGAAGAAGAAGAAGCTTGGACCACAACACATAATACTGAATGTATTGCCACTAGAATGTACAAAGGTTAGTGACACATTAGGGTTATAGGTGTATATACAATCCAGGGGAAAAGCCTCCTAAAGAAAAAACCATTGGTGGACACATGAGTGTCATAGCAACCAGCACAGTCCTAGTTAAAAAAAAACATGTAAACTTGGTGGTCATCATCCCCCCTTGGGATAAAACAATCCAAGTAGTCGGGTACCACTCAAGTAGTGAAAGATGTGCTTAACTGCTTGCCAATGCTTGACACCTGGAAAATGCATAAAGCTAACCACAATATGTTTACTTTGTGGATGATACACACATAGCCTTTTCTTTTAGAACTATACCCAACAAAAATACATTTGATGAATTTATCATCCACTTTCATGCATTGTTGTTTAGGCACTAATGCATATGCCAGACAATCAAAAACACGCAAATGAGCAGCAAATGGCTTGCGACCATGCCAAACCTCATATGGAGTGATAGACTGTAATGCTTTAGTGGGCACCTATTAAGTACATATACTGCACACATGACAGCCTCAAGCAAGAAACTATGTGGTAAAGCCTGAATCTTGACCATACACCTCGCCATCTCCATGAGTGACATGTTCTTCCATTCAGCAACTCCATTCTATTGAGGTGTATAGGGTACTATACACTGATGTTTTATCTATGTTCAGCCACAAATGCATTAACATCAAAAGACATATATTCCCCCCTCGATCAGATTGGAGGATGCCCATTTTACATATTGACAGATTTTCAGCCAAAACCAAAAAGTGTTTGAAGCACATAAACACTTTGGACTTTTCTTTCAATTGATATACTCATGCATGCCTGGAAAAATCGTCAATGAAAGTCATAAAGTAAAGTAGTTTCCAAAAGAGGGTGTTTGCATAGGACCACAAACATTACTATGAACAAGCTGCAATTTTTTAGTAGCTCAAACTGAACCATCTTTTGGGAACGAGAAATGCTACATTTTTCCCATGATACAGCCTTCACAGACATGTTTACTAGGTGCCTCAAGTTTGGGCAGAGAGGACGCCATTTCAAATTTCTATAGGCATAGCAAATTAGAAAACTTTAGATGACCAAACCATGCATGCCAAAGCTTTACATCTGACAAAGCTTGAGAATCATGTATTGCACATGCTCAATCATTCACATATTTTTCATAGTCTATGATCTTATACAGCCCATGACATAAAATGCCAGAAGCAATAATGACATCACCGTTTGACAGATCATGAATTGTACATCTATTATCAACAAATTTCACAACAAGCCAATCTTGGCTAAAGCTGAAACTGATAACAAATTCTTCTTTATCCCTGGCACAAATAAAGCATCTGATAATGGAAAAGAACTACCATTAGCAGTAGTCAAAATGATCTCACCAACTCCACACAGGATAAGAGAATCTGTTACGCATGTAACAGTATTCCTTGTAGGGGCATGCTCAAGTGAAGTGAAGAAACTGCATTGTGAGGTAGTATGTTTGGTCGCCCCACTATCAAAGTACCAAACATTTGAGTCTACTATAGACATACACTATTCATGAGAAGATGGGTCATAAGTGCAAACAGTGGTAAATGCCCATTCTTCATTCTGCACAAGATTAGTAGACTCTATTTTGGGTATAGAGGCCTCTGCAAAAACCATTCTAGCCTCTTTATTCCTTGCCTCTTTAGCAGCTAGTTTTGGACAACTCTTTATGAAATGATCATTTCCTTTATAGTATTTGCAAAACAATTTTTGCTTTTTTTGTTTTCTTCTCATCTCTAAGCTATGAGAAAATCACTATTCTGATGGAGTTATGACAGTGAAGTAAAATGACAATATAATGATCATATATGTATTGAACATGTACAAATACAATGTCATTGGCAATTAAGCATTGCTCAATGTGTGAAAGGTGAAAGAGCTATGAGATAAGCTCTTACTTCACAATGAAAGTACTACAAAATAATCTCTCTACCTTGAGATCCACGCGGGTCTTCTTGATCCTCTTCTTATAGTTGAACTTGGAGCCAAAGTTTGAATTCAAATTCAAACTTTTACCTAAAAGGTGAATGCTAACATATATGATAGATTCTCTATTTGCTCAACAACCAAGTGATACTTGATTTTAGAGCTTCCTAACTCGTTGTGGGTGTAATCCACTTTTACAAGGATAAATGTGAAGTACTTTTACAAGAGGTTGATTATATGAACGCTTCCATGGGTTATGCCAATAATTTATGAATAAGTCAATAGATCAAGCATGTGGGCTTGGGTATAATTGCACCAATAGCTCCCCCTCAAGCCTAACATGCTTTGTCTTCATTGCTCCTTGATTTCCTGCAAACCAATCATCAATTTGAACCTATTCATCTTTGTTCCATCCAATGCCATTGTGAGTATATCTGTACATTGTAACCAACCCAATCTGCATCAGAGAACAACTTTAGACTTAAATCAGATACATAAGGGTAGTATAACACTTCATTCATGGTCCCTTTGAGATATCTCAGTATCTTCTTGGTAGCTTCCATGTGAGGTTTCCTGGGTGTGTGCATAAATTAACTTAGCACACTCACACTATAACATATATCTACTCTTGTCAATGTGGCATAGTTCAAACTACCCACAAGGCTTTGATAACCTGTGATATCTTCTCTGAGTTCTCCTTCATGTGAGCTCAATTTATGATTAATCTCCATTCGAGTACTTGCAATCCTCCAATCTTGCATCTTGAACTTTTTCAACAAGTCTTTCATGTACTTCCTTTGAGTAAGGAATAGACCATGCTCTCTGTATACCACTTCCAGTCCTAGGAAGTATGTAAGTGAACCCAACTCACTTATCTTGAACTCTTCTTGCATGTGCTCCTTGATAATCTTTATCCCATCTACATCATTTCTTGTAAGTATAATATCATCCACATACACACACAAATAGATGACTTCAGAATTACTCTTTTTGATGAAGAGTGATGGATGTGCCTTGCTAGCTTGAAATCCTTTATCCTACAAGAATGAAACAAGCTTGTGATTCCAAGCCCTTGGGGCTTGTTTGAGTCCATATATAGTTTTATTAAGTTTACACACATAATCAAGATGTATTTGATTCTCAAATCCAGGTGGTTGCACCATATACACCTCTTCTGTTATCCATCCATTAAGAAATGCATTTTTTACATCCAATTGAGTATCTTCCAATTCTTGGAAGAAGCAATACCTAGCGGGAATCCAATGGTACGCATCTTTCCACAGGAGAGAAGGTCTCCTCATAATCAATTCAATGAGTTTGTGCAAAGCCTTTTGCCACAAGCTTTGCCTTATACCTGTTAATGGAGCCATCTGAATTCTTCTTCAATTTTTAGATCCATCTTGAGCCTATCAATTTCATTGATGAAGTCTTGGGAACTAATTCCCAAGTGTTATTTTCCTCAAGAGCCTCAATTTCTTCTTCCATTGCATGCCTCCACTCTGATTTTTTCTTTGCTTCCTCAAATGTTGAGGGTTCCTCTTGATTTATGTCATGTGTTAAATAGATTGAATGTTTAGTAACTAGAGAAGTATCAAACCCATACCTCTCTGGTTTTCTTTTCTCCCTCATGCACCTCCTTAGGCCATGATGTGATGATTCTGCCTCTTGTCCAAGTTCCTGCATTTTAGATTTACCTTTAGACTTCCACATTTTAAGTTTTTCAATCTAAGTTGCTTCATCATCTTCTGAGGTATCCTGCCCTTCAACTTTAGGAGGGTTGTCCTTGACAAGCTTTGGAAAATCTTCTTCAAGATCATAAGGTAGGTTGATCTTCCTGCATGAATCTTGATACCAATAACTATTCTCATCAAACACTACATCTCTATTCACCAAGAATCCTTTGGTTGTTGGGTTATATAATCTATAGCCCTTTTGGTTGTTGTCATATCCAATGAATACACACCATTCTGCTTTTGGATCCATCTTCCCTCTAACTTGTGAAGGAACATGAGCATGAGCGATACATCCAAAAACCTTACAATGATCCAAGCTTGGTCTTCTTCCATTCCAAGCCTCATATGGTGTCATGCCATCAAGTGACTTTGAAGGTAACCTGTTAATCAAATAAGTGGTTGTGGATATAGCTTCAGCCCATAAATAATTAGGTAAGTGTTTATCATTTAGCATAGACCTTGTAGCTTCCACAATTGTCCTATTTCTTCTCTCTACCACCCCATTTTGCTCAAGAGTGAACCTTGTAGTAAAATCTCTTTTGATTCCCCTTTCTTGAAGAAAGGATTCAAATTCATGGGAGAAGTACTCTCCCCCTCCATCTTACCTTAGCCTTTTTAGTATTTTACCTATTTGGTTCTCCACAAGAGCTAAATATCTTTTGACGCATGAAAAGACTTCATCCTTGTGTTTCATAAAGTATAGTATAGTCCATCTACTGCAATCATCAATGAAGGATACATAATACCTTGATCCAGATATTGAAGCATCCTTGCTAGGTCCCCATACATCTGTATGAACCAAATCCAAGAGGTCTCCATGCATATATCCTTTCTTCAAATGATATTGAAGCATCTTCGTAAATTGTGACCTGTGAGACTTTCTAAATTGACATGCACTACACTTATAAATCATGTGTTGTTTTGACAAATTAGGGATTCCAAGTACACTTTGGTCCTTGCAAATTTTCTTTAATGATCTTTCACCAATATGTGCTAGCCTTTTGTGCCATACTTCCAATTTTGTGTGTCTGACTACCATAATTAAAGAGAGAAATGTTCCTAGTGTCTTGTAGTTCAAATGTGAACAATCTATATGTCTTTTCTCCCTTTGCAATTCTCCTAAATCCTTGACTTAGATCTTCAACAAATGCTCCTCCTTTGTGAATCTAACTTGTAGGCTTTTCTCCAAAATCTGTCCTACGCTTATCAAGTTCTTTGTGATGGTAGGGACATAGAGTACCTTGCTAAGTAGGTTGATGTTTCCATCAGGTGCTTTCACATTTCCTATCTTCTCCACCAAATGCCTTGTATCATCACCTTATTACACTTCATGCTTGTTCCTTGGATCTTCTAAATCCAAAAGGAGAGCCACATTTCTTGCCACATGATTGCAACAATTTGAATCTATGTAGAAAACATGCTCATCAGATTCACCTTAAGGCATTGTCATATTCATGATTAGGAATGAGTCCTCTTGATTTGAATCTTCTGTGTGGTTATTGAAGTCTCTTCTTCATGTATTGCTTCCTTGATAGTTTGAATGGTTGTAGTTGTTGTGGTAGCCATTGAAGTTGTTGGTCCTTCCTCTAGAGTAGCCATAACTTCCTATATTGTAGCCTTTGCCTCTTTGATTCCTGGAATTTCTAAAGAAATTTTTAGCTGTATGATTAGTTAATCCACAAATAGAACAGGGATTAGAGTCTTGGGATCTCACTCTATCTTGTCTTCCTCCTCTGCTTTACCTCTACCATGTCTTCCTCTACCTGCATAGTTAGCTTGATGTGTACCTGCTTCATCATCCACTTTCTTTCCTCTTCCTTTGTTCTCTTTGGACTTGCTTTTATTAGTATACAAACTAGAAGATTCATTACCTTTGGAGCCTTTTCCATTCTTGATAAGCTTTGCCTCTTGAGTAAGTAGTTTTCCTATGAGGGTATTCATATCTGGTACTTGCATATCCATGTATAGATCCATAGTTGTGGTGAATGCTTCCCACTTGTCATCTTCCTTTGAGTCATTGATGACCTGGCTTACAATTTGCTCTTCTTCTATTACCTCTACCATGCTTCCCAACTGATCTACTATGTCCTTGAGTTTTGTGTCAAAATCAGTCACATTTTGTTTGGGAGCTTTCTTGAGAGTTGTAAAGTCCAGCCATAGTTGATGCTTTCTGGCCTTTGTACTTGAAGAGAAGAAGTCTTCAAGTGCATTCCACACTTCTTGAGATGTTTTACAACTTCTAATGTGAGGCAACAAAAAATATGAGATAGAGTTGAGGAGATAAAACCTTGCAAATGCATCCTTGGAGCACCATGTGCTCAATCTTTCTTGCTCTTCTTGTGTAGGTTGGCCTATATTCCTAAAACTTGGCATAACTTCATCGCCAGCTATATAACCATATAGATTCCTACCTTGAAGATAAGATTCCATCCTTAAGACTAGGCTGAGTAGTTACCTCTATCCAATTTGTCAATTGATGAAGGAAATCCATCTGCCATGTTGTCCAACCTTGCTCTGATACCACTATGAGAAGAATGATTTGTACTTGATGAAGATGAAGTGGTATTGCACAAACTTTGCACTACACCAGCCAAATGAATTCCAGAGATATATGGTGGGCCCTTTTAGCTTGCCAAAGGATGTATTAGACACCCTATGTGCCTTGGAAGATCAATCTCAAAAGGATGAATCAAAACAAATATGTTGGATTTGATTCAAGAACAAAAAACTTGGTATTTTTGTTCATACACCTATCCAGTGTTTTGAACAATTCTCTGAGCACAACAGCAATTATCTTAATTCCTTTTGGGGAACTCTAATTAACTTAGTAAGCTAACAATCATGAGTGATTTCATAAAAAATGATGGACTACATGCAGAGAATGAAGCTTAGCAAGTCATAGGTCCATCCCAATGTTTACGGGTTGCAACAATCATTAGACCAATGAGCAAAGATATGCTAATATCTGACAATCCTGAGAAGAAATGCTAATGAATTTTTGTAGGATTATAATACACAGTATGTGATTCTAACGTGCTTTAAATCATGGCAAATGATCAGAGTTGAGTTGTGGGCCTCTTAGCTTCCCAATGACACTATACAAGTGCTTATGTACTTTGGAAATGATGTAAGAAAATATTGAATCAAAACAGACTACTTCCAAGTTGAAGGATCAATGAAAACCTTCTATTTTTTATCACACACCTACTGCTTATTATGCTCAATGCTACCAGTAAAGTAGGAATTAGAAAAATTCATTTTAGATGTATCTAATTAGCTTAGTAAGCTAATGATTCCAAGTGGAACCACCTGAAATGATGTACTATACATAGAGCAATCAATTTAGCAATTGAATCATTACCCCCAATTTTTTACGACCTCTACAAAGTTTGACAAGTGAGTGCTTCAATGCACTTTTCTCCAAATTGTCCTAATGGATTTCCGTCAAAATTTGTGAGCATGTAGATAACTTGAAGTTGATTCCAATAAGCTATAGATCATTGAAAATGGTGGAGAGTTGACTAAGATATGAGCAGCATAAGTTGACAATTATGAATGACTATAATAGAGAGATCATAGATGAACAATGTAGATGTATTGTATTAATGAACAATTTTGTACAAGATCATAGGCTTGACAATCATAACCTAATGATGGAAAGTAGTGTAGGCTACAATGCAGACCTCACACTCTTACAAAATGGCAATGGAGAACTTGGGAATTGAGTCATCTTTCACGCGACTTTTTCAAGACACTTTTATAAGTGCTACATTCAAATTTGAATTTGAATTCAACTTTTGTCTCTCTCTAAAAGTAATCCTTAAATCTATGAAATATTCCATCAATGAAGTAGTTACTTTTTTCTATCTATTGGTAGGTGATTAAAAATATTCTCTCAAATCAAACATGACTTTTACAAATCGTAAAGATAAAAAATCTTCCTAGCAATGGTTTCCATAGAGCTTCATATGTTCATGAACTTCAAGACAAATGTGTGGGCTTGAACTTTGCACCAACAGCTCCCCCTCAAGCCAAATAGTTTGGCTTGGTCTTCATCTTCAATCTTCATAAATGTCCTGCAATCCAATCATTGACTTAAACCTGCAAAGCTTTGTACCATCTAAAGCTTTAGTCAATAAGCTTGCACATTGCATATTTGTTGACACATAGGCTAACTGAATTTCCTTCCTCAATAGCTTCTCTCTCACATAATGATAGTGGACCTCTATATGCTTGGTCCTAGCATGATAAATGGGATTATCTGCAAGATGTAATGAGGTGGTATTATCTCCAAAAATCATTGGACATGTAGATTACTTCTTTCGATAAACAAGGAAGTATCTGATTTACTCATAATAAAACCTTGATCTTGAAGGTATGTAGTCAACCTATGGTTCCATGCCCTAGGTGCCTGCTTCAATCCATAAAGAGCTTTGTTCAATTTACATACATATGTTACCTTGCTTGGATGCTCATAACCAGGAGGTTGAGACATGTACACCTCCTCTGAAATCTAGCCATTTAGAAATGCATTTTTTACATCCAACTGATACATTTTCCAATTCTTTGATGCAGCCACACTTACCAATACTCTGATGGTTGGCATTTTGGCCAAAGGTGAGAAGGTTTCTTCATAATCAGCTCCTTGGGTTTGTGCAAAACCCTTAGCCACAATTCTAGTTTTGTACCTGCTTATTGATCCATCAAAATTCCTTTTGATCTTATAGATCCATCTAGAACCAATTACCTTCATAGACTCTTCTTTGGTATTAGTTCCCAAGTATCACTCTCCTTGAGTGCTTCAATTTCCTCATCCATAGCTTCCTTCCATTCTACCTTGGTCTTTGCCTCTTCATATGATGTTGGCTCTTCGAATGACAAATCTTTTGCAAGATAAAAAGAGTGCTTAGTAACTAGGGAAGTTTCATATCCATATCTCATTGGTTTCTTGCTTTCCCTTTGTGATCTTCTCATTGCTTGGTCGGATGATTCAGGTATATCCTCCAACTTCTTCATCTTGACTTTGCCTTTGGACTTCCATGCCTTGGACTCTTCTAGATCGATGATGTCCTCATCATCTGAGTTGATGTCTCCATTCTGAGTAGGCTCCTCCTTAGTGAGGCTTGGAAATTCCTCTTCCAAGTCATAAGGTAGATTTACTTTCCTGCATTCACTATCAAATCGAGAGTCATTCTCATCAAAGACAACATCTCTACTGACCATGAATCCCTTGTTTGAAGGGTTGTAGAACCTGTATCCTTTCTTATTCAAGTCATACCCTATGAAGATGCACTTCTCTACCTTAGGGTCTAGCTTACATCGTAACTAAGAAGGGATATGCACATAAGCTACACATCCAAAGATCCTGCAATGATCAAGTGAAGGTCGTCTACCATGCCATGCTTCATATGGGGTCATCCCATCAAGAGATTTGGATGGCAACCTATTTACAAGATAAGTGGTAGGAGATACACTCTCTACCCACAAGTAATTAGGTAATTTTTTCTCATTTAACATTGACCTAGTTGTTTCAACAATTAATCTATTTCTCCTCTCTGCCACCCCATTTTGCTCAGGGGTATATCTTGTTGTAATTTCTCTCTTGATTCCTCTATCCTGGAAGAATGCATCAAACTCATTTGAGAAGTACTCACCTCCTCCATTTGACCTTAATCTCTTTAGGTTTCTGGTTTTCGACAAGTGCAAGATACTTTTTAGAGCAACTAAATACTTCATCTTTGTGCTTCATAAAGTACAATACACTCCATCTACTGTAATCATCAATGAAAGATACATAATACCTTGATCCAGAAATTGAGGGATCCTTTGTTGGTCCCCATACATCTGTATGGACAAGCTCTAGGTAGTCATCATGCATGTAGCCTTTCCTTGAGAAGGGTAACCTGTGAGATTTTCCAAACTCACAAGCACCACATTTATAAATCATGTGTTGCTTGGATACATTAGGTATCCCAAGCACACATTGATGTCTACATATCTATTTTAAGGTTCTTTCACCAACATGCCCTAATCTCTTTTTCCGAATTTCAAGTTCTGAAAGTGTTTGATCTTTGTAACTATAAAGTGCAATATTCCTTGTATCTTCAAGTTCAAAAATGAATAATCTACCTGTCTTTTCTCCTTTGGCAATTGTCTTGAATCCATGTTGGGAATCCTCCACAAATGCTCCATATTGGTTGAATCTGACCTCCAAACCCTTTTCCACAATATATCCAACACTCATCGAATTCTTGGTAATTGTAGGTACATATAGAACCCTACTCAACACATTCTCGTTTCCATCAGAGGTCTTAACATTCCCTACTTTAATCACTGAGTGCTTGGTGTCATCACCTATTTGTACCTAATGCTTACCCTTTGGTTCCTCAAGGTCAGAGAGAAGAGCTACATTGCATGCCACATGGTTTGAGCATCCTGAGTCAATGTAGAAGAGATGGTCATGTTCATAATCAGAAGATAATCTTCTTGCTCCTCTATGTAGTTTTTGTAATCTTTTCTTGATTTTTAGCCTCCTTGGTAATTGCTATTGTAGTTTTTGTTGTAGTTGTTGTATCCTTGATGGTGATTAAATCTTCCTCTTGATTGTGTATATCCACCTCTTTGATATCCTCTACCTCTCTGATCCTTGAAGTTCCTGAAACACTCATCTGTAGTATGATTTGACACTCCACAAATATTGCATGGTGAGGAGCTATAAGGTCTCCCCCTACCTTGTTTACCTCCTTTGTCTCTTGCTCTTGAGGTTCTACCTCTCCCTGCATAGTTGGCTTGGGAGGTAGTTCCTTCATCTTCAAACTTTTTGTTCTTCCCTTTCTCTTTGGACTTACTTTTATCAGTGTATAGGGCTGAAGAGCTATTACCTCTTGATGAATCTCAATTCTTGTTGAGCTTGGCTTCATGGGTAAATAGTTGCCCCATGAGTGTGATAAGGTCTGGAATCTGCATGTCCATGTACAAGTCCATGGCAGTTGTGAAGCTCTCCCATTTGTCATCAGCTTTAATACCATTGATTACTTGTCTTACAATCTGCTCTTCTTCACTTTCTTCTCCTATGCTTGCCAATTGATCTGCTACATCTTTGACTTTGGTCACATACTCTGAGATACATTGCTTAGGTTGCTTTCTTTGAGTGGTAAACTCAATCCACAATTGGTTCTTCCTAGCCCTTGTGTTGGAAGAGAAATAAGAAGACAATGTTTCCCAAGTCTCTTGGGATGTCTTACAGTTCCTAATATGAGGAAGAAGAAAATTAGAGATTTATTTAAGTAAGTAGGACCTTGCTAATGCATCCTTGGTACACCATGTCTTGAATCTTTCATGCTCCTCTCTTGTAGGTTGTCCTTTGCTTATGAATATGGGCATCTCCTCATCTCTTGAGATGTATCCATAGAGGCTTCTTCCTTGTAAGTATGTCTTCATCCTCAAAGACCATGCTTGATAGTTGTTCCTACCCAATTTATCAATGAAATAAGGAAAACCATCTCCCATTTTACCTTAGCTTTGCCCTGATACCACTCTTGGGATAGATGGATGGACACTCCAAGAAATGAGTAGGTACTGCCAAATCCTGCTTTGTACCAGCCCCTTGTAGCTTCAGTGTTGCGTTGTGGGCCCTCTTAGCTTCCCAATGCCACTATACAAGTGCCTATGTACTTTGGAAATGATGTAAGAAAATATTGAATCAAAACAGACTACTTCCAAGTTGAAGGATCAATGAAAACCTTCTATTTTTATCACACACCTGCTGCTTGTTATGCTCAGTGCTACCAGTACAGTAGGAATTATAAAAATTCATTTTAGAGGTAATTAGCTTAGTAAGCTAATGATTCCAAGTGAAATCACTTGAAATGATGCACTATACACAAAGCAATCAATTTAGCAATTGAATCAATACCCTGGATTTTTTAGGACCTCTGTAGAGTTTGACCAGTGAGTGTTTTGACGTGCTTTTCTCCAAATTGGCTGAATGGATTTCCTTAAAAAAAATTTGTAAGCTTATAGATAACTTGGAACTGATTCCAACAAGCTATAGATCATTGAAAATGGTGAGAATTGACTGAGATATGAGCAGCACAAGTTGACAGTTATGAATGACTATAACAGAGAGATCATAGATGAACAATGTAGATGTATTCTATTAATGAAAAATGTTGTACAAGATCATAGGCTTGACAATCATAGCCTAATGATGGAGTGTAGTGTAGGCTACAATGTAGGCCTCACACTCTTACAAAATGGCAATGGAGAACTCGAGAATTGAGTCATCTTTCATGCGACTTTTTCAAGCCACTTTTATAAGTGCCACATTCAAATTTGAATTTCAATTCAAATTTTGGCTCTCTCTAAAAGTAATCCTTCAATATAGGAAATATTCCCTCAATGAAGTAGTTACTTTTCTATCTAACAAGTCCATGAGTTTTTGGTAGGTGATTACAAATATTCTCTCAAATCAAACATGACTTTTACAAATGGTAAAGATAAAAAATCTTCCTAGCGATGGTTTCCATGGAGCTTCATATGTTCATGAACTTCAAGCCAAATGTGTGGCCTTGAACTTCGCACCAACACATATCAGCTGGAAACAAGCTCTGCTAGGAAAAGAGATCGACTGTTTGGTGACTCTCAGGAATGCCATCAGAGGCGAGTTTCTCTCAAAGATCTAGCAGGAAAGATGTGCTTAGAATTTTGGCGACTCCCCCAAAGAGTGGTCAATAGAGAAATCGTTGTTCCTCCTTGGTAAAAGAATCACCAACTATAAGAAAGCCCCCCCTTCATGCATCATAAAGTGCTCCTTCTGATCAACAACAAGCTTAAACCCAAGTAGGCCTCGCATGAGGGTGATGAGAGGGTGGTTAACCTTCTTTGTTATGCCATCTAAACTCTATAAGATCTACCCCTGCTCTGTGGGACTTGGGGGGTCCCATGGGCACTAGTCCCCTTCACTTGTACTTTTCTTTTCCTTTATTTAATACAAGTCCGAGACAGTAGGCTACGGCCGAACTTCCTTTATATTTAAAAAAAAATGAATTTCTAGTGATTCGTAAAAAGTCAGCACCCTATCACCCACAAGCTAATGGATAAGTTGAGATTTCAAATAAGGTGTTATGCATGGTTCTAAGCAAGATAGTCAATAATTGAAGGTCGGATTGGGATAAACAGTTGCATCATGCAATATGGACCTTGTGAGTAGCATATAAAACAGTTAGCGGTACAACTCCTTTTAATCTAGTCTATGGACAAAATGCAATACTATCAATTGATTTCTTGATTCCTACTCTACAAGTCATCTAGATGAGACATGAATTAGCAAGAGAATTGGATCAAATAGAGAAATTACACGAGACTAGATTACACGATGTAGCTGGTATCTATGTGGAAAAACAAAGGCAAGAATCTTATTATGATGCTCATATCAAGGATAAAGGACTAAGGGAAGGAGATCTAGTGTTGGTGTACACACCAAAACAACATTGAAAGAAGCTACAACAATGAGGGTATGGATTTTTACTGATAAATAGAATATCCACAAGTGGATCCATCAACCTAGCCATGCTCGATGTAGACATCTTACCCAACTACATAAGTGGTTGTAGGGTCCAAAAGTATATGGAGCCATTCACAAAATGAATGCTAGCAAGACTCTTAGGAGCACATAATGAGAAGCGAGAAGAGGAAAGAATACGAGAAGAAGCTAGAGTATAAGCATTAGAACGAATAGGGAAATGAAAGGAATGAATACGAGAACGTCACAAAAGGTACTTATGAGGGGAAGATCCTGATCCTGTGGCGAACTACCACACCAACCAAGTAAAAACCATAGGAAATCTCATATGACAACCATACTTAAACCTAGGGATTGATAAAGAAGAGTACCAACTAGTGGATTCATTAATTGACAAGGGAGAAGCTCTAAGCAGTATACAAGCCTCTTTGGTTGAAAGGCTAAAGGCACGAATCATTCCAACTCGGGCTCATATGATAGGAATAGGCAGCAACATCATTGAGTGCCTAGGAGAAGCATCCATGTCTTTACACTTAGGAAACAATACCATGCAACAAAGGCTCTTAGCCTGTAAGGATTCAAACCTTTTGGAAGAGTTGGTCCTAGGGCAAGATTGGATTTTTGAATTCGAAGTCAAAATCCACCTAGCCCAAGGATATATATCGGCAAAAATAGGCCATAAAGAGGTTTTTAGTCTACTGGATGATAAATCAATAGAATCAACAAGTAAACAAAACCCTAGGATCACAAGTCTAGGTGACATTACTAAAGAAATCCCATCAAATCCTTTGTCGACTAGTTCTACTATTCAATATACACTTACCTTGTTCTAATTTGCATGATTAGCCTATTCCTTCTTCTCAAGAGATTGATTCTAAGTGACTTAGTGAGGTCATTCATCCTAAAGAAACTTGTGAGAAAGTAATCGCTTATCCATCCTCGAGACCCACTAAAATGCAGTATGGCAAGAGCACAAAACAAGTGGGGATTCACAAGGATCACCTTCAACATACAAATGCAAGAAGGATCTGAGACCAAATGCAAACCCTAAGAGGCAAGGAACCAACAAAGATCAAAAGTTATGGCAAGATGGATCTAGAATACTACAAGTGTGGATACCCAAATGATTAATGAATGCTCAAAGATCACAAAAGCAAGTATGGATCCAAAGGAAGACGAGTGCAGGAGGAAATAAAGACTTTAGACAAAGAAACTTGCATTGTGATCAAAGCCATCAAAGCATTCCCTAAAGGCAAAAGATGAAGAGGACCAGTAGAGAAAAGAAGCTCCAAAAGAAAGAAAAGTATATATGGATGATTAAAGCAAAGGATGCAAATTCAACATCTCAATGGAATATAACAAAGAAGAATCATAGTGCAACATTAGTGTGGAGAACAAAGGAATGACAAGGAACGTGTCAAACGAACAAGATGGATAAGTCTTGCACTCATGTTGAGATAAATGCAACAAGAGTATACACTATAGGGCCACAGTACAAGACCTTGCATTCGGCACATAGCTTCTTCAACTGGTTTAGTGGTGCACATTTCCTTCCAAGGAATAGGACTTAACTTGTACCATAGCAGTCTAGGAAATTTCACTAACAAATACTAACAATTGCTTTGGCTATGACTAACTTTTATGTTTTCTTTTAGAGATAGAAAATAAGGAAATGAAAAAAAATGCTCACCAGGTATCATGCTCAACTCCAACCTGTGAGAGGGGATTGGATTAGTGATGAATGAAGATTGATTGTGCACATAAGGAAGAAGTATAACCCCACATATATGAGACTAACTACAAATTCTACTTCAAGTGTAGATGGTTTTTTATGACTCTAAAGCGACCCATCAAGAGGAGATCTTGGAATTTCCTTTGGAAAGTGGGATCAAAGCAAGAGGACATTGGTTTTGAGAAGATCAACTAGCGAGTGATTATTTATGTTTTATCACGGTCAGAATCATGGATAGGGATCACCAGTGTTTTGGGTGTTCTCTTATAGGCTCATGAAACTAAGCATACTTCTCCAAGGAGATCCCGCCCCTCAATCAGCCATTTATGAGGGAAGCTAAAATTCTCATGAACTTCTTCTTCGAGGTCTCCTAATTCTAAATGTGGTCCTCTATGTATTGATTATACCACTTGGCACTCGTCCATTCCAAGGTGGTTGGAAAAAAAGTCTAGGAATACATTATGTCGCCACTTCAGTAAAGGGCTCTCACAGATATATGGAGTCCTCAAGGTCTTTTCGTGATCCACCATGGAATGAAGGGAACCAAATTTTAACCCTAGGCAAAAGGGTTGAGAGCTATTTGTCCATGTTTCCTAAACTTGGCCCCCTTCTTTTCTCTGGAGAACATGAACAGTTTCTTCTCAAGACTATGAGATTTTTTTCTCTTCTTCAATAGCGGTTAACCTTCTCAATATGTTTGATGTGTTAAACCTCTGATTGGAGTGCAGTAGTGCTCAGTCTTCCTTCTAATGGTAGCTCTTTGTAGGTATTTTCTTAGGACTCAATTGGTCTTCTTCAGCTTCTAGTATGTGTCATGGACCATGGTGAAAGTGAGGATAAAAGGTGTAGATGTTGATTGGGGGATAGCCTAACTTGAGGGAGTGGTTGCAAAGTCCTAGCTAAAAAGGGAGGTCACCCAATCTAGGAAAAATGAGGGGCGATTTCCTAGAAGGTGGAGAAGGGAATTCTCCTTATTGGCTAGAAATAAGAGAAAAGAAGTTGCCCAATCTTAAGGAAGTCAAGTTTCCAAATCTTGGGGGAAGTCTCCTCTTTGATGAAGAATGGGTCTCCTTAGGGAATTCAAGTTGTGCAATGTTGGGAGAAGTTGCCTTTGTTATGAAGAATGAGTCCCTCGCTTCTAATCTCTAGTAAAGTGGCCTTAATGGAGGTAAGGACATTAGGAAATGATAATCAATGGAGGCAAGAGATATCTTTGAGGATCCCTATCCCTCAAAGTGTGCCAAAATTCACATGTAGATGGTAAATTAGTGTGTGCATTTTAGAGATTCCAATGTGCACTTCTTCTGGAGCAGGCAAGATGTGGACAATTAAAATAGAAAACTCACAATAGGGGACTCAATTTCATGGACACAAAGGGAATCATTTTACATCCCAAAGTTCATGTGGCTTTGCATATCTCATGATTGGTGAAGAATTAGGGAAGTATCACCATCACGTCCCAAACATGCACAAAACCTTAAGAAACCCATTGTTTACTTTCCTTGTTTGAAAATCCAAAGACCCCATTTTGGCTTGATGACATCGTAAATGCCATCATCAATTTGTAATTGCCTTAATTTCATTGCCCATGAACACCTATATAATGAGGTTGCGACCACATAGATCCTCAAGCTTGCCATTGCTAGTCATGGGAGCTCAAGGAGTCACATTCTCCAACTAATTACTTTCCAAATTTCATTTCATGTACTCCTCTAGCTCCTTGTTCTAGTCTTGTCTTGTCTAGCCTAGTCTAGTTTCTATACATCTTTTCTTGTCTTTTTGTAATCTAGTAGTACGATATCATGTCCATTTACTTCTTGTTTCTAGATCATCTCCTTCAAGAAATTTCTTGTAATTTGAATATCTAGTTTCATATATATGTTCCCAAGTTGTGGGATCTCTTGTATCCTATCTAATCCAAGTATCAATACCTATTAGTCCTCACTTGTGGGAGTCCTTGTAGCAACTGTATATTCTTGTATTGTGTCTTGTTTTATGGAATTTTTATTTGTTCCTCCTTTCAACTGTATCTTTATCATTGAAGTCCCAAGAGCAGCTACCCACATGGTGTCCATTCTCGAATCTTGTACTACCTTGTCGTGTCTCAATCGCGGAGGGGAAAGATGTGCTTAAATTTTGGATGTTTGATGAACACAAAATCTAGCACAAAGACAATGCCTTTCACTTCTACTTGTATACATTTCACCAGTCTTAGAGGGCTAACCTTACTCTGATATGTTAACATGATAGTAAAATGGGTTACTTTGGTGAGCTTCAAGTTCAGCATAGACATAGATCTCCCATTTGTAGGGGAGGTTGCCCATATACAAGGGGAGTCTCCCACATGCCTATGGAAGACTAGTGAAGGCCACCCATCATGCTGGTAGACTAGTGGAGGTCGCCCATCATGTTGGTAGACTAGCGGAGGTCGCCCATTTGGTGGGACATTGCGGGTAGGTATCTTAGTGGCAAAAGTGTACTTAAATCCATTGTATAGCATGGCTAAAACCACCAATTATAGCCCCAGTTTGCACCTTTCCTTGAGGGTGCTTGCCTTGATGCTTGTAAGATAGCCTACACCATTGTATAAGCTTTTCTACATGCAAGTCAAGGAACTCCCATAGCATAGTGGCTAAGTGATATAGCTAGAATTATGTCTATCACAATCGCCCTTCCTCAAGTGCAACGCATTAGTAGATTATGCAAAATATGTACTTTGATCATTGTGATTTGGCAGCCTGTTTAGCGGGGTTTTTCTACACAGTTAAGTTGCAGGTTTAAGTCCTTGCACCTACACTTGAGCGAGTCTAAAACTTTTTTTAGTGCCAGTTTGCAACCTCTTGTACTTAGAATAGTTTTGCCTTCAATCTTGAGGGCTAATTTTAACTAATTATACTCCTCTACCTCTTCACAAGTTTGACATTCGAATTTCAAATTCTTTTTTTATTTTGATTTTATACTTTGTATTTTCCCTCTATTATTAGAGGATTCTTAATCTAACCATAGGGTAACTTTGCTCCTTTGGTATTTTCTACATACAATGTTACACTACTATGACAGATGTTTGTCTCTTCATCCATCCATCCACATCAAGTCCTTTCTTTATTGACCATTATAGTTCCTAAACCATATCGAGCCTATTCTACAATGAAGAAGAATCATTGTAATTTTGGTGAGGACCTTGTATATCTCAATTAATTTAGGCATCACTTTCATTTCTCAAGCCTTGGCACTTCGAATAAGCACCAAATGCCTGATTTTATACAAGCAAAGTAAAAGATCATATTTCTTGGTGTAAGTGGGCTACTTTAAGCCCATTTGTATCTAGATCATCTTCCTCATTTCATCTCCAAAATTTGAGTGCATGTGATTGATTGTGGATGCTTTCCAAAAAGTTCAATCTAATTCGTGTGAAGTACAAGTTGTAGATCAATTTCTTGTTCCACTAATCAATATGGTGTGTCCTCTTAATTGAAATATGCACTATGGGTTGCAATTTGAAGACTTAACAGGGGAGAATATTACATATATAGTGACACATAATGATTCTAGAGAAAGCTGTTGAAATTGTGAGTATAGATAGATCACAATGATACTAGAAAAAATGTTGAAATTATGAGTATATACAGCTCACAAACGATAATAGTAAAGACTTATGGGAAATCAGCAAGAGACATAATAATACTCATTCACTCTATTTGTTGGACCTCAATTCTAAAGAGTATACATTCACAAGACTCCAACCTTCCAAGCTAGCTCCTCAAGAGAAGAATAGCCAACCACTGCTTTCCCACTGTCACTCACAATGCCAAGCTAGTTGATCCCTATTCTACCTGATGAAGTACTAGTGATAATTATCTCATAAAATTGACCACTCAACATTGACTTATAAAAACTGTCTAACACAAATCAATTGGATCAGAAAAAATTGACTTCTAAATGTCCACCAAATTTGACCTCTAAAAAATTGACCAAACTAAAAAATCGATTCAAAACATTCGACTTATATAAATTGTCCACAAAATCAACTTAGGAATGTTGAAAATTTTGTCATCTTAAAATTTGGCCAATTTCTTCTTCAATCTATGACTTGCCACCAATTGTCCGACTTTACTAAGCAATATGTTGGGCAATATGGCTGACTAAATAAGCAATATGTTGGGCAATATGGCCGAGTAACTGAGCAATATGTTGGGTAATATGCTAGGCAATATGGTTAAAGTCCACTTTTTTTATTAAGGACAAGGCCCATTGATATTCACACCCCACAAGTAAGAGGTGTTGATCTGCTACTATTGTGAGCAACCCCAATGCATATTATGGTCAGCTTTATTGATGCAAAACTAAATCCTAATAGTGTGCAAAAGGAAAGGACTATATTATTTATTGCTTTCTACTCAATATATACAATATATACGGTGGTGATCCAATATCTTCAGTTTGTTTCTTGGTAAGATTGGTAAGGCTTGAGATGAGACTAGTTTACTAAAAGAGATTTGGGTCCTTCAAGGGTAGAGAGACATATCACCCCTTGAGGCATTGGCACATCTTTGCATGTTGTGTTGCATCTCAAAAAAGATAAGGCCACCATAACCTCCATGTAGGATCCAATGTGCTATTGTGTGGCCTAGATAATGCCATGGAGGAGTTCCTCCATGGACTTCATCTAGTATTTGTTGTACTTCATGTGGTAGGATGCATCTCCTATACACCCATCAAGTCTAACTCGAAAAAAAATATTTTGAGTAATTGAAAAAAAATCTTACTTTTGAGTAGCAATCTTCTCCATTCGAATGGTGTGAGATTAGATGGGTAGGCTCTCGTGGATAAGAAATGATGAATATCATGGTACCAAGTCGGATAAGTGCTTACTTGGAATAAAGATTGATCTAGATGGTTGTCTTCTATGCTTGTATCCTATACCGGTTGTCCATTAACCATTGAGAGGTGATCTCCCATTATGTGGTGCTTCCCAGGTCATTGAACTAGTTTGAAGTTGAATTCTTGGAATAAGATTAGCCATCTCCACACTCTTCCATGAATGTTTGGCTTTGTTATCAAATATTTAATTGTTTGATGATCAGTGATTATGGTAAAGTGAATTCCCAATAAATAATGACAAAACTTCTTGAGAGCAAAAACAATAGCAAGCGCCTCTCTTTTAATAGTACAATAGTTGTACTCTGCTATTGACAAACTCACATACACATGTACATGAAAGGTAGAATTCCAATCTGGTACTACTAAAATAGGTGCACTAATGAGTTTGGTTTTTAGAAGAGTAAATGCATTGTCTTCTACTTCACTCCATTGAAAGGGTACCATTTCACTAACAAGATTAGGAGGGGTTTAGCTATCTCTGCATACATTTTTATGAACTTTGAATGATAGGCGGTATTTCCTACAAACTCTGAATTTCTTTGGCATTGATTGGTTTAGACATATGTAATATTGCTCTAATTTTATCAGGATTGGGAGCCATACCTTTTGCAGAGACTATGTGACATAGAAGGGTCCCTTTAGTCACCAAAAAGTGACATTTATTTGGGTTGAGCTTTATTTTGGCTTCTCTGCAAGCACCAAAAACCTATCCCAATTGAAAAAGATCATGCATGGCTTGGATGTGCCTTATCCATGGCTTCCCTATGAGTAAAGGAAAACTTCTATTGACTTGTGGAAATCTAAAGAGAAGGTCACCCTATGAGTAAAGGAAAACTTCTATTGATTTGCGGGTTGAGCTTTATTTTGACTTCTCTGCAAGCACCAAAAACCTATCCCAATTGAAAAAGATCATGCATGGCTTGGATGTGCCTTATCCATGGCCTCCCTATGAGTAAAGGAAAACTTCTATTGACTTGCGGAAATCTAAAGAGAAGGTTAGACCGTCCATCTCTACAGATACCTTTTCTACAATACCGAGAGGTTTAACTCGACTTTGGTAAACCAAGATAACTATAAATTTTTCTTCTTCTAAAAGTATGAGTCCTAGTATTTTAAGAGGAAAATCTGGCATGAGATTTATGCCTAAACCTCCATTGATATTACTCCATTTATATTCCTTCCATATATAGTGACTAAAATACATGGACTCGAAGGTGAGTTAGAGAGTTTGTTGATACCTTTGTGAAGTTCTTTGTAATTGTAGCTTTCATCAGATCTGTTGGAGTGTGCCCCCCACTTATTGCAAGCATAGTTGGAGGAGAAAATACTTCTATTATCCATATGACTTCACCTATAAATCTTCCATCCAATCTTAATAGATCATACAAAGATACCTTGTGGAAGGTGTTCTTTAGTATCTTCCCAATTTTGATGATGGATAATGTTGGTAAAGGTAGAGAAGGTTCATTATTTGAATGTCATGCTTTCATTGTCTCTTCAAAATCCTTGTCGATTTCCTACAAGACTTTAAATTTTTTCATACTTGGATATTTTTCTTGCAAGATATTTGCCTCTGCTTTGTTTTCAAGATCTAGTATGCACTCCTAGTTCTTGATCCATTTCTTACAATGAAACCAATTTGGCTTCTGGAATTGGGTTGAAAGATGGATCGGTAGTGAGTTCTTGATTTTCTTCTTCTCTCTGATGCATGTGCAAAATAGGTTTAGATTATGGAGCATAGCTTGGGGTTACCTTTTCTGGACCATAGTTCTACAAGGGAACAGCTTCATGAAGTTGATGAGGATCACTTACTGGAGTGGCTTGAATTGGGCCAATCTAGGAAAATAGGTTGACTTCAAAAAGTCATCTATTTTTTAGTAGACACTTTCCAACCATGGAGTTGACTTCATTAAGTGAAGAACTTTTAAAAAAATGGGCAACTTCAAGTTGACTACTTTTCAAAACTTGTTCAACTTTAAAAATGTGGTCTTTTAAAAAAAATGGTCAACTTTATTAACTTGCCCACTTTTGTGGTCGACTTCATTTTTTAAAAATGGATCAACTACATTAACTTGACCATTTTTTAAAAATGGGTTTATCTTAGGACACTCGTTCAAAATGCTGAGGAGCATCACAAATAGGCGGGTCATTTTTGTGAGATAAGCTAGTAGAGTGTGGAGAGTGTACAATACCTCTAAAAAGTTGTATACTACCTGGACAATTTTTGGTATTGCTTTCTTCTCTCTCACTGGAATGGATTTCTTTCTTCTTTCCCTTATTGAAAGAGATGACATTGACTGGGTAGGATGGATCTAAAACATTTATGGAGGTTTGATTGGTAGAAGCCTTCTGCTTTGGACATTCCTTTTGACTAATGATCCATTATATCCAGGCAATACGTGCAAGGTGGAGACCCTTCTAGGAGGGAGCATTTTCCTTGAAAGTTCCCATATTCTCCACATCTATAGCACATTATAGGACGGATTGGTCTTCTAAATGGAATTTTTCTTCATTAGAAGAGTTTACCTATGTGGTGGCATACATGCTTTCCACTTGAAATCTTGGATTTGGTAATAAGGGCTGATTTACAGGCACACTTGGTGACACCCACTTGGCTTGCATACCCTTGAGATAATAGCAATCCCTTGCTTCATGAACTTGTGTTCCACAAAATTGACACACCAACCTCTCTGCACAATCTTGCAAAGAATTTCTTGATATCTTGCATACAGTGCACCAAATAGGTGTTTTTATCTCTTTGTGTTTTCTAAGCTCCTCCAATTCTTGTCACAGTTGAGCTAGAGCTTCATCTCTTCCTTGCCAAGTAGCCTTTTTCTCTTGCAACGCTTTGTCTAACTTCAATGCTTCTAACTCTCTTGTTAATTGTGTGAGAGGATCATATGTGAATTCATCCATACCTTCATGTTCTTTGAACTAGTGTCTTGCTACTTCAATCCTTGAGGCTACAACTTCAAACTCTTCCAACGATGCATTAACTTCTAGTAACTCTCTAAGATTTTGCTTAGAAGTTTTTGGTAAATCCTTCTCTACCCATTTCTTGACTAGAAAATCCCTAGGATTGTCAAGAAGACGAGAAACTAAAGACTTCACCCTTGTCATCAATTTAGAGAATGCCTCTCCCTTCTGTAGTTTAGGATTTTCCAATTGATCAAGAGTGCATTCTGTGGAGTTACCTAGGGTAAGAGTAGTTATTAAGGCAGTTTTAAGAGCTTGCCAAGGGGTGAACTATCCTTCATCATATTGGTTGTACCATCGATCCGCAAGCTCTTCAAGAGTGGCCAAAAATAGGACAATGAAAGCATCTTCTCGCTTATGTAAACCCCTACTTTTACATAGGGACAAGAACCTTCTGACATGGCCATCCACATCCTCATGGGGAGCTTCCTTGAAGGAAGGAAATTTGATGTTGATCAGAGAGAGCATATTAGTCAAATTGTCCCCCATCATTGTGGGATGTGGCCCTTGGTTGCCTGCCATGTCCATTGGAGGCGTTGAGGGATGATCCGGTATGCCTTGTGATGATGATGCATTGGGGAGTGGAAATGGATGTGGTGGAGCTCTAGGAGGGATGTAATGTAACCTCTCCCTTTGATAGCTCTTCGTGGGAGTTTTTATGGGACTAACATATCCTTCCTTATTGTTGGAGCAAGTATGATTCATAGACTATCGTTTTAATACTCCACATCAACTTCGCTCTTCTAATTGCTATACTTCTAAAAAGTTCAAATTGCAACCAATGTCCCACTAGGTGTGCCAAAAATGAGCACATGTAGATCAATTTCTTGTTCTACTGCTCAATGTGGTATGTCCTCTTAAATGCAATATGCACTATATGTTGCAATTTGTAGACTTAATAGGGAAGAATATTACACATAAAGTGATACATAATGATACTAAAGAAAGATGTTGAAACTACAATTATACACAACTTACAATGATACTCGATAAAGATGTTAAAACTATGAGTATACAGAGCTCACAAAAGATAATAGTACAAACTTTTGGGCAATCAGCAAGAGACATAAGAATACACATTCACTCCATTTGCTTGACCTCAATTCTACAGAGTATACATTCACAAGACTCCAACTTTCAAAGAGAAGGGATCATCTAGCTACTCAAGAGAAGAATAGCCAATCATTGTTTGCCCACTTTCACTCGTAGTGCAAATCTAGCTTATCCCTATTTTACCTAATGAAGTACTAGTGATAGGCTAAGATCTCTACACCACACACACAAAGTGAAGTGCAATGCTTCAACTTTGCATTCCCTCCTCTAGTGTCTCTCTTTCTTTGCCTTTCTTCTATGATGGAGAGGTCTTCTGATATAGTTTTTCTGGGATTGGTAGGAGCTTGCTGATAGCAAAAGGGAAAAAATCATTTTCTTCCCATTGCGATCTCACTATTAATTCTGGAACTTTTGGAAACTTCACTCTCTGATCCACTTAGTCATTTCCTCCACCGTCACTATCTTTCAAATTTTGATATTTGGCTAGCCCTTGGTCCATTCAGCGCCGTTCATGAGTCCGCGATATGACAGGGAATTTGGTCCATGGCAATGAGGTGCAAGTCCTGGGAGATTTGGTCTCTTTTTTCCAAGTGAAATGGTGGACTAAATTTAACTTATCAAAATTATATCATTTTTTTTAGTAGACTACTTTGCAAAAAATAGGCAGCTTTTGAAATTGGTAGACTAAATTTTTAAAAATGGGCAATTTTTGAAATGTGTCAGCTAAGTTTAGTCAACTTCAAAAAATTGGAAAATGGGCCACTAGGAAAAGTAGGCAACTAAGCAACTGGGAAAATAGGAGATTGAGAAAATAGGCAACTGGAAAGATAGGCAACTTGAAAAAATAGGCAACTTGGAAAAATTGGCAACTAGAGAAATTGGTCAACTTAGGAAATGGTCATTGAAAGATTAGGCAACTTAGGAAATTAGACAACTTAGGAAATTGAACAGTTTGTTGATTCCTTTCCTTTCTTCTTGTTGAGCTAGATCGTGTTACTTTTCTCCTTCTTAGTCCTCTTTGCTTCTCTTGCTTCTGATCTTGCTCAAAATCAAGATAACTTCTTCTTGTCCTATGCTTTCTGCACCTCATCAGAGTAAAAACATAAAATACATTATTCCAGGGGTTTATCAGAGTACGGCGCTACACAAGTGCATTTTGGTTTTCTACACACCAACTCACATGTTCCGTTCTTGCATTCTTAGGCGGCGTGTTCTTGAAAACATCTTCATGGCTTCAAGAAAGCCGTTTTCTTGTTCTTGAGGCATAGGTAATGTGTTCTTAAACACACCTCCATAACCTTGAGAATGCGGAGTGTTTTCTCAACACTCACATTGGAATCTATACAAGCAAGAGTGTTAAAAACTTAGCGTCTCTATCTACAAATGTGGTTTCAAAGTTTTAGTTCTTTAAAAGTCTAACTTTGTCATTTCGGTGTTTGTACAATGTTTAAAATATCTAGTTCTAATGGCTCTTCCTCACCTACCGTATATATCTCATCATTCACCCCATATTCATGCCTCAAGACGAGCATCTTGATGGCATAAACTATAATTCATGAAAAGATGTGATGAGAGCACATTTGCATACAAATCTAATATATGAAGTGGTAGATGGTAGTGAGCCCGCACCCAATAGGTTTGAACATCTTGATGCCTGGAATTTCGAAGGCAAGCACTCCTTAAGACAACTACTCTTAGCTTGCACTGATTTGACCACTGACTAAAGGTCAAGTCATCTCTTGTAAAACCTCCAATGAAGTTTGGAAGATTTTGGCATAACTCTACCTTGATAGATTCCTTCACAGATTTAAATGCTTCTGAGTTTCACAATTCAATCATCAAATCAATCAAGCCACAACAATCATCTCTCAATTCAAAGAGAACCAACAAATATTGCCATTGTGTAAGTGAAGCATTCCCAGTGAAGATATGGAGATCCAAACACCTATGGGACATTCATTACAACATTGTACAATCATGGTGAAATTTTCAAATGAGAGGAAATACCAGGATTACTTCTCCTCGACGAGTCGAGGACAAAGAACAACAAAGCACAAGAGTCAACTATGAAGGCTCAAGCACAATTCTTAAAGAACAGAGTCTCTAACAGTGGAGCATCTGAGAGACCCATCTAGTGGACATTCTTTGGAGTAACCTTGTTAGATCCTCTAGGATCCACTTTGCTTGACAAGTCAAGACACACGTCATAATTGCAAACATAAAAGGGAGGGAACGCAGACTCACCTCCGAACTATAGAGCCAACATGGGCTCACCCTCGAGCCTAAAGAGTCTCCAGCATGAAACGGTCAGCCACATCCAACAAGCTTGTGTCCCATTCCACCAGCCCCCCAACCAAGATGGGTGACAAGGCTCTCATATGCGAGGCCAAGAGTCCAATCATGGCAAATGCCAAGAATGACAACTAAGAAGCCTTGAACCATACTTATAGAACTCTAGTGAAATGACCCAATTCACATTGAATTGACTGAACCCAATGCACATTGCTCGGACATGAGCTACAGATGCCCATCGAGAGGTCCTGGAAGGATGGAGATGTAACACTTCACCCCCTCTTATTTTCAATTGTTGTCCTCAGCAATTTCCCAAGTAATAAAACCAGCGAAACTGCTCTTCATCAATCTAATTGACTCCCAAGTCTCTCTGGACTCAAGATGGTGCTTGCACTTGATCAGATACTCAAAGATACGACATCCTTCGGGACTTCCTCTCCTCTAGTCCAGAACTACCTCTGGCTCTGCTGAGATGTATAGAGCAGTATGCTCCAGAGTCTGGATCTCCTCTAAAGGCATCACAGAATGGTCCTAACCAAGTCTCTCTTTCAAAGGACTAACATTAAACACGTGATATACTCCTTGAGGCGAATCCCACCCATAAGACACACCAATTACCCTCCTTGTAATCTAAAATGCTCACAATATCGGGAAGATCACTTTGTAACATGCCAATTCGAATCATCTCAAAATCTCCCAATGCCAGAAGGTATACCCAGATACCAACCTGGAGTTCACAAGGCCTACGGTGTTGGTTAGCATAGAAGAAAACTCTACCCTAGGTTGCCTCTATGCTCTCCCTCCGGGTCTCTAACATTTTCTGCATAACCTGTAGAAAATTGCCTATAAAGCACATCTCCACACATGCCAGTGGCAATTGATGGTCTCCACTCATAACCATACATCAACATTGATGGGCTGAATCCAGTTGTCGAGTGTGTAATACTCTCATAAGCAAACTCGATATGGAGAAGGTAATGCTCCTAATCAGACTATCGTCAAGAGACATATGTTGCATCATATCCTCCATAGTCTGGCTTGTGTTCTCGGTTTGTCCATTGGCCTCTGGATGATCAAGGATGACAAAAATTGTAACTTTGTATCAGGATCACTAATTATTTCGGCGAACAATCTATAGCGTTTATAGAGATTCTCAACGAAGAGCTGAACTAACTTGTGGGCCTTCATAATGGAACACATCAGTATGAGTCATTTTCATGAGTCAATCGATGATAACCCAAATGGCATCATAACATCTCTAGGTCCGAGGCAATCTGGCCACAAAATCCATAGAAATGGAAGACTATTTACCATCAAGAACATGTAACGGGTGCATGCAAGTAGTGCCCACTCAAAATGCTTAGTGTTTTGTTCTTTTTTTTTTTTTTTTTTTTTTTTTTTGGGGGGGGGGGGGGGGGGGGGGGGTGTGAGAGTACAAGGAATTTGAAATGTCCAGCCGGGTGGGAATCGAACCCAGGCACTCTGCCCCACGGCGTTCAATGCATACCGCTACACCACACCCCAGTTCTGAAATTAGGAAAGAACTATGCATGTATGATGTCACAGAGCTATATAAGGAATTTCAATTAGTTAGTTACGTCCTACACTAAAAGTTCTTTTGGACTGCTCATTATAATGAAGTTGGCATGCATAATCCTTATCACTGTATTATATCCCAACATCAACCTCGCTTAAGCTTGTTAAGTCTTGGATCGAACCCACATGTCCATTGATGCACATAAAGCTGTGAGAACGTAAATTCAGGAGCTCAATGCAAACGAAATTCTCTACATCATGAATAAAAATAAGCTGCCATACTTTTAGAATATTGATCAAATTGTTTTGTACTCAGAACCACACAACATGGTTTGGTCCATAAATAAAAGGAGAACAGCATAAGGTCAGCCAATAAAATGGCAAATATTGCCCATGTCAGTATAACAATACATTGAATCTCCTAATTACAATTTATACATGTGAGAATTCCAAATATTCATTAAAAATAATTACAATCACTTGGGTCTGCTACCCCTTTGACCAAGCAACCCAAAGGGAGGAGCCATCAAAGGGTGTCTTGTAAGAACTTCCGGCACCCTGTAAAAATGCTAGCCACAAGCCACCATGCAGGCATGCTGTGCTGAAGTTAGGATGCCACAATTTGTACTCATAAACTCAAAACATGTTTGGTGCTCTTTTGATACCACAACATTACCACAAGACCTGAGAATTGATGTGTAAATAGCAGGATCTGGGGAAATACCATCTCGAATCATCTGCTCAAAACACCTTAATGCTCCTGGACCATGTCCATGTTCACAATATCCAGCAATCAGTGCACCCCAAGCACCCACATCTTTATAAGAAAGGCCATCAAAAGCTTCCTGTGACTTCTGGAGAGCACCACACTTGGCATACATGTCTATCAATGTTTTTGCAAGTACTTTGTTGGTTTTAAGCAAACCCTTTCTAGCGATTTCTACATGTAATTCTTGGCCTTTTGCTGTTTTTCCTGTGTTACCACATGCCTTCAAAACAGAAGAGAAGGTAACAGCATCAGGGAAGACACCACTATGTTCCATCTGCTCATAACAGTTAACTGCGTCTTCACTGAATCCATGTCTCAAATATCCTTCAATGAGTCCAGTCCAAGAAACTACATCATGAAAGAGAAGTTTATTAAATACATATTCTGCAGCAGCGAGTGCACCTAGTTTCGAATACATATCAATAAGTACACTCCCAAGCATAGGATTTTCTTCAAGCAATCCTTTGGTGACGATTTCAGCATGTACATCTCTACCCGTGGCAGCTGCACCAACTGTACCAAAAGCATTCAATATACATGCATAAGTCACAGCATCAGTAGAGAGTCCCTTGCTTTTAAATTGTTCATAACATGCAAGCGTCTCTTCAGCAGAGGAGTGTTTGCAGTAACCAGTGATCAATGCATTCCATGAGACAACATTCTGGATAGGAAGCTCGTCAAAAACATGCTGTGCCTTTTCAAGCCCACTGCATTTGGCATACATATCCACTACTGCACTGCCAAGTACAGCATCACTCTGCAGCAGACCCCTTTCAAGAATGTCGGAGTAAATCTCGCTGCCTATTTGAGCTGCTCCTAGACTTCCACATGCCTTGAGGAGGGAAGAAAAGGACACTGAATCCAAACAAAGACCATCATGCTTCATTTTTTTGTAGCACTTTATTGCTTCTGCATGGTATCCATTTTGACAAAACTCTGTTATCAAGACACTCCAAGATACTGTATCCCTAATTTGGAGTTCATCAAATAAATGAAGAGCCTTCCTAAGCTTCGAGCACTTTGCATACATAGCAACTAATGCATTCCCTAGAACAAGATCATCTCCTCTGTAGCCTTTTCTAATTGCCTCAGCATGCACTTTCCTACCATGGTCAGTTGCTTGAAGGTTGCCACATGCTTTTGAGACACAAGCATACGTGACTAGATCAGGATAGATCCCTTCTTGTCTCATCTGCTCAAAACAATCAAGTGCTTCTTTAGCTTGTCCATGTTGACAATAGCCCACAATCAATGCAGTCCATGAAATTACATCATGAGCTGCAAGATCGTTGAATATTTGTCTTGCTCTTTTCAGCTCACCACATTTGGCATACATGTCCACAAGTGCGCTGCCAAGAAGTGTATTGGGTCCCAATAAGCCCTGCATGGAAATCTCCACATGGACATTCTTTCCCTTGTCCATTGATTGCATATTACCACATGCTTTTAAAATGTTTGAGTATGTTACTGCATCAGGTGGAAAGCCTTCATGCTTCATGTGCTCAAAATAGACAAGTACTTCCTCCCATAAGCTGCTTTGACAAAAACCTGAAATAAGCACATTCCAAGATATAGCATCATGAGATCGGAGCTCTTCAAAAATTTCAAATGCTTCTGTAAAAGCACCACATTTAGTGTACATCTTTACTAAGGAATTCCCTAACATCGTACTGTTTATTAAATGGTCCATGGAAGCGATTTGAGCATGTAACTCTTTGCCTTTCTTAAGGGCTCCTGCATTGCTGCAGGCTTTCAAGAGGCAGGCAAAGGTAACTGTATCACAGAAGAGACTTTCAACCTGTAATTGGTGAGAACAATGCAAAGCTTCTTCAAAAAACCCATGTTCAATAAGCCCTGTGATAAGAGTATTCCAAGAGACAATGTTCCTATTCTGAAGCTCATCAAAGACATGCTGAAGCATTTCAATTGAGCCACACTTAGCATACATGTACATCAAACTGTTGCACACAAAAATGTTTGAATTGAGCAAACCACTTTCAGAGATGACACTGTGTAACTTATTCCCATGGCAGAGATCCTTTTGCAAGGCACAAACCTTCAGCTGAGCTACAAGATTATAATGATTGTGAGCATCAAAGTTTGACACATATCGTCTCTGGATGAATCTGTAGATGCCTTTTCTGCAAGGCAATATCATGCCTGCATCAATCCTCCACTGTGTTCAAAAAGGCATCTTGCCCTTCGTCACGTGTCCACATCTGTCAGGGGAAGTAGAAAAATGAACTAGAAGACTTCAAATGACTCAGAGAGAAGAGAGGGAATGCCAAGAGGCTTCCTTGTGGTACTAGACCCCAATGCTTGAACATGGCCTCACTCAAATGCCTAATAGCTTCCTTGTGATTCTAACCTATCACTGACTTCTCATTTCCAAGGCGTATTTTTCTTTTCTGGTCTTACCATCACTGTCTTTTCATTTTCAAGATGCACCATTTTTCTTTTCTTGCCTTCTGGAGACATTGTATCATGTCCAACATGATGTAAGCTTTTGAACTTCAGGGTCGCTTTGACCATTTAAAGATTTTGATATGTCATTTATGAGTATTTCCGACCTTGAGCTTATTGGGCGTCCGGGATAACTGGATGTATATATGCCACATGCAATCAGAGTACCCATTTGTCAATTCAATACCTCCTCGCACTAGTTTGAGGTTGATGACGGCAAGGGAGGAGAAGATTTGCAGGATTTTCTTCTCAAAGTTACCGTGTGAGCAGCATTTCCCATGAGATGCTCGGCAGTGACAGAGGTTAAGGCGTAATGCATCCCCCTCCTTCACAGAGTTACTGAGAGCTGGTTAGGCGATCATAAGGATCATCGCTATTGTTGAACTTCTTGATCCACTATTAGAAGCATGACATCTTTTATGTCTTGCCCATTTTAGAAATTCTCTTTCGTTGATATACACTCCTTGGCTGATGGATTCCTCGGAAAGAGGACAAAAATCTTCTTTTGCTCATATACTCTCCTTACAGAGCTGTCTCCGAGTCAAATATCTCGAGTTATGACTCTATTACGGTTGATATACTCTCCTTGAGCGATTCCTCTAAGAAAGAAATTAGGAAGTTTCATTCGTATGTAATACATGAGTATTATGGAGAGGCAGATATGGATGAGGTGGAGAGACAGACACAGGAGGGGCGATCTCGATCCTCACAAGGTGATCATGATGATGAGGATGAGGATGATCAGGATGATCATGATGCTGCTGCCGATGATGATGATCATGATGATGATGATTAGGATTCTAGTTGATTATGACATTGGGTTATATGTATTTACATTGATATATATATATATATATATATATATATATATATATATATATATATATATATATATATATATATATATATATATATATATATATATATATATATATATATATATATATATATATATATATATATATATAATCTATATATTTCTCATTTCAGTTATGTTTTGAATTGTGTGTATGGTATTAAGTAATGAAGAGTTTTGTTCTATTGATTGTTATTATTGTTTATATAAAGCATGTGTTTTAATACTTTAATTATATAATTCATTCATATGTGTGTATATAAGTGTATATGCATGTGTGTGTATATGTATGTATGTGCATGTGTATGTGTGTGTATATGTATGTGCATGTGCATGTGTAAGTGTATATGTGCGTATGAGTATGTGCATGTGCATGTGTATGTGTGTGTATATGTATGTGCATGTATATGTGTAACTCAATGTGTATATGTGTGTATGTGCATGTATATGTGTATATGTATGTATGTGCATGTGTGTGTGCATGTGTATATGTGTGTGTACGTATGTGCATATATATGTGTATATATGTGTATATATGTGTATATATGTGTATATATGTGTATAATGTATGTATATGCATGTGTATATGTATGAAACATGCATGTGTATGTGGATGCATTTCCATTTGCATCCATGTGCATGCATGTGGATGTGCATATACATGCATTTATGTATATGTTAATGTGTGTATGTGTATATATATATGCAATAATGCATGCATGTAAGTCTTTTTATGTGGTTGTAGAAATGTTTGTGCATATGCATGTGTATGTGTGTGTATGTCTAAGTGTATGTGCACATGTGTCTGTGTGTATATGTGTGTGTGTATGTGCATGTGTATATGTGTGAAAGTGCATCTTCATCATGTATAAGTGTATAAGTGCATATCAATAAGTGCCAGTATGCTATCTAATGAAAATAACACAATTCAAATGATATACAAAGAATAGAAATTGTACTTACAATAGTTAGCCATACTTTTTGCTTGGTTAGCTTCTTGAATAACCTGCAATAAAGAGAGAAAGAAGAGAGAGAGAGAGAGAATTCAAAGAGAGAAAGATGTAGAAAGAGAGAAACAGAGACAGAGAGAGACAATAAGAGAGAGCTTAGGCAAAACAACAATTCTGCATATACTTGTTTCAGCTCGTAAGTGCAGCGCAATTGCGAACGTTGGAGAGCTCTTCGATTAGATGCGTGAAAATGACGATCGAAGAGCCTCCAACATTTTAATCTTTTTTTTGTCAACAGACCGTTGTGTAAGCGATGCTAATGCATCGTAAAAACCACTGGAATTGGCGTCGCATAAGCGACATGTAATAAAGTAAGTCTATGATCCAAGGGTCTGGCCGGTTCAGACAGATCTGAAATCGGACACCGTTTGGTCATCCGTGTGTATGACCAAAGATCTCGAGTTTTAGACTTACTAGGAGGTCTTGTGCTCTTGTGAACAAGTGAACCACTTAGCTTAGTGGTTAAGTCTCAAGGATGTGAAGGACGAGGTCTTGGGTTCAATCCCCATGAGGTACATGGGAAGAGTATTTTGCCCAAAGAGCTCTAGAACCTTCTAGAAGCATCCACTGGACACTTGGCGCACATGTAGTTACATGGCTGACACTTGGATGATTAGCATCCACCTGCCCAAGAAGGCAGTCCCCTGGAGAGAGCTATATATAGAGGCATTTGGTTGGGAGGAGAGTCATCTCTCTAGCATGTGGTGGTCGTAATCCTCGTTCTCTTGCATTGGTATCAGAGCTCAAGGTTGAGCTTCCATGGTGACCTTGGAGTGGGCTTCATCATCTTTCCTTCCATTAGCTTCTTGCTTATTATTTTTGCTCTCTCTAACTTCTTCCTCGTCAATCGCTGGTCGCGGCTATTTCGAAATATCCTTCCGAATCAATGTAATCTTGGCAGGCTATCTGGAGGAGGAGGAGGTTATAAAAAAAAAACAGAATTAAGTCCTATATCCAGCCTGTTGCGCACGGGGTTCGAACCCGTGACCTCACGGGAGTGGCGTCTCTCGCATATCCAAGAACACACAGAGCTCGGGTGAAGATATTCTAAGAGAAAAGCATCTAGATCTGTGTTTCGCGCCATACGAGTTTACAAAAGCCGTTTCAATCTGCAGATGGTGGCGCCAGGACCCGAACTCGCGACCATTCGCGAACTGTACTTCGTTGTATCCACACTATCGATTCGGCTTCGTGCTACAGAGATTTATCTTTTCTTGTAACTAAGCGCTGCAGAAGATCTCAAAAAGGTTCATAACCTCTGCTGCGAGTACAGAGGGGAATCGAACTCAAGACCTCCGCTATGGAGAACTTCTCACCTATCCACGATCCCCAAGCGCTGTTCGTTCGTGAGAGCAGTTCATATGGGTCTTCATTTCCGGCTGAAGATGGAATCCAGGAGCAAAAGAGCGCAGATCTCTGCCGTCAGCCCGCGTAAGATTCGAACTCGGATACAGGAGCAAAAGAGAGGAGATCTCTGCCGTCAGCCCGCCCGAGTTTCGAACTCAGAACCTCTCTTTGAGAGGAGCACTGCCTTATCCACTAAAGTAGAGGTTTTTGGTGATTACTCTCTCTGCATATTTTATTTAGTTCTAATCGTGTCTCTGCTCTTCTAATCCCGAATCGAGATCTTTTCATTTGGATTAATCTTTGGAGTTTGCTTATTACCTCAATCGAACCCGAGTGCATATCTGTGGTGGTCAAGGCCAAAGAAAAGTTTGGAGCAAAGTCTGAAAGAAGTGGAGCTGTGGAGTAAAGATTCGGAGGCCTTTGGTGATCAAAGTCAAACCAACTTTGAATTCGGACCAAAGTCTTGAGAGAATCACTCTTCCAAAGGATCAAGGGAAGGACGTAGCTCTATGTGGAGCTAAGTATTTTCCAGTTTCTGCTTGGCCTTAATGCTTGATTTATCTTGTTTTCATTATTCTACACTTAATCCTAGATGCACATTGAAATAGCCAAGATTTCAATTGATTAAGTCTAGATTAGAATAATGAATTAATCCATTTCTTATTTCAAGCATTAGTTTGCATTAAGGAAAGACTTGATTTCAAAAAGATCCTTGTGCATCAAAGAATGTATTTTGGTAGTTTAAATACATATTTCCTTTCCATTGAGTAAGTTTTCTATTGCACTTCAAGGGTATGTTTTTATATTATAGTGCATTAGGACAAAGGAAAGGATATACATGCATCAGGATTGCATGATATACATTCTTAGTACAAGAAAAAATCGTGCATCAAGCTCATGCATGATTGTTGTATTATTTTTTTTTGGACATGCAAAGAACATGCATGCATACGCATGTGAGCATATGCTTTTGCATGTAGATACATGCATTTGCATGGAAGAATGGAATGCTGTTTGCAAGTAGATATGAAAATGTACTCTCTTAGTATTTAGCTTACTTTGTAAAGCTCGCAGTCTGACCTTAGGGAAGACCAAGGACTAGTTAGTTGCAAAGACATACTAGTTCTAGTATTGCAACTCAAGTAATTAGTCGATTTCTTCCCAAGTCGATACTCTTCTATCAAAGACAAATACTTAATAACAATTAAGTATGTTAGATGTCTTGCTAGGTATGAGTAAGCACTAAGAGAAAGTTAAGTAATAAATTTCCTTGATGACCAAGAAAATTTAATTACTTGCAAACTCTTTTGTGATGTATGATGACTCTAAGTCCTGGATGTACTTAGAAAGTCATGCGGATATAGCTTTAGTTGATTAGTTATATATTTTATGTAACTTCTCAAGCATCCCAAGGTTGGATGAGAACATCAACTATATTTCCAAGTTCCATGAGCATTCTTCTATTTAGAAGATTTCGAAAGTTTTAAAGAAGTTTCTTGTGGTTTCAAGATTTGTATCTCATGATGAAACCTCGGTAAGTAACTTTTTGGAATAGAGATATTAAATAGTCAAGCCTTCTATTTCATGTGAGATCATTCTCCTACTATGTTCAAGATGAATTTATTTTTGGGAAGGTAGATGTTCCAAGTAGAGGATCTTAATTGATTCATGAACTCTTCCCAAAATACACCTAAATTCATATTATATGATAGGTCCAAGGAATGATGCAGGCAAAACCTCTTTAGGATATAAATGTTTTGCCAAGATATAAAGGTACCAAGCTTTTATAAATTTTCATCTCAAGGGGTGATGGAAATCAAAAGGTTAAACCTCAACATCAATTGATCCTTGATATCAATAAAAGGATGTTAGGTTCTATAGTTGCATCTCTGGTAAATGATGCAACTAGCTAAGCAATCTTTAGGAAATAATATAAGTTCCTAAAGACTTGAAGTAAGTGTGAACTTTTTATTTAGGAGTAAAAAGTTCCAAGAAATGGATCTTGAATCCATGAACTTCTCCTAAACAAGTTATAAAGTTCAAAGTTGTGTTCACAGTAACATTACTATTGGATCAATCATCAATAGATGCTTGGACTTTAAACATAATTTTGATTAGTGAAATATGTTTAAAGGACTCTAGTAACATCTGAAGATTGACCAATAATAATGAGTTTTGTATCAAACTCAAGAATACAAGTCGATATCACATAAATGAAAGTTCAACTTAAACTTTCATACTGGCAAATGTGATATTTCGTCTCTAGTTTGATACTCAGGAAATAAATACAATTGAATCAGTAAATTTTTGGATATCATTTGAAAGAATTTATTTTAAATGTTCTTTTTGCAAAAGATTCCAAGATGAATCATTTGCTCAAGTTATTTGATTCCCTAGAAGGAATCTCAAGTCTTTGAAGAAATGGCATTCTTTCAAGTTTTGAGAATGAAATTCTTCATACTATAAGTAGTTCCCTACACGTCCCAAACCACTAGAAGTGGTATTTCAAGTCCTATTTGTGATATAACCTAAAGGTATATCAAAGATTCTTAGCTTTGGAATCTAAGAGGCATAAGTGTATGCTTGGACCTGAGAAAGATCTCTAAAAATCCTGCAGGTAAGCAAAGAAGCTTTAAGATAGTTTTAAGAGATCTTAAAGATAAAGACTAAGTCTTTATTTTTGTCGCAAGGATCAATCAGACTTGATCAATCTTGGCCATGATTGTCCAAGTAAAATGCGATTGGAACTACCCTGTAGATTGCCCAAGTATTGGCAATAAAATTCCTTTTGGGAATTATTCACTCAAGTTCCATCTATTCAATGGAAAATTGTGAAAAAGTAAGCTGTTCTAAGTCTGGACAGAGTGAAGTAATTCCAAGTATGTAGTCTGCAACCGTAAAGACGGTACTTAAGTCTGTGGAAGGTAAAACATAAGTATTTGCCTATCCTTAAAGGGATTTTGGTACAAATCCAGAAAGCATGAGCGGATACTTAGACTAAGGCAGTAGAGAGATTCTTGTAAAAAGCCCCGGCCGGGATAGGTACCTAAAAAGCACCAGTATAGAAAGGAATCTAAAGACAAGAAGTCATAAACTCTTGTCGCTACAAAATTGGTCAAGAATAACCAATTGAACTTGAATTTGAGAAATTCAAGTACTTGGAATTTTGATTGGTTTTCATTTGAAAGCCCCAGTAAAGAAGAATTGATATTCTGTCATGAGGTTTTCAAGTTTCCAAGGCAAAGCACATGATTGTGAGACGATCATGTGAAGGAATCAAAACCTAGGAAAATCTAGTTAGAGGTAATGCTTGAAACTTCCAATTCTTGTAAAAGAATTGAAGAAATAAGGTACTCTATCAAGAGATGTTTAGACTTTAGGATAAGAATCACCCACACATTAATGTGAATATAAAATAGGGTGGTATGGGACACCAGATTTTATACTCATATTGATGTAGGAAAGATGGAATGGGACATCGGACCGTGGGATGATGATTATCTTTTAGTCCTAGTTTGGATTTTGAAGTTAGGTTTCATCCTTAAGGGAATTAAGACTTCAAGAAAAGTTTAATTCGTAAAGGATGAAAGTAGTATCTTACTATACTTCAAGGTAACTTCAAGATTAAGGAAACTGAAGATATGAAGTAAGTAACTTCCAAGATCTTCATAGAACACTTCAAGTTTAAGTGTTATTGATCAGAAATATTTGATAAATTTCTGAAAGAAGTTGGACTTTGATTTTGAGTTCATCTTTTCAAACTAAGATTTAATTGACTAAGTCAAGCATCCAGTTCCTAGTGTAACTTGAAAAATTCACTCTTTTGACTCAAAGAAATGCACAAGAATTGCATTCACGATTAGGAGTCAAAAAGATTGAATGAGACCTGAACTTAGTCTCAAGTGAAGCATTATCTGAATACAAAACTCATCAGCGTAACCTCAGTGGGTCGACACACTGATGTTGGTTACCACACTAGTATCTTGTGGTTGGATGATGTTTTTGGTTTTCTTTGTATCTTTTTGAGAATCCAGCTTATTTCTCTTAAAGATAAAGACAATGCTTCAATATCTTATTGAAATAGATCGTTGAGAAGTTAAAGTCCTGAGTCAACTAGACTTTGACTCATAGCAAGTTTATGTATGTGCGAAGTTTGAATTGGTTGTACAAAGTCTTAGTTATCTCTTTCCGCTTTCCAAATCTTTTGAAATTGACTCAGATATAGTATCTGATTCCTTTTGCAAAAGACCAGGGTTAGCCGGTTAGAATTAGATAACTAACTTGAACATCCTAGATAGATGTTATGTACAAGAACCTTTTCAATCTTCAAAAGATGATAAGTCTAAGTAGACTTATTCATTTGATTTTGCTTCAAGTTATAGCATAAATAATTTCCTAGAGTCCAGTATACTCTAGAATAAAGAAGTTAGGAATTGCTCATTAGATTGACAATTCCCAAGAACTTTTAGTTAAAAGTCTTTGAGAAAAGTGTCCTAAGTTGGACAATTTTCATTTTTGAATTTGAATTGGTGAAGTTAGTATGGTTGATTCCACCGGAATGGTAAACTTTCTCCTACAGTTTACATAGGATTTTTTCAACTCATTGGGACAGAGTAGTCCTCTAGTCGGGTAAAAAATCAAGTAACTGTTGGATCAAAGTAAACCATTGAATAAGCATCTAAAGTTAGATGTATGGGACAACCACACTTCAAGTTCTCCAAAACAAATTCAAGTGAATCAAGAATTCTCAAAGTCTTGCGAGGGATAAGAATCCCACCTTCATTACTAAGCCCATGCACCAGTTATGCCTAGAAATGGACTAGTAATTTGAATCCACCTAATTCACATGTTTGTGTCTAGATCACACATCCAGAAACTGTGAATTAGCCAGGGATATCTGTTTAGATCCACCTTTATTATTCATTCACTATTTCGTACTTTGACTAGTTTATCAAAGTGCAAAAGCGAGATAGTGTTTAGAATCATTTGGGCAAGGATGCCACCACAGAGATGAGACATGTTCTTCCAGTTCTAGAACATGATCATGTTCTTCTAGTTTTAGAACATGAGGCTCGGGGGTTGCCTACAGTATGTATATAGCTCTATTTTCGAGGACGAAAATATTTTTTCCAAGGGGGGAAGAATGTAATAAAGTAAGTCTATGATCCAAGGGTCTGGCCGGTTCAGACAGATCTGAAATCGGACACCGTTTGGTCATCCGTGTGTATGACCAAAGATCTCGAGTTTTAGACTTACTAGGAGGTCTTGTGCTCTTGTGAACAAGTGAACCACTTAGCTTAGTGGTTAAGTCTCAAGGATGTGAAGGACGAGGTCTTGGGTTCAATCCCCATGAGGTACATGGGAAGAGTATTTTGCCCAAAGAGCTCTAGAACCTTCTAGAAGCATCCACTGGACACTTGGCGCACATGTAGTTACATGGCTGACACTTGGATGATTAGCATCCACCTGCCCAAGAAGGCAGTCCCCTGGAGAGAGCTATATATAGAGGCATTTGGTTGGGAGGAGAGTCATCTCTCTAGCATGTGGTGGTCGTAATCCTCGTTCTCTTGCACGACATTATTTAGCATCGCTTATGCGACACTTTTTAGCGTCGCTTATGCGACACTTTTTAGCGTCGCTTATGCAACGCTTTTTGAAATTGTTGCCATAGCGATGCTCTATGCGAGCGTCGCACACCCCGTCGCACAGTACATCGAAAAAAACATCGTTTTATTCATCATTTAATCGACAGTTCGTGCTCGATGCTCATTGCGACGCATTTTGCAATTTTATAGCGATGAAATTCTGTCCCCTTAACCATCACTATGTGCCTGTATTCCTTGTAGTGATGTTATGCAATTGAGCTTCAACTGGTTTCATTTGAAGAGGTCGCAATCGGCACTTTATTTTTGTATGTCGAGGTTTATTAGAATTCCAGCAGGTGATACATGGTTGCTTTCGTTGGGCATCCATCACTGAAGTTTGGAGGGTAGGTGGTTTGGTAGGTTGGAGAGATGAAGCAATAAGTGGAGTTGAGTAATTGGATTGTGGAGTATGAGGAAAACTAGAGTAATATGGGGCATTAAAATTACGCTTCATAGGAAACGTGGTTTAACAAAAAGTGATTGTTGTCGTGATTGTTGTAGATGGATCGACTTGGTTATGGACTGGAATTCCTTCTCTAAATCATAAGCAAAAGTGATAGCCTCGTTGAGAGTTGTAGGTCATAGGGTGTGAAGCTTAGCTTGGATTCCCACCTCCAAACCATCTTCATATTTCCGCTGCAAACTATCCTCTGTTACATCTTCAAGCATTCGAACCAATAGTAAATTTTGCCAGAACCGCTCTGTGTAGGTAGTGACCGTGTCACCTGTTGGAGAAACAATCACTAATTAGACATATATTTGAAGGTCAAATCTTAGAAAGAAAACCCCATGCCTATGTGAAGGGACAAATTCACAAATGTATTATACTTGTAAAGTTAGTTCACTTTAGTTCTAGAAGTTTTCAAAAGTTACGGGAATGAGAAAGTCTATATAAGTTAGTTAGTATTAACTGACGCGAAGAGAAGAAGAAGGAGGAAGACAATGAGAAAGTGAGAAGAACTCATTTTTGTATGACTGAGTATAGTCGGGCTTCTCGGAGTGAGAAAGTTTTTGTAAAACTTCTGAGTTTTTTATAGTTATGAGAAGAACTGAGTAAAGTTCTGTGTATGAGTCTCTCTTCATCATCTCCATGTTTGCCTACTGTGTGATGAATTCAAAAGTTCAAGTTTTCTGAGCAATTCGATGCCTGGCATCGAATCTTGGCTGATAAGTCATTTTTTCATTCTCTGTGTATTAACTATTGTTGAATCTTTTAAAAATATGAAGTTTGTGGAGCAACTCGATGCCTGGCATCGAGTTTGAGCATAAAGTCGATGCCTGGCATCGACTTCTAGCATACAAGTCTTCTTCTTCATGTGTGTGTAAAAGAGAGTATTTCTGGTGCAGAAAAAGGGCCTAAAAAAGCTCAAAGTCGATGCCCGGCATCGACTTGGACTGAAATTCGATGCCAAGCATCGAATTTTTTATTTTTGGACATCAGGAATACTAAAACAGGCAAAAATTTCCAGTTTTGGAAGGTCATACAGGGTCATCTTGTGAGGGCCATAACTTGAGTTCTAGAGCTTCGTTTGATGCATATGATAGCTTGTTGGAAAGCTCTACTCTTCTAGTTTCAGCCTATAAAGTTTCATCAAGAAATAATACTTGAGCTAGGAGAAATTAGCAAAATACTGAAGGTATGTCATTTTAGTGACTAGGAATTTCTGTAGAAGCAAAGTTCTCACTTTAGGCTATCATTTCTCAAAGTTTGGAGTGGCAATGAGTTAATGGTGACCATAGAGGTGTTCTAGTGTCACCTTAATTCATTTCTTGTGGTGTTTCATACATCAACAAGTGGTATCAGAGCAGAAAGATTCTCGAGAGCAGAAGACGACAAAGGTACGAGAAGTTTTGTAAAGTTTTCCATTAAAGTTTGAAAGGTGAAGCATTTGAAGACACAAGGCATCAAAAGATTACTTTCGAAGTATCCTCATACACAAAGAAATTCAAAAGGTATTATCCTTTATCCTTTAAGCTCACAGGTTGCAGCAGAAGGAAAGAACTATGGCAGATCATATCTCCATTGACAAACTGGACAGAGATAATTACCCCGCATGGGTAATGAGAATGGAAGCCTTACTTATGAGTAAGGATCTCATGGTATATGTAACAGGTGAAGAAGAGAAGCCAGTATTTGAAGATGAAAGCCGACCAAAGAAAGAGGAACTTGATGCTTTAAAGCATTGGCAGAAGAAGGATGCAAGTGCAAAAGCCTACATCTACAATACAATCTCAGATCATTTGCTACCACACATCAGAGGATTGGAATCATCAGAAGATATATGGAATGCATTGGAATATCATTTCCAAAGCACTACTAAAGCACGGAAAGCAAGTCTATGGTCAGAGTTTACAACATTCAAGAAGAAGCCAAGTCAAACCATTAGTGATTATGTCACTAAGATGAAGGATCTAGCAGATAGTCTTGGATCCATAGATGAAGATGTTGAAGATCACAGATTGATTGCTCAACTACTTGCAGGCTTGAGAGGGGATGAAAGGTGGAAACCTTTTGTCTTATCAACAGAACTTTCATTAAATCATTATGTTCCAGATTTGAACCAGTTGCTTGGTTTGATGCTCACATATGAGCAAGACTTGAAGGGAGATGGAGATAAAGGACAAAGTTCTGCAATGTACATGAAGAACAAGAAGAAAGGAGATAAAGGTAAAGCAAAGGATGAAGAGGAGTCTAGTTCTCAAGCTTATTATGCAAGAGGTAAAGGCACTGGCAGAGGAAGAGCAAGAGGTTTTGGAAGAGGAAGAGGTAATCAAAATAACAACAAAAAGGCTTGCTGGATCTGTGGATTGAGTAATCATTTGGCTCATGACTGTTGGCACAACCAACAAGGATCAAACCAGAATCAAAACAACAATAGCAGAGGTCGAGGTGGAAGATATCAAAGTAATTTTCAAAAAGGTAGACAAAGTCAAAGAGGAGGCTATGGTAGAGGTGGAGGAAGAAGTTGGGGACAGAATCAATCCTACAACACCACCTACTACAACTATGCAAATGACACACAGAATGAAAGTCATACATCATTGATGATGAATTCAATCAGCACATCAGATAAAGAAGGTCTAAAGGTATTTTATATTGACTCTGGATGTTCTAATCATTTGTCAGGAAACATAGAATTGATGTCAGAATTGGAAAAAGGCATTTCTAGTCACACAGTTCAAACTGGTGATAATACAAGACATAGTGTACATTCAATTGGAAAAGTGAAATGCAAGAGTGGAGCAGATTTGCTAACCAATGTTTTGTATGTTCCTACAATACCTAAAAACTTGATTAGTGTGGGACAGATAGTTGAAAAAGGTTTTCAAGTCAGGTTTACAAATGAAGGAGTATTTGTGGAAGATCCAGAGAATGGATATAATCAGATTGTCTCTGGTAAGAAAGAAGGTAGACTCTTTACTTTAAGAGTGCAAGGGAACATTGGTCAAGCTTTGCTCACACATGGTGAAGTAGTGATTACAGAACTTGATCTCTGGCATAAGAGATTAGGTCATTTCAATGAAAGAGGAATTAAAGCTATGGTTGCTAATCAGTCTGTACTAGGATTACCAAATGTGCAAAGTCAACATATGGTTTATAAATGTGAAGCATGTCAAATGGGTAAAGCACACAGGTTACCATTTCAGAAGAAAGGATTCAAACATGATGGAGTACTTGAGCTCATTCATACAGATGTATGGGGACCAACAAAAGAAGGATCTATCAGTGGCTCAAGGTATTATGTTCTTTTTATTGATGATGCTACAAGATGGATAACATTATATGTTTTGAAGGAAAGATCAGAAGTGTTTGGAGCTTTCAAGCATTTTCATGCATATGCAGAGAGAGTCACAGGTCAAAAGCTTAAGAGACTGAGGTCTGATGGAGGGGGAGAATACTTCTCCCAAGAGTTCAATGATTATCTTTGGAATGCAGGTATTAAGAGAGAAATAACTTGTAGGTATACACCACAACAAAATGGTGTAGCAGAAAGAAGGAACAGGACTTTGGTTGAGTTTGCTAGAGCTATGCTAAAGGAGAAGAACTGTCCAAATTATCTTTGGGCTGAGGCTGTAAATACAGCTACATATCTTGTGAATAGATTACCATGTGCAGCTCTGAATGGAATGACTCCATATGAAGCTTGGTGGGGTAAGAAACCAACACTAGATCATTGTAGAGTGTTTGGATCAATTGCATATGCTTATGTGCCATCACAACTTAGGCATAAACTTGAACCAAAGGCAGAAAAATATGTGTTCATTGGTTATGATGAAAAGCAGATGGGTTACAGATTGTGGAATCCTCTAACCAAACAATTTATTGTTTCTAGAGATGTTACATTTGATGAACAGAAAAGTTGGTATGCAGATCAAAGTCATACAGCTGAAGAATTTGAAGAAGAGGTAAGAAGATGTGAGAAAGGAAAATCAATTGTGCAGGTGAATAGAGATGAAGACTATATGCAAGCAAGTACATCCAGAAGTGGATTAACAAGAATGAATGAAGAAGCTCCTATATTTGATGAAGAGGTGTATCCAGAAACTTATGAAGAATGTGAACCAAGAAGGTCAAGCAGGACAAGGAGACAACCAGAAAGGTATTCTTATGATACTTCTTACATAACTCAGAAGAACTATGCATATATGGTCAAAGATGATGAAGAACCTCAGAACTATGATGAAGCTAAAGGTAAAAAGCAATGGGAAGAAGCAATGAAGGAAGAGTTTAATGCACTGGAGGAGAACAAGACATGGGAACTTGTTCCTAAACCAAATGGTAAGAAAGTAATTGGAAATAAATGGGTTTATAAAGTGAAGAAGCTTGCAGATGGAAGTATAGCCAGATACAAAGCTAGATTAGTGGTGAAAGGCTATGCCCAGACCTATGGCATAGATTATGATGAGACATTCAGTCCTGTAGCTAAGATGTCAACTATAAGGACAATCATTGCTATTGCAGCTTCAAAAGGATGGACCCTAAGTCAATTGGATATAAAAAATGCATTCTTGAATGGATACATATCAGATGAGGTATACATGGAACAACCTCAAGGGTTTATAGATTCCAGGTATCCAAATTTTGTTTGCAGGTTGAGAAGAGCATTGTATGGATTGAAGCAAGCTCCAAGAGCTTGGAACTATAGACTGGTGAAGTATCTCAATGATCTTGGATATCAAAGTTCAAAAGCAGATTCAAGTCTACTTATCAAAAGAACAGAGGAAGGTACAATCTACATTTGTATTTATGTAGATGACATTATAATCACAGGTACTTCAGATGAAGGAATCAAGGAGGTAAAGAGATTACTTGAGAAAGAGTTCAAGATCAGTGACCTAGGAAAGTTGTCATACTTTCTTGGAATGGAAGTCACCTATACAGATCATGGCATATATGTATCACAAGAAAGGTATCTTCTGAACTTGTTGAAGAAGTTTGATATGGAAAATTGCAGAGAAGCTTCAACTCCACTTGAAGTTAATCACAAGCTCAGTAAATATGATGGTGCAGACTACAAAGATATGAGGAAGTATCAATCTCTTGTGGGTAGTTTGATTTATGCTACACTAACAAGACCTGATCTTAGTTATGCAGTGGGAGTTTTATCACAGTTCATGCATTGTCCAAAGGACCCACATTGGATTGCAGGTCAAAGAGTTCTCAGATATATCAAAGGAACTATAAAGGAAGGATTATATTATCCTTTTACATCAGATTTGAAGTTGAGAGCCTATAGTGACTCAGACTGGGCAGGTAACCAAGATGACAGAAGATCAACTCATGGTTACATGATATATATTGGTGATAAGCTTGTAAGTTGGTGTTCAAAGAAACAACATACAGTAGCATTATCATCAACTGAAGCAGAGTACAAAGGACTTGTGGAAGCAGCTAAGGAAGTCATATGGATGCAGACATTGTTCAAGAGCTTAGGCATTGATCAAGGTACACCTACAATACATGGGGATAATATGAGTTCACTCTATCTTGCAGCAAATCCAGTTTTTCATGCAAGGACAAAGCACATAGAGATACAGTATCATTTTCTCAGAGAAAAGGTAATGGAGAAGGAGATTGAAGTGGAATACATTTCTACTAAAGATCAATTAGCAGACATAATGACAAAGAGCTTGGATGGTGTGAAGACCAGCAGATTCAAAAGCATGGCAGGAGTAAAAGAAAAGAAGATGATATGAAGAAACAGGGAATGTCAATTAGTGATTGAGGGGGAGCTGTTGGAGAAACAATCACTAATTAGACATATATTTGAAGGTCAAATCTTAGAAAGAAAACCCCATGCCTATGTGAAGGGACAAATTCACAAATGTATTATACTTGTAAAGTTAGTTCACTTTAGTTCTAGAAGTTTTCAAAAGTTACGGGAATGAGAAAGTCTATATAAGTTAGTTAGTATTAACTGACGCGAAGAGAAGAAGAAGGAGGAAGACAATGAGAAAGTGAGAAGAAATCATTTTTGTATGACTGAGTATAGTCGGGCTTCTCGGAGTGAGAAAGTTTTTGTAAAACTTCTGAGTTTTTTATAGTTATGAGAAGAACTGAGTAAAGTTCTGTGTATGAGTCTCTCTTCATCATCTCCATGTTTGCCTACTGTGTGATGAATTCAAAAGTTCAAGTTTTCTGAGCAATTCGATGCCTGGCATCGAATCTTGGCTGATAAGTCATTTTTTCATTCTCTGTGTATTAACTATTGTTGAATCTTTTAAAAATATGAAGTTTGTGGAGCAACTCGATGCCTGGCATCGAGTTTGAGCATAAAGTCGATGCCTGGCATCGACTTCTAGCATACAAGTCTTCTTCTTCATGTGTGTGTAAAAGAGAGTATTTTTGGTGCAGAAAAAGGGCCTAAAAAAGCTCAAAGTCGATGCCCGGCATCGACTTGGACTGAAATTCGATGCCAGGCATCGAATTTTTTATTTTTGGACATCAGGAATACTAAAACAGGCAAAAATTTCCAGTTTTGGAAGGTCATACAGGGTCATCTTGTGAGGGCCATAACTTGAGTTCTAGAGCTCCGTTTGATGCATATGATAGCTTGTTGGAAAGCTCTACTCTTCTAGTTTCAGCCTATAAAGTTTCATCAAGAAATAATACTTGAGCTAGGAGAAATTAGCAAAATACTGAAGGTATGTCATTTCAGTGACTAGGAATTTCTGTAGAAGCAAAGTTCTCACTTTAGGCTATCATTTCTCAAAGTTTGGAGTGGCAATGAGTTAATGGTGACCATAGAGGTGTTCTAGTGTCACCTTAATTCATTTCTTGTGGTGTTTCATACATCAACATCACCCTCCTTCCATGTAAAGGTTGTCCATGCACGTCGAACATGTAGATGATATTGAGGAGGAAGAAAAGAATCCTTCACTTTATCTTGGAAAGCCTTCCACGTTGTTGGGCAATCTGTACTGTGGCATAGGACATTCCACTTGAGCTGAGCTTTTCCTACTAAATAGTTAGTGGCAAATTTGACTTTTTCACTTTTAACATATGTTTCATCAATATAAAAATTGTCAAACTGTGACAACCATGAAAGAACTAAAGGGCCATCTTTACGGCCATCAAACCATAAAAACTAGTAATTTTTAATAGCAATCTTGGAATGTGTGCCATCCGATTGGCCAGAGGCAATAGCTTTTACCACCCTCGTAAGGTTTTCTATATCAGTTTACATCTTTTGGAGTACTTCGTTGCATCGTTAGATCTAGTTTTGAGCACCTTGATGTTCGTGCCATAGGAGCTCAAGTTGTTGCTCGAGTGTTACCTCACGTAGAGGTGACTCACCAAAATCTTCCATGGTGTTTATAGGGTCCATGAGTATGTAGAGGATAAAACCCTCTTGCTAGATATGTAAAAACAATCTTTGAGATTGCTTGAATTAAAATGTAAAAGGAAGAGTTGTTCTTGGGAATTGAAAAAGTAAGAAAGAGATGAAAGTTGTGTTAAATATAAGAAAAGAGAACTAGAGTGACAATACAAATAGAGTGTGTAGTGGTAAAACACTTCCCTTGTGTGAGTGAGGTTGTGGGTTCAAATCCTCCCACCTTGGTGAATATAAAACTCCTTATTGCCACTCATAAATTAAAATTGATTCGCGTGCCGCCAACAACTACCAACTATCGACAAGGGAGCCTTGGGTGCCAAAGATACCTTAGTTATGCCTTAAGTTATGCCTAAGTTCTATGCCTTGATCGACACCTTGGAGTAAGCCGAAGGAGTAAACATAGGTGTAAAGGTAGGTTTTGGTTCTCGAACTGCAATAGGAACAAGAACCAGAATCGGAAATGGGCACAAGAACAGAAATCAAAAACAAAAACCGGAATCGAATCATGAATAGAGAACAGTAAAATAGAGATCAATCGCCAAAACGAACAGAAACAGGTCACTGTATAGTTACACGTGTAGGGCTCTATTACCACTATTATCAGGACCTTGCTTATGCACACACAAAGGTTATGGATGTTGAAAACACACAGAGAAATAGACACACCAGGAGACGAGACAAAACATAGTATTGGGTGCAATCTCCCCCCATGCACTCTGTTTTTACAGTTCACAAAGTGCATGTATTTATAGGAATTTTTGATTATGTCTAAATAGTGGTTACATGAGAGTGGCTTCAAAAAGCATGCATGAAAGTAAAAGTTGGTAACTTTTGTAGAGAAATTATGATCTACAATGACCCTTATTCTAACCACTACTTTTCTAATTGTTTCTAACAATAGGACCCTCTACGGAGGTTTATTTAATCAAAAACACCCAAAGATATTAATACATTAATAAATTAACACTCCAACGATTCCTTGTTCAACACATTCCATAATTCATAACATCTTCCTTCCTCTTTATTGACCTGCCACGTGGAGGCTTTGTTTGAGAGGCTTTTAAGGGTGAAGCAGTGGGAAGGCATGATGCATTTGATGTACCATTTGCATTTACCCCACAAGAAGGGGGTCTAAATGCAAATGGATGGGTAGGAGAAAGAGAAGTAGTTAACATGGCTTGGTAGCCATGAGGAGGAGTACAGAAAGATGGGTGTGAGTATGGGTAATAGATGATGGTGCATTTTACCCAAGCCTACATGCTTTATATGCTTGATATTATGATCATTTGTAAGTCACATGTGTAGTCATGTGAACACCTCTTGTAAAATTGTACATTTTATCTCTTGTAATTGTGAAAAAGAAAAAGGAAAAGAATGGCTTACCTCATCCATGATGTAGAAAGCAAACTCGTGACTCTAACTGCCTAAAACCACGAATTAGTGAGCTGAGGGAATAATTCCTAACTTTGGGGATCACTTTTAGGTGGAGCCACTCGAATTCGAATTCAAAACTTCCTCCAAGCGTAGTTATAAAAAGAGCAAGAAGGAAGAGGCGATTAACAAGCCTTGTACGTGACCACTTCATGTCATTTTGTAGAGATTGAAGAGCTTACTCCATAGCTCTATCATTCTACTCCCATTGTGCAAATATTCATTGCCAATGTGGTGGTAATCGTATGTGAATTTATACATTTATCATTCTCTACTTCTCTGTTTTGTTCTCTGCTATACTCACTCAGAGCAGTAACTTCAGAAGCTCATAGCTTCAGCTACACTCATCCATATTCATTGTTTTGATGTGCGTTAGATAAACCTCAAAGTCTAGTTTCTGCATATACATTTTCATGGTCATTGCATTTGTAATCTTGGAGAAAGCTCCATTTTACTGCTCACTGGTCTATCTCTGCAGAGCCCCGAGAATGACGGGCATGTTCTAGATTTGTTAAAAGATATTCTCAGTCTTTAGTTGATTATTTGAAGTCTTTTAACTTGGATTAGCAAGCTTGCTAAGTCTATTTGCTATGCCCAAAAGAAATGTATCTAATTCCTATTAGATTGAGAGCACTGTGCATTTGTTCCAACAGGTGTATGTACAAAAATAACAAGTTTTGGAAGCTAGTCATCTTGCAACTAGTCTGTCTTGAGTGAAACTTTTGAGATACATGTTGCAAAGTACTTGGCTGATATTTTGGTGGACTTAGGAAGCTCAAAGGGTCTACTAATCAACTCTGAAGTCTCAGTTGGCTAGTGTGAAGCCGGTTGTAGCAGCACCAACTCATCTTCAGATTACATCCATCATTCCTCTTCACAGTGATATCAGAGCATAGTCAAGCAACATGGGAGATGGATATCCATCAACAATTGACAAATTGGATCAAAACAACTACCCAACATGGTCTCTAAGGATGGAGGCTTACCTTCAAGGGAGGAATCTATATGGATTCATATCTGGAGATGAAGCAATGCCAACTATGAGGAACAAAGGGCAACCATCACAGGAAGAAGTGGAAGGACTTTCAAATTGGTGTTTGAAGGATGCACTTGCAAGGTCCTATATTCTAAACTCAATCTCTGATTTTCTTTTACCTCATGTCAAGGGATGCAAGACATCAAGAGAGACCTGGAATGCACTTACTTCTTTCTTCTCCTCCAACACTCGAGCAAGGAAGAACCAATTGTGGATGGAGTTCACAACAATGAAGAAAAGCCTGAAGCAAATTGTGACTGATTATGTCGCAAAGGTGAAGGAGATTTTCGACCAACTTGGAAGCATTGGAGAGGTAATTGAAGAGGAGCAAATCATTAGACAAATCATAAATGGAATCAAAGCAGACGACAAGTGGGAGTCATTCACAATAGCCATGGATTTATACATGGATATGCATGTACCCGACCTCAACACACTCATGTGCCAACTCTTCACTCATGAAGCAAAGATTAGCAAATGTGGTGAGTCCTCAAGAGGTAATCAAACTTCTGCCTTATATTCTGATAAAGCTAAGGTCAAGGACAAATCAAAGAATAGGAAGAATGAAGATGAAGGTAGCTATTTCCAAGCAAACTTTGCAGGTAGAGGAAGAGCTAGAGGAAGAGGTAGAGGTGGAAAGCAAGGTAGGGGGAGATTCCTATCATCTCAACCTTGCAATATATGTAGCTTATCTAATCATACTATTGAAGAATGTTTCAGGAACCCGAGGAACTCAAGAGGAGGATTCAATACAGGTGTCTATGGATCAAATAGAGGCAGATACAATGGAGGCTACAACGACAACTACTACAACAACAATAACAACAACAACAACAACAACAACTATCAAAGTGGCCATAGAGGAAGAAAAGACTACAATAACTATGCAGAGGACCAAAGTCAAGAAGATTCATTATTGATTATGAATCTATAAGTGAAGAAGGGTAAGGATGATGATCACATATTTTACATTGATTCGGGATGTTCAAACCATGTAGCAAGAAATGTGGCTTTACTTTCTAATTTGGAAGATCCTCATAACAAGCATGAAGTGCAGACAGGAGATGGCACAAAGCACTCAGTGGAGAAGATAGGTAATGTGAAGACATCAGATGGGAATATGAACCTCTTAAGCAAAGTATTGTATGTCCCTACAATTACCAAAAATTTAATAAGTGTTGGATAGATTGTTGAAAAAGGATTGCAGGTTAGATTCAACCGATTTGGAGCATATGTGGAAGACCCAAGGCATGGCTTTAGAAGGATTCCCAAAGGAGAAAAGACAGGAAGGCTTTTCACTTTTGAAGTGGAAGATACAAAGAACATAGCTTTGTTTAGTTATGGATCCCAAACTCTCACAGAGTTGGAGATATGACACAAAAGGCTTGCTCACATTGGTGAGAGGACACTTAAACAAATTTTCAGGGACCAAAGTGTACTTGGTTTTCCTAACATCACAAGGAAACACATGAGACAACCTTTCAATAAGAAGGGATATGTGTATCAAAATCCTTCAGATCTAGTGCACACGGATGTATGGGGTCCAAGTAAGGATCCATCTATATCAGGCTCAAGATATTAGGTGTCTTTCATAGACGATTGTAGCAGGTGGACCATTCTATTTTTCATGAAGCACAAGGATGAAGTGTTTAATTGCTTTAAGAAGTATATTGCTCTTGTTGAAAACCAAACAGGTAGGACTTTGAAACGACTCGGATCAAATGGTGGAGCAAAATACTTCTCTTCTGAATTTGATGCCTACTTGCATGAAAGTGGCATTAAAAGGGAAGTCACTACAAGATATAAACCCAAACTGATCAATGGTGTAGCAGAGAGGAGAAACATAGCTATTGTTGAAGCTCCAAGGTCCATGCTCAATGAAAAGGGATTGCCAAACTACCTATGGGCAGAGGTTGTGTCTACAGCCACATACCTCATAAATAGACTTCCATCTAAGTCACTAGATGGAACCACTCCATATGAAGTGTGGAATGGAAGAAGACCTAGTCTAGAGCATTGTGAAATTTTTGGATGCTTAGCCTATGCTCACATTCCTTCTCAAGTAAGAGGGAAATTGGATCCCAAGGCAGAGAAGTGTGTATTCATTGGTTATGACCAAAACCAAAAGGGATATAGATTGTACAATCCAACTAATAAAGGATTTTCTGTGAGTAGAGATGTAATTTTTGATGAGAACAAATCATGGTTTGATGATGACAGGAAAGTGAAGCTGCCTTATGACTTGGATGAAGATTTTCCATCACTTCAACCAAAGGAGCCAAAGCAAATGGAAGAAAGTGATTTGGAGATTGACCTAAAAGACTTGGAAAGACTAAAGCTATGGAAGAACAAAGGTAAAGCAAAGATGCAGGATGCTACATATGGACCCAAGAGCTCACATCAACCACTTAGAAGGTCTTCAAGGGAGAAGAAGAAACCAGAGAGGTTTGTTTATGATACTTCTTTGGTCACCAAGCACTCAATCTACATTGCAAAGGATTCAACCAATGAAGAACCTACCACATTCGAAGAAGCACAAAGCAAGAAATCTTGGAGAGATGCAATGGATGAAGAAATGGAAGCCTTGAAGGAGAATGACACTTGGGAGCTTGTACCTAACAAGCCATCTATGAAGGTAATTGGATCTGGATGGATATACAAAATCAAGAGGAATCCAGATGGAAGTATAAATAGACACAAAGCAAGGTTAGTTGCTAAAGGGTTTTCTCAAACCCATGGTATTGATTATGAGGATACTTTCTCTCCTATTGCAAAAATGCCTACAATTAGGGTTCTCATTAGTCTTGCTGCATCTAGAAATTGGAAGCTCTATCAACTTGATGTAAAGAATGCTTTCTTAAATGGATGGATTTCAAAGGAAGTGTATATGGCACAACCTCCTGGATATGAGGATGTACATCATCCCAACTATGTATGCAAATTAAAGAAAGTCTTGTATGGATTGAAGCAAGCTCCAAGAGCTTGGAATTTCAGATTGGTGACTTATTTGCAGGACCAAGGATTCAAAGCTAGCAAGGTGGATACCTCTTTGTTCATAAAGGGGAATGGATCTGAAGTGATCTATTTATGTGTGTATGTTGATGATATTATTATCACAGGCAATGATCTTGAAGGAATCAAATAGGTAAAGACTCAAATGAAGGATGAGTTCAAAATAAGTGACCTCGGACCACTCACTTATTTTCTTGGATTGGATTTAATCTACACAGGTTCAGGTATATACATCACACAAAGGAAGTATGTGCATGACATGCTCATAAAGTTCAAGATGGAAAACACCAAGTGTGCAGGTACACCTATGGAGAAAAATCATAAGCTTAGTGCTTATGAAGGAGATCCAATTGAAGACATCACAAGCTATCAAAGCTTGGTTGGAAGTTTGAACTATGCAACACTCACAAGGGTGGATATATGCTATAGTGTTAGCATATTGAGTCAGTTTATGCATAAGCCAAGAAGACCACATATGGAAGCGGCCAAGAGAGTCCTCAAGTACCTAAAGGGGACCATGAATGAAGGTTTGTTTTATTCATTTACTTCAGATATTGAGCTAAAGATCTACTCAGATGCAGATTGGGCTGGATCTAGAGATGATAAAAGAAGCACATCTGGGTATATATCATTTGTAGGTTCAAAAATCATTTCTTGTTCATCCAAGAAGCAACCAACCATGGCATTATCTTTGACTGAAGCCGAATATAGAGGTTTGGCTAATGCAACTCAAGAAATCATGTGGTTAAAGTCTTTGTACACAGATCTTGGACTTCATTCTTCAACACCTCACATTTTTGGTGACAACACAAACTCACTACATCTAGCAGCTAATCTAGTATACCATGCTAGAACCAAGCATATTGAAGTCCACTACCATTATGTAAGAGAGAAGCTAATGAGCAAGGATATTCAACTATCCTATGTCTCCACAGATATGCAATGTGCAGACATGTTGACTAAAGCTCTTGATGGTACAAAGTTAAGTAGATTCAAGTTGATGATTGGCTTGCAGGAAATCAAGGACAGTTGAAGACTTATTTGGAGGCCAAGCATGTTAGGCTTGAGGGGGAGCTGATGGTGCATTTTGCCCAAGCCTACATGCTTTATATGCTTGATATTACGATCATTTTTAAGTCACATGTGTAGTCATGTGAACACCTCTTGTAAAAGAGTACATTTTATCTCTTGTAATTGTGAAAAAGAAAAAGGAAAAGAATGGCTTACCTCATCCATGATGTAGAAAGCAAACTTGTGGCTCTAACTACCTAAAATCACGAATTAGTGAGATGAGGGAATAATTCCTAACTTTTGGGATCACTTTTAGGTGGAGCCATTCGAATTCGAATTCAAAACTCCCTCCAAGAGTAGCTATAAAAAGAGCAAGAAGGAAGAGGCGACATTGGGAATGAACATTGAAGTTGTTAGGCCTCTTTATAAAGTCTTCCAAAATATACGTTCCAAAGTGTATGTTGCAAAGAATTTGTAAGTTGTGTTTGGGCACTGATTGTTGTGAAAACATACAACACACCTCCAATGGATAGGTTTCGAGAACAAGGATTATGACTGTGATACTGCAATCACAACATGCATTTCTATTCCTTATATTTTTTCCACATGCTTTATAAATTTTAGGTTATCACAATACACTACAAGAATTAAATTACTTCGGAATGATTATATACTTCAGTATTATAGACTTCAAAAAATTGGACCATAAACATCACGTATAGACTCTACTTTACAATCTTCAGATTTTGTATAGCATTACAGACACTTCTGCACTCTTACAGTTTTATAAGATAGAGTCCATCCTTCCTATTTTTCCGACTACACTGTTCCGTACAGACAAAGTCCTCCGAACACCACACCGTTCTCTTTTTCGTCTTTTTCCATATGCCACACCATTTCATATTTTGGAATACAAGGCACTGAACTTTCAGAAACTCTTCAGATTTCTTAGTGATAAAAACCCCTTTTCCTATTATAAGATGTTTATTACAAAATGACGGTCAGTCCATTCCGACAGCTAACAATTGCTAGATGAAAAAGCAATACGTTGGAACCTTCAATGTGATGATGTAAGAGTTGAGCTTTATTTTTCTCCATAAATAAAAAATAATGTTACATTTTCTATAACGTTTGAATTCATTTTCTTAAAATAGCATGGTGTGCTAACATGGATTCTTTTGCCGCTCACGGGTGAGCTTTGCCCCTCGGTACACTTTTGCTGAATTTGGGCTGTGCACTAGCAACTCCTTGGACTTAATGCTACTGCCCTTTCTAAACAGGGGGGGACACATGCCAATGTTTAATTGGATTAGAGGTGCAGTGCAATTTTGCCGTGGCCCTCTCTGAATTGGGCCTTACAATTTTTGATTGCTACTATTGCCTGGAAGATAACATTCATGGTGTTTTTTCTTCTTTTTTTTGGGGGGTTGGGAAGTTCAGTCTTCAGCCTACTCCTCCATTAGGCTTGAATGTTAAACGATCAACCTATACACTCAAAGAACCTCTTTTATCCCCCATATTTAGAGGTTATCATCAAGTCAATTTGTTGGCATTGAACTTTGGACCTTGAGTCCAAAGCTTCGATACTTCAAGTTCAAGGAAACAGAAGATATGAAGTAAGTAACTTCCAAGATCTTCTTGAAGCACTTCAAGATAAAGTGTTGTTAATTCGGAAATACTTTATAATTTTTGAAACAAGTTGGACTTTGAGTTGATCTTTTCAACCGAAGATTTTATTGACTAAGTCAAGCATCAAGTTCCTAGTGCAACTTGGTAAATTCACTTTTTGACTCAAAGAAATGTACAAGAATTGCATTCCTAGTAAGGAGTCAGAAAGACTGAATATGACTTGAACTTAGTCTCAAGAGAAGCATTATTTGAATACTAAACTCATCAATAGAACCTCAGTGGGTCGACACAATGATGGTACTTGCCACACTAGTATCCTGTGGTTGGATGATGTTTTTGATTTTCTTTGAATCTTTTTGAGAATCCAGCTTATTTCTCTTAAAGATAGAAAAAATGCTTCAATACCCTATTGAAATAGATCTTTGAGAAGTTAAAGTCCTGAGTCATCTAGATTTTGACTCATAGTGAGCTTACGTATCTTCGACGTTTGAATTGGTTGTACCGAGTTTCAATTATTTCTTTTTGCTTTCCAAATCTTTTGAAATTGGCTCAGGTATGGTATTTGATTCCTTTTTGCAAAAGAGCAGGATTAGCTCGTTATAATTAGATAACTAAATTAAAACATCCTAGATAGGTGTTATGTACAAGAACCTTTTCAATCTTCAAAAGATAATAAGTCTAAGTGGACTTATTTATTTAAGTTTGCTACAAGTTATAGCATAAATGATTTTCTAGAGTCCAGTATATGCTAAGATAGAAAAGTTAGGAATTGATCATCATATTGACAATTGCCAAGGACTTTTAGCCTTTGAGAAAAGTGTCCTAAGTTGGACAATTTTCATTTGAATTTGAATTGGTCAAGTTATAGTATGGTTGAATCAAAGAAAATGGTAAACTTTCTCCTACAGTTTACATCGGATTTTTAAAACTCATTAGGACAAAGGAGTCCACTAATCGAGTTAAAAAATCAAGTAACTATTGGATAAGAGTTAACCATTGTATAAACATCTAAGTTAGATATTTGAGACAACCAAACTTCAAGTTCTCCAAAACAAATTTCTAGTGAATCAAGAATTCTCAAAGTCTTGCAAGGGATAAGAATTCCACCTTCGTTACTAAGTCCATGCACCAGTCATTCCTAGAAATGGACTAGTAATTTGAATCCATCCAGCTCACATGTTTGTGCCTAGATCGCACATCAAGACACTGTGAATTGACCAGGGATGATTTTAGATCCACCCCTATAATTCATTCACTACTTTGTACTTTAGCTATTTTATCAAAGTGCAAAGCCGGATGGTGTTTTGAATCATTTGGGCAAGGATGCCACCACAGAGATGAGACATGTTCTAGTTTTAGAACATGACCATGTTCTTCCAATTTTAGAACATGAGGCTTGGGGGTTGCCTACAGTATGTATATAGCTCTATTTTCGAGGACAAAAGTATTTTCCAAGGGGGGGAAGAATGTAATAAATTAGGTCTATGATCCAAGGGTCTAGCCAGATGCCCTGAAGAGTAAATTTATTGAGAGTTTGCATGAAAAGCTTTGCTATCAAGTGAAGGGGTCTGATGTGTAGTTTCTCTTGATGCAATTGCAAAAGCAAAAAACTTCAAGAATATTGAGAATTTCACTATGAAAAAGGCATCCAAATCAATGTTTATCTCAACAAGAAATTGATCCTCAAGAACTATTTCAACAAATTAGAATGGACATAGATCAACTAATTCTAGTAATGGTCAAGCCAAAGCAGATTTATACACCTAAGAAGCGAGAACTTGTGCATTGGCAACATGATTTTGATTTCTTGGAGTGGGATAAAAGATTGGGACTTCACTTTTGATGTGGAGAACAGGGACACCACACTTTTGAATGTCCAAACAAGGCCATCAACCATCCTATGCAGGCCAAGATAGCTAACCTACAAGAGGAAAACACAACGATTGAGGAAGTGGATGATGGAGGCAAGTGTTTTAACCCTAGTCTTCAATGCATGAAAACTTCTTCTCATTCAAGGGCATTGGCGATTAGGATTAGAGGGGACATAGCCTCACATAAGGTTAGTTTCTTGATTGCTTCGGTTAGTACAATTTTTTTTCCTTTCACATAGTTTGGTAGAGGATTTAGGATTGCATATTGAGATGTAGACCAAAAGATATGTACAGATGGCTAATGGTGGGATACACTATACTTAACATTGTATTAATAATTTTGATTTTATGTTTGGTGAACATAGGTTTTTGGGTACCTTCCATGTAATTGAAATGAGAGAATGTGGTGTAATCATTGACACAAACTGGTTAATTATGGAATATGCACATATAGAGAATCAAACTCAAGGTTCAATGAAGTCCAGTATTTATGGCCAAGCAATTAGGCTTGTCATATTTACCAATAATTGAATCTTCATGGCTAACTAAAATGCATTTATTCTATGGATGATACAGATGATAGCCTTTACTTTGAGAATTGTACCCAACAAAAATGCATTTCATCAATGGCCTTGTTGCCAGGAGGAAATTCACATAAATACCACACATCATTTTTCATTATAGCATCATATTCTGATTGCATAGTAGCCATCCAATTTTTAGAATTTTGTGCTTCATCAAACAAAATAGGCTCGTTCTCATCACAGAGGCTAGATGCATCCATAGCATAGCAATCTGATGCAAAAGAGGCACTATGAGAGCTTGAACAAGTATGATATGACAGAGGTGCATCTAATTTGCTATCACACAAAGTCCACACCAACCATTTTGGCATAGTTTTTGCCTACTCAATATCAACTCTCTCATCAACAAGTGCATCATCTAAATCTACATCAGAAATGGAATGATCTGCATCATCACATGAAACCTGTAAAGGCTGAGAATTTGCTTCATTAGGACCAACACTAGACTCTCCACCTGTCAAAAGAGGTAGCAAAGTATCATACACGTCTTTGGAGCTAACATATGTCTCCTTATACATGAAAGTAATGGTTGAATAGCATCTTCCACAAAAACAACATCATGGCTAACCAGAATGCATTTAGTCTGTGGATGATATAGACGATAGCCTTTACTTTTAGAACTATACCCAACAAAATCACATTTCACTACTTTATCATCCAATTTTCTTCATTGTTGTCCATGTACTAATGCATATGCTAGACAACCAAAAACATGCAGATGAGCAACACATGTCTTATGTAATAAAGTAAGCCTATGATATAAGGGTCCGACCGGTTCATACAAATCTGAAATTGGACATCGTTTAGTCACCCGTGTTTATGACCAAAGATCTCGAGTCTAGACTTACTAGGAGGTCATGTGCTCTTGTGAACAAGAGATCCACTTAGCTTAGTGGTTAAGTCTCAAGGATGTGAAGGAGGAGGTCTTGGGTTCAATCCCCATGGGTACATGGGGAGAGTATTTTGCACAAAGAGATCTACAGTCTTCTAGAAGCATTCACTTGAGTTAAATCGAGTTAACTGGGATAATTGGTGCACATGCAGTTACATGGCCGACACATGGATGGTTCGTATCCACCTACCCAAGAAGGCAGTCCCCTGGAGAGAGCTATATATAGATGCATTTGGTTGGGAGGAGAGTCATCTATCTATCATGTGGTGGTCGTAATTATTAGTCTCTTGCATTGGTATTAGATCCATTGAGGACCTTGATTTATCATCTTCTTCAAGAGGAAAGTAGTACGAATTCTTCTTTTGCTCTCGCCATGTATGGACGTTCTCGAAGAGTTTTAGTTGACATGCTGATGCAAACTTTGTCAGGCAGCCAAAGAAGTGCAAAAGTTATACGCTTCAAATTTGGCAACTAATGGGAATTGAACCCATCCCTTTGCAATCATGAGGTGTTTGCTTTGATCAGTAAGCTACAATTGTTGGAGATAGACGTCTGCGGAAGCACGCGAACAACACAAGGAAGAAGAAGAAGCTTGGAGCACAAACACACAATACTGAATGTATTACCAAAAAATGTACAAAGATAAGTAGCCCATTAGAGCAATAGGCGTATATACAAGCCGAGGAAAAAAAACCTCCTAAAGAGGGAAAAAGTGTCCCGGCGGTCCTAGTGTGTTCACACACATCACTACCTAAATATATCAACAAATCCCCCCTGGGAGTGATGCGGTGAACAAGGAGCTGGCACTCATGTATAAGGAAGTGCCAAGCTATGTGGAAATCACTCCACAAAAGGAAGTAAGCCCAAAGCTTTGCGGAAAGCTTCAAACTTCTTCCTAGGCGGAGCCTTCGTGAAAAGGTATGCAATGTTCTCCTGCGTGGGCACATATGCCAAGCTGATCTCCCCAGCAGAGAACCTCTCCCTGAAATAGTGATAATGCACCTCAATGTGCTTAGTGCGAGCATGGAACACAGGGTTCCTCGCAACTGCCAATGCGCTCTGACAGTCAGTGAAGATGGTGGTGGCAAAAGACTGACCAACACCCAAATCAGCCATAAGGCGTCTGAGCCACACACACTCAATAGTAGTTGTAAAAGCTGCCCTATACTCAGCCTCACAACCGGAAGTGGCCACAGTAGGCTGCTTCTTGCTCAACCAAGATATACATGAGCTACCAAGCATGAAGCAAAAGCCACTATTGGACACACGAGTGTCATAGCAACCAACCCAATCAGAGTCAGAAAAAGCATGCAAATCTGGCGGTAGTGATCCCCTCTTGGGATAAAACAACCGAGTACCACTCAAGTAGCCGAGTACCACTCAAGTAGCGAAAGATGCACTTAACCGCCTGCCAATGCTTGACTCCTGAGTAATGCATAAATATGCTCATCTGTGAGATAGAAAACTGACTATCTGGTCGAGTAATGCATAAGTAAATCAAGCATCCAACAGCCTGCTGATAGAGAACAACATCAAATGCATCTCCAGCATCATGAAGACTCAATCGTAAACCTGTCTCCATAGGAGTGGCAATAGGCTTACAGTCTTCAAGGCCAAAATGCTGCAATAATGTGTCAATATATTTCTTTTGACACAAAGCCATTCCACCATCAACTTGCATAAACTGAATGCCCAAATAGTGATGCAAATGCCCCAAATCAGACATCTCAAATGAGGCATGCAAATCAGCCTTGAAATCAGCAATATGCTTCTCAATAGGACTAGTGAGCAGCATGTTGTCAACATAGACAACAATGATCAGAAGCACATCATTAGCACGCTTAACATATAAGGTGCTTTCAGTTGGATTGTTCTCAAAACCATGTGCAACCAGATAGGCATGTATCTTCTCATACCAAGCACGTGGTGCATGCTTTAAACCATATAATGCCTTCTTTAACCTGCACACCTGGTTTTCATGCCCTTTCTGCACAAAGCCATGGGGCTGAAAAACATACACTTCTTCATGCAAATCACCATTCAGAAATGTTGTTTTAATGTCCAACTGATGTACATTCCAACCATCATGGGCTGCAAGTGTACAAATGCTCCGAACAGTAGTCATATGACATGTAGGTGCAAAGGTCTCATCAAAATCAATCCCTCTTTCCTGCGCATAACCCTTTGCAACAAGCCTAGCCTTATACCTGTCAACTGTACCATCAGGTTTACGCTTCAGCTTGTATACCCACTTAGTACCAATGGCCTTCTTTCCAGGAGGCAAGTCACATAAAGACCATGTACCATTCTTCATTATAACATCATATTCAGATTGCATAGCAACCATCCAATTTTTTGAATTTTGTGCTTTATCAAAAGAAACAGGCTCATTCTCATCACAGAGACTAGACGCAGCCATAGCATAACAATCTGATGCAAGGGAGGCACTATAAGAGCCTGAACGAGTACGATATGACAAAGGTGCATCTAATTTGCTGTCACGCAAAGTCTGCACCAGCCATTTTGGCATAGTTTTTGCCTGCTCAATATCAGCTCTCTCATCAACAAGTGCATCATGTAAATCTGCATCAGAAATGGAATGATCTGCATCATCATATGAAACCTGCAAAGGCTGAGAAGTTGCCTCATTAGGACCAGCACTAGACGGTCCACCTGTAAAAAGAGGCATCAAAGTATCATACATGTCTTTGGAGCTAACAGATGTCTCCTTAGTACATGAAAGCAATGGCTGAATAACATCTTCCACAAAGACAACATCACGGCTAACCAGAATGTGTTTAGTCTGTGGATGATACAGACGATAGCCTTTACTTTCGGAACTGTACCCAACAAAAATTCATTTTACTGCCTTATCATCCAATTTTCTACGATGTTGTTCAGGCACTAGTGCATATGCCAAACAACAAAAAACACGCAGATGAGCAACAAATGGCTTGTGGTCATGCCAAGCCTCATATGGAGTGATAGACTGCAGCGCTTTAGTGGGACACCCGTTCAGTACATATGCTGCACACATGACAGCCTCAAGCCAAAAACTATGTGGTAAAGCCTGACTCTTGACCATGCACCTCACCATCTCCATGAGTGATCTATTCTTTCATTCAGCAACTCCATTCTATGGAGGTGTACACGGCACTGTACACTGGTGTTTTATCCCATGTTCAGCTAGAAATGCATTAAAATCAGAAGACATATATTCCCCCCCTTGATCAGAACGGAGGGTACCCATTTTACATGCTGACAGATTTTCAGCCAAAACCAAAAACTGTTTAAAGCACATGAACGCTTCGGACTTTGCTTTGAGTGGATAAACCCATGCATGCTTGGAAAAATCATCAATGAAAGTCACGAAGTAAAGATAAAAGAAGGTGTCTGCATAGGACCACAGACATCACTATGTACAAACTGCAAATTCTGAGTAGCCCGAACTGAACCATCTTTTGGAAAGGATGAACGCTGCATTTTTCCCAAAATACAGCCTTCACAAACATGTTTTCTAGGTGCCTCAAGTTTGGGCAACGAGGACACCATTTCAGATTTTTGTAGGCGTAGCAAACTAGCAAAATTCAGATGACCAAAGCGTGCATGCCAAAGCTTTGCATCTGACATAGCCTGAGAATCATTTACTGCACATGCCAAATCATTTACAGATCTTTCATAGTCTATGAGCTTATACAGCCCACGACATAAGATGCTAGAAGCAATAATCACATCGCCATTTGACAGATCATGAACTGTACACCTGTCAACAACGAATTTCACAACCAAGCCAATCTTGGCTAATGCAGAAACTGATAACAGGTTCTTTTTTATCCCTGGCACAAATAAAGCATCTGATAAAATGAAAGAACTACCATCAGTAGTAGTCAAAATGATATTACCAACTCCCATAACAGGATAAGAGGAGTTGTTGGCGCATGTAACAGTATTCCATGTAGGGGCAGGCTCGAGTGAAGAGAAGAAACTGCGCTGCGAGGTAATATGTTTGGTCGCCCCACTGTCAAAATACCAAACATCTGAGTCTACTGCAGACATGCACTCCTCATGAGAAGATGGGTCAAAACTGCAGACAGTAGTAAACGCCCATTCTTCTTCCTGCACAAGATTTGCAGACTCTGTTTTTGGTGTAGAGGCTTCTGCAACAACCATTCCAGCCTCTTTCTTCTTTGCCTCTTTAGCAGCCAGTTTTGGACAGTTCTTTATGATATGATCATTCCCTTTACAGTACTTACAAAATAATTTCTGTTTTTCTGATTTCTTCTCATCTTTATCTTCCTTCTTCAAATATGCAAAATTAGCAGATTTCTGCTTACTAGTTGAAGAGCTCCATTTTCCTTTGCCCTTCTGACTAGCCAGGAAAGCTTGATCTGCAACTCGCATAATGGACCTGTTTTGCGTGGACTGATCTTCCTACAACATAACAGAGACTATCTCCTCAAATGATAAGGCATTTTGATTGGCTTTCATCATCAACCGAAGAGTAGAAGCAAAACTCTGATATGAATCAGGAAGACCATTCAGAATGGTCTGCACAAGTGAGCTATTTGGTATAACCTCATCAACAGAAATCAATTGTTCCTTCAAGTCTTTGATCTTCATTAGGAAACTATCCATAGAATCACCTTCATTCATGTGCTCACTCTCCAACTGTTTTCGGAGGTAAGCAACACGAGCCTCATTCCTAGCTTGGTACAATGTGGTAAGTGTATCCCAAGCATCCTTAGCTGTTATGCAAGAGCAAATGTGAGGAATAATGACACGTTTGATAGACAAAGCTATCAATGCATGTGCCTGGGCATCTCTGCCATCCCAACGAATCTGATCTGCAGTAGGTGCAGCAGAAACAGAAGCACGAATAGGAATCTGTGGAATATCATCTTTGACACCATCTTCATCAGCTCCAGCACCTGTATTTGCAGTACCTGTAGTCAGAGGTGTAACAGGACGTCTTTCAACACCCTGCACAATGTTCCACAATCCTTTTGCAACCAATACATGTCGCATCATATAAGCCCATAACGGGTAGTTGGTACCATCTAACTTATCCTCAACAACCAACATACGGAATACATCACTGCTTTCAGCCATGGCCGGTGACTAAAATACCTTGATGCAGAAAATTGATCGTATCTCAAAAAGTTGAACAAAACTGCCCAGACGAATTTCGCTAGACCTGTAGCAGACTTCGAGGCGCTTATACTGGCGAGCAGAAACTGGTATATACCTTTGGCACAAAAAGAATAGCCTACACAAGCGCTGCGATAGTGCATTCGGAGGCCGAAACGATCTCTGAAACACCCTGAGTATGCTCACCAAATTTCGTGCGAATCTGAGACTGCAAACGAAGGAGTGTCGACGGCACCCTAGATGAAGCGACGACATGCTCTGATACCAATCGTTGGAGACAGACGTCTGTGGAAGCACGCGAACAGCACAAGGAAGAAGAAGCTTGGAGCACAAACACACAATACTGAATGTACAAAGATAAGTAGCCCATTAGGGCAATAGGCGTATATACAAGCCGGGGAAAAAAACCTCCTAAAGAGGGAAAAAAGTGCCCCGGCGGTCCTAGTGTGTTCACACACATCACTACCTAAATATATCAACAACAAGCTTATTAGCTCTTTCATTCTTTATCAAAAGGTATTTAATTTTCTAAGAGCATTGATGCGGAGAATTTTACTTCAAACAAGTTGTGTACCTCTATGGTGGTAATGGAATGAGTGACGAGATAGGTCATAATGTGTGCTCTAACCACGAGAGCCAAATTCTTCGCCATTCTGCATGGCTCGTTGTCAATCCTATATGTGTAAATTGTCACTGTAGGAGCTCAAAGAAAATAAGAAAAAGACGTTCATCTCGACTTACATCCCTGAAGGATTGAGCTCGCGATGCCATCAGTTTGAGGGATCTCTTGTAAACAGACAGCAAGAACCGTTTGCTGATACTTTCATCTGCCGGATGATTTTCTATGTCCGAATAGAATTCGATTGTGTAGCACTCTTCGATTGTCTCACGAGTGCTGTGATGCAAAAGAACCAGAAATTGCACAGCTCTGATGCCTCTCATGGGAAAGATCTCAGTACTTGGGCTATTATGTCGTATCATCTTTGCGCTACCAATGGGACAAGCGACTACTTCATATACGTAGTAATTGGATTGTCAACACCTGATCTCCTGGCAAAAGTTCATAGAATTATGGAGATGGAGATTGAATCCCCAGCCTCACCTAAGAGAGGCATGCGAAGTAATCAGATACGAGGGATTAGTGATAACTGTTCAATTGAGCCACGACTCCAACAACTGTTTAGTTTTGAACATCTTTCTACAGTTCTAGCGTTTGCATCTACGGAGTGGCAGAAAGAAATGTTCAGGTTGCTGTTGGACATTGATCCCGAGATCTGACAGATATGTATCATCCGTGATAACCACGACCAGTAGTCTATTCTTCTGTAAATATATCTTGTGCAGGCAAAACTTTATGTACAACACGTATGGGACTTGCAACCTGCTGTATCGATCTATATGTTTATTGTAGAAAACGACGAGCAGTCCAAAAAGACAATTCTTTCTGAGTATGGAGATCAGCATCGATCTCACGACTATGCAGGCTTAATACATATTCAGCCCGGTTGCTGTTGGACACTGATCCTGAGATCTGACAGACATGTATTAATATCCGTGATAACATTCTTCTGTAAATATATCTTGTGCAGACAAAACTTTGTGTACAACACATACGGGACTTGTAACCTGCTGTATCACGACGTTAAAAGACTCTCTGTCCGCTTTGATCGATCTATATGTTTATTGTAGAAGACGATGAGCAGTACTCCAAAAAGACAATTCTTTTTGAGTATTGAGATCAGCATCAATCTCACAACTATGCAGGCTTAATACATTATTCGACCTGGCTTCTACTCTGATCCATTGTTCTTTCTCGATTTTCAGCAGCAAAAAAGTTGATCTTCGAGTCCATCAAGTGGACAAATGGAATTTGAACCCGAAATTTTCGGTCACACAGGCGAATGCTCCAGCCGACTCACCAGAGTTATTGGGTGAAGTAATTTTATATTCTGTTATATTTGTGTTATACTCTTAGATCGAACTTGAACCCGAGCCGATTCCTCCTCATCGATTTGACTTCTAAAGAGCTTTTCCTTTTGAGCTCGGAAAGAACGTAATAAAGTAATTCTATGATATAAGGGTCTGATCGATTCATATGGATTTGAGATCAGACATCGTTTGGTCACCCCTGTTTATGACCAAAGATCTCGAGTCTAGAATTAGTACAAGGTCATGTGCTCTTGTGAACAAGTGATCCGCTTAGCTTAGTGGTTAAGTCTCAAGGATGTGAAGGAGGAGGTCTTGGGTTCAATCCCCATGGGATACATGGAGAGAGTATATTGCCCAAAGAGATCTAGAGCCTTCTAGAAGCATCCACTTGAGTTAACTCGAGTTAAATGGGACACTTGGTGCACATGCAGTTACATGGCCGACACATGGATGGTCAGTATCTATTGGAACATCAAGCTTACACTATGCTTGAGGTGGATTTGGTCTACATAAAAAACTATTGCTTGAATTACGGCAAAAGAATATCCGTTGGAGACTTCTTTTATCTATGCTCATTTATTGTATTTTCTTAAGAAATTTTTGATGGATCATTTACCGTTGTAACAGCCTTGAGGTTTACACATGTGAAAGTGGAAAATCCAAATCCCACGAATTTGTTGTGGTTGAGTTGTAATCAATCAAGCAATCAATCACCTAAAAGTAGATCAAACTAGATCTTCACTTTTCCTAGATTGTAGGAAAGTGAATTCATTCCCTCCAACAACCATTCCCACCTTCATTTGAATTCAAAATGCACTTGTAGAAGTCGTGGAACACTCCTAGAGTCTATATAAAGACTTCAAATCACTTGTACAATACATGGAAGCAATATACATACACTTGTGACCACCATTATCTTGCTCCTTCAATTTTCTGCATCATCTTCTTTGCCAATAGTAATCTTGCAGAGGCTGCTGCTCTCTCTCCAAAGCTCCAAATTTTATGACAGATGCATCATTGGAAAGGTATTCTTGTTTATGCCTGTAAATTTTCATAGCATTTGGTTCATTAGATTGGGAGAAATCTCATTTTTTCTGTCTCGCAATCAATTTCTGCATATTTCCAAAAAATAGGAGGTACCATCGTTGAGTATCTAATTCATTCCTATAGCATATTTGCTTATCCTTATACTTTTGTGCATTATATACACTCAACCCTATGCGTATCACTCCCATAAAAGGATTTTTTCTAATTGTAATCACGCTGGTCGCTATGGGCATTTGATGTTCATTGTCTCTTTCATAGATAGTAAGTTGTTTGAGCTAGATGACATGCGAACCTATTTTTTTTGTATCGACTCCTCCTTGATGATCCAAAGTACATAGTGCATTTCTTTGCACTTATTGCATGCCTATAAGGTCTATTTGAGTCTCCATAAGCTCAAGGACTGGTCTTGTGTCAGTTGGCTGGACCAAACTTCGTCGCTTCGAAACGCACTTTTCTACCTCCTACAAGCTTCTCCAAGTTCTTTCAGTGGTATCAGAACTAGATCAAGATGGGTGATGGCTTTCCCTGAATGACCGAGAAGCTTGATCAACACAACTACGTGGATTGGTAAATCAGAATGGAGGCCTATTTGCAAGGTAGAAATCTTTATGGAATTGTAGCAAGTGATGAAGCTATGCCTATTCCAAGATCCAAAGGAGGACCTACACAAGAGGAGACAGATAAGCTCACACTTTGGTACGCAAGGGATGCTCAAGAAAGATCATACATACTAAACTCTTTCTTTGACTTTCTATTATCATATATTAGAGGATGCAAGACATCTCAAGATACTTGGGATGCCCTCAAGACTTTCTTTTTTGTTAGTACCAAAGCAAGAAAGAATCATCTTTGGAACGAGTTCAACCAAATGAAGAAGATACCTAAACAAACCATCACAGAGTTTGTTACCAAGGTCAAGGAGGTTGCAGTTCAGTTAGCATCCATTGGAGAGCTGATTGAAGAAGAGGCTATCATGAGGCTAATTCTCAACAGCATTCAAAGTGATAAGCAATGACAATCCTTCATGATGGCTTATGATCGCATCATGGATGTGCAGACTCCAGACTTCAACATTTTTCTTGGACAACTCTTCAATCAAGAGGCCAACAATAGCATAAAGGAAGGTAACTCCTATCATGGTAATTCAACTAGTGCTCTATATGCAGATAACAAAGATAAGAAGCAGAAAGGCAAGAAGAAGGAAGAAGATGAAGAAGAGACTTCCCAAGCCAACTTGACAAGCAAAAGCAAATGGAAAGGGAAGAAGAAAGAAACAAAGCAAGACAAAGCCAAAGGTCAGAATGTTCAACCTTGTGCCATCTGCGATAAGACCAACAACACCACTCAGAATTATTGGTTCAATGGGAAGATCCAGAAAGGAAGTGGAAGAGGTGGATATGGTAGCAATAGAGGCAGAGGTGTACACAACTTCAACAATAATAATAGAGGCTATAATAGAAGGGACTACAAAAATTATTCAGAAGATCAACCACATGAAGGCTCATTACTTCTCATGAATCTAAGCCACAAAGAAGGTAAAGAAGATGATCATTTGTTCAACGTAGATTTAGGATGTTCGAATCATGTTGCATGCAACATTGCCCTTCTATCTGATTTGGAAAGTCCAACACATAGACATGAAGTACAAACAGGGGATGACACAAAGCACAATGTGGAGAAGATTGGTAATGTCAAAGCTTCCAATGGTAGGAACATTCTGAGTAAGGTTCTCTATGTACTCACTATCACTAAAAACCTAATAAGTGTAGGCCAAATAGTTGAAAAAGGCTTGCAAGTTAAGTTCACCCAACATGGAGCTTTTGTCGAAGATCCATGTCAAGGCTTCAAGAAGATAGCGAGAGGTGAGAAGCATGGTAGGCTCTTTACTTTTGGAGTAGGAGAAACCAGGAACATAGCTCTATTGACTTTTGGATCTTAAACCCTAAGTGAGCTTGAAGTCTGGTATAAGAGACTTGCTCATGTGAATGAAAGAACCTTGAAGGATATATGAAGGAATCAAAGTATTCTAGGACTTCCAAACATATCAAAGCAACACATGATCAATAGGTGTGATGCATGTCAGATTGGGAAGGCACAAAGACAACCATTTAACCACAAAGACTATATCCACAAAAACTTATTGGACTTAGTACATATAGATGTATGGGGACCAAGTCAAGAACCTTCATTGGTAGGATCAAGGTATTATATCTCATTTATTGATGACCATAGCAGATGGACTGTTCTATACTTTATCAAGAGTAATACTAAAGTGTTTGATTGCTTCAAAAAGTATCTAGCATATGTGGAGAATCATATAGGTAGATTACTAAACAAGCTTAGATCTAATTGAATGGGAGACTACTTCTCCAAAGAGTTTGATGAGTTCTTTCAGGATAAAGGTATCAAAAGGGAAGTGACTACCAAGTGCTCTCCTCAACTGAATGGAATCGCTGAGAGGAGAAACAACACATTGGTTGGATTAGCCAAAACAATGCTTGAAGAGAAGAAGTTACCACATTATCTATGGGCAAATGCTATTTCAAGTGCTGTGTATCTTGTCAATAGACTACCATCCAAATCACTTCAAGGTATGACCCCTTATGAAGCATGGCATGGAATAAAACCTAGTCTTGAACATTGCAAGGTTTTTGGTTATTTAGCTTATGTTCATGTACCATCACAAACAAGAGGTAAGCTAGATGAAAGGGCAACAAAGGAAGTGTCTATTGGATACGATTCAACTCAGATGGGTTACAGGTTCTATAATCCTTCAACCAAGCAATTCACTACAAGTAGAGATGTTGTGTTTGAAGAACACAAGTCTTGGTATGATAAAGACAAACAAAAGGTAACTCTACCATATGATCTCGATTTTGATTCTCATCAATTAGAAAGCAAGCATGATACACAGGTCCAGGATCCAAGAAGTGACATAGACAATGACCAAGATGAAAGGGAAAAGGATTACAAGCTATGGAAGTCAAGAGGCAAAGCAAAGATGCAAGAGGTTGGAGAATGCTCCAAACAAGCACCTAGAAGATCAACAAGAGAGAAGAAATAACCAGAAAGGTATAGATATGATTCCATATTTGTTACGAAGCATTCAATCTACTTGGCAAAAGACTCCATTTCAGAGGAACCCTCAACCTATGAAGAGGCAAAGGAAAACCCTAATTGGGAAAAGGCCATGAAAAAATAAATAAATGCATTGAAGGAGATAGACACTTGGGATTTGGTTCCAATGTTGCTAAATCAAAAGGTAATTGGTTGCAGATGGGCATATAAAGTTAAAAGAAATTTAGATGGATCAGTTTGCAGGTACAAGGCAAGATTAGTTGCCAAAGGATTCTCACAAACTCATGGTATAAAATATGAGGAAACATTCTCACCAGTTGTAAAGATGACTACAACCAGGACATTGATAAGTGTAGCTGCTGCAAGGAATTGGAGACTCCTCCAACTTGATGTCATCTTATGTCTGTAGACTTAATAAACCATTGTATGGATTGAAACAATATCCTAGAGCTTGGAATTATAGGTTGGTTACATATCTTCAAGTTCAAGGGTTCAAACCTAGTAGCTCAGATCCTTCTCTATTCATCAAAAGAGATCACGATGAGGTTATCTATCTATGTGTATATGTAGATGATATTATTGTGACAGATGATGATCTAAATGGCATTCAAAGGATCAAGAGACACATGCAAGAGGAGTTCAAAATAAGTGACCTAGATGAGCTCACATATTTCCTAGGTATGCAGGTGATATACACAGATGAAGGAATGTATTTGAATCAGAGAAGATACATTCAAGATCTACTTCTCAAGTTTAAAATGCAGAACACTAAACCTATAGGTACAACTTTGGAGATGAATCATAAAATTAGTGTTTATGAAGGTGAGAAAATTGAAGACATTAAAGAGTATCAAAGCTTGGTAAGTAGCTTCATATATGCTACTCATACAAGGGCAGACATCTCATATAGTTTGAGAGTGCTTAGTCAATTCATGCACTCACCAAGAAGACCACACATGGATGCGGCTAAGAGAGTACTTAAGTATCTCAAAGGTACAATCAACAAAGGTATATTCTATCCTTACTCTTCATATTTGGATATCAAAATCTATTCAGATGCATATTGGGTAGGAGCTAAGGATGATAGAAGAAGTACTTCTGGTTACTTAGCATTTGCAGATTCAAAGCTAGTGTCATGGAGTTCCAAGAAGCAACCTATAGTTGCTTTATCCTCAACTAGCAGAGTACAAAGATTTGACCACACCAACTCAAGAAGCAATATGGTTAAAAGCATTGTATATAAGTTTGGGAAACAATAAATAAAAAATAGAGCAATACCAAAATGGTATGATGAGGAAAGAGCTTTATGAAAGGTATGATAGTAATAGAGCTCTATAGACTTGCAAACAAGCACATGCATAATGAGCTTTTCAATCAAATGAAAAATAATATATATTTTTTTTGCATAGAAATAGCTTTTCGATTGAAGGCACATCCATGTCCACTTTTTTTTGTGGTCTATTCAGATAAGTACAAATAAAATGAACAGATTTGGTAAATTTTCCCGTATTTGGTCGAATAAAAGCAACCTAGTATTTTAGTCCAAAGGCGGTGGAAGATTTAGGTGACCAATAGAATAGGTAGTAGGGAAGATAGAGAAGGTGATTCCCATCCTGTGTAACTTACACAAAGTTTTAGGGATTTCCAATAGACAACCTTGATGCACATGTGACAACATTTGAAATTAACTATTGGGTGATAGACAATGCCAATGATGCAAAATATAAAGCTATTGTTTTCCAATCTACCTTAGTTAATGAAGCTGCTTGATGGCTGATTGAATTTCATCTTAAGTGTTTTCGGCATTATGATGATGTTCGGAATGCATTTCTATAGTGATTCAGTCTAAAGAAGAACACTGCCAAAATTTTTGATTTCTTACAAAATAATAGATAGAAATTGAATCAAGGAGTGCGAGAATATGCTACCATTTTTGCACCCACCTCAGGCAACTCCCACCAGCAAATGATAATCTACCAAATGATGTCATAACACATTGGTTCATAAATGGATTAAATCCATAATTGAGACATGTGATGATTATTCAATGTATTGGTAGAATGACATTGGATGCAATAATCAAAATAGCCCTACAGTTGGAGCATAAAGTAGGTGGATTCAACGAATACCTGGAATGGATAAAGTCAGGTAAAAGTAAAACTGAAGAAGTGTTAAAGCAGGTTTTCTGTATAAAGTGCAAAACTTTTGGACATGTAGTAGCAAATTGTGTTTTAAAACAAGTTTATTATGCAGTTTGCAAAAACGGAAGTCATTCTATCAATATGTTCCCATACAATGCCAAGGCACAAAATAGACTTGCCATCAGTGCAGTTATACAAGAACCTGGTGAGCCTACGATGAGCTATGTCCCTCCTCAAATGCGGAATCTGAATAATTCCTCATATACAAATTTTAGATCACCATGCACTGGCAACCTCAATGCTGGAATCAAAGAGTAGCAAACACAAAAAATCAAACATTCCAACCTAGATGTCACTCTTGCAGTGAAGTGGGTCACATCCGCAGGCATTATAAAGATGCTCAGAATTATGACAAAAGAAAGAAGGATCATTGTTGAGAGCAGTATGGGCACCCAAGGACTGACTAGACAAGGAAGCCAGCGGAGAGAGTCAGAGCGAGGTTAAGGATTAAGTAGACAAAGCAGTCGACGTAAATCTGGCAGATAGGCCCTTCAAATTTTTCCAAATCAACATCTTTATAACAGTGATTCTTATCACTAACAATCATTGTAAATACCATTTCATATTTTTGTAGCTCCATTTTGTGCAAGCCAAGGAGTCCTTGAGCTTGAGGAGCCTTAGAAGTACCTACATATCAATTTTCGTATTTTTTAGACTCCGTTTAAGCCCTCAAATTGGCCCTGGAACCTAATTTTTAACTAGGCCGGACACTAGGTCTGGACAGGGCCAAAACCTAGTCAAAAACTATAAATAGAGCTAGAGAGCTCATTTTTGAGTTTAGCTTGTAATTGATATGAACTTGTAAGAGCTTTTGAAAGTAATCCAAGAACTCCATTGCTTCTCACTCTTTGTCTTACTATGTGTGCGCGTGTGTGTGTATGTGTGTGCATGTTAGTGTGCTTCTCACTCACGCACTTGTGCCTTCACTTGCTCGAGGTCTTCATACCATCCTCACGTCTTCCCGGATTGACATTAAAGGAGGTGCTACTCATCACTGAGCTACACCAAATTTTGGCGCCGTTGCCGGGGATCGAGCTTTGAGGACGAGCGTGTGATGGTAAGACGTAGAGTTGTGACGTTGGCGTTGTAGGTGATTTCTTTACTTTTCCTTAGTTTTCTCATCCTTACTTCATCATCATCATCACCATCATCATCCCCATCATCTTCCACCTCCATCTCCATCATCACAAAAATTTCAGTTTTTTGACTATATCTCCTTCCCCCTTTCATTTCCCTCATTTCACTTGTGAGAGAGAGCGAGAGAGCAATCTTGTGTGCACTGTTTTTGCATGTTTTTTGAGTTTGCTTGCAGGTATTGGCCATCCCATCATCTCCAGCACGTCGCGCAGGTACGGAAATGTGCAGAACTGTCTCAGTGTCGCAAGCTTCTGTCCATCGCGATTGACAGAAAACTTCATCTTTTGGTAAAACTGAGTGCACCACAGTAGACTAGAGACCTTGCACATCACAAATCCACAAAAATTTTTGGAAAATTTGCATTTTTTCAGTCCATCGCGATTGATAGCATCCATCGCGATTGACACTGTCCATCGCGACGGACAGCCAGTCCATCGCGATTGATAGACCCCGACGGACACGTGTCCATCGCGACGGACACCCCTGTCCATCGCGACCGACAGAAAAATCGCGATTGACACCCCCTTTCGCCGAGATTCTTGTCCATAGCAACATATAGAGCCCCGATTGACACAAATTCACAAAAAACACTGAAAATTTTAGTCCATCGCGACGGACACCCATCCATCGCGACCGACAGCCCAGTCCATCGCGATTGATAGCATCCATCGCGATTGACACTGTCCATCGCGATGGACAGCTAGTCCATCGCGATTGACAGACCCCGACGGACACGTGTCCATCGCGACCGACAAAAAAATCGCGATTGACACCCCCTTTCGCCGAGATTCTTGTCCATCGCGACATATAGAGCCCCGATTGACACAAATTCACGAAAAACACCGAAAATTTCAGTCCATCGCGACAGACACCCATCCATCGCGACCGACAGCCCAGTCCATCGCGATTGACACCAGTCCATCGCGATTGACACCAGTCCATCGCGATTGACACCAGTCCATCGCAATTGACACCAGTCCATCGAGATTGACACCAGTCCATCGCGATTGACACCTGTCCATCGCGATTGATAGCCTAGTCCATCGTGATTGACAGCCAATTTCGGCCAATTTTTTGGGGTTTTTTATTTTGAGGATTTTGGCCAATTTTGGGCATAAATACTAGGCTGAAGGTCATAAGAAAAACATTAGGGGAAAACCTGTTTGTCTGTTGGCCTGTTTAAACCCTGTTTTAATCCCTGAAGCCTGAACTGACATAACTTTCTCACACGAAATCTGTTTGCTGTGATTCTTGTTTTGTTGGAAAGCTCGTGGGGAGTACAACCAAAACTTCCACTGGTTATGTGAAAATTAATATCAGGATTATTAGATAGGGTATTTTGAAGTTGACCATACCCCGAGGTGGGAAAACTGAGGGATCCTTGGGATTGTTTTCCATAAAGGCAAAGGATAATTTGGTCTGTGAGTTCCATGCATGAAAGTGGTCTATTGTGTCATTTGAATCTAAGTCTTGAGCTAACCGTGGGACTTTTACAAGAGCACTTGAGGGCATTCTAAGCAAGAGTAAGTGCAAGCTTGGGAACACGCGTCCTGGGCACACCAGGGCAACAACACAAAGAAAGAAACTCAAGGTTGGAAAATCCTCAACACCCTCTATCAATTCCTAGTTTAGGCTAAGAACGATTAGTGCTAGGAGTAAGTCAGGGCAACGATAGGCATCAATCAAGTTGAAGACTACCTATGCACTCAAGTTCAAGATTAAACATAATCTCTTCGTGATGCGATAACCTTAAAGGAAAGAATCTAACATGGAACGATCAACTTACAGTGCAAAAATTAACTCAAATATTCCTGACGACATGATTTCTAACAAGAGCATAAACACGGTAACCACTAAAAAGAATCAAGTAACTGATACAAAAGAACTCAACAACGAGGTTGTACTTGGGCAAATTTGGGCTATTCAGTTAGGCTTATGAACCTTAGATCAGGGCGACATCTAGGGAGAGATAGACAAAGTCTTAGGTCTTCAGAGGCTAGTGTCAACCACACTGCTAGGTCGTGGGCCCAGTAGTTGAGCCATGACTCATACTACCATAGCTCTGAGACTAGTGAATCAGAGATGTCTCAAGGCATGGACCGACCTACGGGAAGTTCAGGAGTGCCATACTTGCACAGGGTAGAAGGCCCGTACAAGACGTAGCTGGAATACCTTAGGACCAACCGATTAGGTGCTAGCATCTATGAGGAAGATTTAGGAAGATCCGTGGTCCAGATTAAAAACCCTGACCAATCCATAGAACTAGAGCACCCAGTTGTCAAGTTTGAAAACGGAGCATACTTGGACAAAGAAGGAACCATATACGTAGTCACCAGTCACCCAGATAGGACAGACGAATTTGGGAATGTGATCTCAGAAGCGGATTTAGGTGACCTGGAGCAAGGAAACATGGGCAAAGAACCTAGGACCCCTCGAGGGAAATCTGTTCTTACTAGAATCCTCAATCCTGAGTGGGTTCCCCAAGACAACAAGAGTATAGATCTGCTTCTGAACCGAGAGACTGACGAAGCCTTTTGGAGGTATAAATCTGATCGGCCAAATGACATAGGAACAATCATGATCTATGAGTTCAAAGATCCTGATAGCCCAGGCAGAGTGACCTACCTAGATCATGCTTCAGAGAGGATCTTTGTGGTGATAGAAAATGATAGGCATGCTTACACTTGGAAAGGTGAATTCGTTTTCCCCCAACCAAGATCGAACGTGTCCTATGGCCACCCGGGAGCTGGAACGTCCCATGCTCATGGAGCTCAAAGAGACAGACATAGAGATAGACCTGAGGTAAGCTTTGCCAACCCAGGGGGCAGAGAAAGAACAAGGATAGAAACAAATAGAGTAGAACCTGAGGTACTTAGAGATCCCTCGAATCAAAGACATGCGGATGAGTTCCCTCTACCACGACCTAGAGAGCACACAAGGACTTTGAGACCGACTCAGCTAGTCAAGTCCATGAAGAACTACTTTGATGGCACTGGAGATCCATACGATCATGTGGCTGAGTTTAGGCAAGTCTTGAGAGCTGAACAAGTGGAGGATCTATTCACACAGTACAATGCCTTTGGTCTAACCCTTAGGAACACAACCCTTACGTGGTTTCAGCCGTTGAATGAGAGACAATTCAGGAGTATAGACCAACTCCTAGAGGCTTTCATTATTGAATTCTCTAAGAGTGGCATAAGACATAATACCTCCTCGCTGATTCACAGCTTCAAGCAAACCCCTCAAGAGACCGTGAGACTTGCAGGAAGAAGATTTAGGCAATATCTAGAGAGATGTCCCATCCCTGAGTTACCCACACCAGCCAAACAAGTGGCTCTGTTCCTGGATGGATTGCTAAGTACCAAATTGAGGTCATATGTGTACTTGAAGGACCCTATGACCATTGAAGAGTGTGTACGCATGTGCATTGACATTGAGGATAACCTAGGGGAGGAGTTAGAGCTTTCCAAGATATACAAAGATTCAGATAGTGCCTCTAGCCTCTCTTCCACACAATCCACATCAATTGAGGAACTCGCTGAGAAAGTGGCACAAAAACTAGGTGTCTCTAGCAAACAAATCCCAAGGTTTGCCCCAGTAAAAAGATGCTATACTTGTGGGGGTGACCATATGGCGAATGTATGTCCCATTATGGCTCAACCCCAAGTGAATCCTAGTAGCCAATACTGCACCATAGAACAGAGATACACTAATCACACAACACAAGACTGCCCATACAACAAGCAGGCGGTTAGGCAACCCTACCCTCAGCCATACCCTCAGCAGGGAAGATACCAGAATCAGTACCCACCGCAGCAGTATGCTAGGCCTCAACAAACCTACCAACCACAGTACCAAAACCAACAAAGGCCTCAGCCTGTGTTAGCACAACCCCCTGCCCTAGCTAATGTGATCCCAGTAAAATATGCAGCTGCAGAAGAGAACCTGAATAGAGCTATAGTCCCTGTAACACCATTGCTTTTTGAAAGTGACCCGAGTGACCATAGCTTTGATTCGACGCATATTGATAGCCCCCAGGCCTACTACATGCAATCTCCGGAACATGGTGAGTCCTATTACAGTGAAGAGCCAAATGAACCTAGTTGGGAGTCAGATTACACAAACGTCATGTATGCAAACCCCAACCCTAGACCTCAACCTAGGCAAGTAAGACCTCCATTCCCTAGAGGACCATGCTACAGATGTCAAGGAGATCATCTCATTCGTGATTGTCCCGTGCCTCCACCTACACAACCCCAGTCAGTGATGATCCAGGGCTTTTGCCAAGAGTGTGGAAAAGAGCATCTCTTACGAGACTGCCCTAAGAATCCTAATAATATGCCAAAAATCACTCCTATTAACGTTATTGGGTTAGTGGTAGATTCCACACAAAGTGTCACTTCCACTGCACCCGTACAGGTAGTCACTAGAGCTCAAGCATTGCAGCAAAACCAAGGGCTAGGCCAGGAAAAGAGCCCAGATGTTAGTGAAACAGAGAGCATGACAAAGAAAAGGACTAGAGCTTGGAGAGATAGTCGTGAAAGAATGAAAAGGCAATGGGCAAAAAAGATGAGTGAACTCGAGGAAAGCCTCAGAGAAACAAAGGCCAGGATAACTGAACTCACATCTCAAACTCCCTCTCACACTACCACACCACCACCATTCCCGTCTCCATCCGACCCGCCACCTTCCAACCCACCTCACACAGTTCCACCACCCCCAAGAGTAGGATCAGTCCTAGCAGATCCCACTCCCGAGGACCTTAATATGATGCTTAAAGCCTATCAGGCCAGAATCCAAGAAGGCCAAACGTAACTGATCATGAAAAGTGTTACCCTAGAGCAGAACTAGAGCTAGAATGAACCAAAATTTGTGCTAAGATGGTGGAATTGGCTCAGACCATGTTTGAAGCCAGTCGCCTATTTAACATCTCTAGTTCAGCGAAGACACAGTTACACTTTGATGGACTGCTAGAAAGAATAGAGAAGCTGATTGCACAATCAAAAAAGGAACCCGCCTCTCAACATAAGGACAAGGCAAGTGAAGGAGCAAGTCTTCCTGCCCAGGAAGCCTATGTGCCTAACTCTACGGAGCCAGACACATCATCTTCTATGAATCGATTCACACCAGAATTCCTACGAGAGATTCAAGAAGACAAATGGGCTAAAGAAAGTGAAGCCCCTCCTCCCATTGAACTTGTGGATGATGCACATGACCAATTCCCACAAGACATCCCATCCATTTATGAGGAGCAGGAGAGCACCCACTCTCAGGAAAGACTAGACTTTGAGTCTAATTCTTTACAAGAATTACCCCACTTCACAGGCCCATGGGAAGCTAAGTCTACTTGTATGAGAGCACCCACGGTCATGGTACGAAATGAGGGCTCAGTCATACCTAGGAATACAGAGGTAGTGAAAAACACTAAAGTACAATGCAACCTCACCTTAGAAGAGCTACTCAAAGTAAGGCCAGAGCTATGGAAACATGTAGCCAAACAAGTACCAGAAATAGCCAAACCTCGTTCCCAGGTAGGATCCCAGAGAACAGTGCCAGAAATACCATTGGACAAGATAGGAGACATGAGTGAGGGTGAAGAGGGAAACACATATCTTCCTATCACCCATCAAGGATACACCACCAAAGCCATTTTAGACTCAGGCGCAGGTGTTGCAATTGCTACCACTTCCCTATGGAAGCGTTGGGGCAAGCCAGCACTCAGGCCCACGAGGATGAAATTGCAAATGGCCGATGGACATAGAGAGACCCTTAGGGCTGTTAGAAGGAGTAACTCTCACCACGTGTGGTGTTGAGTTCGAGCATACATTTGCTATATGTGATTTTAGCAAAAATCATGCCTATGAAATGATTTTGGGAAGACCATTTATGCGACAGTTGCAAGTGGTACAGGATTGGGGAACCAACTCCTTGTATTTGCAACACTTAGGTGTCACGACCAAAGTGAATCTCAAAGATTACTCTCATAGAGATGTCCCTCCTATCCAATGGAATCCCATCCATAGAGCCAAAGATGATACAGAATCGGTGCGTTCCATAGGGTCAGGATCCTCATGGATGCATGAAGACACCCACTTATGGATGTGCAAAGTAGTAGTAGAAGAAGAGAAGAGAGAAGAAGCCATAGAGATAGGTGCAAAAGAAACACATAGATCAATTCAAGACCCAGCCTATGCGCTTGTAGTTTTTCCTGACGAAGAATTTGAACCCCACAGCTGGGCAGAAATCTTAGCAACAATGGATGTAGCCATCAATGAGGAACAATGGACACCCTAGGCTGGTTGAAGCTGGATTTATCTATGAAATTGAGCACACTGAGTGGGTATCCCCCATTGTAGTGGTGCCCAAGAAAAATGGAAAGCTGCGTGTGTGCATTAACTTGAAGAAGGTTAATGCAGCCACAATTCGAGATAACTATCCGCTTCCTATCACAGAGCATCTCTTAGAAAGAGTAGCAGGAAAGGAACTGTACAGCTTCCTTGATGGATTTTCGGGCTACAATCAAGTAGCCATAGCTCCAGAAGATCAGCATAAGACGGCTTTCGCCACTGAATGGGGCATTTTTGCCTTTAGAGTAATGCCATTTGGGCTTACCAATGCACTAGCTACCTTCCAGAGGCTGATGTGCCATGTATTTAAAGAGTTCCTGAGAAAGAACTTAGAAGTCTATGTTGATGATCTTTGTGCTCATTCCAACATTAGACAAACCCATATTCCTGAACTCAGACAAATCTTTGACAAATGTAGAGAATATCAAGTCTGCCTGAACCCAGAAAAGTGCGTTTTTATGGTCAGGCAAGGCAAGATTCTAGGACACATAGTGTCAAAGAATGGCATATCCACTGATGAAGAGAAAGTGAGAGTTATAGCCGAGTTACCTAGGCCAAAGAATGTCAAGGAAGTACAAGCTTTCATGGGGCATTGTGGTTATTACCGACGGTTTATACACATGTATGCCATCATAGCAAAGCCTCTGTATGGACTTTTGACCAACTTTGAGTGGACTGATGAGTGTGAAAATTCCTTCAATGAGCTTAAACGGCGATTATGTTCAGCACCAATCTTGACCACACCAGATTGGAATAAGCCTTTCCATGTTCATGTGGATGCATCCAATTATGCTATTGGGTGTGTACTCCCGCAACCTACCGGTGAAGGTAATATGGATCTTCCAATTGCCTATGCCAGTAGACAGTTGAATGCAGCTGAACGAAACTATACCACCACTGAGAGAGAGGGATTAGGCATGGTATATGCAATTAAGAAGTTTAGACATTATTTGCTTGCAAATAAGTTTAAATTTTTTACTGATCATCAGGCATTGTTGTACTTGGTGAACAAACCCTACAACACGATTAGTAAGATGATTTCTCTTACTAATGGAATATGACTTTGAGGTAGTGGTAAGGAAAGGTAGGACTCATTTGAGAGCTGACCACCTTTCTAGGCTCACATCTAGAGAGGCCCCACAAGGAGTGTCAGATGACCTTCCTGATGCTTACTTGTTTAATTTGGAAGTTGTACCTCAGTGGGCTAAGCCATTAGTACCAGTACTGACCTACGGGCCTAATCACCCAGTAATAAACACACAGGATAGAGAGGTAGTAAAAGCCCATAAGTATCACATCATGGCAGGAAGTATGTACAAGCACACGGATCAAGGGATCTTGGCCTGTTGTGTGGAAGAGGATGAGTACGCTAAGTGGTTGCAATTGGCACATGTAGGTGCATTAGAGCAACACTACTCAAAACAACGAACCATACAGACCCTGAGGAGACTAGGAGTGCATTGGCCGACTATGGAAGAATCGTGTAGAGCAGTTTAGAGGCAGGACATCCACTGGACCCCCTTCTAAGAAGATGAGAGGTACTGTCCAAGTCCCTTGTGCTCAACCACGTGGAGCCACCCTAACACCAGACGTCACCCCTCCACCCCGAAGAGTCCGACCATTCACACTCCGACTTCCAAGATGCAGCACCGATGGTCCTAACTTGATATTCCCTCCCATCCCAACCGATCTTGAATTTCCCAGTGGTGCACCTTTGGAAGAACTCACGAATGAAGACTTTGAACAATTATTACAAGATGTAGAGTTGGAGGCAGAAGAGGCACAACAAGTGGAGAATGTGCAAACACAAGCAACAACCTCCCAAGTACCTGTCACCACAGTTGAAGTGGATGAAGAGGATGATGAAGATGAAGAACATGAGGAAGATGAGGAGGATTATGATCAAGAGCATCATGATGAGCAACAAGAAGTGCCAGAACTTGTAGGTGCACCTGCATATACAGCTCAACTACAAAGGTTATACGACACAATCAAAGCAGTACAAGAAAGGCATCAACTCTCTCTTGTATCAGGTCAAGCTTTGATGCAAGAAATGCTATCAGATGAGGGGGTGGACCAACATTTCATTGACACCCTCAAATTAGTGTTAGAATCTTTAGGAGTTCCGGAGGCTGTCCACACTGCAGTCCGCCAGTCCGTGAGGTATGACAAACGCAGAGTTGACACATTACCACGAGCAGGTAAGACTATCAGGATACCCGTCACAGAACAAGAAGTACCCATTGAAACCACAGCTACCCCCACCACCACCATTGACCTCTTTGCTGAAACCTTCGTTCAGACATCACCCATCTCACCCCAGCATCCCCCATCACCACCTTCTCCACCCCCACCACCACCTCCCACCATGGAAGAAACGACAGTCATCACCTCTACCTTCACTTATAACCCATCCTCATTCACATCATTCTCATTTCGAGAACCCACCTCACAAGACACCCTCTTCTCCTTCGTCACAATCCCTTGTACGCTTCAACCCTTCTATCCTCCGAACCCATAACTGGCCATCCCATAATCCCAAGTGTGGTTGGAAACCCGGCACCCACAGAAGGCACCCTGTGTTTCCCAGCCTATCCCCCAATACGGGTACCTCCATTCCATGACCCTCACTTCCCATCGGGCCCCTACACCTCTTTCAACCTGACCTCACCACCCCAATACCCGTCCTTTGTGGAGCAGTTCATTCGCTCTCCAATGTTTCAAAGGCACATTTCCCCGATGTTTGCAACGACATCAATTTACACGAACACCACACTCACTTCACCTACCATACCCACCTACATGGTAGCCCCTGTACACACCGCCTTGTCTGACCCAATGGACATTTCACCAACCACAGCACCTTTCCCCACGATTCCACCATCTCCCCCTCCCTTACCCCCCACCTCACCACTCACATCATTGGCACACACAACATTCACTACCTCCCTCCCCAATCCCACCTCCCCTGCATTCCAAACTTTTCCCCTTGCATCTCATAATGTAAATAGCACGTTCAATACATTACTTCAGTGTGCACATCAACTACAACAAGAATACCATCAATTGGAAGAACGCACTGCTTCCCTCCAGGCAGAATCTCAGCGTCTTCAAGCTAGAGTCAACACTCTTGAAGCTGATTACCAAACGCTCCTAACCGAGCATACCACCTTACAGCAGGCTCACTCCGAATTGGAATCACAGACATCGACAGTAGATGATCAAGCAGTCAAGGAACTAGAAACAGTGCTCCAAGCGCAAATGATATCTAATGCTACACTCAGACGCAACCTTGGGCTATTAAGGAAGCATATGGCAGTAGCACTAGAAGAGAACAAGAGGCTTCAACAACAAAACCAAGACAACTTTGAAGCGGCTATGGAAGGAATTGCAGGAGCAACCATTAGCCCTACCAAGTATAGAGCAGTCCCATCAGAAGACATTCGCATCTTACTTGAGGAGCATGCAAATTTCTTGGAGTCATATGAAAAGTTAGAGACTGAATGTGCATACCTAAAGAAACAGATAGCCAGTGCCCCCACAGCTCAGCAGGAGCCGATAATCTTGCAACACTCTACAGAAGAAGTAGAGACCCTCCGGAAACAGGTGGCAGAACTCCAAGCACGCCTCTTACCATATGAAAGGCCACCCTCGCCCAGTGAAGAACCAGAACCTGAAACAGTAGTGGAAATCCCCGTCGATGACAGCTATGAAGAGCCGTACGAGCCGATGCCAACACCCGGTGGTCGGACTACAGAGGAAGGACATGACACTTTAGAAATTCAAGTTCCAGATTGGGTCAAAAGGGTCGAGAAAGTGGGTAAGACACATGATGATCGCGTTGCCATGCAAATGCAATCTCTCACAAATCTGGAAGAAACTGTCCTTCGGTCTTCTTACTTTCAGAACCTATCCCACCAACGGTTAATCACAACATCAGAGTCGCAATACATGCCTTATTTTGTCTTGCTACATGATTATAATGCAGAAGTTAAAAGACATACAGGGAAGGAGCCCACATTTGCCACTCAATTTGAGCCAGAGGACCTACCGACAGATGCGCGTGCTGCCTCGATCTTCCAGCCTAATTGGCGTGCACGTCTACTAACCGATTACCCTGAAATGATGAGCACCTAGGCAACCATGCCACTGTATATCAAGTATAATCCATGTTATTGCCCAATGGTACGTCGCAGATCATGGCAAGCATTTGCGATCAAGGTACGCAACAATAAAGAATGCTCGGCTTGGGTTAACTATCCATATTTTGCTCCACCTCGAGGGACCCCAACCGTAGCCTACATGATATCAACAATTCGGCACTGGTCTACACGTCTAAATAATGTACCCGACATAGCAGTGAAAATGTGTATGAAAATATTCGAGCTCATGACCATTGTCTTCAAAATCTTTCGGCAGGTACAAGCTCCATACATCTCTGCCCCTGGATTCTCTCAAGGTAACAAGGATTTAGTCTACGACATGAGCCTGACTCCCTCGGTCACTATAATCTTTGCCTGGCATGCACAAATAAAGTACTTACCCGCATGCTTCAAGCAGACATTTGAGGAAATGTTCTCTACGGGATTCTGGGAATATCATTCAGAAATTTTCATTCCCAGACCCACACATTTGCTACATCTATTTGCAGTAGAACAAGTGATCCATGCAGATAAGTTACGTCTGCCACATCCGAATATTCCAGGACCATTTGATTGGGATCGTATGATGACAGACTTGGCCAGAGGACTACGCATACAAGAACATCAGCTTGCCACTCAGGTTGTGGAATATTACATCCAACACTCCCAGCAACAAGGGTCTGTCAGGGACGACAGACGCGAGAGAGGGGGGGGTGTTGAGAGCAGTATGGGCACCCAAGGACTGACTAGACAAGGAAGCCAGCGGAGAGAGTCAGAGCGAGGTGAAGGATTAAGTAGACAAAGCAGTCGACGCAAATCTGGCAGATAGGCCCTTCAAATTTTTCCAAATCAACATCTTTATAGCAGTGATTCTTATCACTAACAATCATTGTAAATACCATTTCATATTTTTGTAGCTCCACTTTGTGCAAGCCAAGGAGTCCTTGAGCTTGAGGAGCCTTAGAAGTACCTACATATCAATTTTCGTATTTTTTAGACTCCGTTTAAGCCCTCAAATTGACCCTGGAACCTAATTTTTAACTAGGCCGGACACTAGGTCTGGACAAGGCCAAAACCTAGTCAAAAACTATAAATAGAGCTAGAGAGCTCATTTTTGAGTTTAGCTTGTAATTGATATGAACTTGTAAGAGCTTTTGAAAGTAATCCAAGAACTCCATTGCTTCTCACTCTTTGTCTTATTGTGTGTGCGCGTGTGTGTGTATGTGTGTGCATGTTAGTGTGCTTCTCACTCACGCACTTGTGCCTTCACTTGCTCGAGGTCTTCATACCATCCCCACGTCTTCCCGGATTGACATTAAAGGAGGTGCTACTCATCACTGAGCTACAATCATCATAACCCCACAACAAATATGGTAGTGATTTCACCTATGGAGATGCAAAGAACGACCATCCAGACTTGTTCTGGTAAGATTTTGCAACTTGCTATTGAAAGATTCGAATAAGGATTCAATGAGTAGTAGAGAGAATTCTCCAAGACAACTAAGTGGGTACAAGCTGAAGCTGCTATTTTTCTTGATCTAGTACTACTTACTCTTCAACAAGTCGAATTGAATATCCCCAAAGCACCCAAACTGACAATAGTGGAAGTACTTGAATCATCAAGAACATCACCGAAAGGGGCATCTCATAGTACAGCTTGGGACATATTGTCCAAAACACCAATTACTCTACCTTTAGGCCAATTGTTGTTGCTAGCTCCCAATATTAGGCAACATTTTTAGCAGCAAATTGATGTGGATTCGATTCCCCCACTAGTTATAGCTACAATCCATTCAGAACCGAACACAATTATGGACCATGTGATTTCCTTAATTATAGTATGGTATAAGAATCATAAGATTATGCAAGTACTCATTGATGGTGGATCTATCATTAATATCGGCACTAAAGCCTTATGCAAGAAATTGGGCTGGAACAAGATTTAACCATTGAAATTCTTTGTCAGAATGGTTGATGAATCTCGAGTCCACCTGATGGGCTTAGTTAGAGATATTCCCATCACATTGCAAGGTGCATTCTTCCACATGACATTTGTGTTCTTGGATTTGTCTGAGTCAGGTCTAGATTACAACTTACTATTTGGTTGTCCCACCCTCTAAACTACATGCAAGACCCTACATTGTCGAACTAGTCCATATGTTGGATGGTTTGTCAGATGATGAGGAAACTACTTTCCTCTCTGCTAACCAAGATTTACTTTCCTTAGGTACAGTTGATCTACAACATGTCTTGGATCAATGGTCCCCGGCTTCTTGCACTGTACAACCAACTGAAGACGATACTGAAATGTTATCAGACGACTTATTGAATCTCATTGACTTACCGAAATATATACATCAGGGGATGGAAAATATCTTAGCCCACAAACCTATGTCCCTGAAGACCAACCATCACTTGTAACTTAGGAGATGATGTCAATCCGCGAGCTGTAAAGATTAAAGCAAGCTTGGATGAATCTTTCAAATAGGAATTACTAGCCTTACTCAATGAGTTCATCAATGTCTTTGCCTAGGACTATAAGGATATGAAAGGCCTCGATCCTAGGATTTATCAGCACCGAGTGGTCTTGAAACCAGATGCTTAGTTGGATAAATAATAGAGGTACCGCATGAACCTGTACTATGCTAAGCAAGCTAAAGAGGAATTAGATCTTTTGCTTTGGGTTGGGTTCATATACCTAGTAGAGCATGCTGAGTGGATAGCTCAAATTGTTTTAGTTCCAAAGAAGAACAAATAGCTACGCATCTATGTAGATTACTAAAAATTAAATGCTGCTACCATACCTGATCCTTTCCCTCTACCCTTCTTAGATAGTATGCTTGATGAAGTCATCGGATGCGCCGAAATGTATTCTTTTTTAGATGGGTATAGTGGCTACATTCAAGCTTGGATGGCTGAGGTGGATATCCCTAAGATAGTTTTTATTACTAATTGAGGAGTGTATGCATGCATGGTTATGTGGTTTGGGCTCCGAAATGCCCCAAGCACATTTCAGTTCTGTATGTAGGAGATTTTTTCTCCTTACCTTACAAGATTTATGTGAGTCTACTTGGATGATTTCTGAGTCTCTAGTGCTACAAATGCACATTTGTTGCATCTGTGACTCTATTTCCTTAAATACAGGAATTTTAGACTATGTTTAAATCCCAATAAATCTATCTTTGCTATCTCTTGTGGTAAATTTTTGGGCCATATTATCTTGTAATGTGGGATTCAGGTCAACCATGATAAAGCACAAGTAATTTTACAGGCCCCTCCCCCAAAATTACCCAAAGATGTTTTACGATTCCTTTAGCAGATCAGATGGCATGGCTGCCACTTATGGTGGTTGGCTCATTTAACTATCCCCCTTATGCATCTGACTAAAGTAGCTCGTTGTGATTTCCACTGGACCTCCAAATCTCAAGAAAGCTTTGTTCGATTGAAAAGACTACTTACGCGGGCACCGATCCTACAAGCCCCAAACTGGGACCTTGCATTTCATGTTTTCGTGGATGCATCTGACATTGTTATAGTGAGTGTCCTTATGCAACTTCAAGATAAATGGTATCGATTGTTCTATTCTGCTAGTCATCGATTAGCTCTAGCTAAACAAAATTATTATATTATGGAGCATGAGTGTCTGGGATTGATCTACTCCGTGAAGAAATTTTGGCACTACCTACTTGGCCATAAATTTAGTTTCCATGTGGACCACTCTACATTAACATATTTGGTGTGTCAACAAAATTTATATGGCCGACTTGCCCACTGGGTCCTCCCCTTACAAGAATTTGACTATGATGTGGTCCATCATTCAGGATCTTCCCAAGTGATTGCCAACTTTTTGTCCTAGTTAGATTCTGATGAAGCTCCGGTAGGTGTAGATGATTCTTCTCTGGCTATTTACATGATTGACCCTTGCTCCTCAATGGTTCAATGCAATTTTTTTGATTCCTACTATGATAAACTTTTGACTTTTTTTATGAGTGGCTATCCATCTGACTCCATGTCCGCTACAACATGACAAAAATTGGCTTTGTATAGTAGGAAATTCCATATTATTCTCGGCCAACTATACCATGCCGACCCCTTGATAATCTGCATCCGGTGTGTCCCAACACTTGAAGTACCATCAATTTTGGCCTTGGCTCACTCTGCACCCTCAAAGGGTCATTTTTTGGTGGAATTAATGCACAAGAAGATCTTGCGAAGGCAATCTATGGTGGCCAACCATGCAATGAGACGTGCATGAGTATGTCCAATAGTATGATCCCTACCAAAAGATTGATCAACCCCTATCGTGACATCATTTTCCTCTACAGTCTATTCTCCCATCTACTTTCACTGCTAATCGTTATACTTTGACCTATGTCAACTACGCTACACGTTGGGCGGAAGCTTGGGCAGTTCATTTTGCCATTGTTATGGCAGTTGCCTAGTGCTTGGCCGGATATCGTTTTCCATGCTTTGGTGTTCCCCTTGAACTCGTGTCAGATAGAGGCACTCATTTTGCAAATGCACTCATTGAAGCATTGACAACCTCTTTCAATATTACACATAAATTTGGTACTCCATATTATCCACATGCTAATGGTCTTGTGGAAAGCACCTTGCCCTCTCCAAAGACAGTGGAGAAAGTTGCAACCCCGTCTCCTGATTGAGCACCACCTAGCCCCTCCCCACCCTTGTCACCCTCGTGATCTCCGCTCCGTACACCCCCAGTGCCAGATGGACTTCCCCACCTAACTCGCCCTGGAATGTTGCACCCATTTTTGTCATAGATGAGCTCAAAGTACCTGCGATTCCCCCTCTTCTTGTTGCCCATGAATGCTACTGGCAATTTGGATTTGATTATGAGTGGGGTGTCAAGGAGATTGGTAGGCTTAGCAGCTACCTCCTCCACATGCAAAGTCTCATTTCTCACGATATGGATTACTACCAACAGCTGGTAGATCACTTCCAACAACATTTCCATTGGCTTCAGAACCATAGTCAGCAATTGCAACAGGACCTAGACTAGCAAGAGTTCACCAACCAATAGTTGGGTGACACATTATACCAGGAATCAAAACAAACACAGCATTTTAAAGGGTTTTTTGACGAATCCAAGTGTGAGTCACAAAAGTACCGGAAGCAGGCTACCAATCTACAAGAAGCCAATGCTCAACACCTCCTATGTAGCCAAGAACTCGAGAAAGAGACTATGGTGCAGGTAGCCATGATCATCTTGGAGTTTGAGGTCTAGAGAAGCATGCAAACAACACAAGGAAGAAGAAGAAGCTACAAGCACAACACACAATATTGAATATATTACCACTAGAATGTACAAAGATAAGTAACATGTTAGGGCAATAGGTGTATATACAAGCCGGGTTTAAAAAACCTCCTAAAGAGGGAAAAAATTGCCTCGATAGTCCTAGTGTGTTCACACACATCACTACCTAACTATACCAACAAATCCCCCCTAGGAATGATGCGGTGAACAAGGAGCTGGAACTCATGTATAAGGAAGTGCCAAGCTATGTGGAATCAATCCACAAAAGGAATTAAGCCCAAAGCTTTGCGGAAAGCTTCAAACCTCTCCCTAGGCAGAGCCTTCATGAAAGGTCTGCAATGTTCTCGTGAGTGGGCACATATGCCAAGCTGATCTCTCCAGCAGAGAACCTCTCCCTGACATAATGATAATGCACCTCAATGTTCTTAGTGCAAGCATGGAACACAAGGTTCCTCCCAATTGCCAATGCGCTCTGACTATCAGTGAAGATGGTGGTGGCAGAATACTAACCAACACCCAAATCAGCCATTAGGCGTCTAAGCCACACACACTCAACAATTTTTGTGAAAGCTACCCTATACTCAGCCTCACAAGAGGAAGTGGCCATAATAGGCTGCTTCTTGCTCAACCAAGATATGCATGAGCTACCAAGCATGAAGAAAAAACCACTAGTGGACACATGAGTGTCATAGCAACCAACCTATTCATAATCAGAATGCTACAATAATGTATCAATATATTTTGTTCGACACAAAGCCATTCAACCATCAATTCGCATAAATTGAATGCCCAAATAATAATGCAAATGCCCCAAATCAGACATCTCAAATGAAGCATGCAAATCAGCCTTAAAATCAGCAATATGCTTCTCATGAGGACCAGTGAGCAGCATGTCGTCAACATACACAACAAATCAGAAGCACATCATTAGCACACTTAACATATAAGGCGCTTTCAATTGGACTATTCTCAAAACCATGTGCAATGAGATAGGCATGTATCTTTTCATACCAAGCATGTGGTGCTTGCTTTAAACCATATAATGCCTTTTTTAACCTGCACACTTGGTTTTCATGCCCTTTGTGCAAAAAGCCATGGGGCTGAAAAACATACACTCCTTCATGCAAATCACCATTCAAAAATGCAGTTTTAATGTCCAACTGATGTACATTCCAACCATGATGAGCTACAACTGCACAGATGCTACGAACAGTAGTCATTCGTCAAGTAGGAGCAAAGGTCTCATCAAAATCAATGCCTCTTTCCTATGCATAACCGTTTGCAACAAGACTAGCCTTATACATGTCAACTGTTCCATCATGCTTATGCTTCAGCTTGTATACCCACTTAGTGCCAATGGCCTTCTTGCCAGGAGGCAAGTCATACAAAGACTAGGTACCATTCTTCATTATAAGATCATATTCAAATTGCATAGCAGCGGTCCAATTTTCCGAATTTTGTGCTTAATCAAAGAAACTAGGATAATTCTCTTCACAAAGACTAGAGGTTTCCATAGCATAGAAATCTGATACAAGAGAGGCACTATGAGAGCCTCAACGAGTATGATATGATAGATGTGCATCTAATTTTCTATCACGCAAAGTCTGCACCAACCATTTTGGCATAGTTAATTTTGCCTCCTCAATATCAGCTCTCTCATCAAAAAGTGCATCATGTAAATATGCATCAGAAATAGAATGATTTGCATCATCACATGAAACCTGTAAAGGCTGAGAAGTCACCTCATTAGGACTAACACCAGACTATCCACCTGTAAAAAGAGGGAGCAAAGTATCATACATGTCTTTGGAGCTAACGGATGTCTCCTTAGTACATGAAAGTAATGGCTGAATAGCATCTTCCACAAAAACAACATCACGTCTAACCAAAATGCATTTAGTCTATAGATGATATAGATGATAGCCTTTGCTTACAGGACTGTACCCAACAAAAATACATTTCACTACTTATTATCCAATTTCAGCATTGTTGTTCAGGCAGTAATGCATATGACAAACAACCAAAAACATGTAGGTGAGCAACAGATGGCATAGGACCATGCCAAGTCTCATATGGAGTGATAGAATACAATGCTTTGGTGGTACATATGTTAAGTACATATGTTGCACACATAACGGCCTCAAGCCAGAAACTGTGGTAAAGCCTGACTCTTGACCATACACCTCGCCATCTCCATGAGTGACATGTTCTTTCATTCAGCAACTCCATTCTGTTAGGGTGTATGCGGCACTGTACACTAATGTTTTATCCCATGTTTATCCCAAATGCATGAAATTTAGAAGATACATATTCCCCCCCTCAATCAGAACGGAGGGTGCCCATTTTACATGGTGACAGATTTTCAACCAAAACCAAAAACTGTTTGAATCACATAAACACTTCAGACTTTGCTTTCAATGGATATACCCATGCATGCCTAGAAAAATCATCAATGAAAGTCACGAAGTAAAGATAGTTTCCAAAAGAAGGTGTCTACATAGGACCACACACATCACTATGTACAAGCTACAATTTTTGAGTAGCTTGAATTGAATCATCTTTTGGGAAGTATGAACATTGTATTTTGCCCAAAATACAACCTTCACAAACATGGTTACCAGGTGCCTCAAGTTTGGGCAAAGAGGACACCATTTTAGATTTCTACAAGCATAGAAAATTAGCAAAATTTAGATGACCAAAGTTGTGCATACCAAAGCTTTGCATCTGAAAAAGCCTAAGAATCATGTACTGCTGCATCATTCACAGATTTTTCATAGCCTATGAGCTTATACAGCCCACAACATAAAATGCCAGAAGCAAAATTCACATTGCCATTTGACAGATCATGAACTATACATCCATCATCAAAAAATTTCACAACCAAGGCAATCTTGGCTAATGCAAAAACTGATAACATATTTTTCTTGCAAATAAAGCATTTGATAATGTAAAAGAACTACCATCAGAATGATCTTACTAACTTTCATGACAGGATAAGAGAAGTTTTTGCGCATGTGATAGTATTCCCTATAGGGGTAGGCTCGAGTGAAGTGAAAAAACTACGTTGCAAGGTAATATGTTTGGTTGCCCCACTATCAAAGTACCAAACATCTGAGTCTACTATAGATGTACACTGTTCAGGAGAAGATGGGTCAAAATTGCAAATAGTAGTAAACACCCATTCTTCATTATGCACTAGATTAGCAGACTCCGTTTTTGGTGTAGAGGCCTCTACAACAACCATTCTAGCCTCTTTTTTTTTGCCTCTTTTACAGCCAGTTTTGGACAAATCTTTATGACATGATCATTTTTTTTACAGTACTTGCAAAACAATTTTTGCTTTTCTGTTTTCTTGTCATCTCTGTCATCCTTCTTTGATTGTGCAGAATTAGCAGATTTTTGCTTACTAGTAGAAGAGCTCCATTTACCTTTGCCCTTCTAACTAGCCAAGAAAGCTTGATCTGCAACATGCATAATGGACCTGTTCTGACTAGATTGATCTTCTTGCAACATAACAGAGACTAACTCCTTAAATGTTAAGGCATTTGGAGTGCCATTCATCATTAAACCAAGAGTAGAAGCAAAACTCTTGTATGAATCGGGAAGACCATTGAGAACAGTTTCCACAAGTGAACTGTCCGGCAAGACTTCATCAGTAGAAGTTAACTGTTCCTTCAAATATTTGATCTTTGTTAGAAAATTGTCCTTAGAATCACCTTCATTCATATGCTCACTCATTCCTAGCTTGGTACAATGTGGTAAGTGTATCCCAAGCATCCTTAGCTATTTTGCAAGAGCAAATGTGAGGAATAATGGCACGTTTGATAGACAAGGCTATCAATGCATGTGCCTGAGCATCTCTGCCACCCCAACAAATTTGCTCTATAGTAGGTGCAACAGAAACCGTAGCATGTAGATGTAATAGGATGTTTTCAACACCTCGCACAATTTTCCAAAATCCTTTTGTGGCCAATACATGATGCATCATATAAGCCCACAATGGGTAATTCGTACCATCCAACTTATCCTCAGTAGCCAACATGCAAAATACATCATTGCTTTCATCCATGGCCACTAACTAAAATACCCTGATGTAGAAAATTGATTGTATCTTTAAAACTTGAACAGAACTACCCTGTCGAGTTCTACTAAACCTGTAGCAAACTTCGAGACACTTATACAAGAGAACCAAAAACTGTATATGTCTTTAGCACAAAAAGATAAAATAGCCTACACAAGCACTACGATAGTGTGTTCGAAGATCGAAACGAGCTCAGATTGTGATTTTGACACCACAAAATGAAGCAGTTTTGATATCCTAATCACTCCGAGTATGCTCACCAAATTTCGTGTGATTTTGAGACTATGATCAAAGAGGTGTTGACAATGCCCTAGATGGAGCAGTGACTTTCTCTAATACCAAATGTTGGAGTTTGAGGTCTGCGGAAGCATGCAAACATCACAAGGAAGAAGAAGAAGTTTGGCACACAACAATAGTACTAAATGTATTACCACTAGAATGTACAAAGATAAGTAACCCGTTAGGGCAATAGCCATATATACAAGCTGGAGGAAAAAAAACCTCCTAAAGAGGGAAAAAAGTGCCCCGATGATCCTAGTGTGTTCACACACATCACTACCTAAATATATTAAAAAAATCAATGAGATGAAGTTTCAGTATCAAGATCAAGCCAATGATTATGAACTCATGCAGCAGACGGCCAGAGCCCTCCGAGAGACCAATGAGCAAATGTTTGCTCAAACAGTGTAGCAAAAACAGCAGCTCGTGGTAGCCAATCAGTAGGTGTCTCATCTACAATAGTATCTGGAAGTTGAGAAGTCCCTAAAGGAGTATGCTATGGAGATTTCACAGGTGGAGACTAAGCACCGGAAGCATCTGGCAAAACAGAATTTTTATCTCCAAGAAGAGTTCAATGTGAATCTTGCTGAAGTGTAGAGCCACTCAATTTTGAATCAGGCCTCCATATTCAGTACCCCTAAGGATTCTATCACTCTCCTATCAAAGGAAGTGCAGAAGCTCCTAAAAACAATATCTAAGAAAATTCATAATACTTTTGTAGAAGCCCAATATTCCTTTAAAAATGATGTATTTATCCCCTCCTAGGATGAGTAGGATGATGGAGAATAAGTCGGCTATTTTTTGGGTTCAGGTCCTTCGGGCATGCCAGTGTTAGCTGTCAGACACTTATGTATTATATCCCAAAGAGGCAGAGTCACTAGATGTAACTTTTCATCTAATATACACCATTTTGTCTTGTGCACGAGAAGTAGAGATGAAGTCATAGACAAGCACCAAACATGTCCGGATGTTTGTGTTCTATCACACAGAGATAGTTCGCTTCTTTATATTTTTGTGTATTGCAGTCTCAAAGTGTTATGTTGTGTTGTATTTATAAGTTTGATATATTAGTTTGGTGAGGTAGTTTGGGAAAAAAACACAGGGATCCAACATTATTGGATTCTGCCAACCCAAAAACCCCATCAACCTTATCATGTTCCTTCATCAAACTCGATAGTAGAGGTTAACATATCATATTTCTATTAGCAATACATATTATACTTCATTTATAATGATCTGTGAATCTTGTCTACTGTTATAGTACTTTAAGAAAACTTTGTGAACTTCTCAAAGTCATTTCTCTGTGCGTAGGTACTTATTGTCCAATCCATAGATTGAATGAGTGTTAGCAAAGTAGATCCTTCACTCTTCATTAAGAGGGATCAATCTGAAGTCATATACCTTTGTGTGTATGTTGATGATATAATACTCATATGTAATGATGCTAAAGGCATTAGGAGGATAAAGCTTCAAATGAAAGAGGAATTCAATATCAGTGAACTAGGGAAACTCACATACTTCCTAGGGTTGGAAGTTCTATACACAGAAAAGGGTATGTATCTCACTCAAAGGAAATATATCAAGGATATGCTTGCTAAGTTCAAAGTGGAGAACTCCAAGCTTGCAAATACACCCATCGAGATGAATATGAAGCTAAATGACGGAGAGCCAATTGAAGACATAATAAGTTATTAGAGTCTAGTGGGTAGTCTAAACTATGCCACATTGACTAGAGTGGACATTTGCTGTAGTGTAAGTGTCCTGAATCAATTTATGCACATTCCTAGGAAACTTCATATGGAAGCAGCCAAGCGGATACTCAAATACTTGAAGGGAACCATCAATGAAGGTCTAAATTATCCATACTTAATTGATATAGACATAAACTATTCTTTGATGCAAATTGGGCAGGTTCTAAAGATGATACTAAAAGTACTTCAAGATATCTCACTTTTATAGGTACAAAACTGATCTCATGGTCATCAAAGAAGAAAACTTTTGTTGCACTCTCATCTAGTGAAGCCAAATACAAAGGATTAGCCAATGCAACACCAGAACCAATGTAGATCAAAACCTTGTACACTAAAAGGACTAGATCCTAATGCAATCTTGTAATCAACTCTACAAGCCCAAACTAAATGGTGTCATTGCTAATCCCAATTTCAACATCCCAAATTCTCCAATTTTTGTCAAAATTGTGCACATCACTTTGTTAAAACTCTCAGGTTGACCATTTGCTTGTGGTGATATGGAACTTATTTTTTTTGAACCACCAAAAATTCTTTTAATAAAGCCTCTATGACTTCACTTACAAAGTGAGTACCACAATCACTGATTATCTCAATACAGAGGACAAATCTTGTAAAAATATGTTCAAATAAAAAATTTACAATTGTTTGAGCATGAAATTTTTGTAGCATGTGCCTCTACCCACATTTTGAGATACTCCATTGCTACTATTGTGTACTCAACATGAGATACTTGGGCACGTGAGCTAATAGGGCAAATAAAGTCAATCCCCCATTTTGTACATGTGCATCCTACCATCATAGGTCTTAAAAGGAATTTGATAAGGATTAAAGGGATATTTAGCTCTTTGGCATGTGTGGCACCTACTCATAAATTTTTTAGCATAAATGCATAATGTGGGACTTCAAAAACTAGCAAATAGAATCATTTGGACCATTTTCTTTGCAAAAGAATATCCTCTTGCAACATGTGAGTGTGTGGATCCCAAAAGTGACAAATAATCATCTTCATGTACACAAAAGCATGCGAAGTTATCCATGCCTTGCTTGTAGAGCATGTTGCCAACAAGAGCATAGTCTTGGCTCTCTTCATGAAGGGCTCTTTGTTCAAGTATGTCCATATTTGTAGGATAAATGCTATATTTTAAATAATCCACTATATTATTGCTCCATGAGGGACATGCACATGCATAGTATAGAGTAGCATGCTCCGAATGGTGGGAATGACTTGGCAGATGGAACAAGTACTAATATAGTCATGTACTATTCATTCCATCTATAGCCAATAAATTCCATTTCTTTGCATATTCTGCAAACTCCTTGATTTCAAAAGATGCTTACCAAAAACATTCATATGAGCCTCAGTTACTAGCATTAAGTGCTCATCTTTTGGAATGTGATAGGAAAGGATTCCATTTGCAGCTCTATAATACAAGCATCCAACATTGATGTTTAAGTTCTTTGTATTCATTACCTCTTTAGTGAACTACAAATGTGGGTGGATTGGTCCAAAAGATAAAATTGGTATTGCTAGCTTAGCCTATTTCAATACCATTTTGACATTGAACAAGTAAATTTTTTATATTAATCATTAATTGCTTCATTTGGGCTAGTACTTTTGATTCTTGATAAATGATCATCTCTAATGTGTGTAGTGCCCTTCTTGAATACTATCTCAAAATCATATCCCATAAATAGAAGGAACCAACTTATGAACCTATTCATAGCACAAGGCTCATTAACAAGGTAGAGTAAAGCTTGATAATCTAAAAGGATCTTGAATTTATGTGTTAGTAAATACACTCTAGTTTCTTTACTACATTAACCATTCAGAGGCCCTCTTTTGGTGGTAGTGTAGTGTTCCGTTAGGATGAGTTGGTGACTTCCATCAACAATGGGTAAAACCAGACTACCTTCATCTATGAATTGCACTAGGATGCACCGAATTGCATAACTAGAAGCATCCATGTGGATATGGAATGGTTTACTCCAATCTGGGGGCTTTAGTATTAGTGTTGATATTATATGCTTTTTGAGTAGACCATAAAGACACACTTTTCAGGGTTCAATTACAATTCATGTAAGCAACACTTCTAAAAATTCACCTTAAATCCAAAACATGTTCTCTCCTTTCATCTGATTATGCACATAAATCATCGAAAGAAACTTGAAGAAAATTACTAAGAAATTCCTTGAAAGTATGGTAAATAAGCCTTAAATGGAATGTGATAAGGTCATTGGTCAATCGGAACAACATTACTCTAAAAGAAAATACCCCATTCCATGGAAAATTCCATTTTATGTTGATCCTCTTTAGCAATGATAAATAACTCAAGAATCCATAAAAAACTATACACGTCATGTTTAGTGACCCTCTTTAGTATATGGTTCGCAATAGGTAGGGTGTAGCTATGTCAAATTTTAGCTGCATTGAAATTTTTAAGATTAATGCAAATTTGTAGTTTCTCATTCTTTTTGGGAATAAAGGTTGTAGGGGATACCCACTCTATGCGCTCGATTTCATAAATGAAAAAACTAACCACTAGCAACCTATTGTTTTCTTCCTTAATCTTTGCAAAACAAGTTTCATTGTAGGTATACAGCCTTTGTCTAGATGGTCAAGCATCCAAGACCATCGATATCGGTGGGAACATACGTATGATCAACCCCTTTTAGGTCCTTATATGTGAAAGCAAAGATGTCTCCATATTCTCATAAGAGATGGATAAGATCTTCCTCCTCCAAACTAGACAATTCATTTGCAATGTAAAAACTATGTTCTTTGTTATCCTCAATTGTTATGGCCAGTTTCTTAGTGTTTTCTTTATTTTCATAACCCTCTTCCAATATTTTTCGTGTATAATCATAGCAACAATGATTTTGCATTCCCCGACTTGATATTTCTTGAAATATTTGAACTTGAAAACTTACCTTCTTTGTTGACATACTGCTAAGGATACTAAATCATTCAATAACAATCTTATTTTCGTGGATTTAATAGATGGATCATGTAGGCATGTCCATGTTTAAAGGATCAATACGGATCCTGATGGCATTGATGCATTCCTCTTTATTAGAACATGGCCCTTCCATATAGGGACTCACATAGTCACTAATGTCTGATCTCATGTGACGATGGGTGAGGTATTGTTTCACAAGGTAGTAGCATCTCACATGTTAGATCTTCTTTGATGAGGTCCACTAAAACTAAATCCAAGTCACAACCATCTTCAACATAGTGACGTGTGAGTATTTACTTGTTTACAACTACTTCAATAGATCCCAATATGCATGGCCAACCAAAAGAATCAAATTCACCCCCTCTAATATTAGAAGCAATAATATAATCAGGATCATCAATTGATCATTTCAATTGTTCACCTAGTTCTTGTTCATGTTGTCCTTCTTGACACAACCAAAGAACTATGTCTTTGTGTATCTAGGAAGTTTGACTCAAATTGATGCTCTTGATAGAGCTTATTGCTTGTCATCATGAATTGTATGCCATTGGAGAGGTGTAATATCTCTATAAGCGTTATTTTGCAAATTGATCTAGTACTTGTGTCATTATGCTAGATATAAATCGCAATTCTCCTTAGTCTTCAACCTCTTTCATTTGTCTTAGGAATGGCCATCGTAAGAATAGTTCATAACTTGCTTTGTCAAATTTTCATATCGAAATGTTGTGTTCAAATTCAACACCACATGTGGTCAAGACAACATTATCTAAGAGACCTAAGTGTCTCTCCATATGTCCATTGGCTAACCATAGATGCATCCTGTTTGGTTGCAAGGTTGTCTTACCTCACTTTTCCCACAACTTCTAGGTAGAAATGGTTGCATCTACACCTCAATCTACAATGGCTTTGGTATTCACACTATTATATTTGATTGGTAACAATATGTTACACTGATCACCTTCAGTATAATCTCCTGTTTTATCTAGAGGGATTTCATGTACATGTGACCCTGTGTCTTTGTTTTGTCCTTTAAGCTCACATTTAGCTTTGAAAAATTAGCTTTCTTACACTCTGAGGCTACTCCATCATCTCAAATGTATGATAAAGTAGATTTAAAGTGTGTGGCTATGTCAGCCTATAATTTTGGACTTATAGACTCTTGATGAGGTAACTCACTCTTCTTTGATGAAATCTTTGAAACTCTAAAAATAGAGGTTTGTGGTGTATAAGGGCCTCCTTAATCTACTTTGGTTCTAATACTTGGTTCTAGAGTTCATCTTGCCAAGAACCCTCCATGTCTCGAACAAAATAATCCTCTCAAGAAAGTGGAATATTGGACTGGACAGGCTCTAGTTCTACTATATTCACCTCAGGTACAGGGATAAGTCCACTAGGTTTGTGCGATTTCATTTCTACTTAATGCAATTACACCATCTTTTGGAATTTTTCTTCACATATGCATGTGGAAACAAGATTATGAACTTTTCTAACAACTTCTCTGCAACTTCAATAATTTGTTGGCACATGGCCAGTCATTCCTTTTCTAGGTCCCCTCGTGGGTAACATCTCTCATGACATTGAATCCAAGGTCCTACTTTAAGTCAGTTATGATAGGCTCTCAATAATCCTTTTTAATTTGCTAGTTAGAGAGTGAGCTATGATTGATCCTGGTTGTGGCCATGGATTTGGATAACCATATACATGTGATAGTGTTAGAGCTTTATACTCCTACATACTTTATCTTGGGTTCTTTCTTCCTCCCTATGGAGCTGGTCATCTTTCCTTTTGAGCTCATCTTGCTTCTTTGTAAGATCATCTTGCTTAGAATTGAGAGATTTCTCAAGTTTTACAACCTTCTTTGATTTATTGAATTGTTTACCTCGTTGAGTATTTTAGGGCCCCTTGGTTGGTTGAGGATGTTTGTGCACATAGATTTAGGTCCCCTTGGTTGGTTGAGGATCTTTGGGAAGTGAATAGATTTAGGCCCCCTTGGTTGCTTGAGGATATATGGGAAGCAATTAGATTTATGTCCCCTTGGTTGGTTGAGGATATTTGGGAAGCCCCTATTCCCTCTCTGAGCTTGATTTATGGAGCACCTATTCGCCCTTATCATTTCCTTTTGTCTTGGCTTGTGTCTATATGATCACTTGTACTTGAGCTATTATCCCTTTTTCCCCTCACTACTAGAGTTAGAGGGAATCCTCATTACCATGTTAACACGTGAAATCTTTCTCCTATCCAACTTTTGAGGAAAATCCTTATATAGATGAGTTTATCCACACTCATTACAAAAGGATTTTTCAATCACTATGGGTGCTAATCAAGGAACTTGAGCATGCAAAAATTCTCTAATAAAATTATCTGCATTACACCTAAATCAAGGACCTCTCAGAGGAGTAGATGTAGACTTAGTCTATCCATATTTTAAGGTGGAGCATTCGTGTAAACTTGGCTATAATCAATCTCACTATACCTAGAACTTGACTATAGTAGTCATCATGTCCACTAGAATAATCTAGACAAACTAAGTAACTAGTGGATTCTTCATACTATTGATGGTATGCCTCTTGTTGATTGCTTCCTATGGAACTCTTTTTCCCCATAATTTCTATAACAATAGGAGTGGATGAAATTATAGCTGGATGGAACTATTGCTAGTTTCAAATTGGTTGTTGAGCTTGTCCACACTTCACTGGAATTACATCTTCAAGAGAAAGTTGCTTCTGAATCAACATAGATCTAGCTGGGTATGTAGGATACTTCAGCATTGGTCTAGGCATATATGGAATTTTAGGTTTGTTTGAATATGAGTATCATAGTGGATATTGGTGTTGGGTTGTGCGGTTGGTCTTGGGACTTGAAAATTTCCCATAACTGATCTATTATGGTTTTGGCCTTGTTGATAATTGGTTTCTTATCGTAGAAACACTTGATAGTTGTGATTTTTCCATTTCTGCTCAATTTCATAATATTTTCATTGTGGTTGTTCCAAAGGAGGTGGTCATCTATTACCAACATGTGACATATGATCTCCTCTACAATGCAAGCACATTCTAGGTTTAGGCCTAATGGCTTGTACATTCGATTTCTTGGGACTTGATAATTTCCCATAACTAATCTATTATGGGTTTGGCTTTGTTGATTAGGATAATTGGTTTCTTATCGTAGAAACACTTGATAGTTGAGTGATTTTTCCATTTCTACTCAATTTCACAATATTTTTGTTGTGGTTGCTCCAAAGGAGGTGATCTTCTATTACACACATGGGACATATGATCTCCTCTACAATGCAAGCACATTCTAGGTTGAGGCCTAATGGCTTACACATTTAATTTCTTGGCAGTAGCCTCTTCCATTTCATTGATCGTTGATGAACTTGAAATTACAATTAGAGTTAACTCTATGACTAATGAGAAGACTTGAATGGAATCACCCAAGTCGTCCTCAAAATGGATACACTTTTGTATGCAGTCTTCCAAGGTGGTGGGGTTCATCAAGTAGGTTGTAATAAAGGCATTGAGGAGTTGATCAATGTTTTGTAAAGTTAGTATGCATTCTTATTGGAATCACACTAGGTCAATTCCTTTCAAGGTAAGGTATGTGTGAAGGTGAGCCAGATTCGATATTCTCCTCCAATTTTTGACATTCAGTCTTCTTACATGGTATCCAAGTTATGGATATCCACAGAACTTGATGAGGTCATTGTTTCAAGTTCACTCTTAGAATCACTTGATGTTTTGCAAGTGCTCCTTATTGAGCCTTAGCGCTCTTTGCCATAGAGATGCTACTATGTGTGGATCTATTAGTTCCTATAAATTTACCTTATCTAAGAACCATGCATGTACACACTTGATCAAGCAAATAATCAATCTGTGCAGTGCAGCAATTGTTGTCCTTCTCTTGATGTGACTCAAAAGGTTAGAGCCATACCTGAATGTTACAATAAATAGCTGCAAAGTTTATTTGGATCTTTATTAAGTCTCTTTTTATGTTGAATCATTGAATAAATCTATACACCTATAATACAAACATACCACAATATTATATATACCTTTGAAAGAATATAAATGATGTGTGTGGGTATGAAAGGGTTGGTAATAATTTCAATAGATTTTACAATGCTCCTTGTAGAGTGGAGCATTTAAAAAGAACTCCTCCATATCTATAGGTATTCTATTCCTTTTCAAGTACTTGCTCTTCAAGCCAAAGGTAAACTTCCAAAAACCATATTTGAAGTGAGCTTTTGGGCAAACTCTAAAGCTCCAAAAAAGGATTTTTCAACCAAAAGGTTATGTCGAATCAAGCTCTTAGGGGTTAAAACAGGCAAAGAAGACGTATCGAGGATAGTTGTGTATTGCAAAACCTCTTAATTTTCCTTTAAAAATGTGCCTCTTATCCCCTTAATGTCTTAGGAAAAATGGTTGATAATAGAAATTATTTGGATTTCATGACATTTGAGAAAAATGATACTTGACAAGTGTTGTGACACTTGGCCCATGACACCTCTCAGATGTCTTCAAACTTGATAAGTGTTGCTGATACCTCAAGATTAGGATACTTGAGTGGTTTCATGACACTTGGTTCATGACACACGACACTTGAAATTTAGCAACACTTGACACACGGCACCTATGAGGTGTCGATGATATCTATCTTGGTGACACTTGGAATCCATGAAACATGACACCTGATACTTGAATAATGTCGATGAAACTTGAGGGGACAACACATGAAAGATACCCTAACACCATTTCTCTTCATGACACACATCACCTAAGTGTTGATGATACATGACACCACTTGTGTCAAATATACCAAATCCACAAGACCTACATGTCGTGACATTAGTTAAGTGTCTTGATACCTCAAAGAAGTCATGACACCTAAGCGTCCACAACACCGAGATCAGTGCCACCATGAGATGTCAACAACACCCACCAAATTTCAGCAATACCTTGGAAGTATTGTGACACCAAAAATGGCATCAGAGATAATTGTGTTAGCAATACTCAGAGAATCAAGTACCAATGACACCTAACTCAATACAAATTTCACAACCTTTGGACTTTGGTTAGTCAAAATTTAATTTTGAAGTTTTCTCTCTCTCTCTCTCCTATATCCTATTATGTGCTTGATTACTCAAAATGATCACTATAATGTGTGAAAACAACACCAAGTCACTTGAGATTTACTCATATCTCTAGACCAAGTTTCATTTTGGAAAAGCCAAGTTTATCAGACTATAGAGCTCACCTCAAAGGTCATATACCTAAAGTTAGCTCTTAATATGCCATGTGCACTCTGCATTGAGCTCGAGAAATTTTGGTGAAGGAGGTGAATGTGAAGAAGGAGAAGTGCAAGTATAATCAAAAGCTTGGAAGAAATGTAGAAAATGTAACCCTAACAATTGTTTTTTCTATATTTCTAGCTAATTTACTCGGTAAATAACTACCTAAGGATGATGAATGAAGGATATGCACTCACATCATGATCACAAGTGCATCAAAAGTACATGCGTCATATGAAATATCACTATCATGTGTGTCTAACAAGATCCCCCCAATAATGGCACCAAAAGTCTAAGCCCATGTCGTCGTAGCCCACATGCAAACACAATAAAGAAATGCCAAATGCAGTAGTATGAAGATCATGCACAACAAAATGGAAGTATACACATCCACAATGAGAGGGAGACAAGCGCACAAATAGGAACATACATGCATGCATGCATGCACACACACTCATAAGTAGGCAAGAGGTAATGTGATCCAAGAAGCTCTTATATTTCTCAGGATAAGAGTACAAAGTTCATACGAGTTCTAGAATCAAACGAGTGATCCAAAGGAGTAACCCCAACAAATGACAGCTACTTCACTTATATATTAGACCTTTTAAGAGCTTTGTCCACATTATAGTGTCCATCCTTGCTTTAAATATAGTGTCTAGAAGTTATCTAGAAGCAATTTTAAAATTCAATGTGGCTATTCTACTTATGCCCATGAAGCTTGATTACTACATGAATTTTACAATGTGGGCTCAATTACTAGTAAGAATACAATTTTATGCCAAAAATAGGCATTTTTTTCATATATTTTAGGGTGAAATGGAAAAAACTTAATCTGAGGGGGGGGGGGTTTGAGATGGGGAAAATTAGTAGACCCCTTCCTCCTTCACTTCCATGCTTGTATTTTATTGCATTTTTTGTCCTTTGATTGAGCTTTTTCTACTTTGACTTTAAGCCTTTTGGCACTTTGATGAGCCTTAACACTATCAATTTCTTAGTCCCCCTTTTACTTGTCAAACTCAATCGTAAATTTGTTTCCATACGTGTGATAATACATTTACAATTTTCAAGCTTGAAATGTTGTAATAAAGTTTCAATGTATTTAGCTTGACAGAAGGCAATGCTATCATCAACTTGCATAAATTGATGCCCAAATAGTGATGCAAATGCTCAAAATATAACATTCCAAAACATGCATGCAAATCATCCTTAAAATTTATAATATGTGTCTCATTAGGACTAGTGAGAAACATATCATCTATATAAAGAACAATGATAAGAAGTACATCATCGAAACACTTTACATGCATTGTTCTTTCGATTGGAATATTCTAAATATCCATGTGCTTAAAGTTATTCATGTGTCTTCTCATACCAAACACGTAATTCTTGCTTTAATCCATAATATAGTTCCTTATTTTTAAACCAAATTTATACTCATGCTGATGTACATTCAAACCATTATGAGCGACAAAGTGCATATATGCTATGAATGGTTGTCATGCCACACGTAGGGGAAAAATTCTCATCAAAATCAATGCCCATCTCTTGAGCATTGCCTTTGGCTACAAGCCTAGCCTTATAGCAGTCAATGCTACCATCACACTTGCATTTGATCTTATATACCCATTTGGTGTGAATCCCCTTCTTAACAAGAAGCAGATCACATAAAGACCAAGTACCATTCTTCATAATAGCATCCTTTTGATCACATGATAACCATCCAATTTTCTAAGTAACAAACCTCATTACAAGAGATAGGCGCATTCTCATCATAAAGACTAGAGGCATCCATTGCATAACAATTGTATGCAAAAGAAGCACTATGAGAGCCTAAACATGTAGGATAGTCCAAAGATGCATTTAACTTGCTATCTCTCAAAGTCAGCACCAACCATTTAGGCATAGTATTAGCTTCTCATCAGCAAGTGCATCATGTATATCAATTAGAAATATAACGGTCTATATGCTTATTGGAAACTTGCATAGGCTAAGAAATTGACTTACTAGATGATACAATAGATTGCGCACAAGTGAACAAGGGAAAAAAAGTATCATATACATCTTTTGATTTGATTGATGTCTCATTTGTACATGAAAGTAGGGTTTGAACTACATCTTCCACAAATAATACATATCGACTAACCAAAATCCTTATAGTCAATGGATGATACAAATGATCATGAACAGTGTATGTCTACAGTAGACTTAGATGTTTGGTACTTTGATAGTAGGTCAACCAAACATATTACCTCTTAGCGTAGTTTCTTCACTTCACTCAAGCCTACCCCTACAAGGAATAATGCCACATGTGCCAACAACTCCTCTTATCTGGTTATGGGAGTTGGTAAGATCATTTTGACTACTCCTGATGGTAGTTCTTTTACATTGTTGAATGCTTTATTTGTGCCAGGGGTCAAGAAGCATCTATTATCAGTTTCATCTTTAGCCAAGATTGTCTTGGTTGTGAAAGTTGTTGATGACAGATGTACTGTTCATGATCTGTCAAATGGTGATGTCATTATTGCTTCTGGCATGAGCACATAGACTATGAAAAATCTATGAATGATTTAGTAGGTGTAGTACATGATTCTCAGGCTTTGTTAGGTGCAAAACTTTGGCATGCACGCTTTGGTCATCTGAATTTTGCTAGTTTGCTATGCCTACAGAAATCTGAAATGGTGTCCCCTGTACCCAAACTTGAGGCACCTGTTAAACATGTCTATGAAGGCTGTATTTTGGGCAAAATGCTGTGAATATGAACAATTTAGAACTAATTTATAGCAAACCCAAATTTAGACTATCTAAATTAGAAACTAGTGAATGAACAAGTGGGGTCAGATGTAGACTTGTTACTCACAGTAACTCAGCAACTCATGTTGATGGTAAGCTGACACAAACTCCTTTAAATGTCTCCAGATGGAGAGCATGTCTCCTCCAAGACTGTAGAAACACCTCCTCTAAAAGAGGACTTCCTTGATCTCCTCCTATAACTCCAAGGGTATCTTGAGACGATGTCTCAACAATGAGCTTTGGCCATCTTTATATAGGACTATGAGCTCTTGAAAAGCACACCTTGAAAAAAACTACAAAAGCATGATCACAATCTGCCATCACCAATTTTAACAAACCACAAAAAGCTACACCAAATCAATATCGAAATTCATCATCATTGTTGTACATGCTTTTGGAAAAATAAATCAAATATCTATGCGAACCAAAAAAACACCAATCATTGTGTGATGCACTCACCAGAATTCAAACCTGGGTGGGTTCTAGGAGAAATAATCCACCTAACCAGGTCACCAAGGCATTTTGTTGTAAAGAAATGTGTACATAACAAATATTATAGCCAGTATTTTTGGACTATTGTTAGACAATTGGACATTGTCTCCAATGATCCCCCTTCAATGTCACAATGGTACAGGGTTTAATACCCTACAAAACTTCATGTGTCTCTTAATATCTCTTAATTGATTTCCATTGAATCTTGAGCTAACGATGCATGAACCTAGATACTTGAGAAATTGTAAACTAAATGTTTGGATGTGTATTACATAGATATATCAAGCAATCGATTGCTTGACTATATAATGTAGCATCAAATGGTTTTGAATTTGCTTCTAACTATAATGACACATTGACATCCATAGGTGTCTTCATAGGCATGGAATCTATCATCGCAAACCTTTCCAATAATTTCTCAATATATTTCTACTATGTCATGTAGATACACTCATCTGTGTATATGAATTCAATCCCACGATAATAATGTAAAACACCTAACTCATTTACATCAAATGTATGCTTAAGTTTTCCTTAAAAAATCAAAGAATTGAATCTTTGGGACTTGTGATAATCATATCACTTTGTAGTGCATCATGAGCACTATTTGGTTCATTCTCATTTGAAGAATGAGCTAAAAAGTTATGAATCTCAAAATGTTCTGCATAATTTACCTAGTTTGTTTCTTGTCTCCTTGTTTGACTTCTGGTTCTTCCAATGTACTCTTTTATACAACAATCCTTCCGGGATTGATATAACCACTTTGGTGTTTTTATAAAAGGTGGTAGAATCCTTTCAGGTTCTTCAATATCTCTTTCTTTTGGAACTCTAGAACCTTCTCCAACTTCATAAGTCAGAACTTCAAGAGGTACTGATGATGGACTAGGTACTCGTGTAGGTAATGTAACTCTCTCTTCACCTTTATCAAGTGCATCTTTTAGGGTTTGATAAGGTTCATCAACCCCCTTGTATGGCGGAATGTAAGAATCCAAATTCCTTCTAAAAAATGCATAGTTATATGCTTTAATGAATTCTAGAATCTATTTCTTCTTATCATAAATTTGACTTTCTATAATGTATGCATTGTGTGAGAGTAGGATATCACCTGTATCTAGAACATAGAATATGTATCCTTTGCTTTCAATTGCATAACTAATAAAGAAAGCTTTAATGGCTTTTAAATCAAGCTTACCATTATCTCTATTCTCAATGTGAACATAAGTTGGGGAACCAAAAACTTTGAAGTAACTATTGGGCTTCTTCTCATAATAAGCTTCATAAGGTGTGATGACCTTCAAAGCTTTTGTGGAAGACATATTCAGAATGTGATTAGCTATATGTACTACATCAAAACAAAACTTGGGAGAAAGCTTTTTGGATGACATCATACCATGCATTATCTCATCAAGTATCCTATTCTCTCTCTACAACACCATTCTATTATGGCATATAAGCAATAGTGAGTTGATGAGAGATAACTTTGTCTTCAAGAAAAGGCTTGAAGTCTTTAGATATGTACTCTTCTCCTCTATCATTTCTCAAAATATGGATCTTCGACTCGCCTTCATTTTCAACCATAGCTAAGAACTTCTTGAAAGTAGGAAAAACCTTTGATTTCACTTTAAGACCGTAAATCCACAACTATATTGAGAAATCATCAATGAACATAACAAAGTATGTGAAAACTTGAATAGAATTTCTTCTCATCGGACCATTCATGCCTGAATGTATGATTTGCAACTTCCTTGTGGCTGTGGTGTATCCATGCTTCTTGAAAGGTACTTTGTGAAGCTTTCCTTCAAGACATCCTTCACATGACTCTGCATCATCTAGTAAAGCAAAAGTAGGCAAACTCTCCACCATAACTTGATCTTTGATATGCCGTAGAGTTGTGTAGCTAATATGACCAAATCTAGCATGCCATAACTTCATGTTCTCCTTAGGTGTATTAGACCTAGCAACATTAGCATGAATAATTTTGGACAAGAAAAACATGCCACTTCTATTTTTGCCTTGAAGTAGAAAATGCTCCTCATTATGTGAGAGGATTTGACATGAATCTTTCTTAAAAACAACTTTATAACCATCCAACAAGAAAGTAGAGATAGAAAGAGAATTCTTCTTCATATCTGGAACATTAAGAACATTGGAAATTGTGAAATTTCCACCTACTATGGACTCGAGTTTCACTTTTCCAACACCAATAACATCCAAGTCATGACCATCTACAATGGTCACCCTTCTACTTGAAGTGTTAGAAAGGGAGGAAAATAGCTTTCTACAACCTCTCATATGCTCAATAGTTACAAAAAATTAAAAAATCCAAGGATTATCTTGGATTGCATTTAATGCTGCTTGATTAAAAGCTACTTCTTCAATAGTAACACATGTATATGAATCTACCTTTCAAGATTTAGGTTTTGGATCATCTTCAATACTATTACTTGATGCTTTCTTCTTTTTTGTTAAAAATCCTTGTTTTGTGTTCTGCTATGTAATGACGTGGTTTCTTACAATAATGGCATACTTCTTTCTTTGAATTAGATGTAGTCCAAGACTTTTCTTTGGGTGTAGAGGATACATTATGGGAATTGGACTAGAAGATGTTGATATATTTAGGTAGTGATGTGTGTGAACACACTAGGACTGCCGGGGCACTTTTTTCCCTCTTTAGGAGGTTTTTTTCCCCGGCTTGTATATATGCCTATTGCCCTAATGGGATACTTATCTTTGTACATTCTCTAGTAATACATTCAGTATTGTGTGTTTGTGATCCAAGCTTCTTCTTCCTTGTGATGTTCGCGTGCTTCGGCAGACGTCTAACTCCAACAATTGGTATCAGAGCAGGTCGTCGCTTCATCTAGGACGCCGTCGACACTCCTCCGTTTGCAGTCTCAGATTCGCACAAAATTTGGTGAGCATACTCAGGGTGTTTCAGAGATCAAAACGGCTTCGCTCTGTAGTGCCGAAATCGCGATCTGAGCTCGTTTCGACCTCCGAACGCACTATCATAGTGCTTGTGCAGGCTATTTCGTCTTTTTGTGCCAAAGGTATATACCTGTTTCTGTTCGCCAATATAAGCGTCTCAAAGTCTGCTACAGGTTTAGCAGAACTCGTCTGGGCAGTTCTGTTCAACTTTTTGAGATATAGTCAATTTTTTGCATCAAGGTATTTTAGTCACCGGCCATGGCTGAAAGCAGTGATGTATTTCGTATGTTGGCTGTTGAGGATAAGTTGGATGGTACCAACTACCCATTATGGGCTTATATGATGCAACATGTATTGGTTGCAAAAGGACTGTGGAACATTGTGCAGGGTGTTGAAAGACATCCTGTTACACCTGCAACTACAGGTACTACAAATACAGGTGCTGGAGCTGATGAAGATGGTGTCGAAGATAATATTGTGCAGATTCCTATTCGTGCTGCTGTTTCTATTGCACCTACTGCAGAGCAGATTCGTTGGGATGGCAAAGATGCCCAGGCACATGCATTGATAGCTTTGTCTGTCAAACGTGCCATTATTCCTCATATTTGCTCTTGCAGAACAGCTAAGGATGCTTGGGATACACTTACCACATTGTACCAAGCTAGGAATGAGGCTCGTGTTGCTTACCTCCGAAAATAGAGTGAGCACATGAATGAAGGTGATTCTATGGACAGTTTCCTAACGAAGATCAAAGACTTGAAGGAACAGTTGATTTCTGCTGATGAGGTTATACCAGATAGCTCACTTGTGCAGACCGTTTTGAATGGTCTTCCTGATTCATATCAGAGTTTTGCTTCTACTCTTTGGTTGATGATGAAAGGCAATCCAGATGCCTTATCATTTGAGGAGTTAGTCTCTGTTATGTTGCAAGAAGATCAGTCCAGGCAAAACAGGTCCATTATGCGAGTTGCAGATCAAGCTTTCCTGGCTAGTCAGAAGGGCAAAGGGAAATGGAGATCTTCAACTAGTAAGCAAAAATCTACTAATTCTGCACATTTGAAGAACCAGGATAAAGATGAGAAGAAATCAGAAAAGCAGAAATTGTTTTGCAAGTACTGTAAAGGGAATGATAATATCATAAAGAACTCTCCAAAACTGGCTACAAAAGAGGCAAAGAAAAAGGAGGCTTGAATGGTTGTTCAAGAAGCCTCTACACCAAAAACAGAGTCAGCTAATCTTGTGCAGGAAGAAGAATGGGCGTTTACTACTGTTTGCAGTTTTGACCCATCTTCTCATGAGCAGTGCATGTCTGTAGTGGACTTAGATGTTTGGTACTTTGACAGTGGGGCGACCAAACATATTACCTCGCAGTGCAGTTTCTTCTCTTCACTCGAGCGTGCCCCTACAGGGAATACTGTCACATGCACCAACAACTCCTCTTATCCTGTTATGGGAGTTGGTAAGATCATTCTGACTACTGCTGATGGTAGTTCTTTCACCTTGTCAGATGCTTTATTTGTGCCAGGGATCAAGAAGAATCTGTTATCAGTTTCTGCATTAGCCAAGATTGGCTTGGTTGTGAAATTTGTTGATGACATATGTACAGTTCATGATCTGTCAAATGGCGATGTTATTATTGCTTCTGGCATTTTTATGTCGTGGGCTGTATAAGCTCATAGACTATGAAAGATCTGTGAATGATTCGGCATGTGCAGTTCATGATTCTCAGGCTATGTCAGATGCAAAGCTTTGGCATGCATGCTTTGGTCATCTGAATTTTGCTAGTTTGCTACGCCTGCAGAAATCTGATATGGTGTCTTCTTTGCTCAAGCTTGAGGCACATGGAAAACATGTATGTGAAGGCTGTATTTTGGGCAAAATGCAGCATTCCTCCTTTCCAAAAGATGGTTCAGTTCGGGCAACACAGAAATTGCAGCTTGTACATAGTGATGTCTACGGTCCTATGCAGACACCTTCTTTTGGAAACTATCTTTACTTCGTGACTTTCATTGATGATTTTTCCAGGCATGCATGGGTATATCCATTGAAGGCAAAGTCCGAAGTGTTTTTGTGCTTCAAATAGTTTTTGGTTTTGGCTGAAAACCTGTCAGCATGTAAAATGGGCACCCTCCGTTCTGATCGAGGGGGGTAATATATGTCTTCTGATTTTAACGCATTTCTGGCTGAACGTGGGATAAAACACCAGTGTATAGTGTCGTATACACCTCAACAAAATGGAGTTGCTGAACGGAAGAACATGTCACTCATGGAGATGGCGAGGTGTATGGTCAAGAGTCAGGCTTTACCACATAGTTTCTGGCTTGAGGCTGTCATGTGTGCAGCATATGTACTTAACATGTGTCCCACTAAAGCGCTGCACTCTATCACTCCATATGAGGCTTGGCATGATCGCAATCCATCTGTTGCTCATCTTCGTGTTTTTGGTTGTTTGGCATATGCACTAGTGCCTGAACAACATCGCAGAAAATTGGATGATAAGGCAGTAAAATGTATTTTTGTTGGGTACAGTTCTGAAAGTAAAGGCTATCGTCTGTATCATCCATAGAGTAAACACATTCTGGTTAGCCGTGATGTTGTCTTTGTGGAAGATGCTATTCAGCCATTGCTTTCATGTACTAAGGAGACATCTGTTAGCTCCAAAGACATGTATGATACTTTGATGCCTCTTTTTATAGGTGGACAGTCTAGTGTTGGTCCTAATGAGGCAACTTCTCCGCCTTTGCAAGTTTCATATGATGATGCAGATCATTCCATTTTTTATGCAGATTTACATGATGCACTTGTTGATGAGAGAGCTGATATTGACCAGACACAAAATATGCCAAAATGGCTTGTGCAGACTTTGTGTGACAGCAAATTAGATGCACCTTTGTCATATCGTACTCGTTCAGGCTCTCATAGTGCCTCCTTTGCATCAGATTGCTATGCTATGGCTGTTCTAGTCTCTGTGATGAGAATGAGCCTGTTTCTTTTGATGAAGCACAAAGTTCAAAAAATTGGATGGCTGCTATGCATTCTGAATATGATGCTATAATGAAGAATGGTACATGGTCTTTATGTGACTTGCCTCCTAGCAAGAAGGCCATTGGCACTAAGTGGGTATACAAGCTGAAACGTAAACCTAATGGTACAGTTGACAGGTATAAGGCTTGGCTTGTTGCAAAGGGTTATGCGCAGGAAAGAGGCATTGATTTTGATGAGACCTTTGCACCTACATGTCGTATGACTATTGTTCGGAGCATTTGTGCACTTGCAGCCCATCATGGTTGGAATGTACATCAGTTGGACATTAAAAGAGCATTTCTGAATGGTAACTTGCATGAAGAAGTGTATGTTTTTCAGCCCCATGGCTTTGTGCAGAAAGGGCATGAAAACTAGGTGTGCAGGTTAAAGAAGGCATTATATGGTTTAAAGCAAGCACCACGTGCTTGGTATGAGAAGATACATGCCTATCTGGTTGCACATGGTTTTGAGAACAGTCCAACTGAAAGCACCTTATATGTTAAGCGTGCTAATGATGTGCTTATGATCATTGTTGTCTATGTTGACGACATGCTGCTCACTGGTCCTATTGAGAAGCATATTGCTGATTTTAAGGCTGATTTGCATGCCTCATTTGAGATGTCTGATTTGGGGCATTTGCATCACTATTTGGGCATTCAGTTTATGCAATTTGATGGTGGAATGGCTTTGTGTCAAATGAAATATATTGACACATTATTGCAGCGTTTTGGCCTTGAAGACTGTAAGCCTATTGCCAATCCTATGGAGACAGGTTTATGATTGAGTCTTCATGATGCTGGAGATGCATTTGATGTTGTTCTCTATCAGCAGGCTGTTGGATGCTTGATTTACTTATGCATTACTCAGCCAATATTCAGTTTGTTGTCTCACAGATGAGCACGTTTATGCATTGCCCAGGAGTCACGCATTGGAAGGCGGTTAAGCACACCTTTCGCTACTTGAGTGGTATTCGGCTACTTGGGTTGTTTTATCCCAAGGGGGGATCACTACCACCAGATTTGCATGCTTTTTCTGACTCAGATTGGGCTGGTTGCTATGACACTCGTGTATCCACCAATGGTTTTTGCTTCATGCTTGGTAGCTCATGTATATCTTGGTTGAGCAAGAAGCAGCCTACTATGGCCACTTCCATTTGTGAGGCTAAGTATAGGTCAGCTTTCACAGCGACTGTTGAGTGTGTGTGGCTCAGACGCCTTATGGCTGATTTGGGTGTTGGTTAGTCTTCTACCACCAGCATCTTCACTGATAGTCAGAGCGCATTGGCAGTTGTGAGGAACCCTGTGTTGCATGCTCGCACTAAGCACATTGAAGTGCATTATCACTATGTCAGGGAGAGGTTCTCTGCTAGGGAGATCAGCTTGGCATATGTGCCGAGACAGGAGAACATTGCAGACCTTTTCACGAAGGCTCTGCCTAGGGAGAAGTTTGAAGCTTTCCGCAAAGCTTTGGGCCTACTTCCTTTTGTGGAGT
>CM035427.1:163907873-163912873 GCA_020310875.1 Ceratopteris richardii
CATTGACAATCCGAGTTCCTTTCGTGTGGACAATGAGTTTGAGCTGAGCAAGAAGGTATATTTTTTTCGAAAATTTCTTGGAATCGTGGAGTGCAAAAGGGATGCTATGAGCCAAGTTTTTTGGAAAATCATGATGTACATATGTATTATGGGCTGTGGAGATGGGTTTTGGGTCATGGGATCTTCTTGAAAAGCTTCAGTCCTTCAGTTTTGAGCTCTTCAAACTCTCTACTTCAAGAAGGTTAGCATTTTACTTCCCATCGGTGACATACCCGACTTCTCCACACCATAGCTTCCTCATACGATATCGGATTTCAAAAATCTTGATCACGTTTCGAACCTACATTCCTAAGCTTTGCTTAGAAACCATTGGTCTTAGATTTGGATGAGATTTGCCCCATCAAAATCTCTCTGCAGCATCTCAGCAAGAACTAGGCACTCATTCCCGGACTCCAAATCTACTTCATCCGGACTCTAAATCTGCTTTTTTTACTTGGGATAATCTCAAATTTTTGAAGTACAGGTGCTGGGCAGAAATTTTTGGACTGGCGAGGATTATTATATCTCTGAAATTGCTCAGTTTCACTCAGTTTTTCTTCATCCGGACTCCAAATCTACTTTTTTTACTTGGGATAATCTCAAATTTTTGAAGTACAGGTGCTGGGCAGAAATTTTTGGACTGGCGAGGATTATTATATCTCTGAAATTGCTCAGTTTCACTCAGTTTGCCTGATTGGGGTTTTTCCCACGTGCTTTGGGTGTTGTTTTGGATGGTTTATGGTGTCGAGAACCTCCCCGGACCAAGCGGACATTTCCAATTTTCTTTTGGGCCTGGCGAGGATTCAAAATCAGCGGCTTGAAGCATCAAGGACCACTTGGATTTCGCTTTCGCAGCTCTACTTTGTAACAGGGAAGTGCTCTTGTGATATATTTCTCTTCTTCTTGCATATTTGAACTTTACTTCCATTCATTTTCATACACTCTAGTTAGCAAACGGGGGAAGGGAACTTAAACATGAAAACTAAAGGCAAACAAGTAGTTGAGACCACTTGTCCACCTAAAGAGCAACTAGAGGATCCTGATGCTAGAATGGAAGAAGTAGAATTAGGGCAAGACATAGAAGAGAACTTAGAAGAGCAAGAGCCTTCACAGGAAGAGTACACTTATGAAGAGCTTATAGATGAATTTGTCACTCGTGACCAATTCATAGACTTGAAAGAGCAAACCCTTAAATTAGAGAAAGATTTGGGTAGCATCACATCTCTTATACAGCAGCTTAAGTCGCAAATGATCTCACTTGAGACTAGTGTCACCTCTTTCCTAGCTAGGAAGGAAAGAGAGACCCCTGCTATTCCTCTAGAGATTACTAGGAAAGAGACTTCTCTTCCTAGTAAACACAAAGGAGAGAGCTCTAGGGAAGCTCCCCTCCTGAAAGACTTGAAACCACCTACCTTTACGGGGGATGACTGAGACAGGAATAAGGATGCAATCTACACTTTTTTACAAAAGTGGTATGATTTGCATCAATTGAAGGGCACCCCACCTGAGTATCGTGTGCTAGAGGCGAGTCTCTCCCTCGGCCCACGTGCTTATAAGTGGTGGATGAGTCTTAAGGAAGCGAACTCTATCCCTACTGACTGGACTCAGTTTGAGACTCTTTTTCTAAAAGAATTTCTTCCTGAGAATGAGTAGGAGAGGAATTGGGATGAGTGGGATAGGATTACTCAAAGAGGCAGGCCTCTTTCAGTCTATCTATCCCACTATAGAGAGATCATCTTCAAACTTAAGGGTTTAGATGATTTTCAGAAGACCAGAAGGTTTGTTAGGGGCTTAGACAAAGCCATAAAAAGGGAAGTCAGAAGGAATGCACCTAAGACGTTTAAGGAGGCGATCAAGTATGCACAGATATATGAGGACCATAACCGTCCTCAGTATACTCCTATGGAGATGGATCAACCCCTCAAACCTCTTAGTACAACTAAATTCAAGAAGAAGTTGCCTTTTGGGAAAAACAAAGTTTTTATTAAAAAACAAAGATCACAAGGGCCTAGACTATCCACAGACCAGTTTGAGAAGGCCAAAAGGGAGAACCTGTGTTTTAGGTGCCTATCCCCTAGCCATTCACAGTGGAACGGTCCACTCAAGAAGGGGGAAGAAAAGAAGAAGGGACCAAAGTCTAGTACGGCCCCTGAAAAGGGCAAAAAGGTGGTCCACCTAGTGCAGACCCTTCCTATTCATGGCAGCTCTAGCTGCAAGGGAGTGGAGGTAATGCACGAGGATTTAGAGCACACCTGTTGTTTGACTCAGTCATTGTGGTCACCGCAGTTTGGACCACATGACTTAGTTAAGCTACATGGTAGTGTATACGGGACCAGGGTGCGGGTCATGATAGATGATTCTGCCACTCATAATTTCATAAACTATGCTTTGGTCAAGAAATTAAAAATTCCCCAGCAGCCTAGTGCACATAAATACATTGTATCTATGATGCAAGGGCAAGATAAAAGAATATGGGATACTATGGTATCCAATTTGGAAGTCAAAATGCAAGATTATATAGATTATATGGACTTCCAAATTATGAACGTGGAGAGGAGAGATCTAGTCTTAGGAAGAGAGTGGCTATGGGGGTTAGGAGATACACTTAAACGCAGTTATCAAAACAACACACTCAAATTTGAAAAGAATGGAAGTAAAGTTTGTATTCAGGGAGAGAGAGATGTACCTAGTGCACCTCTCATTTCATCACTAGAGTTGTATAGTCTCTGTTATTCTCAGCATGTATAGGACATGTTTTTATTGTATAGTCATGATATGGAGCATTGTACAGACAGCTCATCTGATGTATATTTTCATGCTATGAATGTAAATATGAATAGGACTTTCTACTATTCTTTTTTGCAAGAGTGTGTGGTTAAAAGTTTTAAGGATCTTATGTTTGAGTTCAGAGATGTTTTTCCCACTGACTTACCTAGAGGGCTACCACCTGAGAGAGGGGACATTGACCATGCCATAGAGGTTGTTACTAACACTAACCCTATTTGTAGACCACCTTATAGGCTTAGTGTTTCTCAGCATGAGGAGGTTGAGAAGCAATTGCAGGATTATTTAGATAAAGGCTTCATCAAACCTAGTAACTCACCATGGGCATCACCAATGCTCCTAGTTAAAAAGAAAGATGGCTCTATGAGATTATGTATAGACTATAGAGCACTTAATAAGGTAACTATCAAAAATAGGTTTCCAATGCCTAGATTGGAAGACCTATTTGATCAGTTACATCAAGCTAGGTATTTTACCAAGCTTGACCTTAGATCAGGATATCATCAGATCAGGATTAGGGCAAAGCATGTCCCTAAAACTGCATTTAGGACTAGATATGGGCACTATGAGTTTTTGGTGATGCCTTTTGGTCTCACCAATGCTCCAGCCACTTTCATGAAACTCATGAATAGTGTTTTACGGCCTTATCTAGGACACTTTGTGGTAGATTTTTTAGATGAAATTTTGATCTATAGTGCATCAGAACAGGAGCACTTGGAACACTTGAGGAAAGTATTTCAAGTGCTAAGGGAAAATTCACTCTTTGCTAAGGAATCAAAGTGTGAATTTTTCAAAATAGAGGTTAGATACCTTGGGCATATAGTCTCCCAGGATGGAATCCAGATGGATCCTGAAAAAATAAGGGCTATTATGGAATGGCCACATCCACGAAACCTGGAAGAGCTGCAGATCTTCCTAGGTTTATCAGGTTTCTATCGAAGATTCATTGAGAACTATGCCAAAATTGTTGTCCCGATGACGGAACAGCTTAAAGGGAAAGGGAAATCCTTTCATTGGGGAGACGAATAGAAGCAAAGTATGAAAAAGTTGAAAGTAGCAATTGCTACAACTCCACTTTTACACATAGCAGATCCCAACAAACCATTTGTGGTTGAGACTGACGCGAGTGATTTTGCTATAGGAGCGGTTTTAGTACAGGATGGTCGACCAGTAGCTTTTGAAAGCAAGAAACTAGAACTAGCTCAAAAGAATCACTCCGTCTATGAGAAGGAGTTGTATGCAATTGTCCCTACTTTGAAGAAGTGGCGTCATTATTTATATGGTGCCAAAGTTACGATAGTGTTTGATCAAGAGAGCATTAAGTGGCTCTCTAATCAAAAAGACCTTAAAGGTCGTAAGGCCCGATGGGTAGAGACCCTTCAAGAGTTTGATTATGAGCTTAGGTATAGGAAGGGAAAGTTTAATGTAGTGGCTGATTCACTTAGCCGCATGCCTATGCTCAATGGACTGAGTTTTACTTAGATCACTAGCGAGCTACTTGAGTCCCTTAGAGGAAAATGTAGGCTTGATCTTGCATATTCCGAGATTTGGGAAGCCATAGAAAATGGGGATCGTAATATACGGGTTTCCAGTGAGGATGGAGTATCGACGGGTACTCAAGAAGGATTCAAGTGGAAGAACTACAGTGTCCATGATGGATATCTGTTATACAAAGGTAAGGTATGTGTCCCTAGAGATCTTGAGATGAGACGGCATATTTTATATGAGTGTCATGACACACCTAGTGTGGGACACCCAGGAGTTAACAAGACTTATGATCTTGTTAAGAGGCAGTTTTATTGGCCTGGACTTCATAAGGACGTCCTAGAGTATGTGCTCAAGTGCAACAAATGCCAGGTCAACAAAGCTGAGAGGTTGAGGATTGGAGAACTACTCCACCTATTGGATATTCCTAATGGGAAGTGGGAGAGTATCTCCATGGACTTTATAGTTGGGTTACCCAAGACACAGAGAGGGCACGACTCGGTTTGGGTAATTGTGGATAGGTTAACCAAAATGGCTAGGTTTATTCCGACACTTACTACAGTGAAGACACCAGAGTTGGCTAGACTTTTTGTGGAGAACCTATACCGGTTATATGGTCTTCCCTTAGACATAGTTTCTGATCGGGATAGGAAATTTACTAGCCACTTTTGGAGAGCGGTCTTCAAAAGGTT
>CM035427.1:163925373-163937873 GCA_020310875.1 Ceratopteris richardii
ATGTGTATGTGTATGTGTATGTGTATGTGTATGTGTATGTGTATGTGTATGTGTATGTGTATGTGTATGTGTATGTGTATGTGTATGTGTATGTGTATGTGTATGTGTATGTGTATGTGTATGTGTATGTGTATGTGTACGTGTACGTGTATGTGTATGTGTATGTGTATGTGTATGTGTATGTGTATGTGTAGGTGTATGTATATGTGTATGTGTATGTGTATGTGTATGTATATGTATATGTATATGTATATGTATATGTATATGTATATGTATATGTATATGTATATGTATATGTATATGTATATGTATATGTATATGTATATGTATATGTATATGTATATGTATATGTATATGTATATGTATATGTATATGTATATGTATATGTATATGTATATGTATATGTATATGTATATGTATATGTATATGTATATGTATATGTATATGTATATGTTATGTATATGTATATGTATATGTATATGTATATGTATATGTATATGTATATGTATATGTATATGTATATGTATATGTATATGTATATGTATATGTATGTGTATATGTATGTGTATATGTATGTGTATATGTATGTGTATATGTATGTGTATATGTATGTGTATGTGTATGTGTATGTGTATGTGTATGTGTATGTGTATGTGTATGTGTATATGTATATGTATATGTATATGTATATGTATATGTATATGTATATGTATATGTATATGTATATGTATATGTATATGTATATGTATATTGATGGAGAATGTTAATCTCCAAAAGAACAACTTACTCTTGTGATTAGAGCACCTCTATACCAAGAGTAAGTCAAACACTCCACTAATTTAGAGGATCAATTGCTAATTATCAAAAGATTAACAAATCTGTGAAGAAGATGAAACACAGAAAAGTCTGCTGCACTATTTCTCCACATTGACTTATCAAACGTGTAAAGTTTTTGATGAAACTTTGTATGAAGTATCTCTTAGAGATTGCGCATCTACTCCAAGTTGAATCTCTTCAAAAGATTAAGTATAACTTGAGAAATCAACTTCTCAAGTTACCTATGTCAGAAACTGTCATCTAGAACAGTCGACTTTACACCTGTAACTTTTAAGACTTGGTTCTCCTTGAATAGAACCCGTTTTACAAAATGCTTCTAGACATGAGTAGCTTATCTTCCAACTTAAAGATTAAGCCCTCACTCATGCAAAACTTTAAACTGTGCTAGGAGAAATGATCAAAACATTAACTTCGAATTCTGCGCCTGTTTTAGGAACCAGTGAACATACTTCACATATGAATGTTCCTACACTTAATTCACTCAGCCTGATTACAATTAGAAGCTAAAACTTTGCACAGAGGTCAAGCAACTCTCAACTTAGACTTGTACAAAAACATTTCACAATTGATCTACTGTAGAAGGAGAACACGCAGAAACATCGGGCGCAAAAATTTTCATTTACTCAGAAGAATTACAACTGAGTGATGAGAGCTAACTCAACTAACTTTTCCTCTATCTCATGACTTCTATCTCCCTCATTCTTGACTTCTAACTATTGTCACATATGCTCTCATACATGCCCCGACTTTTCTCAAAGTATTTATAGATAATTTGTACATGATTCTTACTGAACAAAAGATCTAAGTCATCTATGACTATGCTAATGTACATATGTGTACACTTCTCTTGTCCTCTGAATGTAATCTTCTTCCACACTTTAGGAATTGATTCTTCCTTCATCATTTGATCTTCCAAGCCTTCAATTGGTGATTGGTCTGCACCAACAGCTCCCCCTCAATCATCAATTGAGGTTTTCTCTGTCTTCTTTATACTTGCCATGTCTTTGAACCTTTGTAACTTAGGTCCATCCAGACTCTTTGTCATCATATCTGCCACTTGTTCTTTTGTTGGAGTATACATCACTTCAATCTCTTTATCTAGTACCTTTTCCCTCAAGAAATGATACTGAATCTCTATATGCTTAGTCCTGGCATGAAAAACAGGGTTAGCTGCCAAATACAAAGAACTCATATTGTCTCCAAAAATTATTGGAGTACTATGATCAAACTCAAAACTTTTCATCAAGGTCTTCAACCATATCACTTCCTTTGCAGCTTCTACCATTCCCTTATACTCAGCTTCTGTGGATGATAAAGCAACTGTATGTTGCTTCTTTGAACACCAAGAAACTAGCTTATCTCCAACATAACAGAGATACCCATGAGTAGACCTTCTATCATCTGAGTCACCGGCCCAATCTGCATCACTAAATACTTTGATTCTTGTGTCAGAAGTGAAACCATAATACAAACCTTCACTTAGGGTTCCTTTGATATATCTGAGTACCCTTTGGGCTGCAATCCAATGAGTCTTCTTTGGACAATGCATGAATTGTGACAACACACCTACTGCATATGATAGATCTGGCCTTGTCAAGGTAGCATAGATTAGACTACCTACCAAACTCTGATATTTCTTCATATCATTGAACTCTTCACCTCCATACCTGCTTAATTTATGATTTACCTCCAATGGTGTAGTTGAGGTCCTGCAATCTTCCATGTTAAACTTGACTAGAAGATTCTTCAAGTATCTCTCTTGTGAAACATATACTCCATGTTGAGTATACACAATCTGCATTCCTAGAAAATAAGATAAGTTTCCCAAATCACTTATCTTAAACTCCTTCTCTATTTGTCTTTTGAGTTCATTGATTCCTTGAGCATCTGTTCCTGTAACAATAATATCATCAACATAAATGCACATGTAAATGATCAACATAAATGCACATGTAAATGTAACCATTTTCACTTGCCTTCACTAGCAAGCTACTATCTGCCTTTGATGCTTGAAATCCACATTCATTCAAGAACTTAACCAATCTGTAATTCCAAGCTCTTGGGGCTTGCTTCAACCCATATAAAGCTCTCTTGAGCTTACACACATAATCTGATCCAATTGATTCCATGAAGCCTTCTGGTTGCTCCATATATACTTCATCTGCAATATATCCATTTAGAAATGCATTTTTCACATCCAATTGTGATAATTTCCATCCCTTACAAGTAGCAATAGCAATCAATGTCCTAATTGTAGACATCTTAGCAACAGGACTAAAGGTTTCATCATAATCTACCCCATAAGTTTGGGCATATCCTTTGACCACAAGTCTAGCCTTATATCTAGACACCTTACCATCTGCAAACCTCTTTGTTTTATATACCCACTTACATCCAATGACCTTCTGATTCTTTGGTCTTGGTACTAGTTCCCAAGTTTCATTTTCAAGTAGAGCATCATACTCTTCCTGCATTGCCTTCTCCCAATTCTGTTTACCTTTGGCTTCTTCATAAGTGGTTGGATCTTCTTCTGTTTTCACAATGTAGGCATAATCTTTTGTTGTTAAAAAAGATGTATCATAACTATACCTTATAGGCTCTTTCCTTTCTCTTGTAGATCTCCTGATTTCTGCACTTCTTGAAGTTTCAGCCTCATTTGATTCTGGATCAAATCTTGGCCCTTCTTCTACATGATCCTGCACTCTACATCTAGAGTCAACTTCATCAACAATTTCTTCACAAACTTTTACCTTTGCCTTTCCTTTCCTTTGTATTTCTTCAACACCTGTATACTCATTTGGTGATCCTGTATACCACATATTTTGCTCATCAAATGTCACATCTTTAGTAACAAGAAATTGCTTTGTGGATGGACTCCACAACCTGTAACCCATCTGTCTATCATCATATCCAATAAACACATACTTCTCTGCTTTTGGTTCTAGCTTATGTCTTAATTGTGAAGGAACATAAGCATATGCAATACATCCAAATACTTTACAATGATCAAGACTAGGCTTCTTACCCCACCATGCTTCATAAGGGGTTCCTCCATCCAAAGCTTTGCAAGGCAACCTATTCACAAGGTATGTTGCAGTGTTAATAGCTTCTGCCCATAAGTAATTTGGACAATTCTTTTCCTTCATCATGGCTCTTGCAAACTCTACAAGAGTCCTATTCCTCCTTTCTGCTACTCCATTTTGTTGAGGGGAGTACCTGCAAGTCACTTCTCTTTTGATACCTGCATTCCACAAATAATCATCAAACTCTTTTGAGAAATACTCTCCCCCTCCATCTGATCTTAACCTCTTTAGCTTTTGTCCTGTGATCCTTTCTGCATAGACATGAAAATGTTTGAATGTCTTGAAAACTTCTGATTTATCCTTGATTACATACAAAGTAATCCACCTGGTTGCATCATCAACAAACAACACATAATATCTGGATCCATTTATGCTATAGTCCCTTGAGGGACCCCATACATCTGTATGAACCAATTCAAGCATATTTGAATACTTGTACCCTGATTTGTTATAAGAACTCTTATGTGCTTTACCTAATTGACAAGCTTCACACTTGTACACCATATGTTGCCCTTCAATATTTGGCAATCCAAGCACCACCTGATTCTTCGACATCTCCTTTATAGCTCTCTCATTGAAATGACCTAGCCTTTTATGCCATAGGTCTAATTCAGATACCTTTTGACTTCCATAGGTAAATAATGCATGTCCCACATTACCTTGGACTTTGAGAGTGAACAATCTTCCTTCCTTTTTACCTGCAATTATGTTTCTATATCCCTGATTTGGATCTTGTACATAAACACCATCATTTGTGAATCTTACCTCATATCCTTTCTCCACAATTTGCCCTACACTTATCAGATTTTTAGGAATAGTAGGAACATAAAGTACCTTGCTCAGAAGTGTACTTCCACTCTTTGTCTTCACTGATCCAATGCTCTCCACTTTATGTTTGGTATTGTCACCTGTCTGAACTGTATGTCCATTTACCCTTGCTTCCATATCAGTCATCAAAGATAGATTCCCACTCAGATGGTTGCTGTACCCTGAGTCAATATAAAACACTCTTTGATCTTCTCCCATTGATTCATGAGTTGCATTCAAGATAAGAGTCATGTCATCCTTCTGATCTGATGCATAATTGTAATAATTATTGTTGTAGGACTGAGATTGGAAGTTTCTTCCACCTCCTCTACCATATGATGTCCTACCACCTCTTCCTCTGAAGTTGCCTCTTTGGTTTCTGCCTCCTCTACCTCTTTGGTTATAATTCTGATTATTGTTTCCACCATTTTGATTGTTATACCAACAATCATTTGCCAAATGATTTGTTCTGCCACAAATCCAACAAGCTTTAGCATTATCTTTGTTCTTACCTCCTCTTCCTTTACCTCTGAAATTTGTCTTCCCTTTTGTGAAGTTAGCTTGATTTGAATTCCCTTCATCATCATTTGATTGCTTTCCCTTGCCATTCTTTTTCTTGTCCTTGGAGTACATAGCTTGACTTGTACTTCTATCATTGTCTCCTTTAAGATCCTGCTCAAAGGTTAGCATATGTCCTAGCAATTGATTAAGGTCAGGAGTAAAGTGATCAAGTGACAACTCTATGGACAATATAAAAGGCTTCCACTTCTCATCTCCTCTCAAACCTGTAAGTATTTGTCTTACCAACTTTTCTTCTTCAATATCTTCATCCACTGCTCCCAAGCTATCTGCAATATCTTTCATCCTTGCCACATAATCTGAAATTGATTGTGAGCTCTTCTTCTTGAAGGTTGTGAACTCAGCCCATAGTGAGGACTTCCTTGACTTAGTTGTATTTTGGAAATGCTCTTCCAAGGCATTCCAAACATCTGTGGCACTTTCCAAACCTCTGATATGAGGTAGAAGGTAATCATTTACAGCCATGTAGATGATACTCCTTGCTTGAGCATCCTTTCTCATCCAAGTCTTCAACATTGCAAGCTCTTCCCTAGTAGGAATACTTGGATCTGCAAACTCAGGTTTTTCTTCATCTCCTGTAATAAATGATATAAGATCTTTGCTCATGAGGTGTGCTTCCATCCTCATGGACCATGCTGGATAGTTCTCCCTATCTAGCTTATCAATCTGCAAGCTTTCTCCCATCTTGTATCCACCTGTGTATTGAAATCTTCAAGCTTTACAAACAATGTATGTACCTTTACTTCGAATTGGACTCCTTTTGCCTTTCTTGATGTCAAATAGTCTTCTCCTCGAGCTTTGACTCCAAGCTTTCACTTCTTAGTCCTTCAAGTGTTGAATTTCTTGAATCTGTAGCAGTCGGGATCCTCCTTTCTTCAAATTGATGTCTCCTGCTCTGATACCACTGATGGAGAATGTTAATCTCCAAAAGAACAACTTACTCTTGTGATTAGAGCACCTCTATACCAAGAGTAAGTCAAACACTCCACTAATTTAGAGGATCAATTGCTAATTATCAAAAGATTAACAAATCTGTGAAGAAGATGAAACACAGAAAAGTCTGCTGCACTATTTCTCCACATTGACTTATCAAACGTGTAAAGTTTTTTATGAAACTTTGTATGAAGTATCTCTTAGAGATTGCGCATCTACTCCAAGTTGAATCTCTTCAAAAGATTAAGTATAACTTGAGAAATCAACTTCTCAAGTTACCTATGTCAGAAACTGTCATCTAGAACAGTCGACTTTACACCTGTAACTTTTAAGACTTGGTTCTCCTTGAATAGAACCCGTTTTACAAAATGCTTCTAGACATGAGTAGCTTATCTTCCAACTTAAAGATTAAGCCCTCACTCATGCAAAACTTTAAACTGTGCTAGGAGAAATGATCAAAACATTAACTTCGAATTCTGCGCCTGTTTTAGGAACCAGTGAACATACTTCACATATGAATGTTCCTACACTTAATTCACTCAGCCTGATTACAATTAGAAGCTAAAACTTTGCACAGAGGTCAAGCAACTCTCAACTTAGACTTGTACAAAAACATTTCACAATTGATCTACTGTAGAAGGAGAACACACAGAAACATCGGGCGCAAAAATTTTCATTTACTCAGAAGAATTACAACTGAGTGATGAGAGCTAACTCAACTAACTTTTCCTCTATCTCATGACTTCTATCTCCCTCATTCTTGACTTCTAACTATTGTCACATATGCTCTCATACATGCCCCGACTTTTCTCAAAGTATTTATAGATAATTTGTACATGATTCTTACTGAACAAAAGATCTAAGTCATCTATGACTATGCTAATGTACATATGTGTACACTTCTCTTGTCCTCTGAATGTAATCTTCTTCCACACTTTAGGAATTGATTCTTCCTTCATCATTTGATCTTCCAAGCCTTCAATTGGTGATTGGTCTGCACCAACATATATGTATATGTATATGTATATGTATACGTATACGTATACGTATATGTATACGTATACGTATACGTATACGTATACGTATATGTATATGTATATGTATATGTATATGTATATGTATATGTATATGTATATGTATATGTATATGTATATGTAATGTATATGTATATGTATATGTATATGTATATGTATATGTATATGTATATGTATATGTATATGTATATGTATATGTATATGTATATGTATATGTATATGTATATGTATATGTATATGTGTATGTATATGTATATGTATATGTATATGTATATGTATATATATATGTATATGTATATGTATATGTATATGTATATGTATATGTATATGTATATGTATATGTATATGTATATGTATATGTATATGTATATGTGTATGTATATGTATGTATATGTATATATATATATATATATATATATATATATATATATATATATATATATATATATATATATATATATATATATATATATATATATATATATATATATATATATATATATATATATAGTTAAAAGTCAAGCTTCAAGCTAAAAATTCGTGGGGAATCTTTTACGGACATGTGGAGCAATCAAAGGAAGCCAAAAGCCACGAGATTCCATCAAGAAAAGTCACTCAACCACTCCCCAAGTCATCTCAACTAATTCCTCCAAGTTAGGAGGCTGATTTGGAAAGGTAGTTCCTAGATTTTAGGGGCACACCTCTCACTATAAAAGGAGCATGTATCCCGACTTCTTTTGGGCCATCTTCTTGGAGTTTTAGCTCATGTAAAGTGAGCACTAAGTGCTGGAGTTGTGATAAGCAAGCCCCTTGCTTAAGCAACCCCCTTGCTTGCTTGTTTGTTTTCTTTTAGTAGGCATATCTATGTGTGTGCGCAGGCAGTGTTGCAACTCTCTACCCCTGAGTTGTTAGCATTGGTTCTCCCTCATATGGTATCCATTTGATGTAATTCTTGTCTCATTGGATAGCTATAAGAGTCTATTTTTTGCTTACCAATTCTCTGGAGCATTCTCTGAGTAAGCTGGGAGCAACATTCATTTTAGTGAAGTTGTGTGATTGATATCTCTCTCTTTGTGTAGGCTCTGTTGGAAATATTTTGCTCTCTCTTGTAAGGGCTGGTTCTCCTTCTCTATGTATCCATTTGATATGATTTTGGTGTCATTGGGTAGCTATTAGAGTCCTCTAAAGTTGACATAAGTTTGAGATTCATTCTCTGTATAATCTCTGAGAAAAGTTTGCTGGAGTGAAGTGAGGTCTCTGCTTGACTAGCAGTTGTGAGCATTCAACTAGCTCATGTTGTAGACATTGTTTCTCTTTTTGTAAGCATCCATTTCAAGTGAAATTTGTTTTGTTGGAAAGCCCTTGGTGTCTATTACAGGTCTACAAAAGCTCACTGGAGTTCTCTGCATAAGCTCTGAGTAAGAGCATTTTTGGTGTGCAGAGGTCAAAGAAGGATACCTGTGGAGGTCATTCGCGCTTCATCGTTGCTTAGGGGTTGAGATACTTCCCCCATCAGTGGTATCAGAGCATTTGGGCATCTTGGAGGTATCACATACAAGCAAGAAGACATCTTGGAGTTGGTGGTTGAAGAGTTGCATCAACAAAAGCTTCTTGGAGGTAGCTCACATCAAGGGGGAGCTATTCTACTCAAATTTGCAAGAGCACAAGGTGTCCATCTAAGGAAAGCTTTGGATTGAGGTAACCTCAGAGCCTCATTTTCATTTTACACACATTGGAGCATTAGCCAAGGGCTAGGTCAAGTATCAAAGACTAGATATGGGAGACTTCAACACTCAAATTGAAAAGCTAGACAAAGGTAACTATCAACCATGGAGATTTAGGGTCTCCAACTATCTTATGGGCAAGGGCCTTTGGGGGTTGATTAGTGGAAGTGAACCAAGACCTAGGTTGGATGAGAATCCAACTAATGACCAGAGAAGGGCCTTTAGGGAATGGAATGAAAGAGACAAGAGGGTTATCTTTATTCTTTCCCAACACATTAGCAATAGCATGATCGGCCATATCCAAGACCTGGATTCAAGCATGAAGGTATGGGAGACACTTGAAAGGCTTTATTCAACAAGCACCAAAGCAAGGAAGATCCAACTCAAGAATGAGCTCAACAACCTTAGGAAGAGCTCAGGGAGTAGCATAAATGACTACATACTTAAGGTCAAGGAGTTATCAGATGCATTGGGATCCATTGGAAGCCACGTAGACGATGACGATCTTGTGGCTTATACTCTCAATGGTTTGAGAGATGATGAGAAGTGGAAACCCTTTACCACTTCAGTTTATGTAAGGGATAATCTTCCTGATTTTGAGCAATTGGTTGCTCTCATGGTCACCGAAGAAATGAACATAGGTGGAAGTTCAACTAAAAGCAAAGATGCACAAGTTTTCTATGCAGGTAATCAAAGGGGCAAAGGAAGACAAGGACAAGGAAGGGGCAAAGGAAGGTTTGGAGGAAGGCAAGGCCACTCAAGAAATCAAGGACATGACCAAGGCACCTCATCACAAAGAGGGAGAGGAAGATCAAGAGGAAGAGGAGGACGACATCAACAAAACAGGAATCAAGATGGCGAAGGATGTTACATATGTGGCAAGTTTGGCCACTATGCTAGAGATTGCTACCAAGGAGGAAACCAAAGGAACTATAATCAAGGTTCTTCATACAAAGGCCAAGGTAATTATGCTTCTACAAGTTCAGAAAATGACAATCTCTTGATGATGCACATGAATGGGAATTCAAGCAAAGTAGATAACACTTGGTATATTGATAGTGGATGTAGCAACCATATGAGTTGCAATGCTTCTTGGTTTACTAATCTACATGTTCCCAAAGGTAAAGGACATGTAGAAACAGGTGATGATACAGCCCATGAGATCTCCCATGTTGGAGATGTAGCTTTGGATGACAAGGAGGAAGGAAGATGTCTCAAGGATGTCTTGCATGTACCTACCATCACAAAGAACTTGGTGTCCGTTGGGCAAATGGTTGAAAGAGGCTATCAAGTAAGGTTCAACAAAGGTGGATGCTTTGTGGAGAACCCTAAGCAAGGTTACAAGGTCATAGCAAGAGGAAAGAAGCAAGGGAGACTCTTCACTTTGGAGGTAAATTCTCATTCTACTCAACATGTCTACTTCACATATGGAAACAAGAGGATTTCAGAGTTGGACTTGTGGCACAAGAGGATAGGTCACATCAACATACAAAGAATGAAGGAAATGCAATTCAAGAGGCTGGTTGAAGGTCTTCCCAACTTCCAAGGACAAGGTATGAAGCATTTATGTGAATCTTGTCAACTAGGGAAGCAAGCGAGACTTCCATTCAAGAAGAGTGGCTACATAAGCCAACATCCATTGGAGTTGATACATACAGATGTGTGGGGGCCAACGAAAGAGCAATCCATTGGAGGTAACAAGTACTTTGTCACTTTTATAGATGATTGCACAAGGATGGTTTGGGTTTATTTCATCAAAAACAAATCAGATGTGTTTACATGTTTCAAAGCATTCAAGGCAATGGTAGAGAAGGAAACAGGTACATATATCAAGAAGCTAAGGTCCGATGGAGGGGGAGAATATTTCTCAAATGAGTTTTCTGATTTTTTAATGGATCAAGGCATCAAGAGGCAAGTAACATGCAGGTACACACCCCAACAAAATGGAGTAGCAGAGAGAAAGAATAGATACATTGCCGAGATCGCTAGAGCAATGCTTAATGAGATGAATGTACCTAACATGTTTTGGAGTGATGCAGCAAATACCGCCGTGTATCTAATGAATAGGGCTCCTACCTCAGGGATCCATGGCTTGACACCATATCAAGCCTACTATGGTAAGAAACCTGATCTTTCCCACTTGAAGATATTTGGATGTACTTGTTATGTACATGTGCCAAGTGAATTGAGGCACAAGCTACAACCAAAGGCAGAAAAGTGTGTGTTTCTAGGATATTCAAATGATCATAAAGGTTACAGGTGCTTCAACCCAAATACAAAGGACTTGAGGATATCAAGGGATGTAGCATTTGATGAGCTACTCCCTTGGTATAAGAAGTATGATTGTATGCAGGACTATGAAGAAGAAAAGCATGGACATGATGAAGAACAAATCGACCTAGAGCTAAGCGGCCCAAGGTGTTCCATCAATGAAGATAGTTCAAGCATGAACTCACCATGGAGGGGGAGACCTTCATCAAGCTATGAAGCACAATCAATCAACAAAGGCAAAGCAACATTGGTGGAGTTGGATGAAGAAGGTAATGAAGTTGAAGATGATGAAGGACACATGATGGAGAAAGAAGCCACGTCAAAGAAAGAGATCAAGTTCCCAAGGCAAAGGAGGTTTATTCCTCCAAAAGGTGAAGAAAGGAAGTCTTCTAGAGTTAAGTATCCAACTCAAAGGTTTACTTATGATTCATACATGGCAACACATTATGCATATATGAACAAAGTAGTAGAAGATCATGAGCCCGATTGCTATGAAGATGCAAGCAGGTACACCGAATGGAAAGAGGCAATGCAAGAAGAGATCGACGCACTTGAGGAAAATCAAACATGGACTCTAGTGCCCAAGAAGGAGAACATGAAGGTAATAGGTAATAAGTGGGTGTATAAAGTAAAGAGGAATTCAGATGGATCTATTTCTAGGTTCAAAGCAAGATTGGTGGCTAAGGGTTTTGCACAAACCTATGGAGTGGACTTTGAAGAGACATTCAGCCCCGTGGCAAAGATGAGCACCATTAGGACACTCATTGCAATGGCTGCTAGCAAAGGATGGAAGCTCTTCCAATTGGATATCAAGAATGCCTTTCTCAATGGAGACTTGGAAGAAGAGGTATACATGGAGCAACCACTAGGTTTTGTTCATAAAGAGTTTCCACATCATGTTTGTAGGTTGAAGAAGGCACTTTATGGCCTAAAGCAAGCTCCAAGGGCTTGGAACCAAAGATTGGTGGACTATTTGATCAAATGTGGTTACAATCAATGCAAGGCGGATCCATCTCTCTTCATCAAACAAAGAGGAGAACTTGTGGTCTACATGTGTGTGTATGTAGATGATCTTATCATTACAGGTAATGATACAAAGGGCATTGAGGAGATCAAGGCAAAGCTTGGAAAGGAGTTTAGGATCTCTGATCTTGGAGATCTTAGGTATTTTCTTGGCATTGAAGTTGTATACAAAGAAGAAGGTATTATGCTCATACAAAGGAAGTATATTC
>CM035427.1:163947873-164072873 GCA_020310875.1 Ceratopteris richardii
GTGGCATGACACACAAATTTTTTATGTGGTTTAATGGTGCATATCTTTCCTTGGAAGCCAATGAAGGCATGAAGGAAGAGCTTCTTTATAAATGTGTTGTTTGGGTGGAATTGGTGGACCTTCCATCCTTCTTGTGGAATAACATTTGGCATGTGGCCAAAGTCTTGGGCAAACAGTTATATACTCCATCCATCTCTACACCAAATAAGAATAGGATTTTTGTTCTCTGGAATACTTCCAGACCCTTTCCTAAAACACTTGGTATCAAGGAGCCTAATGTGGGAAGAATTGTAATTTATCAAAAATGGGGGAATATGGTTGGTTCATGCTTTCGTTGTGGTACTTTAGGGCATTATTCCAAAAATTATCCTACTCTTAAGTCAAAAAGAGTTAATTTTATTCCCACGAAAGGCAAAGGAATTTTCCTACTACTCATAATGTAGATTCTTCTAGGCCTCTGATGGTACAAGGTGTTTTCAGTAAGGGGAAGGAAGTGGTGGTGGAGAAGCAGATGCATCCTGCAACCCCTATTACCCCAGTAAAGTTCAATGTTTATAAGAGGAGAGAGGGAGAAGGTACAAGCAAAGAGAAGGTACAAGCAAAGATGATTCTAGGAGGAGAGAAGAAGAAGCAGGAAAGAGAGTTGTTGATGATGAGGATTTTACTCCAATTACCTTTAAAAAAAGCTCTGATTTAGAGTAAAAGAATTAAGTTTCCGTCTCGCTATTCAACTTCTCCTACAGACGACGCTAACTTGGTGCCCCATTTTGATGACTATATGACAGAGTATTACAAAAATATGAACATTGTGTTGTAGCTCCGGCATTGGCTCAAATGGACTCTTCTCATGCTGCTTCTCCGGTCTCATGAAACTAGCAATGTGGACTTTTCAAGGGCTAGGGCACTGTGGAAAGTGGACACGATTGTGGAGATGGATTATTAGGCATCAGCTTGATTTGGTGGTGGTTCAAGAACATAAAAAGCATGACCATGTTGGAATGCAAGAATCAATACTTTGGCTATCTCTTCATTGTCAGGAAAGATATTCCCTTTAAGGTTTTGTTTGCTAACTCGCAAGGCAGATTCCTTATTCTTGATCTTACATTACAGGGTGTGTCATATATCTGTATTAATGTATAGGCACCTAACTCTCTGATGGAAAGAGCTAAGACTTGGACGAATCTATATTCATTCTTGTGTGTAGCTTCACGACAAATGCTCGTACTCTAATGTGTGGTGACTTTAACATGGTAGATGTTGATGTAGATTGCATGACTTCTTCCTCTCTCATTTCTTCGTAGGAAACACTATTAGGAGTGAAGTTCTAGATTTTCTGAATTGCAAAGACTTATGGGGTACGTTGGTGGGCATACAATCCGTTATATGTTTCATTCCAGATCACATAGGTAAGTTATGAGCAATCTGGATAGATGCTACTATTCTCATATCTCCTTGTTAAATGCCACATCCACAATGTGGATTGATGCTACGATGTTGCTTTCTAATCAAAACCCTCTTTTGGTGTCTCTTCGGGAAGTAGAATGGAATTCATGCATGTTAGATAAATTTCATAGAATTCCTTTAAGGGTTAACCATGCTCGGCTCCAAATGTCTATGTTTAAAGCTAGTGTTGAGAAATTGATTTCTCGAGCGCTCTCGTTAAAGGCTTATGCATTTTCATGGCGGGCATGGAAGGTGTGATTAGATATTGTGGTAAATATTTCACCAATATTTTAAGGGTAGCAAAAGGAGAAGTTGAGTAGGTCATTCTTTTAATGAATGAGAAGGTGGATTCTAGACAACTGCTTTCGGAGAGGGACTATGCTTAGTTATGTGATGCTAATAGATTTTTGCACTTAATAGAAAACAATGCTATTCATTCTTCAAAATTTTGAGCCGGGTGTATGGAAATAAATGATCTTCACGCTAATTCAAAATGTTTCTTTGACTTTATGCATGTTAAATGTGATAACAGTACTATTTCACTACTTGAGATTGAGGGGCAAACCCTTTGTGATGGAAATTCTATAGTTCATGCTTGCACAGAACACTTTAGAAAGTTTTTTGATGCCTCATATTCAACTTTTGATGCATGGTTCATGGCAATTCAAGAATCCCTTCTTATAGTCCACAAGTCATTGATTTGCAAACGATTGATAACTATGAGAAGTTTATAACCAAAGAGGAAGTTCTCATGGCTCTTCGCTCTCTTCAGAACGAAAAAGCACCAAGGCTAGACGGTCTCACCAAAGAGTTTGTGATGACATTTCTCTCTTAAGATATTAATTCTGGAAGTCTGCAATGATATATGGAGTAACCAAAAGATGCCTTTTGCATTCAAACGAGGGAAAATTAAACTTATTCCCAAGGTGGATGTCCCTAAGGAGATTGGGGATTGGATACCCATTACAATGATGAATATTATCTATAAAATATTTGCTAAAATCTTTGCTTTAAGGCTCAAACCGATTATCCATAATGTGGTTCAAATCAAGAAGTGGTGGGTATGCAAATTGACTTTGAGAAAGCTTTTGACCATATACGATGGGATTTCACTGCGGAAGCTCTTAGGAAACTTGGTTTTGGGCTTAAGTTCTATCATTTGGTTTACGTTTTAGACCAAGATAGTGTCACATGTGGAGATTAATGGAAGGTTTTTTGCACCTTTTTCATGGAACGCTCCGTCAGGGATGTCCATTGAGTCCTCTTTGTTGGGTTTTGGCGCAACAACAATGAGATATGGTGATAGACGCCACATACAAATGCGTAGAGATAGAGAAGACAAATGTGACAAGGTAGAGAGAGATACACAGAGATAAGACTCTCCCTCGATACACGTATACGCATAGATATGAAAATGAAGTGTGCCTTACTTTTTCATTCCAAAAGGTATGTCTTTATACAACTTCATGTGGCTCTTGGGCAAATCAAAAAAGGGATAAGGGAAGGATAAGATTACCCTCTATTTAGGAGAGAGGTCACATGAGAATACAAGCTCATTTCCAACACTCTTTCCTACGCATTAGCCGCCACACCAATGTTTTATTTATTGGAGGCTAGAATGAACTCGAATCATATTCATGGAGTTTCAATGTTTGGGATTCCTCATATTGCAGTTGAGTTTGCAAATGACACTTTTATTTTTGCAAAAGTGGATGCAGTAAATGTTCAAAACATTCTTGCTTGTTTGGCTCCCTTCTCGGAGGCTTCTTCTCTTTGCATTAATATGGGGAAATCGGCACTATCAATGTTTCTACATGGGACTTTGAGTCTCTTGGTTGGCATGGACCTAAAATTGCTACACACACTGTTTTTCGACATTTGGGGTATCCACTAGGTATAAATGTTCCCATCAAGGATAAAATATGTTGGGTATTCTGTAAAATCAAAGCTAAAATGGAGTTGTGGCAAGCATTGCAGTGGCCATTGCATATTAGAATAAGGATAATGCAAGCTTTTTTAAAACCTTACATTATGTATTACTTACTATTATTGGACTGGAAGAAGTTTCATCTTCAAGGCTTCGATCACTTGATAAAGAAACTCTTATGGAATAACAAAAATATAGCCATGCATTGGTTGTTTTAGCCTGGAAATATGTCTGTCAGCCCAAGCTCAGGGGGGGCCTTGGAATTTTACATCTTCATTCTCACATAATGGCGAGACGGGCAACTTTTAGTATCGTTTACCTCCTCTTTTAAGCCTCTGTGGACTAAAATTTTCTGGAAGCTAATGGAGAATGCAATGGTACATTATAAAGGAAATTGGAAATTGGAAGTATGGAACAAGTTCTTTTCTCATTCTCCATTAAGCATTCTTCCTCACTCACGTTAAATATTTTGCTTCAAAGTTTCAAGCAAGCTAGATCTAGGTTGAAATGGAATGGAAGGCAACGTTATCAAGGAAACCCTTTTCCATGGTTGTCTCCTTATTGGTCATTTTTAACAAATCCACCAATGGCCTTCTCTTTAGGTGTGGCAGCACAGTACTTTAACAAGAAGGGGATTGATTCTATTGCAAAGTGCTATGACTCAAAATGGGAAATTCTATCTTCTCCAGTCGTTCATAGAACTTATGAAGTGGGATTGACTTATTGATCCAAATTGATTCAAATAGTCCTCTTTCTGTAGAAATATCAAGTCTCCTTCTCCATTGATTCTTTTGATCCTTGGTGTGATTGGCTATTGGCATTCGGCAGCAATATCAAGTTCCCCTTTCCATTGATTCTTTTGATCGTTGGCGTGATTGGCTATTGGCAAAGCATACTAGATGGTGGATTAGCAAAGCAAATACCTTCTATTATTCACTTCTTCTCCTAATGATAGTCCCCTTCAATGTAACTTGCGATGGAAGCTTGGGAAAGCCTCCTCATGGTGACATGTCAGATTTTCAATCATTTGGAAATCATCTCTCACCTTCAAGATGAAGATCTTTATGTGGAGGACCTTGATGGGTCATTTCACTCTGGGGGCCTTCTCTTTAGACATGGGTTGCAAGGTGTTCATTGTCCCCATTGCGCATCTTATGATGACAGCATGAGTCATGTATTTTGGACATGCTCTCGCATTTAGAGATGGAGTAATCTCTTTTTGTTTCCTATCTGGGATATGCGACCCTCTAAAATAAGCAACACCTTCTTCTTGTTTGGCTCGGGTGATAAAGTTTTGGACTGGGTTAGAAAGCGATGCATCTCAGTGCTCCTTCGGAATATCTTGATGCTTAGAAATAAAAAACTACTCCAAAATAAGAGTTATGTCCCAAACTTCTCATGGACTTTATGCAAACTCAGATTGCGACTTGATATAGATGATATGCCTGATGAGGAGAAAATGATGTTTGCTTCCTTCTTGGAGAGCGTCTGATTCCTTGTGATGTTTGTATATCTGGAGTTAGGTCATATGGAGATAGTGTAGGTGATTTTGGAGGGGAAAAGGAGAGCTTTCTCTCTTTTCACTCTTGTACATTATTTTTTCTAATTGAATAAAGTGAGATTTCCCCCTCCCGCCCCCACACTCACTCACACACACACACACACACACACACATATATATATATATATATATATATATATATATATATATATATATATATATATATATATATATATATATATATATATATATATATATATATATATAGATAGATAGAGAGAGAGAGAGAGAAAGAGAGAGAGAGAGAGAGAGAGATTGCAAAGGGCCCCCCTACTTACGTGGACTTCCATTTTCCAGAAACAAACGAACTAGGAATGTCAAAGCCATCATGGCAAATGTCATCCATGATTACCATGATGGACTTCCATAAAAAGTGTATGGATCATGTAGGCATTCTCTCATTTGGTACACCCCAAGGTGTTCCTCAAGCTGCTGAGAGACAAGATCCCACATGACAGAAAGAACTAAGTGAACAAACTCATGATAGTGAGGAAATTCAGGAGGCCTGAACCACAACCTTGAGATTATAAGGCTGTTTACAATTTTACTGTTGTTCAGAAAATCCTCATAGACTTTCGTCCTTAGCATTGAAAACTTCTCTTAACCTCCCATGCCCCTATTTATTAATATTAAAGTAAAAAAAAGGTATTAAAAATAAATAAATAAATAACTAGACAAGGGGACATTATTTCTATTTTCTTTAATACGGACTCAAGACGCACTGCGTGCTAACTTGAACTAAAAATGAGTGGAAAGCTTGTATATGACTAGAGGCAACTTTGCCTGCATACAAACGTGTAGCAGAGAGGGGCGAAACAGCAGAGAAAAATCTAAGTAGGGTTCAAAAGACTACGTCAGACAACCCTGAAGACTATTGTCAAACGTTTGGCCTGTTCAGTAGCCAACATAAACGGTGATGTGCATTATGCGTGCCCCATCAATCATGAATGCCGGTTCTATGGTCAGATGTCCTTCATTTTGTGCCTATAATTGTTGATTGTTGATGTTCTGCTTTTGTGTGTGTGCGTGCGCGCGCGCGCGCGCGTGTGTGTGTGTGTGTGTGTGTGTGTGTGAGAGAGAGAGAGAGAGAGAGAGAGAGAGAGAGAGAGAGAGAGCGATTGTGTGTACATGAGAGAGAGAGAGAGAGAGAGAGAATTAAAGTGACCAAAAAATAGACGGCTTTCTGGCAAGGTCATAACTATAAAAATCAACAATTCTTCCACTCAATAACATAGTGCCACTTCATCTGGAACAGACAACACAAACCTTCCTTAGCATGGACTTTCACCTGTCATACTTTGTCAACCTATTCAGCACACGTACACCACCTTCCAAACCTTGTACAAATCAAAGAATTTTCTCCAAGCTTCTCAGAGTCCAAAGTTCAACAAGTTTATATCTTCCTTCTTTACATCAGAAGTGCATCATTTAGGAATGTTACATAGGAATAGACACATACAGAAAAGAAAGAGGAAGCAGGGGAAGAACAATTAAAAATAGCATTAAAGCACACATAGGCATCAAGATGCACAAAAAAGACAAACAAATGAAAGTTTCAGAGCACAATTAAATAACGCAACCAGACTTTTGCAAGAATGTGATTGAGATAAATAATACCAACAAATATCGAGTCATCTAAAAAGAGAAAGCATCTGAGAATACTAATATCCAGTTTTAGGGCCAAGAAAATCAGATTTACTGAATTCAAATGTTACAACATCAAAATCGCTTGCAGACTGTAGTGAGATACACTGAAAAAAAGAGCAAAGGGGGGAAGGGGGGAGGGCAAGATGGTGTGCATGCAGATATGAGTGAGCGTGTGTGCGCGCGCATGCAGCACTAGTAAGAAAAAGGTAAGCACTCACAGAAAACATCTTGCCATCTGATTCCAAATGGCAAAACCCTCGTTTATTCATAGGGCAAAATTTGTGTACATTCACAAGGAAACAACCCTTCCAAGCCAAACAAGATCATTGAAGTAGACCATGGAAAAAGTACATCTAAACTTTATATAGTAATACTATTCTCATAAAAGAATAGAATATCCATAAGCACATAGTTATCATTAATCAGAAAATTCTTCAAAAAGCACAGGGCATAGAAAAGCACCTGATAAAGCAGCTTTAACAGAAATCCTCATGAGCATAGATGGTTTAATTTGGCTGTGTGATTCAACATTTGCAGACCAACTATAAAATGAAATATTAAGTGTGTATTCAAAAGAGAGAGATCAAAGAGACAAATTTCTCAAGTTGGAAAGTGGAAAATTTAAAAGCCCACTATAACTGAAAACCCTGCAGGATCCAAGCTCTACAGAAACAATTATTGAAGAATGTATCTCTATTATCACAAAAGAAAACATCAAATTCAGTACACGATATTGCGATTTCATGAAGGCATCATCAAAAACATGCAGCAGAGAAAAAGGAGATCAAACACGATGCACAGCATAGTTACAAAATCCGTATACAATCATGACTCCCTTCCAATTCTCTTGTCTTGAACATATTCAAAGAATACAAGGGCCAAAATGTGTTGGTTGCATCCCCATGAATAGCAACACACTGAAAAACTCTTCAAGCTATTTCTTTAAACCAATAATAAACTCTATTGCAAAGACTTATGATGCACAGCAACCTTTCTTCTCCAGTGTCACCTGCTTGTTATCTGTCGGAATAACAAGTTTAGTACCTGTTAACAATGACGTATTGCCATTCCCTTGCTCCTCATTTGCAATGAGAGATTTTTTGCTAACAATACGATAAATTTCTGTCAAAACTGTTTGGAATGCACTTTCCACATTGGTAGCTTCCAGTGCTGAAGTTTCCAAGAAGAACAACCCTTCCTTTTCTGCATATTCCTTCCCATCTTCTGTAGGTACAGCTCGTAAACTTCCCAAATCAGTCTTATTGCCCACCAGCATGATGACAATGTTGTTATCAGCATGGCTGCGCAACTCCTCCAGCCAGCGGGCAATGTGCTCAAATGTTTGCTGTTTGGTAATGTCATACACCAGCATGGCACCCACTGCTCCTCGATAATAAGCACTCGTAACTGCTCTATACCTATGTACATTATTTCATATCAAGAACTTCCTTGTCATAGTCTATGGTATCAATGTAAACACTATAACTTAAATGACATCAATGAAAATCATTTAGACATTCACACTGGTGCTGGGCGGAACAGCTGAGCACAACCAGTTCAAAGTAAAAACGTCAAAGAAAAGGAGCAAATGAGGCGAAACTAATCAAAATTCAAACGATCGATCTAGCTGATTCACTGCAGAACGAAGATTAAAAATCTACAGATCTCAACGATCATAAGCATTGACAGTGCATTATTTACTAATGTCGATTTAATGCACAGAAGTGTCGAGTGTACGTGAGGTACCTCTCCTGTCCAGCAGTGTCCCAGATCTGAGCTTTGATTGTCTTTTGGTCCACTACAATAGTTCTGGTCTGAAACTCCACTCCGATTGTTGCTTTAGAATCGAGGGTAAACTCATTGCGTGCAAATCGATTTAGTAACTGAGACTTTCCTACTGCTGAATCGCCGATCAGCACAACCTTGAATACATAGTCTATCTTTTGATTGTAATCAACCATTTTTCCTTTAGCCTAGCAGATTCAAAAACGGCGAATTAGTGCCGCTCTCTCCATTTGCCCATTCTCTTACACGCACATTCAGCGACACGCGATCGGAAACACACGTAGAAGAGCCAACGCGTTTCCACACCCCAAACAAAGGGTTCACATATACTGACACGCACACGCAGGCACATGCACATTATAACATTTTAGGCGAAAGCGCTGTCAGCTCCAGAAAAAATTGAAGGTCATACCAGATAATCGCAAGGATCTAATCTCCGGAAACCATGAAAACTTAGGCCTCTGTACGTGACCACGTCGAGAATGAGAAGTCTCCCTCGTATGTGCAAAATCAGAAACCAGGAGACGGCTTGGATCCTCCCTCAACTAGTGCCGCGACTTTACTCTCCCTCCTCCGCCCCACAACTTCGTGGACTAAAATGTCATGGAATGATCTGCACAGTTTTCGGAAAAAGGAAAAAGGGAACAAAATATTTTAATAATATAAAATGTCAGGAACTGAGTAGATGTTGCGTGCGTGGGAACACCTTCTTACATCTTTTTGAGACATTGTGGCTAGTGGCACGCGTCCACTCGTACACCTAGAAAGAGGAGTGGACAGTCTTAATCTTTGGTGGGCTATCAGTTTTTTTTTTTTTTTAATGGAGGTTCGGCAGAAGCCTACTCCCCTGAGCTTTAAGTTTGAAATTGCAAGTGTACAAGAAGGAACATAGTACCCATGGGACTCCTTTATCCCATAAGAAAAAGGGTTTACAAAGCTGGGTTAAACTGCGATCACAACTACCAGGGGGCAGAACAAACGGTGGCATAGCCACAAGATATATCATTCCAAGTTAACATGTCCCTTACATATGTGGGGGGGGTTGAACCCTCGCCCTCGCCTCAAGCGGCAAGCGATCCAACCACCCAGACAGCTATCAATTTCTTCACATCTGAAGGTTGTCTCAGCTTAACACGCGAATGTGTAAAAAAATTAAGGGTAGCTTCATATTGTTATGGCGATCAAAAAGAAAGAGGATTTTTTTAGATGTTTAGTCATCTACTTATTCTTTGAGTTATGCTTGAAAGATTCAAATGAAGGAGACACACCTTCACGATCTTCGTTATTCCCCACTTTCTAGGGGTTACATGTTATTCCCCACCTTCGAGGGGTTACATGTTAGTTCATGCTCTAGGTTTGAACTCCAAATGTGACACTGCACGGTCCAATGTTTTACCACTACATTGCAGATCTCTGACAAAGAGGGTTTTTTAAATCAATCATGGTTCACCACATTATGTTTTTTTTGTTTTCTATAGTTCCCATAAGAAAAATGGTGGCTTAGTGTAGATAAAATGGTAGTGACTTTTCTTCCACGAATGTTAGTATATTTGTGGTGATGTGTATGAACACGCTTAAGACTATCAATACATTTTTTTCTCCCTTTAGAAAGCTTTTTTTTTATCAGCTTATATATGCCTATAATCATAATGGGCTATTTATTTTTGTACATTCACTTACTAATACATTGTCGCCTTGTGGTATAAGGCGCACTCGTACACTTTCAAATCATCAATCCACATAGAGTAGACCTCACCGTCTCAAGAATGACACGCTCAGTGGCTAAGAAATCTCTAATGAAGTGATACCTCACCTCAATGTGCAATGGCATCCTAACTATCACTAGGCAAGTGAGGTACATGCTAAGGTAGGCCCATATCACAAGCAAGATGACAAAGCCACAATGCTTCCTTACATGCCTCACTTACTGCAACATACTCTGCTTTTATAGTGGAAACAATTGTACATCCTCGAAGATGAGATCTCGAGGAATATGAAAAGTGTACCTTGATGTAGATTTTCAATCGTCCACACAATTAGCATAATGAGAATTTGTATAACCAATTATGGATGCCTCTCCTCCACCCAAGCATAGACACTTGTCCTTATTGCCACTCACATTTCTCAAAATCATCTCAATTGCTTCCTAGTTCTTCTTGCCAAGATTAGACATATATCTGCAAACAACTCCCAGTGCAAATGCAATATCTCGTCTTATCGCCACCATAGCATACATGAGACTATGAACAGCATACTGATAAGGAATTTGGTTCATGAATTCCTTTACCTCATCTGACTTGGATCAATCATCTTTGCTCAATTTCACATATGTTAAGAAAGGTTTACTCAATGTCGTGTCAACTTGCATATTGAACTTGTGAAGTACTTTGGATATGTACTCACTTTGAGACAATGCATAGTAATGTACATGCCAAGAATATGTTTGGCCACCCCCAAATCCTTCATATTGAATGTCTCACTCAACTTCTTCTTGAGCAAGGAAAAGTCATTAGATGACTTCCCAACATTCAACATATCATGAACATAAACGAGAGTTCATAAACGGATCAAACTTTTGGTACCATTGTTTAGGGGTCTGTTTAAGTCCATATAAACTAGACTCTCTTTGCCAAGTGTTCCATATGGATCTAATCTATAAGATCCCCATGCAAGAAATAGTTTTCACATCCATTTGGACTAGCTCTAAGTCCTGTGTTGTGGCAGGTACATAGCCTTCACACACAAACCAACTAAGTACCTAAGAGATCTAGCTAACTGTCAAGGCCACACTAGGGAGAGAGATGCACATATCTACCCAACCAATCCCTCCAATGTATAGCTCCAAGACCAAGGGGGTATCAGAAATGAAAGGAGATTGTTGTATAATTCATGGGTTCAGAAGGTTAAATATATGGATTCTAAAGGTTAGAATATGATGAATGTTTGCATTGGTTTAGCCCTTGAATTACCCTTGGAACATGCCTTAAAACTTTGGGTGAAACCCTTGTTTTTAACTCTTGGGGTATTTATTCATATGAGCTCCCATTTGAATGGTTGGAGCCTTAGGCTTGATTTATCCTAAGGTGTGAGAACCTTAGCCTTGGGAGAAGCTTCTCTAGGAACCACCTTGTGTGTACATGAGAGAAGATTCCTCAATTGATTTAGAATGCATGTGATAAACCTTGGGAAATTAAAGCCATTTGATCACCCTTGGGAAAGTGTCAACATGAGGACCACTTGGCTAGACACTTGTCCAAACCCCAAGGACATGTACCCCCTTGGCTTAGAGGTATATATATGGGTGGAGTTGGATGGGTTGATACATGCTCTCTCTTAAGAGTGTGATTTTGTAGTTAGATTCTTAGTAGGATATGTTGATTCCACAACATTGGTATCCGATTTAAGGTTGATTTTTCTTAGTCCTGTATTCCTCATGAGAAATTGCTCGATTGTTTTCATTACTCCCACGTCGTCACTATAGCACAGGATAGATTTTTGAGTCTCCTTTTAGAGGATCAAAACGTCACCATGTGACTACCTCTGTATACATGTCCAGACATTCAATCGGGTAGAGCCGGGAGAACCATCCCTAAGCACCCCGATGGGCGAACCTAGGAGAGGAGTAACTGGCCAAAACACATTTGAGTGTATATAGACATGGTCATAGCAGTCGTGAGCATGCAAGATTACTTACACTCTTAGAGTTGAGGAATTGAAAGTGATGCTCAGTTAGATTATCTCAATCTTCGTCCATATGAAGTCACATGTGGGATTAAAAGCCTCCCAATCCCTTAGCCTATGGGTTTCCATCTCCCCTCTCCATAAGCTTGGCGCACACGGAACATAGATCCTCAACACAAACGACCAAGGCTAAGGGTGGGATATGAAGACATGAAGGCCAATACCCGACGAAGGAAGAACTCTATAGTTCTCTTCTTGAAAACAAATATATTAGATATTTGTCTACTTCAATTCTAGAGATAAAGAGCAAAGAGAAAGTTTGGACCTTGAAGGAAGGAGGGTGTCTTTTTCATTCTCCACATCAACAAAAAGAAGTCTTCAAGCGTTGATGAAAGCTACGTTTTCATATGTTTGACTTCATCTTATATCAATACATTATGTGATGCAAAGGATGCATGATTTGTGGTCCATGAAATACTTTTATCGTCATGCATTTGAGAAAGTTTCTTTTATCGTATATAACACATATAGTAGAGGGTGTATGTCTTTATGGAGTATATGTAGAGATGTTTATTTCCTAGAATGTTCCTAATTATTCTCTTCATAAAAGCAACATGTTTTATGCTTTTGAAACTTGAATTGATTTCTAATTCAAGAGCCATTAAGCTCAACTCTTCCATAGAAGAAGTTGATAGGTGACCCACTAATTCAAAAGGAGAAAGCATGAGAATCTCAGATGCATTAAGCAACATTTGGAGCATTCAACAAGACTTCTTCAATCGATGTTGGCGAAGTACAAATAAACTCTCTTTGTTGTTCTTCTATAATAGCATCATCTTGCATTAATGACATATTTGGATGCTTAATAGAAGAAGGATTAAGACTAGCATGACTCATATCCAAGTTGCATTAAAGCTCATAGAAATTTTAATTAGGGATGAATGATTGGATACGCCATGTATCATGTATTATGGTTAGATTTACCTATATATATTTTATGATAGATAGTTTAAGTATGCATCCATACATCCCTAAAAGGTTAAAGGTAGATGCATATTTGGGCATACAAGTAAATATCTTAATGCCCAAGGAAGGACTTTAAAGATAGAAAAGATGGAATGGCTCAACCTTCCAACATCAAGTTCGAAAGATCCAAGAAGATATGCCTCTTCACAAGGAATCAGAGGATGGACAAAGCTATAGTGGAGATAAGTATTTTCTCATTTTGTTCATCTATGTTTGTTTGTTGGTCATGCTAGAGTAATGCATGAAAGGTTGCATTTTTTTTATGGAGTAGGCGAGATCCACATGCACTTAGAATGATGCATGCGTTTACTTATTTGACTGATGCACTTAAGAAATTAAATGAATAGAAAGAGGTCTTTCATTAGCATCTAATGGACTCACCACATGAAAATGTCAAGAATTTAACAGAGAGTGTTCATTATTGCATGGCAACAAAAATTTCGAGCATACATTCATACACATAATGGAGTTCTAAGATGGAAATCCGTGCATGCTTAGAAGAGAGATTCATCAGTTGAACCTTATGCATGCTAAGATTCTTTAAACAAAGATGTATTTATTCTTAGCATGCAATATGTACGTAAGGATTGAATCACATATGCATGGGTTAATGGGACATGAGAGAGAAACAAAATTTAAGGTTTACAATAGGAAATGACTTCTTCATATGAAGTCAAAAGCATAAAAGCTTAATGGTTTATTGATATTATTTGAATCAATATCCATTGACTCTTATGCTTTTTATATGTTGGCTTAATCTAAAATCCAACAAGTCTTAACACAAATACAAAAACTTTAAGCTTTGATTCCTATTGATAGATCCTCAAGTTCCATAGAACCCATGGCATGCCTGATTAGCAAGAACAAGGACTTAAGCTATAAGTCATGTGAAGATTCTCTTCTTATTAACCATGAGTTAGTGGTAATAAGAATTTGGATTAAAAGATATCCAAAAGAGAAACTAAAGACCATCTAAAACCCTAAACAAAATATAGTTTAATCTTTCATAATCATGAAGTTCAAAGGTCTTAAGAACTTCAACATCTGATCATTGAGTAGAATGACCACACTAAAAGGGGAAAGAGAATGTCAAAGAGTGACGAGTTAGGGTGATGATCACCCTTTTGAAGTGGTCATTTCTTCCCCAATAAGGTTCCCCCTTTATTGAGAAGTAGGATCCACTTGGAACTTTAAAAGAGTTGTTTTAGGATTATACCTTTGGAGAAAAGGAAAGCTTAAGGGTTGGAAAGCACCCTAAAAATCACTACTCCAAAATATATCTTATGAACAAGCAAAAACTTTCCAATATGGTTAAGAATATGATCAATTGACTACGTCAATGATGGGTTTATGACTATTTCCTTTATGATACATGCACAACTATGTCAAAAGATAATATCTAGTGTGAAAATACTAGCTCATCAAGTGACATGGTCAAAGATACTCTTGGTTGCATCTGATCAAAGAAATAGTTCAATGAAGGCACAATCTTCAAATTCTTTTGAGTAAGCAATCCCTTAGTGAAAGCTAAAGTTGTCTACACTAAGGTGAGAGTGTAAATCGGATGGTATGGGACATCGAGGTTTACATTGTCACATAAGGTGGATTTGGTGGTATGGGACACCAGATTTAAAGATATGGAAGCTTGAACTCAAGGGTATTTAATGACTTAGAAGACCTAAAAGAAAAGAAGATTGAGCTCTGATAGGATTCATAATTTTGAAAATTGAATAAACATCAATTTCTTAAAAGGTTGCAATTTTCGAGGATGAAAACTCTTTAAAGGGAGAAGAAAGGTATCATCAATATGATACTTCTAAGCAAAAGATGCATTCCTTAACTCTTTCATAAAAGTTAAGGAGTACATTTGTTATCAAGTACCTAAGTTTGTTTGAGTAAATCCCAAAACAAAGTAAGAATTAGATATGCAAGAAGGGAATTCACTGAAGAAATCCAAGGTAATTTAGTCAAAGACTTGAAGCATATCCATGGCAAGTTACTTGAGAATGGATAAGATGGATCCAAAATTTGATCAGTATGCATGACAACTTGCTTAAGTCAAAGGGATGACATATAATTGTTTATCGCTATAAGAAGATTATTTAAAAGTTATGATAACATCCATAAGATGTTAAAGACTTAACCAAAGATGTAAACTCATGAACATATAAGTTAAAGATCCCAAGAAAAGCCCATGGGTAAATTTCATTGAAGAACGGATCTAAGGGAGAGAAGACTTGGTCTTATCTCAAATTGACTTGACTAGAGGAATTTTGAGAAAGCCAAGTGACCTAAATTGGTCAAAGAAATCAAACATGTCATGGTTTGATAAGTCATGCCAATGAAAAGTTAATGGAGAACCAAAGAAATCTTTGAGATATAAGATTAATTGGCATTAGAGTTAGAAACCTTCTTTGCTCTTATGAATATAATGCCCAGGAATTCCAAGATGGAATTCATGATCATAGCAACGAATTAGAGAGCATTGAAAAAAAAACAAGTAAAGTGGAAAGATTAAGGATATTGATCTCTAGATCGGAGTAAGAACTCACCGGTATGGGATAGTGGGAACTAAATCCCATTGAGAATTTTCTCTGATGGACAACGAGAAAAGAGACTCAAGATCCGACAGAAAACATCAAGATAAGCCTTAAAGGTAAGACCATTGAGATTAAGGTCTTACGTTCATTAAGAGGTGTAGAAATGTAGCTCCCTCGACCAATTAAATACACTTGATTGTATTTACAAAAGGGTATATGGAATAAAATTACATTTACCCTAGGAAAACAATCCTTTATCCTTGTAAGTAGATGCATTTTTCAATAGAATGCATACAGATGTGTGTGAACACACTTTGGAATGCCGAGGCACTTTTTTCCCTTAGCTTGTATATACACCTATAATCCTAATTGTTTACTTATCTTTGTACATTCACTTGGTAATACATTTAGTATTGTGTGTTGTGCTCCAAGATTCTTCTTCTTCCTTGTGCTATTCACATGCTTTCACAAACCTCAAACTCCAATAATGGTATCACAGCAGGTCGCAACTTCATCCAGAGCATCATCGACACCACTCCGATCACAATCTCATAATCACATAAAATATGGTGAGCATACTTAGGTGATGAGGAATTCAAAACTACTTTGCTATGTGGTGTCAAATTTTCAATCTAAGCTTGTTTCGGCCTTTGAACACAATATAGTAGTGCCTCTGCAAACAATTTCATCTTTTTGTGCCAAACATATATACAGGCTTTGGTTTGCTAGTACAAGCGGCTCGAAGTCTAATATAGCTTTGTAAGAACTTGAAAGGCTAGTTCTATTCAACTTTTTGAGATACAATCATTTTTTTGCATTAGGTTATTTTAATTAGTGGCCATGGCTGAAAGCAATGATGTATACCGTATGTTGATTGTTGAGGGTAAGTTGGATGGTACCAAATATATGATGCATCATGTATTGGTCGCAAAATGACTGTAGAATATTGTGCAAGGTGTTGACACCTGCGAACATAGTTATTGAAGGTGATGCACATGGAATTGAAGATAATGATCTTCAAGTTCTTGTTCGTGTTGCGGTTCTTGTTGCAGCTACTATAGATCAACTTTGTTGGGATGAAAAGGATGCTCAGGCACATGCATTGATAGCCTTGTCTATCAGACATGCCATTATCCCTCATATTCGCTCTTGCAAAACACCAAAGAATGCTTGGGATACACTTACGACTTTGTACCAGGCAAGAAATGAGGCTCACTCTACTTACCCTTGAAAACAATTGGAGAGTGAGCATATGAATGAATGAGATTCTATGGATAGTTCTTTGACAAATATCAAATATTTAAAGGAGGAGCTGATTTCTATTGATGAAGTCTTGCTAGATGGTTCACTTGTGTAGATTGTTATGAATGGTGTTCCAGATTCACCTCAGAGTTTTGCTTCTACTCTTTGGTTGATGATGAAAGGCAATGCAAATGCCTTAACATTTGAGGAGTTAGTCTCTGTTTTTTTGCAAGAAGATTAGTCCATGAAAAATAGGTCCATCATGCATGTAGCAAGTAGTGAGAAGGGCGAAGGAAAATGTAGCTCATCTACTAATAAGCAAAAATCTGGTAATTCTACATAGTCAAAAAGGAAGAGAAAGATGAGAAGAAAATAGAAAAGCAAAAATTTTTTTGCAAATACTATAAAGAGTTTTGCAAATACTATCATGTCATAGAGTTTTCCAAAATTGGTTGCAAAAGAGGCAAAGAAAAAAGAGGCTAGAATGGTTGTTGCCTCTACACCTAAAATAGAGTCTGCTAATCTTGTGCAGAATAAAGAATGGGAATTTATGAGGCAAAGAAGAGGCTAGAATGGTTGTTGTAGAGGCCTCTACACCTAAAACAGAGTCTATTAATCTTGTGCAAAATGGATAGAGTCATAACTGTTTGAAGTTATGACCCATCTTCTCATGAACAATATATGTTTGTAGTAGGCTTAGATGTTTGGTACTTTGACAATGGGGCAACCAAACATATTACTCACACCGCAATTTCTTCAATTCACTTGAGCTTGCCCCTATAGGAAATAATATCACATGTGCTAACAACTCATCTTATCCTATAATGGGAGTTGGTAAGATCATTCTGATTATTGCTGGTAATAGTTCTTTCACATTGTCAAATGCTTTGTGTGCCAAGCATCAAGAAAAAACTATTATCAATTTCAGCATTAGCCAATATCAGCTTGGTTGTGTAATTTGTTGATGACAGATGTACAATCTCCATGATATGTATGATGGCAATGTTATTATTACTTCTGGCATTTTTATGTCATGGGCTATATAAGCTCATAAATGATGCAAAATCTGTGAATTATTTAGCATGTGTAGTTCAAGATTCTCTGGCTATGTAAGATGCAAAGCTTTGGCATGCACACTTTGTTCATCTGAATTATGCTAGTTTGCTACACCTGTAGAAATCTGAAATGGTTTCCTCTCTGTCCAAACTTGAGGCACCTTGTAACACATGTTTGTGAAGGCTATATTTTGGGCAAAGTGGAGCATTTCTCCTTCCAAAAAAATGGTTCAGTTTGAGCTACTCAGAAGTTGCATCTTGTTCACAGTGATGTTTGTGGTCCTATGCAAATACCTTCTTCTGGGGACTACCTTTACTTCATGAATTTTATCAATGATTTTTCTAGGCATGCATGGGTTTATCCTCTAAAAGCAAGGTTTGAAGTGTTTATGTGCTTCAATCAGTTTCTATTTTTGACTAAAAATCTACGAGCATGTAAGATGGGCACCCTCAGTTTTGATCGAGGGGGGAATGCATGTATTTTGATTTTAATGCATTTCTGGCTAAACGTGGGATAAAACATTAGTGTATAGTGTTGTATACACCTCAGTAGAATTGAGTTGCTAAAAGGAAGAATAGTTCACTCATGGAGATGGTGAGGTGTATGGTCAAAAGTCAAGCTTTACCACATAGCTTCTGGCTTGGGGTTGTTATGTGTGCAACATATGTACTTAACAAGTGTCCCACCAAAGCATTGCAGTCTATCACTCCATATGAGGCTTTGCATGGTCGCAAGCCATATGTTGCTCATATGTGTGTCTTTGGCTGTCTGGCATATGGATTAGTGCTTGAACAAAAAATGTAGAAAAGTGGATGATAAAGCTGTAAAATGTATTTTTGTTGGGTATAGTTATAAAAGCAAAGGCTCTCAAGCGTACATGTTTACCTTCCATTACATGGGTCCAGAAGGTGATCACATGGTTTCCAAGCTTAGGAAATCACATAAATTCTAAAAGAAGACCCTCCAAGCTCTCACATACAAATCAAGTGGTTAGGAGAAGCTTCCAATCAAGCAAGGTACTCAACATTAGAGAATCAACCCTAAGGTTCATGATCCATCTAAAAGGGGTAAATAAATCATAAATCTCAAGGGTTTCACACCTACAAACCCAAGGGTTCTACCCCTTAGACCCATGTAGTTATAGAACATCCTCCATTTGAATGAATGCAAGCAACATGTGTAGTGTAATCTTGACTAATAGAGAGAATATTTCCTCAAAATCGGCATCATGTTGTTGCTTAAAACCCTTTGCAACTAGTCATGCTTTATACTTTGAAGAATCACTATCCGATGTGAACTTCAGGTTATATACCCATTTACATGGTAAAGCTTTCTTGGCCTTTGGCAAAGCTACCAAACTCTAAGTACCATTTTGTTTGTTGTACTTTGGAGTTGTCCTCTCCAATCACCATCGTATAAAGGAACAACAACCTCAAACACTTAAACTATCAATCCGAGAAGTATGCTAAGAACCTAGCCCCTTCTTCATTAATGGAATTAAAACTTATCATTACAAGATCTATATTATCAGAGTTTTCACAAAAGATATGGATAATTCTCATAATTCTTGTAGATTGAGTTAAAAATAAGCTTTTTAAGTGTCTCTTATAGCAAAATTGTGCTATTCTTCATAAAAAATACATTGATAACATCAAATTGAAATTTCAATACCTTTACCTCTATGATGAGAGAATCACAATTCTAATGGATTCACATAGTCATGATAAAACACTTCTTTGAAGGATTAATGGAGTTTAGAAGATAAACATAAATTTATGAAAGCATGAAACACTAAAAGTGTTGGGTGTGTGTAGAAGTGCAAGAGACACATGAGAAGCACACACAAGGAGCACAAACACAGCAAGACACACGGAGAAGACGATGGCTGTAATGGCTCTCTCTATTGACGATAAACTGAACTGAAGTAAGAGTTGAATGATATTCCTAAGTACAAAGTACCACCACATATGTTAGTATCAAGTATGTGGTAACATGGGGAAAAAACCTCTAGCTAGCACTAGGGTAAAAAGCGCCCATGTGTAGGGAAAATGTTCACATCAAAGCTACTCAAGGAAGACATAAGTGTTACAAACCCCCCTGGAGCGAATGATGTGAACACATACATGGAGTGACAGATCAGCCTCCACAAGGTAATAAGCCTAAAGCTTTGTGAAAAGCTTCAAACTTTTCCCATGGAAGAGCTTTGGTGAATATGTCTAGCACATTATCTTGTGTAGGCACACATACCAAATCAATATCTCTTGCATGAAGGCGCTCTCTCACATAGTGATAATGCACCTCAATATGTTTGGTCCGTGCACGAAACACGGGGTTTTGTGCAACAGACAAAGCACTATGACTATCAGTGAGAATATGCATAGCAACATCAATATCCATGCAAAGATCCATCAATAGGCGTCTCAGCCATATACACTCCACTGTAGCTTTGAAAATTACCCTGTACTCAGCTTCACAACTCGATGTCACCACTGTAGGTTGCTTCTTACTCAACCGAGATATGCATGAGTCTCTAAGGAAAATGCAATTACCACTAGTGGACACACGAGTATCATAACAACCAGCCCAATCACTATTCCGTAAAAGCATGCAAGCATGGCTGAATATCTCTTCCATAAAAGAGACCTAAGCTCAAAGTTCCTATAAGATATCTAAACAAACGTTTTACCGCTTGCCAATGCTTAGTGCCAGGGCTATGCATGAATCGACTCAACTGGGAAATTGCATACTGTATACATTAAGATCAGCCCTATTTTTGTGTCCATAGAGTGTGGTTTCAATTGGACTACATGTGAAGCCAAGAGCAATCAAGTGCCTATGTATTTTGTCATACCATGCATGTGGAGCTTGCTTGAGACCATACAAGGCTTTATGCAAGTGACAAACCATATGCTCTTTCCCTTTCATAGAAAATCTAGGAGGTTGCTTCACATAAACCTCTTCTTGCAAATCACCATTCAAGAAGGTTGTTTTTATGTCCAATTGATGCACTTTACAACCTTGATGGGCAGCTAATGCAACCATGGTACGAATGGTAGTCATGCATGAAGTAGGTGCAAAAGTTTTCTCATAGTCAATGCCATATTGTTGCACATATCCTTTAGCAACAATCTAGCTTTCTAGCGATCAATGCTACCATCATACTTTCTCTTAATCTTGTAAACCCTCTTTGTACCAATGGCATTCTTTCCTTTTGGCAATTCACATAACTCTCAAGTACCATTCCTATGTATGGAATCCATTTTTGATTGCATAGCACTCATCCATTGTGGATCATCACATGCATCTTCAAAAGAAAGTGGCTCTTCATTACATGCTGTAGCAATAAGAGAATAATCCACAAAATTACTTGATGCATGGTGAGAGCTTGATCTTGTTCTACCAAGTAAAGGTGCACTCAATTTGTTGTCCTACAAAGTTTGTTTCAGCCACTTTGGCATACTTTTTGCACTCTTGAAAGACATGCATTCATTATGTAATACATCATCAACATTTATATCATGCGTGTGCTGAATTTCATGCTCATTTTCAGCCATATTTTGATAAAAATGTTTAGCTATATGTGGCTGGAAATTTTCAGCAATTTGGACATTTTTTGGCTGAAATTTTTCAGCCATTTTTGGCTGGAGATTCTCTGCATTTTCTGCCGTACTTGGCTGGAATTTTTCAGCCCTTTGAGCCTCAATTGGCTACATGGCCATCGTCAAGCGCACCATTTTGGAACAAAGGCATGAGTGTATCGAACACATCTTATGAGCTAACTGTTGGCTGTTTTTTGTATTCAAGTAGAGGGAAAACTGAATTTTCAGTAAATACCACATCTCGACTCACAATGATTGTGTTCGTCAATGGATGGTACAAGCGATATCCCTTACTTTCAACACTATAACCAACACATATACATTTCTTTGCCTTCTCATCAAGTTTGCGATGTTGTTGTGATGGCACAAGAGCATATGCCAAACAACCAAACACACGCATATGACTAACCATAGGCTTATGAACATTCCAAGCCTCATAAGGAGTTATGACTCTCAATGCTTTTGTAGGGCAGCGATTCAACACATAGTTTGCACACATGACCGCTTCCATCCAAAACTTATCAAGAAGATGCTTTCCTTTGACCATACATCGTGCCATTTCAAGTAGCGTTCTATTTTTACGCTCGACAACACCATTTTTTTGAGGTGTATATGGCACCGTACATTGGTGTGAAATACCTCTTTCACAAAGAAAAGCATTAAACTCATGTGACATGTATTCACCACCATGATCCGTGCGTAGAGTGAAAAGCTTTTGTGAAGAAAAAATTTCAGCCATAGCTTAAAATGCTTTGAAGCAAGAAAATACCTCGTTCTTTGCTTTCATAGGATACACCCATGTATGGCGAGTAACATCATCAATGAGGGTAACAAAATATACATGCTTCCCAAAAGATGGAGTCTTGACGGGACCACATACATCACTATGAACAAGCTGTAATTTTCTTGTGGTGTGTGTATGACTATCTTTTGGAAAAGAAGCATGATGCATTTTTCCAAGAATGCAACCTTCACATGCATGCTTTTCAATGGACTCAAGTGTAGGCAAGCCAATAACCATGTCCTTCTTTTGCAAGTAAAGCAAACTATTGAAGTTCAAGTGACCAAAATGAGCATGCCAAGCTCCATTTCAGCCATGGAAGAAGTATGAGCAACCAAGGCATTCGAGGCAGCCCTCTTATATGTATCCATGCGATACAAACCATTACATAATGTACCGGACATCACGATAACATCACCATTTCTGAAATCATGAACCATACACTTATCATCAACAAAGTGTCCATGAAGTCCAGCTTTGGCAATCAATGGAACGGAAATTAAGTTCTTCTTTATAACGTGTTGGGAATAATGGATGGATGATCCAAGAGATTGAGTAGTAGACTACTCAATCTCTTGGATCATCCATCCATTATTCCCAACACATTGCATGTTGGTTGACACATAGGTCAGCTGAATGTCCTTGCTTAACAACTTCTCCCTCACATAATGATAATGAACTTCTATGTGTTTTGTTCTGGCATGATAGATAGGATTAGCTGCAAGGTGAAGAGAACTTGTATTATCTCCAAAGATAATTGGAGGCCTAGTATATAATCCCAATTCTGAATACAAAAGCTTAATCCAAATTGCTTCTTGAGTGGCATTAGCTAGCCCTCTATACTCTGCTTCTGTAGAAGACAATGCAACAATTGGTTGCTTCTTTGCAGACCATGAAATTGGTTTGTCACCTGCAAAGGAAATGTATCCAGAAGTGCTTCTCCTATCATCCTTGCATCCTGCCCAATCTGCATCTGAATAAACTTTTATATCAATATCTGAAGTGTAAGGAAAGTACAAACCATGGTTCTGTGTACCCTTGAGATACTTCAAGATTCTTTTGGCAGCCTCTAAGTGAGGTATCCTTGGCTTGTGCATAAATTGACTTAGCACACTAACTCCATATGCAATATCAATTCTTGTGAGAGTAGCATAGTTCAAGCTACCTACCATACTTTGATAACATGTAATGTCTTGGACTTCATCACCTTCATGGGCACTTAGCTTTAGGTTCACCTCCATTGGAGTACTAGCTGCTTTAGCATCCTGAAAGTGAAATTTCTTCAACATGTCCTGCACATACTTCTTCTGAGTAATGTATATTCCTGAATTAGTGTAAACTAATTCAAGTCCCAAAAAATACTTCAATAGCCCAAGATCATTGATCTTGAACTCCTTCATCATTTGGCTTTTGATGCTTCTGATTCCATTGACATCATTACCTATAATGATGATGTCATCAACATAGACACAGAGATAGATTATCTCTGAATTACTTCTCTTAATGAACAGAGAAGTGTCAGCCTTACTCATGACAAAACCTTGGGATTGGAGGTATGTAGTTAGCCTGTAATTCCATGCCCTAGGTGCCTGCTTCAATCCATATAAAGCCTTCTTTAATTTGCAAACATAAGTTACCTTCTTAGGGTCTTCATAGCCAGGAGGTTGTGACATATAAACCTCTTCTGAAATCCATCCATTCAAGAAAGCATTCTTGACATCCAATTGGTACATGTTCCAATTCTTTGATGCAGCCACACTCACCAACACTCTGATTGTTGGCATATTGGCCATAGGAGAAAATGTTTCTTCATAGTCAATGCCTTGGGTTTGTGCAAAACCCTTGGCTACCAATCTGGCCTTGTACCTGTTAATTGTGCCATCAAAATTTCTTTTCAATTTATAGATCCATATGGATCCTATTACCTTCATGGAGTCCTTCTTGGGTACTAACTCCCATGTATCACTCTCCTTGAGTGCTTCAATCTCCTCATCCATAGCTTCCTTCCATTCTGATTTTGTGATTGCTTCTTCATATGATCCTGGTTCTTCATTTAGCAAATCCTTTGCAAGATAAACTGAATGTTTAGTAACAAGAGATGTATCATACCCATATCTAATAGGTTTTTTGCTCTCTCTTTGAGACCTTCTGATTGATTGAGTTGAAGATTCTGGTATGTCCTCAAGCTTCTTCATCTTCATTTTGCCTTTGGACTTCCATGCCTTGAACTCTTCAAGGTTGATTGTATCTTCATCATCTGAACTTGACTCTCCATCCTGAGTAGGTTCCTCCTTTGTAAGTTTTGGAAATTCTTCTTCCAAATCATAGGGTAGTTTGACCTTCCTGCATTCATTCTCATACCAAGAATCATTCTCATCAAAGATCACATCTCTGCTTACCATGAATCCCTTATTGGTAGGGTTATAAAACCTGTAACCTTTTTTATTTAAATCATATCCAATGAAAATACATTTTTCAGCCTTTGGATCTAGCTTTCCTTTTACCTATGAAGGAATGTGTACATATGCTACACATCCAAAAATTTTGCAGTGATCCAATGATGGTGTCTTACCATGCCATGCTTCATATGGTGTCATACCATCAAGTGACTTTGATGGTAACCTGTTTATGAGATAGGTGGCAATAGAAACACTCTCTGCCCATAGATAGTTAGGTAATTTCTTCTCATTAAGCATAGATCTAGCTGTCTCAACAATTAACCTATTTCTTCTTTCAGCTATCCCATTCTGTTCAGGAGAATACCTTGTGGTTATTTCCCTTTTGATGCCTCTGTCCTGCAAGAAGTCCTCAAATTCATTGGAGAAGTACTCACCTCCTCCATCTGACCTTAGCCTCTTCAAATTCCTTCCTGTCTGATTTTCAACTAATGCAAGATATTTCTTAAAACAATTAAATACCTCATCCTTGTGCTTCATAAAGTATAATACAATCCATCTGCTATAGTCATCAATAAAAGACACATAGTACCTTGAACCTGAGACTGAGGGGTCTTTGCTAGGTCCCCATACATCTGTGTGTACAAGCTCTAGATAGTCTTCATGCATATATCCTTTCTTGGAGAAGGGTAACCTGTGAGACTTACCAAATTGACAAGCACCACACTTGTAAATCATATGTTGCTTGGATACATTAGGTATCCCAAGCACACATTGGTCCGTGCACATTTGTTTCAAGGTCCTTTCTCCTATGTGCCCTAATCTCTTGTGCCAAATCTCAAGTTCTGAAAGTGTTTGATCTTTATAATTGTATAATGCAATGTTCTTTGTATCTTCCAACTCAAAAGTGAAAAGTCTACCTGATTTTTCTCCTTTAGCTATCCTTTTGAATCCATGTCTTGGGTCCTCCACAAATGCTCCATACTGATTGAATCTGACCTGCAACCCTTTCTCTACAATCTGACCAACACTCATTAAGTTCTTTGTAATTGTAGGTACATAAAGTACTCTGCTCAACAAATTCTGATTGCCATCACAAGTTTTCACATTTCCAACTTTAACTACAGAATGCTTTTTATCATCACCTGTTTGGACTTGATGTTTACCTTTTGGTTCCTCAAGATTAGAGAGTAGTGCCACATTACCAGCCACATGATTTGAACACCCTAAATCAATATAAAATAAGTGATCATCATTTGTACCTGACTTTGAAGTCATGTTCATGATCAAGAGAGAGTCATCCTGCTCCTCTGTGTAGTTGTTGTAGTCCTTTCTGTTTCTGAATCCTCCTTGGTAGTTGCCATTGTAATTGTTGTTGTAGTTGTTGTTATAATTGTTGTTGTGGCCTTGGTGATGGTTGAACCTTCCTCTAGACTGAGAGTATCCACCTCTTTGGTAGCCTCTTCCTCTCTGATTTTTGTAATTCCTGTAACACTCATCTATGGTGTGGTTTGACAAACCACAAATGTTACATGGTGATGAGTTATAGGGTCTCCCCCTACCTTGCTTACCTCCTCTGCCCCTACCTCTTGAAGATCTACCTCTCCTTGCATAGTTGGCTTGGGAGGTAGAGCATTCATCTTCCACCTTCTTACTCTTGCCTTAATCCTTAGATTTCTTATCAGTGTATAGGGCAAAAGAGTTGTTACCTTTGGTAATATCTCCACTCTTGGTAAGCTTTGCTTCATGTGTGAATAGTTGACCCATGAGAGTTGTAAGATCTGGAGTGTGCATGTCCATGTAGAGATCAATTGCAGTGGTGAAGCTTTCCCACTTGTCATCAGCCTTGATTCCATTAATTACCTGCCTTACAATTTGTTCTTCTTCAATTTCTTCTCCTATGCTTGCTAACTAATCTGCAACATCTTTGATCTTGGTCACAAATTATGAAACAACTTGTTTAGGTTGCTTCCTTAGTGTTGTGAATTCAATCCACAACTGATTTCTCCTAGCCCTTGTATTAGAGGAAAAATATGATGACAAGGTTTCCCAAGTCTCTTGGGAAGTCTTACAATTTCTGATATGAGGTAAAAGAAATTCAGATATAGAGTTGAGTAAATAAGACCTTGCCAATGCATCCCTTGCACATCATGTGTTGAGTTTTTCTTGCTCCTCCTTGGTTGGCAAACCTCTTGCTTTGAATGAGGGCAATTCCTCATCTCCTGAGATGTATCCATAGAGACTCCTTCCTTGTAAGTAGGTCTTCATCCTTAGAGACCAAGCTTGATAGTTGTTCCTGTCCAATTTATCAATGAATGAAGGAAAACCATCTCCCATTTTACCTTATTTGCTCTGATACCACTGTTGGGAATAATGGATGGATGATCCAAGAGATTGAGCAGGTACTGCTAAAACTTGCTTTGTACCAGCCCTCTTTAGCTTCAGACTTGATTAGTAGACTTCCTTAGCTTTCCAATGACACCAAGAAATTGCCTATCTCCTTTGGAAATGATGTGTGCAATGGTTGAATCAAAACAGATAAATTTGGAAGTCATAAACTCAAGAAAACCTTCTATTTTGGTCTTGACACCTGCTCAATGTTTTGCTCAGTGTGACCAGCACAGTAGTAATTGATAAAATTCCTTCTAGGGGTATTCAATTAACTTAGTAAGCTACCATTTTCAAGTGGAATGATGTAAAAAGACAAACTATACTCAGAGAAATTGATTTAGCAAAATTAACTATACCCCCGACTTTTTAGGACTGTAGTAGAGATAAACTAGTGAGCACCTCGATGACGATTTCTCTGAATTGGCTGAATGAAATCACTTCAAAATTTTTCAGCATGTAGATGACTTTGCGATGAATCCAACAAGCTTTGAATCATTGAATTTGGAGTAGTATTGACTGAGATATGCCCTTGACAAGTTGACAGACTTTTGAGTAGACTAGCAGAGAACACAAAGATGAATGATGTAAATGTATCTATTGATTAACAATTGTATACAATCCCATTGACATGAATAGCATTGCCAAATGGTGTAGAGAGGTGTAGGCTATGGTATAGTCCTTACACACACTCAAACTCAATAGAATGAGCCTCGGGAATGGAGTAGTCTACCCGTGACTTTTTCACATCCAATTTTATAGGAAATGACTTAAGATTTGAATTCAAAATTCAAATCTTTGGCTTCCTACGATCAAGTATCTAAAAATTTAGAGATATTCTCTCAATCAAGTGATCTACTTTTCCACGAATCACTTAGGTAGGTGATTACAAAAGATTCTAAGTCAAATTAGAATTTTACAATGAGGTAAAGTGGTAATAAACCACTAGCATATGTTCCTATGATTCTTCATGCATGTGGAGTCTTCATGATGTCTTCCAAGCCAAACGTGTAGGCTTGTGACTTACACCAACATAACGGGCACATACAATGCATTTTTCAAGAGAATCACAGCTCCGTAAGCTCAATTTCTCCTCCTCCAATGATAGGATAAGAGGCATTGTTTGCACACACCACATGTCCTCCTCTGTGTGCATCTTTCAAAGAGGCAAAAAATCTTTTGCATGATGTTATGTGCTTTGAAGCACCAATATCAAAGAACCAATCCAAATCAGCCTCACTCATAATCATACATTTAGAATGCAAAGAAGCATCATAATGACATGTAAAAACACATGCCCAAAAATCTTGAGCCATGTTAGCTTCATCATTTTTTACATTCGCTGAATTTTTAGCAATAGACATGCCAGATTCCTTCTTCTTTTCATTATGTTTAGCAAGCTTTCTACATTAATCAATAGTATGACCAGCCTTTTGACAATATTTGCATCTCTTCTTCTTTTGCAAATCACCATCATTAGAGCAATGAGTCGAAGAGGAAGGTTGAGGCTTTGGTTTTGATGAACCCAAAGCTGAACCATACTTGCTTTTCCCCTTTTGTGAGATAGCAACTATTTGCATTCCCTCAATCAAACCACTCCTATTCACTCTAGATTGCTCTTCTTGCAAAAGAAGAGACACAACCTCATCAATTGCATACATATTAGGATTCCCTTTTGCAACCAAACGGAGTGTAGTAGCAAAGCTTTGAAAAGATTCCGGTAATCCTTTCAACAATGTAGAAATGAGTGATGCATCCATAATAATCTCATCAATGGTTGCCAATTGCTCTTTCAAGTCCTTGATGCGTGTCACATACACATCCACCGACTCATTTTCATCCATACATACATCCTCAAGTTGCTTCTTCAAGTATGCAACACATGCTTCATTACGCACAACATACAAATAAGCAAGAGTGTCCCATGCCTATCGTGATGTAGAACATGACCGAATGTGTGGAACTATATGGAACTTCACAGAAAGCGCAATCAAAGAATGAGCTTGAGTATATTTTCCATCCCATATAAGCTACTCCTGTGTAGGTGGAGAAGGAGAAACCACTGTACTTGAAGAAGAAGCTCCATCTGTGACACTAGAGTGTGAAGTAGAAGAACCTATGGGTCCTTGATCTACATCTGCCACTATGTTCCAAAGTTGTTTAGCAAAAAAGAACATGCCTTATCATGTAAGACCACATCAGATAGTTGGTCCCATCAAGCTTATCTTCAGCTTGAAGCATGCCAAACAAGTCATTGCTGCCCGCCATTTCACAAAAGAACAAGAATGTGATAAAATCTTCACTTCAACGAAAGCTGAAATGAGTGCTGGAATTTCAACTCACAAACTTTCACTCTGATGGCAATTCTGACTGCACGAATGGTTTCAAAATGGGGGTAAAACCTCAAGGCACTTGCTAAAAATGTCTCTTGGCTACTGAAATTCACAGGTCTATGCTTCGAAGTCGATTTGCACCGTTAAAAGTGCACGTGCGCTGCGACGGGAAAAACCAAAACTTGAGAAGGAGCTAAATCTACTCTGATACCACTGTTGGGTGTATGTAGAAGTGCAAGAGATACACAAGAAGCACACACAAGGAGCACAAACACAACAAGACACACAGAGAAGATGATGGCTGGAATAGCTCTCTCTATTGACGATAAACTGAACTGAAGTAAGAGCTGAATGATATCCCTAAGTACAAAGTACCACCACATATGAGAGTATCAAGTATGTGGTAACATGGGGAAAAAACCTCTAGCCAACTCTAGAGTAAAAAGTGCCCATGTATAGGGAAAGGGTTCACATCAAAGCTACTCGAGGAACACATGTCACAAAAAGTACTATTGATCACAAAAAGAAATCCATGAAAAATACTTAGAAAATCAGCTTGGAATCACCAATAAAGCTTGATGAAAAGATTTGGAAGAAAGACTCAAGCTCTCTTTGATTACTAAATAATACAAGTTCCCTTTACAATTGGGTCATAATTGACTTATAAATTTTTTCAAGTGTCCCTTTTCACACTCAAAATAAGTCCTCTAAACTTCTACCCAAAAAATCTACTAGCTTGAGAGCTTTAAAAATTCTACAAGAATTATATAACTTACATCTAATAATGAGAAAATCTCTTCCTCATTTTTACAACAATTAAGATATTCTATTCTATTATTATACAAAATTTTCCATTTTTTCTTCAAAAAATCACTTTCTAACATTTCTCCTTCTCCTTACCTTTTGTCATCCTTGACAAAAATGGTACTAAGTCTGATCATTGCTTCTTCTTCTTTGGTAGAATTGAACCACTAGTTCATGACTCTTTCTTTCAGTAAATTCAGATCGTTGACCATTTCAAAAAGTCCCTTTCTCCACTGTGTTGTAGCTATCGGTTTATCTATTATATCCTTCTTTATGTACTCTGCATATGCTGCTCCATAGGTTGTTAATATGACCTTCATTACTAAGGATAATCTATCGAATATTTTTGAATCTCGCTCAAAAAACCATAATCATAGGCATCCTCAAAAATTTGTACATAGTGCCTGACCATGAATATGATTCTACTATAATATGCCATTAAGCAGATCTTATATGGGGTCTCACTCAAATAAAAAAGAAGTGCATTTGAAACTGAGTTGAATCCTATATAGTTGAGGGTTCTAATATCTGTATTTGTAAATGTACAAGTGATTATTAGCTTCAAAATTCTGATCATTAATATAAAAGATGCATCATTTACATCTTTCAATTTTTCTGTGTCTGCTTTGCAAGTAGTGAGCATGTAATTTCTTGATGGCTAGCTTCCTTTCATGAATCTTGATATCTTTGGAAAATTAAGCCATTTAATCCGAATGGCTCCATCCTTTCTCATTTTTGAGAATTTGGGCCAATCTCTTCTTTGTGCAATTAGATAGAATGTTGGATTAATCTTTAAGTGCGATGGAGTTACTATCAAGATCTTCTTGCATTCTTTATTCTTGTCCAACCACTTTTTTCTCTAGGAGGGATTAGATTTTTCAAAGAATTCTTTTGTTATTTCTATATTCTCATCATACTCCAAGAATTCATTGGGTTATGTTCCTACTTTGGCAATTTGATAGTTCTTTATGCTCTCCAAAACCATGGAGAATGGAATTCCTAACCCATATGCAACCCAATGATGGTGAAATTGCACAGTCTTATTTTCATATTGATCATTTATTTTTCTAATGTACATCTTGGATTCTCTATCAATGAGTAGTTGCTGTATGAAATCATTTGATTCTTCATCTTCTACTTCTTATGTTACTGTTAGTGTCCATGTGAAAGGCCAAATGGGCACCGAACACTTCTTTGTATATGTTTTTTAATAAAACATATAGTGGCCTAGTCAATCACAGACTATAAGTTCGACCGCATTTGTAAGACCTAAGAAGTCTGTCTTCATGCTCCTTGTGTACTGTGTTTTTCTGCGTATTCTGTAGCCTCTATGCAGAGTACTATGTGTGGCCTGTTTTCTACTCCAAGGATATCATCGTGAAGACTTGATAAGGAGATCACACCGTGGTGCATTGTCATCAAATCCCTTCACTCGTATCAGAGCATTTCGATGCAAAATATTTGTTCCTTTTGTGCGAGCGAAGTGAGCACCCCCCTCCCCTCGGCTTTCTCCAAGGCTTATGACTAAGGTAGCGACTAAGGCATAGACCTTGGCATATCTTGTCATTCGAGTCACCAAAGTCACCATTGGCACCACTGGCTGCGTGCGAGGGAGGACCTCAATGATCAAGGAAGATAGAGGTTCCCGGTACTTCCCAGGAGATCACCCATCCTAGTACTATTCCCCCCAGAGCTCGCTTAACCATGACAATCTCTTGCCACTAAGCTACACTCTTGTGGTGTCTGAAGAAGGGGAAAGACTAAGGTCGACATTACCTTGAACATGATTTGGTCCCTCAAAGCTTCATTCTTTGCTTTCAAAGCCTATGTTTGAAGCATTTTTGGGGTGTCTTTTGGAGTCATTTTGGAGTACTTTTGCAGATAGTTCTCTTTAGACAGGTCCAAGAACATCAACGAGACTTTTCTATGTACTTCTTTGACAATAAATATCAACCTTTGGGACTGTGTTTTCAGCCACACTCGTAAAACTATAGGTTTCTTGAAAGGTTTTCAGTTTTGGTGGGAGCATCCGCTACAAATTCATGCAAGTTTTTTGAGCTTAACATCAGAGTTGATAGACACTTATAGGTGTTGTTGGCTAGTTTTTGGGTTGTGTGTTTAGCCTTTTAGTGTCATTTTATTGCATATACTGAGCACATACACACCATGTATGCTTCTGTGGATACTGCTTATGTATGTCCATGTGGTCATTGATATAGCAGTTACATTTTTTACATAAAGCCTTTTACATTTGATAAAGAGGGTCATGGTGAGGTTTTCTTAATTGGGAGACACCCAGATGTGGGGGTCTCTTCAATGATGCAGGTGGAAGACTTACCCAGCCTCGCCATAGGAGATGTATGGTAGTTATTTATAGGTGCTCAATAAGCCTAGTTGGCTTCTATTGGGTAACTGATTATATGTAGTGGAGTCAATGATTCACTATGTAGGTAAACATGTCAGTACTTGCAATTTTATGATATCTTGACACTTGTCATATGCTCATTTTGTGGAGGATACTCTAGCAAAATTTTCCCAGATTTTTGGTTTAGTCAACTATTCAGTGGTCGATTTACTCCTTGATACACTTATTTGTTGGTGTTTGGACTTTTCTAGCTCCATTATCACTCTATTCAATTCTCTACCATCATGGCATCAGAGGTCTCAGGCACATCTAGTGGATCAGGGTCTAGTGTCAGTGTTCCGAGGAGGAGCTATAACTTGCAAGGCAAAGACCATTTTGAGATCCGAAAATTTGATGGCACAAACTTTGCTCTATGGAAGAATCAGATTAAAGATGTGTTGATTCAAAGGAGGCAATGGAAGCCAGTAAATGGGATTTCAAAGAAGCCTGCTAACATGGATGAAGACGATTGGGACGAGTTAGATGAAATGGCTAGGTCTACCATTTGCTTGCACTGTTTTGGCAAGCGGTTAAGTGCATCTTTCGCTACTTGAGTGGTACCCGACTACTTGGATTGTTTTATCCCAAGGGGATCATTACCACTAGATTTACATGCTTTTTTTGTAATCTGAGTGGGTTGGTTGCTATGACCTTGTGTGTCCACTAGTGGTTTTTGCTTCATGCTTGGTAGCTCATGCATATCTTGGTTGAGAAAGAAGCAGCCTACTATGGCCACTTCTAGTTATGAGGCTGAGTATAGGCAAATTTTACAATTACTATTAAGTATGTGTGGCTTAGAACCCTTTTGGTTGATTTGGGTGTTGGATAGTCTTCTACCACCACCATGTTCATTGACAATTAGAGTGCATTGGCAGTTGCAAGGAACCCTATGTTCCATGCTCGCACTGAGCACATTGAGGTGCACTATCATTTTGTAAGGGAGAGGATCTCTACTAGAGAGATGAGTTTGGCATATGTGCCTACACAGGAGAACATTGCATACCTTTTCACAAAGGCTCTACCTAAGGAGAATTTTGAAGCTTTCCAGAAGCATTTGGGCTTATTTCTTTTGTGGAATGATTCCACATAGCTTGGCACTTCCTTATACATGAGTGCTAGCTCCTTGTTCACCTCATCACTCTTAGGGGGGATTTGTTCATATATATTAGTAGTGATGTGTGTGGACACCCTTAAGACTGTCAGGGAACTTTTTCCCTCTTTAGGAGGTTTTTTTCCTTGGCTTGTATATATGCCTATAACCCTAATATATACTTATCTTTGTACATTAACTTGGCAATACATTCAGTACCTTGTGTTGTGATCAAATCTTCTCGTTCTTCCTTATGCTGTTTGCATGCTTTCGCAGACCTCAAACCCTAACACTAAGTTGGACTACTATTGACAAATATGTTGATGGACTACTATACAAAAATTAACAGAGGGACAAAGTTGTTGGAAAATAAGGGTTAATACAAAGATGTGTGCAATAGGAAGCAGACTTGAAGTTAAATCCTCATATTATATCCTTAGAATCAGAAGTCAATAATCACCAAATTACACTCTTTCCATGATAAAGTGTTGTGTAGTATCGTGTAATGAACTCAAGAGAGTGTCTCAATAATATGGAAATGAAATACCAAAGCAAAGAGATCCCAAAAGTGTTTATGAAAATATACCATCAAAAGAATGAAAGAGAGGACTAGGGATCTCCCTAATAGTGTTTATGAACACTCCAAGTCTTTGAGATCCAATAGCAACTCTCCAAAATGTCACCAAATGAGCATATGATTATCACAAAGGGGATGGGAGGCTGGGAAAACGGATGAAAGAGAAGGGTGCAGGGTGGGAAAATTGGAAAATGGGAGAATTGAGACCCAAAAAGCATGAAGTTGATGGAAAAAGCTTCTCTCAATGAGGAGAAAGCAAAACCACCAACACTCAAGCACTACCACCACCAAAATCTCCATAATCACCACCAAAATGATCACCAAGATCTCCACATAAAGCTCTTATACCATGTAGAGAGTACACACATGGAAGAAAAATGAAAAGAAGTGTACTCACAAAATTAAAGAGTGTGCAAAACTCAAAGCGAGTAGACTAAGAAATGGGTAAACTCACATGGACTAGAAATGAGCTTGCCAAGAGCATGGAGTAGGCTCTTCAAGCTTCTAACCAAGTACAAAGTGAGGGAGATACCCTCCTTATATAGAGTTGGAGGGACTCTCCAAAGTGCATCATATGTGGGATAAATCCCCTTGATGGAGAATGAATACAATGGTAGAAGCAAATGGCAAGGTACCCAAATACAACGAGATACAATATAAAATGGAAACGGAGTGTCTCCTAGATACAAAATGGAGATGCACTCATGCGAATACAAATGGAAATGGGGAAGGAGAAATCATGGCATCAACCTAATCCCATCCTCATAGATCCTAAATGAGGAGAATCCTTGTGTGATCTGATCCCTGCCTCGATCACTCAAAGTTCCATCTGGTTTTGCACATGAAATACTAAATCAAGTGCAAATTATGAAAACAATGATAAGGGTGGAACATATCATCCTTGTCTAATTCCTTGTTTAAGTTATGTGCAATCTAGGCCTTCATAGTTCAAACAAGTGAATTAGGTGGATTCAAAGTGTCTTTAGCTAAATTGCTACCTTGGTACATCTCTACACACCATTTGTGCATGAACCTAGCAAAATAGATGAATCCTACTTAAGACTTCCTTATCAGGTTGATCTGTTAAGTTAGAATCCATCTTGTTTTGAGAGAAAGATGAATCTTTCATAATCCTTGCCCAAATCACTGCGTCTTAGATATACACATACTCTATACCTTTAGGCTTAGAGAAATGGGTGCATTTTCTCATTTGTGATTCGCCTCCAACAAAGAAAATAATCTAGAGAGAGGGGAATTTTATTTATAATCCTTGCCCAACTAATATAATGGTATAGGTGGATTATCTATCTGGATTTTACAGAGAAGATTGGAAATGGGAAGCTAGTATCAGACAAAATGACTCAATCTGGTTTTTTATCATGGGCATCAGGGTTGTGGCTTCTTGGAATCTCCAAAATGCTAAGAGGCTCTCGAACAAGGGTTTTATATAGTGGAAACACCTCTGGAAACAAGAAATTGGCTAGTGGATCAACCATGAGGACATAGACCCTGAGATTAGAGTGAACTACAAACAATGGACTCTCCTTCACAGTAGATGCATCGCCTGGGAACATTAAAAAACCACACTCCTCATTGGGTGGGAGCCATCGTGCCATGAGGGCCTTATCTAGTACAATGGTAATTGCCTGTCCAAAATTCCTAGAATCATGGTGAACACAGACTATCACATCACACTTAACAAGAAGTGGTGCCTCACTTGGACAAGATTATGGTGGGATTTGAAGTTCATGTGTATATGGCATCCCCTCATCGAGATCAAAAAGTCATTTTTCATGTGGTGAATTCTCCACGGTGGTATCTAGACCAATCTAAAAGCTAGTAAAATTTGTGGGCATCCACCGTGGTGTAAGCGATGTCGACACAACATTGAGGATCTGGGTCACATCTTCTTCGCATGCCCCAAGTCTCTTCGGATCTGGTGGACCCTTGGGGATACTCTAAGATTAGGAACAAATCATTTGGAAGCAAGCATTCTTCGGTGAAGCGATTGGCTCCTCAGCGGCACTGTGGAATGCTATTAGAGGGGAAACCCTCTGGAAGATTTGGAAGGAGTGGTGTGCATGTAACTTTGGACACCCTCCCAAAGAATGGTTCATTGAGAAGTCTTTGTTCCTCCTTGGCAAAAGAGTCTCCAACTGCAATAGGTCCCCACCATTTAGACACCATAAATTGTTTCTTATCGAGAACAACAAGCTTATATCCAAGTGGGCCCCGCATGAAGGGGATGAGAGGATAATCAATCTTCTGTGTAACTTTCTCTAGATTCATAAGTTTTGCCCCCGCTTTCTGGGATTTAGGGGGTCCCAAGGGCACTAGCCCCATTCACTTGTCTCATTCTCTCTTTTAATTAAAGTTCGGGAGAGTAGGCCATGGCCAAGCTTCCTTTTTATTGAAAAAAAATAGCCTTTGAAGATTCTAATTGATTGAAACCTATTTTACTTGTTCTTCCAAAAAGATAAAGATCTCTTCGTCCCAAATGGAAACTCATAGTGTAAAAGATCATATTATCTTTAAGGTCACAAGTACCCATAAGAATGGACTATTCCATCCAATTCCTCATTCTTTTGTTTGATACTCAAATCTCATGGATCTTTAGCGTGATCTCAAAACCCTAGACATCTTTCTTGAGCCTTCTAGAGTTCTCCCCCTTTATATTCTACATCTATTTTAAGATGTCCTATGTTGACATCTATCTAGATCTTTTCTTATTCTTTTCATTGACTTGAAATCTCAATTAAACTTTTTAGTTTCAAATATGACTTAACTTGGATCATCTGTGTATTTCTTGAATTCAAGACATAGTTTTGAATGAAGCTTTAGAGCTTCAATTTTTGGAATCTACCTTCAAACTCCAAGAAATTGATCTTCTCCTTATTTCTAACTTTCGATGAAGTTTACTGAGGGATAGAATCTTTAGTATCTTGTTGGAAGAATTCTTCTTCCCTTTGAGAGGATCAATTGAAGAATATGCCTATTTCTAGACATCTTCTTCGTGCATTCCATTGGATCATGAGTCCCTTTTTCTTCTGGCCATCAAGAAAAACTAATTAATGGGATTCCACTCCCACCATCCCATACCAATGGGTTCTTTATTCAATCCACAAAACTAAATCTCTATACTTTTGTATCTCACCTTCTCTCTCCCTTTTAATGCTCTCTATATGATACAATATATGGTACCAAATTATGAGAGCAAGGACTAAGGTGCTTGTCCATACCTAGTCTTACTTATTTTAAATATTTGGTTAATTTTTTAAAGCAATGTAATTGATCTCATAAAACTTAAAAATTAACTTGATCTTTGCCAGTTGGTTCTTTTAGCTTTTCTTCTTTTCTTTAGCCAAATAACAGATAAGACTAGGTCTTTCTCCATTAGATCCCTTTTCTTAATCTTGTGTTCAATGTTTTACCCATAGGTTTTTTTTTAGGGATCTAACTTTTATGCTTCATGATGGAGACCCTTTTCCTTAGGTCCTCACTATTGGAATCCACAACTTATGTTGTGTTATGCCATGAAGCATTAATCTACCTTTATGATATGCTTTGGAACTCTTCCAACTTCTTTTTGTAAACCACTTAGGATTTCTACAAACCTTATGGTTTATGAAAGTCTTCTCTCAAATTGGGGTTCCTTAATGTACCCCATGGGGATTGAACCCAAGACCTCCTCCTTCACACCCTTGAGACTTAACCACTAAGCTCAATAGATCACTTGTTTATAAGAGCACATGAACTCTTAGTAAGTCTAGACTCGAGATCTTTTGTCATACACACAGATGACCAAACGGTGTCCGATTTCAGATCCATCTGAATCGGCTCGACCCTTAGATCATAAACTTACTTTATTACATAGTCCATATCAAGTGATTACCTATTCATATAAGAACTTAGGTGTGGTTTGAGAATCATTTTTCACTGATTTTTTCTTCAGCTCATTTTGCTAGATAATCAATTGCCAATATTATGTATTTTGCATGAGAGCTTTTAGTTGGTGGGTGTATAGGTCCAATTAAATCTAATCCCTATTTATTAAATACTCTGGTCATGGTTTTTAAAACAGTTCAATCAAGAGCACCTTATATGTTAACCGTGTAAATGACGCATTTCTATCATCATTGGATATGTTGATGACATGCTATTCATTGGTCCTAATGAGAAGCATATTTTTTACTTTAAAGTTGGTTTGTATGCCTCTTTTGAGATGTCAAATTTGGGTCATTTGCATCATTATTTGGTCATTTAGTTTCTACGAATTGATGGGGGAATATGATTGTGTCAAAGAAAATATATTGACACATGATTGCAAAATTTTGGCCTTGAAGATTGCAAACCTATTGCCACTCCTATGAAAACAGGCTTAGATTGAATCTTCAGGATGCTAGAGGTGCACTAATGTTGTTCTCTATGAGTAGGCTGTTGCATGCTTGATTTACTTATGCATAACTCAGCCTGATATCCAGTTCACTGTCTCTTAGATGAACATGTTGATGCATTGCCCAAGTGTTAAGCATTGGATGGAAGTTAAGTGCATCTTTTGCTACTTGAGTGGTACCTAGCTACTTGGATTGTTTTCGCCCAAGGGGGGATTACTATTGCTAGATGTACATGATTTTTTTGACTTTGAGTGGGTTGCTTGCTATGAAACTTGTGTATCCACTAGTGGTTTTTGCTTCATGCTTGGTAGTTCATGCATATCTTGGTTGAGCAAGAAGCAGCCTATTGTGGCCACCTCTAGTTGTGAGGCTGAGTGTAGGGTATCTTTCACAATAATTTTTGAGTGTGTGGTTTAGATGCCTTTTAGTTGATTTGGGTTTTGGTCAATCTTCTGCCACCACCATCTTCAATGAGAGTTAGATCACATTGGTAGTTGTGAGGAACCTTGTGTTTCGTGCTCACACAAATCACATTGAGGTGCACTATCATTAAGCTAGGGAGGGTTTCTCTGCAAGAGAGATCAGTTTGGTTTATGTGCTTGCACAGGATAATGTTGCAGAACTTTTCACAAAGTATGTACCTAGGTAGGAGTCTGAAGCTTTCCGCAAAGCTTTGGGCTTACTTCTTTTTGTGGATTGATATCTTTCCACCAATCTTGACACTTCTGTATACATGAGTGCTAGCTCTTTGTTCACTCCATCACTCTGAGGGGGGATTTGTTGTTATATTTTGGTAGTGATGTGTGTGAACACACTTAGGACAAGCAAAGCACTTTTTTCCCTATTTAGAAGGTTTTTCCCTTAGCTTTTATATATTCCTATAGCGTGAACAAGCCACTTATCTTTGTGCACTCACTTGGTAATAAATTCTAGATTGTACTATGCTCCAATTTTCTTCTTATTCCTCGTGCTATTTGTGTGCTTCCGAAGACCATAAACTCCAACAATCAATGCATGGAAGATCACTTGGAAAGAGCCAAGCAATAAGACTAGAATAATGGAGGGAGCATCTGATAAGAGGGTTACTCCATTTCAAATCTACCATGTTGGAAATGTACTATTATACTTCAAGCAGCCCAAAATTTGTAAGAGTGCTCCATTCTATAAAGGCCAAGGAGTCCTTGTACCTTATGAGCCCATGAAAATCTTGCTGAATGATTTTAAAAACTTTCAAAAGCTGTTTTAGATAAGAATTGAGTTCTAGGACATATTTTTTAAGTTTTGGACCTCGTTTTAGTGTGAATTGGGAGAAGATTGTTGATAGAAAAGATAATGAAACTTTGATTCTACTTGGTTTTTTGTCATTCTGAAGTGAAGTATTGTAAATCTTTCTTTAAGTGCTTTCTCTCTCATATCGTCCTTTGTTTGGAGATTCCATGTTGTGTTTGAGGTGTCCTAACCCCATTTCTACCTAAGAGGAGTGTGTTTGTAGGCATTTGGTGGTCATTTCCTTCTCTTTGATGCATGTCTGTCAAAGATAACTTCTCTCAAGTACTTCTATTGGTACTCATATCCTTCTAAATGCACGTCTATACACACTCGATCAGTGATTGAGATTAAGGTGTTTGATCCAAGCCAATCTACACATGTGAAGTACTTGTTGGTTTCATGTTTGTGGTTCTAATTTAGCATATTTGACATCATTTGTAGGGATACCTAACTACACGTTGTGGTCTTTTGTGGATGGTTTGAGCTATGATGATGGAGATGAATAATGATAAATAGGCTTGATTGATTTCAAGGTCCTTGTTGTAGCTCAAAAGTCATATTCTCTACACAAATAGTTTCAATAGTAGTAGTTTAGAGTAGCTATAGTAGGACTAGGACGTGAGTTTAGAGCTTCAAACGTTTTGAAGACAAAGGGTATGAAAACCTACACTATGGATTTGTAAAGTTTTACTTATGAAATCATGAAAAACAAAGTAAACCACTTAAGTGTATCTCATGAAATTACACCATCATAGTTGCACTCACATGAGATATTCTTTGATGAGTTATGGAGTGAGAAAGCAAAAGTATGTATGAATTCTAGGAGAGAGATAGAGATTTCTAATTGTCTGATACCCAGAAGGGGGCATGCTTTTTGCTACACAATCGATAGGGCAATAGTGAAGTAAGGATAGATGTGTGCCAAGCCACTATAGATTGCCACATCAGTGAGACTCAAGAGGTAGGTCATCAAACTCTCTAGGTTCATTGGTTTAAGTGAATCATATGTGCAACAACTTGGAAAGGAGCATTTGATGTTATACGAGTATGCATAAAAAGATAAGATATCTTAAATAGGTAGAAGATATCTTAAAATGTTTAAGTTCCTAAGGGATTGAGGGTATCTTCAATTAGTGCACATAAATATCAAGAAGATGAGTTAAAACGTTTTAAGATTGTTTTCCAAGAAAGGGATACCCAAAGGAAAATCAAGAATATCAAACTTGGTGAAGGGCAAAAATATGGGCACTACACATAGTAGCCACAAATTTCCAAGAGGTACTTTTGGGGATAGTATGTCCATGAGGATGCTTAGGGGTTATGAGAAGGCATAGGAACCTCTAACTGAATTTATTTACATGTAGATATTTAAGCTCATGAAGCTTGTTGGTCAAGGACGCAATGAGGAATAACAAGAGGGTAAGGGACCAAGGATACATTGAGAACGAAAACCTTGTAGGTATCGAAATTGGGATGCTCATACAAAATTCTTACTACTTGAAAAGGGGGATTTCTAAAGTATGTGGAAGTGTTTGTGTTTTATCATAGGGGATTACAAAAGACCTAACAAACTACACATTTGCAAAACTTCACTCATGCTTAAAATTGGGTTCTTTAGTAGATGTCATGTGATTTACCATTTGAGGAATAAGGGTTTTGGGAAATAGTGAGAGGTTCCCAAATGATGCAATGAGTGCCTAGAGATGATAGTCTGTATATTAATTTGAGGGATCTTGGATTGAAAAACCGCAGAATATTGCATAGATTTATTGAAAATTGTCATTGAAGTTGTTGGGAATGACTTAGTGTTTTATGTGTGCCTTAGGGGGTAGATGAGACCTAAGGAATTTTAGGAATAAAAAAAAAATCATATGTAAAAAATAGGAGATTAACTAGAGATCTTGTAATTTACAAAGAGGTGCTACAAAATGCGAGGGAGATAACTAACGTTTATGTATGCTTGTGCATGTTGAGAAAGGATAAGGGAATAATGGTAGTTGCAAAATTAGGAGAAATTCATAAGAGTTCCTAGAATTCGCCAAGAGGTCCTAGAATTTCCCAAATAGGGTGCTTTGAGTATTTCTATTGTTTATGTATGCTTTAGTAGTAGGGAGACCTTAAGAGATTTTTGAAGTTAAAATCACTTGTGAGAAAAGAGGGACTTGAGAAAAGCACCTTAAATTTGCAAAGAAGTGTGTTTGAGGTACTTGATGGGATGCATTTACTTAGAAGTCTTGGTAGAAGAACTATGAGACTTATCAAGATATAAACAAAGAGAAAATTCACTTTGGTGAACCCCTGGGGCTTGGGAAGGGCACCCATGTTCTACCAAGAGGAGTTTTTGAGCAAGCATTTGGAATTGGTGTGAAGAGTTTATAAGGAACTTGGATGGCCTAGGGACAACAAGAATCATAGACATTGAGAAAAACTTAAGGTGGCAAAAAATTTGGTGTCTTAGGGAGAGGACTCTCATTCTACCAAAGGGGTCCTTGGTGGACTTTTATGGGAATTTATGATTGCTTTGCGGCCATTGGAATCATAAAAATGTGATGAGTGAGTCACTATTAAGTCATGTGGAGGCCTCCTGTTAAGGAACTGCCTTTTGGTGCTATAGAATTCTTGAGATAATTCTGAGTGCATTCCAAATGCTCTAGGAAATCTGTGTCTCCAAAGCTTTTATAACACCCAATGATAAAACAAATTAAAACTTGGAGATTAATCTAGATCATGCAAGACCCAAAAATGGTGTTTTGGAAAGATCTAGGGCCTTAACTAAGGCATCATTGTTTGCCAAGTGATTTTTCCAAGACAATCTTGTGTGCAACTTGGAGCTTGGATTATACCTTTGAACAAAAGGAATTAGATCAGTCCAATACATACACAAATAGTCTACTAGTAAAAATTGGAAGCTTGAGCAAGGCACCCCCTTTTTGCCAATTGGAATCAAAGAGAGATTTTGGGTAATCTTGGGTCCTAGGTATCTCTCTAGTGAAGGGAGAGCATCTCTCAATCTATTCTTCTTTTCTTTGACAACCTAAAACTCTTCCCATAATAGTAGGCAATTCTGATTCTTCCATTACCTTAAACGGCTCATCATGTAAACTAGTAATTTTGGGAGTCTCTGCTTTAATCTTCCTCATAACTGATAATGCCTCATCTGCTTCGTAACCTACCTTTAGTAACATTTGATGCATATCCTCCTGCTTGTCCTCCAATGTAACACACTCCACTTCCTTTTGTTGTTGCACAGGTGACAACTGTTGCTACAAACCTACACTTGGCCATATAACATCATCTTTCTCCACTTTTTGAACAAATTGAAACAGTGCTGTGAAATATGCAGAGAACCTATTGTTTGATTGTGTTTTTCTTCTGCCAGACAAGAAAATCTCTCCATACATATGGTCATACATCCAACGAGCCCAGCTAATTTTCTCTCCTCATTTTGCCCAATATAGAGGTTTAGAATTATCTTTTGACATATTCATAATGAAGCGTAGCCTTTCTAAATATCACTTCAACTGCTCCCATCATGCATACGAAACATTCTTGAGCATATAATATTGCCTACTACCTTCCCTAGGCCCAAGTTCCTTTCTTAATGCATCCATATGACATTTTGGTACTACTGGCTCCTTCAAACTTGGTAAATGAAAAAAATTAAGAAATTAATTTAGGGGACAACCTTACCTGTTGTGATATCTAACCTTTAGTTTTGCGTATGATATCGACTTGTTTTTTAGCATAGTAGTTGGACTTCAAATTCTCCCAATATAACACTGCAAAAGAAAACAAAGCTATCTGTTGTAACCATGCTGCATTTACTGGTGTATTGGTATCTAGCTCTAGCTTGAAATCTGTGTAAGGATCCATTAATGAATGAGCCAATTTACTTGTAGATAACGGGGTCTGCTCCTCTTCTTCTTCTTGTGTAGAACTATCATGCTCCTCAGTCGACGTATCTTCCTTCCACACAACACTCTCTTTCTTCCTCAATCGACCCCTCATCTCTACAGTAGAGTCAAATTGAAGAACTATTGCTAAACTTGTCGATTTATTTTTTGGCATACTGACCCACATGCAAAGTATGTGAGTAGAATGAAAATGCACTCACACAACCCAACTTGTTTGTATGATGCGACTATCTACATGCATAACCCGACATAGCCATGATTTAAATAGTCGTAAGTGAAATCCAAATAATAATTCAAGTTTTGCCTACCCTTTGAGGTCATCATTGAAAACACTATTCTGCTGGTATTTTTTGACTAACCAAGATCCGACCCAATACAATCCGATCAAGAAACATCCGAGCAACCAAACTTCGATTAATTTTACTAGGGTGATCTGAAATCCAACTACATAGAATCCGACTGAAAGAACTAGAAAGCACAAACCTTTATCTGAAACCCACTTAATTAAGGGGAAACCAATTTGCATAAAATCTGACCAACAAAGGTTAAGCGAACACAATCCAATTAAGAAAAATCCAAATAAACAACCCTTATTACACCTGTAATCATTATTGATGTTGCATTGATTATCTGGATCAAACTCTATCTATGCCAAACTTGTTGTTAACCAGTCCATGTGTGGAGGTTTACCCTAAAATTTCTTTAGCCGAAGCCCATTGATAAGTTTTTCCATCTTAGTACCAAACACATCTTCTACAAGAAAAGTTCCTTGCCCAAATTCTTGGACAATCTAATATGGACCTTTGTACCTCAATGTGGTCCTAATTTAGAATTGTAAACCATAACCCAGTCTCGGACTTGAAATACTTTAAATTTAATATTCATATTTACCCAAGCTTGTCTCCTTCTTTGAACAATTTTTGTGATATAAGAACTCACTAAATGATCTTCCTCTAATTGTAAAAGGTATTTGCTTCTATGCTTAATTGATAATTCTAGAGACATCTTTTTCGTAATTACTTGTAAAATTGGAACCACAAATTCCATTGGAACAACAACTTCTAAAACACATACTAATATGAATGGTGTCATTCCCATTGTTACCTTAAAAGCTATCCCGATTGACCATGATGTTGAATCTAACATCAAATCCGAATTTTTCTAATTATCATGTACCAGTTTTTAAGAATCCTTAATAAAATCTTATTGGTACTCTCTGCCTGACCATTCATCTGTGGGTGATAAGCTATAGATTTCTTGTGCATAATCAAATGTGTCTTTGTTGATTCTGAAATTACCTCATTAAGAAAATGAGCTCCTCTATCACTCACCAATCCCATTGGACATCCAAATCTGGTCATGATATTATGATAGAGAAACTTCGCTACACTTGCCACCTTATTATCTTTCAGTGCAACTGCCTCAACCCACTTTGTACAATAATCTATCGCTACCAAAATATACTTGTTGCCACGTTGATTAAAAGGCTTTATTGGGCCAACAAAATCCATCCCCCATTTCTAAAATGGTTCTAATGGTAAAATTGGGTAATCAATAATTCTATCCGCATTATTTGGTTGACCTACTTTTTGGCAAATCACACACCTTTTTGCAAACTCATGAGCATCCTTGAATATCGTAGGCCACCACAACCCAGCCTACAAAATATTCTTACCTGTAATGTCTCCTGATAAATGTGCTCCTGCTACTCTTGAATGCACTTCCTACAACACGGCTGCTTGCTCAAAATCTAGCAGACATCTCCTAATTACCTGATGAACCCCCTTTTTATATAATGCACATGCTATCACCAAATATGGCCTACTTTTTAAGGCAAATTTCTTCCTCTGATTTGGAGTGAATTTCTGAGGCAATACTCCATCCATTAGGAATGCCAAAAACTGGCCATACTAGGAATCTGAATAAGCAATCTAAGCATTAAATAATTTTGCATCTGGTAACTCATCATTCACTCCCACTCGTGCTTCGCTTGATTCCAATCTACTGAAATAATTAGCCAAAGCATGCTCTTTACCTGGATTATGAACAATCACGAAATCAAATTCTTGGAGTACGATCATCCATCTTGCTAATATCCCTGTTAAAAGAGGCTTCTTAATAAGATATATCAGAGCTTGGTGATCCACATGAAAAAATACTTTATTTCCCAACAAATAATGCTTGAATTTATTCAAAGCATACACCATTGCCAACGCCCCTCGTTCAATTATCGCATAATTCATTTCTGTTGAACACAAAGCTTAACTAGCATAGTAAACTCATCTATACCATCCCTTTTCTTTTCACTGCATCAAAACTGCTCCTATTGCTAAATTAGAAGCATCCACAAATATATGGAAAGGTAAAGACCAATCCGGAGGCCGCAAAATAGGTGCTACTGACACCATGTTCTTTAGCAACTGAAAAGCTTTCTGCTGAGGTTTAACCATACAAAAGGAACATCCTTCTTTAGTTAAGTGTGTCAAAGGTAATGAAATATTGGTTACGTACCTCAAATATCTAGCATGCCATTTAATATATCCCACAAACCTCATTACCTCCTTTACATTAGATAGATCTTTTGCTGTCCTAATGGTCTCAATTTTCTTGATGTCAATAGGCATTCCTGAACTTGAAATAACATGACCCACCAAAATGCCACTCCTTACTGCAATAACACTCTTAAATTGATTCAACACCATTTTGAATTTTTTGCATATGTGAAAAGAAGTCTTCAGAAGCAAAAAGTGTTGCTTCTTCCTTCCAAACACTGAAAAATCATTTACAAATACTTGCATAAAATCCTACAAATAGGGCTCAAAAAACTTTATGGGCAACATAATTAAATGAAGGTGGCCCATTCTTGAGTCCAAAACTCATAACTATGAACACATATGCCCCAAATTCTATAATAAATGCTGTTTTATGCTGATCGTCTTCAAAAACACGGATTTGATTGTAACCAATCCATCTAAGAAGCTATACATCTCATGCCCTACTATTGCATCCAACACTAGATCACAAAATGTCATTAGAAAGGGATCCGTAATTGTGGCTGCATTCAATTTTTTGTGACCATCTGCACAAATCTATAATTCCCATTCTTTTTTGGAGCAACAATAATGGGTGATAACCATGTTACCTAATTTATAGGTTTGATGAATCCAACTGTCAAGAGCTTGTCAATTTCCTCTTTGACCTATTTTGTAAAGTTTGGGTTCATCCTATACCTTTGCTGCACCACCAGAACAACATCTATCTGCAAATTAATCCGATGTAGATGTAGATTTGGATATATCCCTTTTACTTGAGATTAATCCCAAGCAAATACATCAATATACTCATTCAATAATCCAATCATATCATCTAAAAATTGACCTTCCAATTCTTTTCTTACCCACACCATTTTGGGTTCAACATCTGTACCTAAATTGACTTCTTAAAGGTCATCTTTCTTCACCCTACCAGACATTGCATATAGTCAATGGACCACCACAAAACCTACAATGTTCCCAGATCCAATTTCAGTGACACAAGTTCCACTGCCAAATGAAGGTTCGCAGGAAAAACATTCTACCCCAGTAACAGATGCATCATCTTCAGAATCAGTAGAAAGTACAAGTCAAGTAGATCAGGCATGGGAAATTTTATCTAAGGCGTCCATTACTCTTCCTCTTGGACAGTTACTGGCATTAGTAACAGGAGTTCGGCAACAATTCCAGTAGCAGTTCAGTTCTACGTCTTCCTGCATTCCATCAACAGCAACAGTACAACCGGAAACTGACTCTACGGTAGATCATTCGGTCCCTTTAATTACGGTATGGTACAACAATCATAAGATTACTCAAGTACTAATTGATGGTGGATCTGGTGTAAACATAGCTACTGCAGCACTTTGTAAAAAGTTAGGATGGACCGAAATTGAGCCTGTCCAGTTTTTTGTTAGAATGGCTGACCAATCCAGAGTCTACCCAGTAGGACTTGTACGAAATGTCCCAATCACTTTGCAGGGTACAACTTTTAAGATGACTTTCGTAGTTTTAGAACTACCGGAATCTAGTCTTGATTATAATCTTCTTTTCGGCCGTCCTTGGTTGAAACAAGCTAAGGTTATACAAGATTGGTCAGCCCAGGAACTTACTTTTAAGGACAACCATTGTAAATATGTTGTCAAATTAGATGCTATTCAGCCCTGTGAACTACATGCTAGACCTTATGTGGCAGAACCAGTTCACATGTTAGATGATTTATCTGATGACGAAGAAGAAGAATTTTTTAAGAATAACATAGATTTAATCTCCTTAGGGACTGTTGATCTACAATCTGTTGTAGATAACTGGAATCCGACAGTTTGTACGGTGGTGCCTGTGACCGAACAAGTAGAGACAGAAGATACTGTTGTTAAGGATGACGTTGATATACAACAACTTTTACAGTCAGTTGATGATTCAGAAAAACCTAATCAATTCTATGTTCCCGAAGATCAGTTAATCACCTATAATTTGGGAGATGAAGTAAATCCACGACCTGTCAAGATAAAGGAAGGATTGTCTGAAGCATTTCAAGCAGATTTGATACAACTTATTCGTGAGTTCTCTGATGTTTTTGCATGGGATTATCGTGATATGAAAGGTCTAGATCCTCGAATCTATCAACATAGGGTCATACTCAAACCTGAAGAAAAGCCGATTAAACAACCCAGTTACCGTATGAATCCTAACTATGCCGCACAGGTCAAAGCAGAACTTGATCGCCTATTAAAGGTAGGATTCATTGTACCCATTGAGCACGTTGAATGGATCTCCCCGATTGTAATTGTACCAAATAAAAACAAGCAGCTCCGAATATGTGTCGATTACCGAAAATTGAATGCAGCCACCATACCTGATCCATTTCCACTTCCATTTCTTAATACAATGCTGGATAGAGTGGCTGGGCATGAAATGTATTCATTTCTTGATGGTTATAGTGGTTATAACCAGGTTCGAATGGCTGAGCAAGATATACCAAAAACAACGTTTATTACGAATTGGGGTGTTTTTGCTTGTATAGTCATGTGGTTTGGATTGAGGAATGCTCCTAGCACCTTCCAGCGATGTATGCAGGAAATCTTCTCCCCCTATCTTACTTCTTTCATGCAAGTATATCTAGATGATTTCTCTTTATTTGGTAAGATGGTAGCACACCTGTATCATTTACGGTGTTGCTTTGAGAAGTGTCGTGAATATAGACTCTGCCTGAACCCAAACAAGTCTGTGTTTGCGGTTTCATGTGGTAAGCTGCTTGGCCATATTGTGTATGCACAAGGCATACAAGTCGACCCAGACAAAGTTGAAGCTGTGTTAGAAGCACCTGTGCCTACTACGCCGAAAGAAGTCATGCGATTCATGGGTCAAGTCAGGTGGCATGGTCGACATTTACGGTGGCTTGCTCATTTGGCAATACCCCTAAATTGGCTCATCACTAGTACTCCTTGACAGTTTGATTGGACACCGGAATGTCAAATTGCATTTGATCGTCTAAAAGCTTTATTAATGCAGGTTCCAATTCTACAACCTCCTGATTGGGAACACCCATTTCATGTTTTTGTAGATGCATCAGATATAGCCATTGGAAGTGTCTTAATGCAACAAACTGATAAGTGGTTTCAGCCTGTTTATTATGCAAGTCGACGGCTTGCTCCTGCTGAAAAGAATTATTCTGTAACTAAAAGAGAATGTCTTGGTTTGGTATATTCTGTAAAAGAAATTTCATGTAGATCATGCTGCGCTAGTATATCTGGTTCGGCAGTAGCATTTAGGTGGTCGTTTAGCGGGTTGGGTTCTACTATTACAAGATTTTGATTACAAAGTGATTCATCGACCTGGAATTGCACATACATTAGCAAATTTCCTTTCTCGATTGGATTCCAGTGAAGCTCTGGTCGGTGTTGATGACATCACACCTGCAATTTATGTTACTGACCCAACTAATGATGAATCTGCAGAACCTCCTGTGACATCTACTTACTATGATCAGTTATTAGCCTTTCTTACTGATGGATGTCTTCCTGCTCAGACTTCTCCTGCAATGCGTAGGAAAATTGCAGTTTACAGTCGCAGATTCCGGTTGATCGCTGGAGAATTGTATTATATGGATCACTCTGGGGTTTTACTTCATTGTATTCCTGCACATGAAGTAAACTCAATTATCGCTCTGGCACATTCAATACCTTCCGGTGGACATTTTGCAGCAGATTTAACACACCAGAAAATTCTGCAAAGTGGACTTTGGTGGCCTACTATGTACAGAGATGTATCTCAATTTGTGCAGCAATGTGACAATTGTCAGCGATCTGGATAGCCTTTACAACGCCATTTCTTTCCTTTGCAGCCTGTCTTACCTTTAGAACCTTTTCAGAAATGGGGTCTTGATTTTATTGGACCAATCACATCTCCAACAATACTCAGTAATACTTGATACATTCTGACATGTACAGATTATGCTACCAGGTGGGCAGAAGCTTGGGCTTTACAGTCCGCTACAGCTATTTCGGTAGCAAAATGTTTAATGAAAGACATATTCCCACGATTTAGATCACCTTTGGAACTTGTGACAGATCAAGGCACATATTTTGTTAACAATTTAATGAAAGTTCTCACACACTCTTTTCAGATTCTGCACAAATTCAGTTCACCGTACTATCCTCGTGCTAATGGCTTGGCTGAAAGTACAAACAAGACCTTGCTGAGTATGTTTCGTAAATTAATTATCGAATCACCAGAAAGATGGGATCAATTACTACCTGCAGTATTATGGGCATACCGGACTACTTACAAAGTTGCCACCGGACTGACTCCTTTCAAACTTGCATATGGAATGGAGGCAATTGCACCAATGGAGCTTGTAGTACCAAGCTTACGTGTGGCCATGTTTCTGACTCTTCAAGAAGTGCAGTTGCGGCAAGCTCGTACACATGATCGGTATCTAAAAACTCTAGTTTTTACGGTAGGGCAACTTGTGCTGTTTTATAATGCAAAATCAAATCGTTCTACTGGAAAATTCAAGTTACGATGGTTTGGTCCTTACTGCATTACTGAACAAGTGGGCCCAGCTACTTTTCGGTTGGCTACTTTGACCGGAATTCCTCTTCCGAAAGTGATAAATGGTTCAAAGTTGCGGCCCTATCATCAAGCGCCTGATTCGCGCTGAAGTGTTCTGCGGTTGCCCGCGTATTTTTTTTCTTTTTTTCTCTTTTCTTTTCTTTTCCTTTTAGTTTCCATGTTGGTTGAATAAAATCCTTAAAATCCTCGTGTTGCTACATAATCTTAAACTCCTCGTTTGGATACATAACCATGAATAATCGCTGCCTTTTCTTATTGATTCCGCTCATGCATGCACACCGTAGTTATAAGGTTATCATCTCAACATCGTGCGATGATTAGCAATTTCAATTGCTTCCCGCTACCAAGTATCTACTTAACCTTTTTCATTCCATTGTTAATCGCTATTGTGTCTGTGTGTTTTGTGTGCTTGTGCTCTCTATATACCCTGTGCAATTGTGTTCTTGTGCTTGTTATTCGTGTGCGCACCATGGAAGCGTTAGCAAACTTTGCTGCGTTCCGTGACGGACTCCCTGCAGATGTAGGTGAGTTCTTGCGTGCCCGTGGGTTGGCCAATTTTGCTGAATTGCCTTGGCATTCAGTGGAATGTCACCCGTTCTACGCTCAAATAATTGCCGCCATTGCTGCCACACCTGCTACGGAGCAGAGTTGGCCAATCACTTCCTTGCCATCTCGGGTAGTCATAACCCTACAATCATTTGCTGATGCATTCTGACTCTCTCTGGAAGGTCAAGAGAATGGACCTAATTTGCCGATAGCTACAATGATCCAATTACTCCCTAGATATTCTTCAAATGAATATGCCATCCTTTGTCATCCTGAGCCTGAAAGAACAGCCTTACATTTCTTAGTAGCTATCTTAAACCTGCAAAAACGAACATATGGCATATCTCGCCCATTCTATTCAGCGATAGATATGGCTGCTCGAGAGCCTGTAAACTTTGCCTCATACTATTTTCGTCGCATTCACCGAGAATGCGTTTTGGTAATTAAACAAGTCAACAAGGGTGATATGCCGCGTTCTCGTCTCCCCCACATATTAAGTTTCCTGTTTCCGGCCATACAAGCAGCACAACCGCCTTCCAGAGGTCCAGTTCTCTATCATGAAGAATCAGCACAAATCCTGGAAGGTGATGAAGATGATGAAGATGATGACGAAGAAATCTTTCAGCTACTCCACTGAAAACGCATCAGAATAAGCTCATCTGACAGTCACGTACAGGGTTCGGCCGTAGGAAAAGAAGCCGACAACAATGAAGACGAGACTTTCCACGACACCGCAACATCAATGCACCAGGATTCATCAGCTCCATCATCTCCAAACCAGCAACAAGAGCATGATGATATCGTCGATTCTGCAGCCAGCTCCTCTAAAGAAGAATCTCAGCAACAATCTGAACAGGACAAGCAAGAAGATGGGCAACCTATTATTAAGGAAATTTTTGAAGAACTGATTAAGGCAGTGGAGTCTGCAGTTGCCAACCCTGATGACACTACGCAACAAACCACCGAAAAGGTATTAGAAACAACCACTGTTCTTCTCACTCCTCCACCTGAACCTCCAATTAAACCTATTATCCCTGTTCCACCCATTATCCCTGAGGAACCTACCGCTTCATCCTCTTCACCCAATTACTCTCCCCCCTCTTCACATCAACTGCTGACAGCCTCTTCATCTCAACCACGTCCTTCTCTTCTGTTTCCATCAATTCCCATGTTTTCAGAGCTCACATCCATGGGTCAAATGCTGATCTAGCTATCGCAGCAATTACCAGCACAAATGAAGGAAGTGACTAATAACATCTAAGAAGAATTTCAACACAAGGTTGATGTTCTGGAAGCAAACATTAGCCCACTTCAGGAAGAACTAGATGCAGTCAAAGCAGAAAATCAAGCTTTAAATGAACAGATTAAGGAGTTACAGGCCCGACTTGCCGAACAGGAGACAATCATAAATCAAAGAGATGCTGCCTTGGCCGAAGTTAGAGCAAAGGATGAATTATTGTGTGCTACTGATGCTGAAATTATGCATTTGAAACAATTAGCCCAAGATAAAGAAGATGCCCGCATTGCACTGGGTGATTTGTTAAAAGAAACCAGAACACAATTGGATGAAGCAGTACAGAAGGGACAGGAAATGTCCATTTTACTAAAACAAACTAATACAGAGCTAGAATTCACAAATACCAACCTAATTGAATCTAATGCTGCTCTCAAAAGCCAGATGATGTTAGTCGCTCAACTACAGAAGGAGATACCAGGGATAAGAAGAGAGCGTGATGCATATTACAAGACCATCCAATTTCAAAATCAAGAATTGGAAAGACGAGAAAATCAACTTGGAGCTCAAGCAGAAAGACTATCGAGAATAGATAAACAGATTGCAGACATGAAAGTCAGTCGTGATGCAGCTTTATCAAATGAATTTTATTTACAGGAAGCTTTTTTGCAGACATAGGCAAAGAGTTTAATAAGCCAAGTTATTTCTTTAAGTTCAGTACGGACAGATGCTCAACTCGTAGAACCAGAAATTTTGAAGCAGATGTTAGAGTCATTGAAAAAGAAAATTGCCCAGACATTTAAGTTAGCCAGAACTATGTATTTAGAAGGTATAGTAGATGAACCGTAATTTTTGTATACCTGCGGGTTCAAGTCCACCGTGTGTGCTAGTGTAAGCTGCCGAATTGGCAATTGTAAAGTCTGTCTCTTTTTCATATTCCACATGAAACGAAAGGTCGTTGCGTAGACATTGTAACCTTTTTATAAATCAATGAAAAAAGACGCTTCGGTGACGACCAGAGGAGTCGCCAGACTGTTTGTCTGGTTGATGATGTCTGTGTAGTTTCCGTGGTGTGTTTGAGAACTCTGAGTTATTCTGTGTCTTTCTGTTCTGTTGATTATCTGCACTTGTACGATACAGATTGAGTTACTGTTATTGTCTCTGTTGTTTATAGTAGTTGTGTTTGGATTCAGCTCTTTAAGTTAGACAAAGTAATTTTGTATTACGGTACTGAATAGTTTCTGCGCTGTATGTTGAGAGCGCATTAACTGGAGTGTATTCGGTAAGATTGTGGAAAAGTCTGATTAACAGACAGTAAGATTGTGAGAGCGTAACTAGAGTCTTGATAAGTAATTCGTATTGACAGAAATTCTTAATGTTAAAGTATAGTCATGTGAGTGAGTTGATTTGGGAAAATCAAGTATAGGGCCTCTGTTTAAAAGACCCCTTCCACTCCCAAGAACCCGAATAGAATTTAAACGCGTTCCGACGACAAAAGCGCGTTTAACAAAGTCAAGTGAGATGATGCTTTTATGTAGGACTTAATCAATAGTGATAGGTAGGTCCAATTGAATTCTTTCAAGTGGCATCAAGCCAAAAGTTTTGGTGTATGTCTTTACTTAGATTGATTGATTTCATAGTTAACATTGCATCTTATGGCCATTCTTTTGAGGTCAACTATATGTTCTACAACCTCAACTACCATGTACTTAGTACCTTCTTTAGCAATTTAAACCCTATCATTATAACAAACCATAAACATGGTCTTGTGGTTTTACAAGTAAGGCATTTGTCAACCTCAAACTTCCATGTTAATGACATCAAGGTTGATTGAAGCATTGATCCTTCTTCTCAAGCATATTGTATAGACATCCTATTCCATCATAGAGATGATCTACCTTGAATTTCTAGGTCTCTCTTTTTAAGCGATCATTAAATTGAATGCTCTAATATCCCCTTTCAATATATCATGATACATTTTAGAAGGGTCTTTAAGTGAATGGTTATTCTATGATTTTTGTTTTTGAAAATTTCTTGGTTATCTTTGGCCTTGAGCTTAGGTATGGTTTTTCTAGATCACCATTGTAGTTATTGGTTTCACCATCACTAAGGTAAGAACATACTAAAAATCAATGGAGATCCAAGTTAAAGTTATGATTGTACACTTTACAAAAGAATATTGTTGTATAATTCATGGGTTCAGAGGGTTAAACATATGGATTCTAAAGGTTAGAATATGATGTATGTTTGATTTGGTCTAGCCCTTGAATTACCCTTGGAACATGCCTTGAACCTTTGGGTGAAGCCCTTGGTTTTAACCCTTGAATTATTTATTCATATGAGCTCCCAATTGAATGGTTATAACCTTAGGCTTGATTTATCCTAAGGTGTGGGAACCTTAGTCTTGGGAGAAGCTTCTCTAGGAGCCACCTTGTGTGTACGTGAGAGAAGGATCCTCATTTGATTTAGAAGGAATGTGATATACCATGGAAATTAGAAGGCATGTGTTGGTCAAGGACATGCACCCCCTTGGGCTAGAGGTATATATATGGGTGGAGTTGGATGGGTAGCCACCTTGTGTGTAGGATCCTCATTTGATTTAGAAGGAATGTGATATACCATGGAAATTAGAAGGCATGTGTTGGTCAAGGACATGCACCCCCTTGGGCTAGAGGTATATATATGGGTGGAGTTGGATGGGTAGCCACCTTGTGTGTACGTGAGAGAAGGATCCTCATTTGATTTAGAAGGAATGTGATATACCATGGAAATTAGAAGGCATGTGTTGGTCAAGGACATGCACCCCCTTGGGCTAGAGGTATATATATGGGTGGAGTTGGATGGGTAGCCACCTTGTGTGTACGTGAGAGAAGGATCCTCATTTGATTTAGAAGGCATGTGATAGACCATGGAAATTAGAAGGCATGTGTTGGTCAAGGACATGCACCCCCTTGGGCTAGAGGTATATATATGGGTGGAGTTGGATGGGTAGATACGTGCTCTCTCTTACTTGAGGTGGTCTTGGTAGTTAGATTTATGACTAGTATTTGTACTTCACAACATTGGTACTCAGAGCTTGTTCGAATTCATGGGACCTTTATTGATGTTTTTTTTCGAGCGACCTTGGTTTCTTGTGCTATTGAGGTTGATCGTAAGCAGCTACGAGCGACCTTGGTTTCAACTATTGACGTTGTTCATCATATGATAGCTCCTGTTCATCCCAAAAGGAGTGGAGCAGGGCCCGCCCATGAAACCATTCAGATCCACAGACTGGCTGCCAAGGCAAGTCGCTTACATAGCAGTCAAGATGGATGTCCAGCTGTCAACACACGTAATGTGTGAATAGGTAGTTGATATGAATAAGGAAGAGTGAAAGCTTTTATATAAGCGTTCCTCGACTGTTGCCTTGATTTATGGGATATCTGCCCAATCAACGTGACCTTCAACTTAGGAAACAGACGCTCCATCCACTGAGCTACAGGCCAGCTGAGCTATGAGATTTTGAAGCCCGCAATTGGCATGCATATAAGATAGCAATTTTCACTCTCAACTATGAGAAATGAATCTCTCCAACTCGTGTGAAACCTGATAAGAAGGAAAGACTTTATTCACCCATCAAAAGCTAAGTATTGTTTTTTTTGTAATGGTATGTTTTTTTTTTTAATGATACAGCATGCAACAAAAATGCATGACCACTAAGCATATATTAGAAATGTCCACTTTTATAATTTTCTTGTAAGATAGAAAATGTATCAATTATAGATGCAAACTTTTTTTAAGTTGCATGAGTTATAATCCTTATGGTAATTTTATTATCATAGAATGGGGAAAAGAATTTATTTAAGTGCCTTAAATATGCACTAATCTCATCTCATATGTGATATAGTAGGCATCAAGGAGTTTCATATATGAGTACAAGTACATATTTAGGTTTTCTTACAATATAGCTAAGGTTAAATGTATTGTTGGACATGCACATGAGTATGTAAAATGCTCGAGAAAGGATGCCTAAACAAATATTGGAGGTTGGGATGTCATGATGGCCCAAGCTTGCAACCTCAACTATGAACTATCCTAATAGAGCCTCACCATACAAGGGTCAAAGGAAGGACGTAGCTTTGATGGAGGTAAGTGTTACTTTCATATTTATTTTGCCATGCTAGATTGATGCATTTGAGAATGCATTTCAAATAAAGTCAGTGAAATCCTAATGCACATTAAATGGTGCATGCAATGGTTCATTTAAATGATGCATTAGAGGCATAATTAAATAGAAAAATGACTTCTTCATATGAAGTCAAAACCATAAAAGTTTAATGGTGTGCTGAGATTATGCCCATTAACTTTTATGCTTTTTATATGTTGGCTTAATTCAAAAGCCAACAAAATTCAACTTAGGAAGAGGAACTTTAAACTTTGAGTCCTACTTATGGACCCCCAAGTTCCATAATACCCATGGCATGCCTGATCAGCAAGGCCAAGCACTTAAGCTTCAAATCCAACAAGTTTCTCTTCTTATTAAACCATAAAATGGTAGTAATAAGAACTTGGATTGAAAAATCCAAAGGAAAAACTAGAAGCTTATATAAGACCCTACACTCTTGGGATAATTTTTCATCGTGAACGATGTTAAGAAGTTCAGAGGAACTTTAACATCTGATCATTGAGAACAATGATCACACTAAAAAGGGAAAGAGAATGTCCTCAAATGATATATTAGGGAAAAAATGGTTGAACCATTTTACCCTTTTAAGCATTCATTTCTTCCCCAATAAGCTTCTTCCTTCATTGACAAGAGGTAGGATTCATTTGGAGCTTTGAATTGCTTCAAGAGGGAAAAGTTGTAACTCATTAAGCATATCTAGAGAAGAGGAAGATTAAAGAGTTGAAAGAAACTCTTAAGACCTCTACTCCAAAATGTGCTCTATGAGTAAGAAACAATTTATCAAGATGGTTTAAAAGGTAACCATTTAGAAAAGCTTATGATTAACTATATCCTTTGATACAGATGCCTACTTATGTCAATAGATGATATCTAGTATGAGAATACTAGCTCTATTATCAAATGACGTAAACAAAGATAACTTTGATTGCAAGGAAATAGTTCAATGAAAACTTAAAGTCTTTTCAAAGAGCAAATCAAGACTCTGTAAGAATGTAACTTACAAAGATTTTGATTATATTTGATAAGACTAAAACGAATGGAGTTTAATCCTTGAGTAAGAGCTAGAGTTGTCTACACTAAGGTGGGATGGTAAATCGGATGGTGTGGGACATCTAGGTTTACAATGTCACTTAAGTGGGTTCAGTGGTATGGGACACTGAACTTAAGGATAATGGAAGCTTAAGCTCAAGGATATTGGAGAGCTTTTTGAGTGAAGAATTTAGTATAAATGAATCTCCCATTTGGATAGGAAATTAAAAGAACATCAATTTCCTACAGTTTTTCGAGGATGAAAACTCCTTAAAGGGGGAAAGAAAGGTATCACCAATATGATACTTCTAATAAAAAGATATTCCTTAACTCTTTCATGAAAGTTAAGGAGTACATTGGATGTCCAAATACCTAAGTGTGTTTGAGTTAAACCAAATAAGAACCAGATAGGTAAGAAGGGAATTCATTAAAGAATTCCAATTTGGCAAGTAAATTAAGGAAAGCTAGCCAAAGATTTGAAGCATAATCAGAGTAGGGCATTTGAGAATGGATAAAGATGGATCCAAAGTTTAGATCGATAAGCAAGTCAATTTTTTAACAACCTTCATTTGTGATGGAGAATGTTAATCTCCAAAAGAACAACTTACTCTTGTGATTAGAGCACCTCTATACCAAGAGTAAGTCAAACACTCCACTAATTTAGAGGATCAATTGCTAATTATCAAAAGATTAACAAATCTGTGAAGAAGATGAAACACAGAAAAGTCTGCTGCACTATTTCTCCACATTGACTTATCAAACGTGTAAAGTTTTTGATGAAACTTTGTATGAAGTATCTCTTAGAGATTGCGCATCTACTCCAAGTTGAATCTCTTCAAAAGATTAATTATAACTTGAGAAATCAACTTCTCAAGTTACCTATGTCAGAAACTGTCATCTAGAACAGTCGACTTTACACCTGTAACTTTTAAGACTTGGTTCTCCTTGAATAGAACCCGTTTTACAAAATGCTTCTAGACATGAGTAGCTTATCTTCCAACTTAAAGATTAAGCCCTCACTCATGCAAAACTTTAAACTGTGCTAGGAGAAATGATCAAAACATTAACTTCGAATTCTGCGCCTGTTTTAGGAACCAGTGAACATACTTCACATATGAATGTTCCTACACTTAATTCACTCAGCCTGATTACAATTAGAAGCTAAAACTTTGCACAGAGGTCAAGCAACTCTCAACTTAGACTTGTACAAAAACATTTCACAATTGATCTACTGTAGAAGGAGAACACGCAGAAACATCGGGCGCAAAAATTTTCATTTACTCAGAAGAATTACAACTGAGTGATGAGAGCTAACTCAACTAACTTTTCCTCTATCTCATGACTTCTATCTCCCTCATTCTTGACTTCTAACTATTGTCACATATGCTCTCATACATGCCCCGACTTTTCTCAAAGTATTTATAGATAATTTGTACATGATTCTTACTGAACAAAAGATCTAAGTCATCTATGACTATGCTAATGTACATATGTGTACACTTCTCTTGTCCTCTGAATGTAATCTTCTTCCACACTTTAGGAATTGATTCTTCCTTCATCATTTGATCTTCCAAGCCTTCAATTGGTGATTGGTCTACACCAACAGCTCCCCCTCAATCATCAATTGAGGTTTTCTCTGTCTTCTTTATACTTGCCATGTCTTTGAACCTTTGTAACTTAGGTCCATCCAGACTCTTTGTCATCATATCTGCCACTTGTTCTTTTGTTGGAGTATACATCACTTCAATCTCTTTATCTAGTACCTTTTCCCTCAAGAAATGATACTGAATCTCTATATGCTTAGTCCTGGCATGAAAAACAGGGTTAGCTGCCAAATACAAAGAACTCATATTGTCTCCAAAAATTATTGGAGTACTATGATCAAACTCAAAACTTTTCATCAAGGTCTTCAACCATATCACTTCCTTTGCAGCTTCTACCATTCCCTTATACTCAGCTTCTGTGGATGATAAAGCAACTGTATGTTGCTTCTTTGAACACCAAGAAACTAGCTTATCTCCAACATAACAGAGATACCCATGAGTAGACCTTCTATCATCTGAGTCACCGGCCCAATCTGCATCACTAAATACTTTGATTCTTGTGTCAGAAGTGAAACCATAATACAAACCTTCACTTAGGGTTCCTTTGATATATCTGAGTACCCTTTGGGCTGCAATCCAATGAGTCTTCTTTGGACAATGCATGAATTGTGACAACACACCTACTGCATATGATAGATCTGGCCTTGTCAAGGTAGCATAGATTAGACTACCTACCAAACTCTGATATTTCTTCATATCATTGAACTCTTCACCTCCATACCTGCTTAATTTATGATTTACCTCCAATGGTGTAGTTGAGGTCCTGCAATCTTCCATGTTAAACTTGACTAGAAGATTCTTCAAGTATCTCTCTTGTGAAACATATACTCCATGTTGAGTATACACAATCTGCATTCCTAGAAAATAAGATAAGTTTCCCAAATCACTTATCTTAAACTCCTTCTCTATTTGTCTTTTGAGTTCATTGATTCCTTGAGCATCTGTTCCTGTAACAATAATATCATCAACATAAATGCACATGTAAATGTAACCATTTTCACTTGCCTTCACTAGCAAGCTACTATCTGCCTTTGATGCTTGAAATCCACATTCATTCAAGAACTTAACCAATCTGTAATTCCAAGCTCTTGGGGCTTGCTTCAACCCATATAAAGCTCTCTTGAGCTTACACACATAATCTGATCCAATTGATTCCATGAAGCCTTCTGGTTGCTCCATATATACTTCATCTGCAATATATCCATTTAGAAATGCATTTTTCACATCCAATTGTGATAATTTCCATCCCTTACAAGTAGCAATAGCAATCAATGTCCTAATTGTAGACATCTTAGCAACAGGACTAAAGGTTTCATCATAATCTACCCCATAAGTTTGGGCATATCCTTTGACCACAAGTCTAGCCTTATATCTAGACACCTTACCATCTGCAAACCTCTTTGTTTTATATACCCACTTACATCCAATGACCTTCTGATTCTTTGGTCTTGGTACTAGTTCCCAAGTTTCATTTTCAAGTAGAGCATCATACTCTTCCTGCATTGCCTTCTCCCAATTCTGTTTACCTTTGGCTTCTTCATAAGTGGTTGGATCTTCTTCTGTTTTCACAATGTAGGCATAATCTTTTGTTGTTAAAAAAGATGTATCATAACTATACCTTATAGGCTCTTTCCTTTCTCTTGTAGATCTCCTGATTTCTGCACTTCTTGAAGTTTCAGCCTCATTTGATTCTGGATCAAATCTTGGCCCTTCTTCTACATGATCCTGCACTCTACATCTAGAGTCAACTTCATCAACAATTTCTTCACAAACTTTTACCTTTGCCTTTCCTTTCCTTTGTATTTCTTCAACACCTGTATACTCATTTGGTGATCCTGTATACCACATATTTTGCTCATCAAATGTCACATCTTTAGTAACAAGAAATTGCTTTGTGGATGGACTCCACAACCTGTAACCCATCTGTCTATCATCATATCCAATAAACACATACTTCTCTGCTTTTGGTTCTAGCTTATGTCTTAATTGTGAAGGAACATAAGCATATGCAATACATCCAAATACTTTACAATGATCAAGACTAGGCTTCTTACCCCACCATGCTTCATAAGGGGTTCCTCCATCCAAAGCTTTGCAAGGCAACCTATTCACAAGGTATGTTGCAGTGTTAATAGCTTCTGCCCATAAGTAATTTGGACAATTCTTTTCCTTCATCATGGCTCTTGCAAACTCTACAAGAGTCCTATTCCTCCTTTCTGCTACTCCATTTTGTTGAGGGGAGTACCTGCAAGTCACTTCTCTTTTGATACCTGCATTCCACAAATAATCATCAAACTCTTTTGAGAAATACTCTCCCCCTCCATCTGATCTTAACCTCTTTAGCTTTTGTCCTGTGATCCTTTCTGCATAGACATGAAAATGTTTGAATGTCTTGAAAACTTCTGATTTATCCTTGATTACATACAAAGTAATCCACCTGGTTGCATCATCAACAAACAACACATAATATCTGGATCCATTTATGCTATAGTCCCTTGAGGGACCCCATACATCTGTATGAACCAATTCAAGCATATTTGAATACTTGTACCCTGATTTGTTATAAGAACTCTTATGTGCTTTACCTAATTGACAAGCTTCACACTTGTACACCATATGTTGCCCTTCAATATTTGGCAATCCAAGCACCACCTGATTCTTCGACATCTCCTTTATAGCTCTCTCATTGAAATGACCTAGCCTTTTATGCCATAGGTCTAATTCAGATACCTTTTGACTTCCATAGGTAAATAATGCATGTCCCACATTACCTTGGACTTTGAGAGTGAACAATCTTCCTTCCTTTTTACCTGCAATTATGTTTCTATATCCCTGATTTGGATCTTGTACATAAACACCATCATTTGTGAATCTTACCTCATATCCTTTCTCCACAATTTGCCCTACACTTATCAGATTTTTAGGAATAGTAGGAACATAAAGTACCTTGCTCAGAAGTGTACTTCCACTCTTTGTCTTCACTGATCCAATGCTCTCCACTTTATGTTTGGTATTGTCACCTGTCTGAACTGTATGTCCATTTACCCTTGCTTCCATATCAGTCATCAAAGATAGATTCCCACTCAGATGGTTGCTGCACCCTGAGTCAATATAAAACACTCTTTGATCTTCTCCCATTGATTCATGAGTTGCATTCAAGATAAGAGTCATGTCATCCTTCTGATCTGATGCATAATTGTAATAATTATTGTTGTAGGACTGAGATTGGAAGTTTCTTCCACCTCCTCTACCATATGATGTCCTACCACCTCTTCCTCTGAAGTTGCCTCTTTGGTTTCTGCCTCCTCTACCTCTTTGGTTATAATTCTGATTATTGTTTCCACCATTTTGATTGTTATACCAACAATCATTTGCCAAATGATTTGTTCTGCCACAAATCCAACAAGCTTTAGCATTATCTTTGTTCTTACCTCCTCTTCCTTTACCTCTGAAATTTGTCTTCCCTTTTGTGAAGTTAGCTTGATTTGAATTCCCTTCATCATCATTTGATTGCTTTCCCTTGCCATTCTTTTTCTTGTCCTTGGAGTACATAGCTTGACTTGTACTTCTATCATTGTCTCCTTTAAGATCCTGCTCAAAGGTTAGCATATGTCCTAGCAATTGATTAAGGTCAGGAGTAAAGTGATCAAGTGACAACTCTATGGACAATATAAAAGGCTTCCACTTCTCATCTCCTCTCAAACCTGTAAGTATTTGTCTTACCAACTTTTCTTCTTCAATATCTTCATCCACTGCTCCCAAGCTATCTGCAATATCTTTCATCCTTGCCACATAATCTGAAATTGATTGTGAGCTCTTCTTCTTGAAGGTTGTGAACTCAGCCCATAGTGAGGACTTCCTTGACTTAGTTGTATTTTGGAAATGCTCTTCCAAGGCATTCCAAACATCTGTGGCACTTTCCAAACCTCTGATATGAGGTAGAAGGTAATCATTTACAGCCATGTAGATGATACTCCTTGCTTGAGCATCCTTTCTCATCCAAGTCTTCAACATTGCAAGCTCTTCCCTAGTAGGAATACTTGGATCTGCAAACTCAGGTTTTTCTTCATCTCCTGTAATAAATGATATAAGATCTTTGCTCATGAGGTGTGCTTCCATCCTCATGGACCATGCTGGATAGTTCTCCCTATCTAGCTTATCAATCTGCAAGCTTTCTCCCATCTTGTATCCACCTGTGTATTGAAATCTTCAAGCTTTACAAACAATGTATGTACCTTTACTTCGAATTGGACTCCTTTTGCCTTTCTTGATGTCAAATAGTCTTCTCCTCGAGCTTTGACTCCAAGCTTTCACTTCTTAGTCCTTCAAGTGTTGAATTTCTTGAATCTGCAGCAGTCGGGATCCTCCTTTCTTCAAATTGATGTCTCCTGCTCTGATACCACTGATGGAGAATGTTAATCTCCAAAAGAACAACTTACTCTTGTGATTAGAGCACCTCTATACCAAGAGTAAGTCAAACACTCCACTAATTTAGAGGATCAATTGCTAATTATCAAAAGATTAACAAATCTGTGAAGAAGATGAAACACAGAAAAGTCTGCTGCACTATTTCTCCACATTGACTTATCAAACGTGTAAAGTTTTTGATGAAACTTTGTATGAAGTATCTCTTAGAGATTGCGCATCTACTCCAAGTTGAATCTCTTCAAAAGATTAAGTATAACTTGAGAAATCAACTTCTCAAGTTACCTATGTCAGAAACTGTCATCTAGAACAGTCGACTTTACACCTGTAACTTTTAAGACTTGGTTCTCCTTGAATAGAACCCGTTTTACAAAATGCTTCTAGACATGAGTAGCTTATCTTCCAACTTAAAGATTAAGCCCTCACTCATGCAAAACTTTAAACTGTGCTAGGAGAAATGATCAAAACATTAACTTCGAATTCTGCGCCTATTTTAGGAACCAGTGAACATACTTCACATATGAATGTTCCTACACTTAATTCACTCAGCCTGATTACAATTAGAAGCTAAAACTTTGCACAGAGGTCAAGCAACTCTCAACTTAGACTTGTACAAAAACATTTCACAATTGATCTACTGTAGAAGGAGAACACGCAGAAACATCGGGCGCAAAAATTTTCATTTACTCAGAAGAATTACAACTGAGTGATGAGAGCTAACTCAACTAACTTTTCCTCTATCTCATGACTTCTATCTCCCTCATTCTTGACTTCTAACTATTGTCACATATGCTCTCATACATGCCCCGACTTTTCTCAAAGTATTTATAGATAATTTGTACATGATTCTTACTGAACAAAAGATCTAAGTCATCTATGACTATGCTAATGTACATATGTGTACACTTCTCTTGTCCTCTGAATGTAATCTTCTTCCACACTTTAGGAATTGATTCTTCCTTCATCATTTGATCTTCCAAGCCTTCAATTGGTGATTGGTCTGCACCAACAATTTGGGGATCCCATTCTATGCTAATGATGAAGATTTGTCTATTCTTCTATGCTTTAAATGTAGCACTCCAATAAGTAAATTCATGCATCATTTTTAGTGCATCATTTTGAAAGGGTGACGTATAATCGTTGATCCCTAAAAGGAGAATAGTTAATGGTTTGAAGAACATCAACATGATGTTGAAGACTTAAGCAAAGATATCAACTCGTGAAGGTATGAGTTGAAGATCCCAAGAAAATCCCATGGGTAAATATCATTGAAAAAGGGATCTAAAGGAGAAAAGACTCGATCTTATCTCATGTTAAATTAGCTAGAGGAATTTTGAGAAAGCCAAGTGACCTAACTTGGTCCAATATATCCAACCCTTTATGGTTGGATAATCCAAGAGGCATACATTGGTAAAAAAGATCAAAACCTTTTATAGTTCGATAGCAAGTAAAGTTCAAAGGTCAACCTAGATAGACCTTTGAATCAAATGACATTAGAAACCTTAGTCTTTGCTCTCATGAAAATGATGCCAAAGAATTCCAAGATGGAATTCATGATCATGGTAAATGATCAGAGAGCATTGAAAAGATAAGGGCAAAGAATGTGAAAAGGTTAAGGATGTCGTTCTACGGATTGGAGAAAGAACTCACTGGTATGGGACAGTGAGAAATAACTCCCATTGAGATTTTTCTCTGATGGCCAGAGAGAAAATAGGCTCAAGATCCAATAGGAAACATCACAATAAGCCTTAAAGATAAGACCATTTAGATTAAGGTCTTAGGTTCATTATGAGGTGTAGAAATATACCTCCTTGAACCAATTTAATACACCTAGTTGTATGAACAAAAGGGTAAATAGACTGAACATGGCATTTACCCTAGAAAAGGCTATCCGTTATCCTCCTAAGCAAATGCATTTTTCTTAATAAAATGCATAGCCAAATTTTATGTGGAACAATAAATTTGGTTAAGTAAGAGGGTAAAGAATTTTGGGAGTTTACAAAGTTAAACCCCAAAAGTAAGTCAAGCCTATTCAAGTATAATAGCCTTGAATGAAAGAATGATCTTTTGAATCTTTGGTGAGAAAAAGTGATTCAAGAATGTTCCTAGCAAGATATGAGATATGATGCCTAGAAACAGGTATCTTTCTTGCAAGTCCTTGGAACTAAAGCTGCAAAACTTGAATCATCTCAACCCCATCCAATAGAAAATCTAGAGGGTATCTTGATGGCTTGATAAAGCATTATTCCTCAATTATTTTGAGGATTTGAAGGAATTGGTTTAGTAAGCTCTCTTTCTCTTTGCAAAGCTTTGGTGACCTTTGAGGTTAGTATACATAACTATCTCGAGTATGAACCATAAGCAGTCCAAGATAGTTAGTACTGATTCTCATTGAAAAGAACCGGCTAACAAAGAACAAGGTAGCAACCCAAATAATTCCAATTCCTAAAGTCTTCTTTGGATCTAAGTCTTGAATGTCGAATCTTCCAAAAAGGATTAAACTCTAGTTTGAGAATTAATCTAGGGAAAATCATAGATGATCAAGATAGGGATCCACTTGTAGACGTGAACTTTCAAAATTAGGTATATTGTCATACTTGAAATTTATGTTTCAAGAAAACCTGGATGATTGAAATAGGTCAGCCCAAGTTGCCAATGAATGAGAAGATAGTATTTCTCCTCATTTTATTGAGCATGTTTTGGCACGGACTTACTAGACCCACTTTGCTAAGTTCATATATTTAGCTAAGTCCTAGAAAATACAAATAAAGTATATTTGTATTTGAAAAGGACTATAAAAGAATAAGTTAAGTTGAGAACATCTATAGATTCCTCTCCTTTCTGTTGAAAGTGGAAGATGAATCTAGTTTCTGGACCTTTCAAGATAGAGATAGGATCTCTATTATAGACTCCTAAAATTATAAATTTCTAGAGAAGTACAAAGTGTACTGAAATGTATTATTTTATGGAGCTCAAGGTTTGTGAAAGTGCCAAAAGAAAAAGACCACCAAAGAATTCCACCCATCTCACTAGTCCATAGGTACAAGGCATGTATGTACATTTAGGTGGACTAAGGGAAAGTGATTTGGGCAGGGAACTTGATTCAGTTTCTTTCAGATTAAGGTAGGGATTAGCCCTTATCTGATTATTGGAAATGAATCTAAAGAGAGAGATGACCATGCTCATAGTATAAATCATGGTGCACGGGGGAATACCTCACATATTATACCTACACACATTTTCGAGGATGAAAATGTTAAAAGGGGGAAGAATGTTGTATAATTCATGGGTTCAAAGGGTTAAACATATGGATTCTAAAGGTTAGAATATGATGTATGTTTGATTTGGTCTAGCCCTTGAATTACCCTTGGAACATGCCTTGAACCTTTGGGTGAAACCCTTGGTTTTAACCCTTGAAGTATTTATTCATATGAGCTCCCAATTGAATGGTTAGAACCTTAGGATTGATTTATCCTAAGGTGTCAGAACCTTAGTCTTGGGAGAAGCTTCTCTAGGAGGCACCTTATGTGTATGTGAGAGAATAATCCTCATTTGATTTAGAAGGCATGTGATAGACCTTGGAAATTAGAAGGCATGTGATCACCCTTGGGAAAGTGTCCACATGAGGGACACTTGGCTGGACACTTGGCCAATCTCAAGGACATGCACCCCCTTGGGATAGAGGTATATATATGGGTGGAGTTGGATGGGTGGATACATGCTCTCTCTTACTTGAGGTGGTCTTGGTTGTTAGATTTATGACTAGTATTTGTACTTCACAACAAATATGTAGCCTTTATTTTCCTTGACAAAGTTATAAACCTCCTACAGTAAAAAAAAAAAGTGGTGGAAAAAAGATCTCCAAAATAAATCATGTGTTCAAAAGAACAAGAAAGTGTGACCTAAGACACGTTTAAAATTATGGTAATGTAAGCAAGAAAGTTAAGATTGTGCATGTCACTCTAGAGATCTATTGGAAGTTGTTTCCATTAAACATGATGGACAAGTCCTCAAGATCTAGAGGAATGGAGGCAAAGGGAGTCACATAAGGAGCAATCATGAGCCCTAAGCTTAGTGTTATTGACCACTTGGAGAGAGAAATCATGGTAAACTATCTAGTTCATATTTGTTCAAGGCTAACCAAGCCAATTTTATCGAATTATTTTCAAATGGTTACGACTAGAGGTAGTCATTGATTTCAAAGAAATCAAAAGTCATTCCAATAGCTTAATCACACAATCATCTTGACTCCCTTTTAGAAAGGAATCATTGGGAAAAGAAACCGTTTGAAAATAGTCATGAGGGATAAATTGGATGCAAGACATCATCTAAAAAAACATTCATAAAAATCATTTTAAGGTGGAAATTTTCTAGAAACAATTGTGCATGAGTGGTCATGTGTTCATGTGATAGACATCTTGGGTAAGCTATTTGTAATAGCAATAACGGTTTAGCAATAGTGGGTAGCATCAAGATTGTGGGCCTAACAAGCTACATACTTATAATCTAGTACTAACTAGGGTCACCATTAGGAAGTGGTTGTAATCACATGCCCGATGATCATGTTCATTTAATGTGCAGATCTCCACTAGGAAGTAGTCATAATCACAAAACACGAGTCATTCCTCATACAATCACGTGAGAGTGATTTTGGCTTTTGTAGGTATTCATTTGATCTAAGTAAAGAAATGGTGGCACTTTCCTTCTGGCAAAGTCATCCTAAGAAGTCATGTACTATGGGTGATGGTGGACTTCTACAAATGAGGGTAGTCAAAGATGAAGATATACTATCAAACAAAATTCTCTTCATAAGTTTATATTTAATTAAAACTAATCCTATTCCCTTTCCTACCACCATTATGTATTGAAGGAAATTGAAGGGAATTGAATCCAAGAAGCAAGATTACATAGCTCGTTTTCCCTAGATTGAATAGAGATAAATGTGGGTGAAGTTCATCTCCACCAAAACAGTGCCAAATGAAAACCTAGCATGAGCAATAAAAGTCTTTGTGTAGACATGAGAAGAGGAACATAACCTATGAATGTCATCTAACTACTCCACTCATAGAGAATAGTCACCATGAATGCACATGCACATGCTCTAAGGTGAACTAGACAAGAAATCCTAGAGACATCCCACATGCTCACGTATGAATATACAAGAAAAGAAAATGTGCATAAACAATAGCATGAAGAACAAGGAAAATATAATCCTCATTCAATAGACAACCACACAAAGTAAAATTAATGATTTTTTCACTCTTAATTGAATCTGACCAACCAAAAAATGTACAAGGGTGTTCTTATTATATTATCCTTGAACGATTGAGATTCACAGGCATAAAGAGTTATTTCCACCTCCTTACTTTTTGAAGCAATGGGTGGATATCACATACAATTACTAAGGAAGTAATCTAGTCCACATGTATGCATGATTCTTAGAATAGTTTACAAGGGAATCCTCACATGAAAAAAGATCATACAAGGGTGAGATATTATGGTGAAAATGGTAAAAGGAAAAAATAGTGGTTCCTCTTTTTTCATGTTCACATGTTCTTGCACCATGCTTCTACCTGTTCAAAATACCTACACTGATACATCAACATGACTCCTAAGTTTTGAACACAGATGAAGAGCTTGGGGTAGTTGCAATGGTATTAAAATATGTAAAAGGAGTGCACCTATATAAATTCCATAAGGTTTAGGTTGGTCACTAACCACCTCAAAGTAATCTAATTGACTTAAGTTAGTTTAGAAGAATTAGGTCAATTTAACTAACCTATCTTATATGAAGGCTTTGTTAGTGAATTTAGCCAACTTAGATGATTTCCTTTAGCCCCATTGGAACCTCCCTTGTCTTCATTTCTCACTATTTCCTTGAACCCTAAAATAGATGATCCTTGAAATTGTGTATGTGTATAATATGCATCATTTATCTACTAACTTAAATACTCTATGTAATTCAAAATGTAGACCCATGAATGGTCACATTTTTGCCATCAAATCACATAGACCTCATTCGACTTCCATTCAAGTCCCAAGTAAAGTCGATTCTCACAACATGGATTGTCCTCACAATGGGGGCCTTATGAATCGGAGCATCAATAATCACTAATGGGCTTGTAAATATCTAGTAGGTTTAAGCTATAGTTTCTATAAGCAAGCTTTGATCATAACTATTTCTTTGATGTACTGCATACAAAATATCATATTTTGATTAAGTAAGCCACCATACTCCTTATGAGGCTTTTTATGGTGAAAATTCCTTTATTGATTATTTAGTTCACCTTCTTATGTCCATGTTATACATATGAACTGTGAAAATCTAGATAAGAAAGATTTGGAATTCATTCATTGATTTTGCACTAGAATCTAACATCTTAGATGTTTTATGTTCCTACAAAGGGAAAACCACGTGAAAAACTTTTGATTTGAAGAATGTTCCAATGTTCGAATTTTGAAAAAAAAAATATTACGCTTCTTTTGAAGATGGTGATGAAAGGATTGGATGAAATTTGGCCCAAAAAGCAGCCTCTAATTCAATATTGTAATTTCCTTCCTCTACCATTGGATGCCATTCTTTTAATGTAATGATATTTTTGAAAACAAACTTATCCTATATTTAAGAGAGCTCCACATTTTGACAAAAGAAACACATGAAGGAAGAACTACAAGCCAAGAAAGCAAGCTCGGAGTGATACATAAAAAAAATGATCTACCTCACAAGGATATATATATATATATATATATATATATATATATATATATATATGCATACATACATACATACATACATACATACATAAATACATACATACATACATACATACATACATATGTACATACACACATACATACATACATACATACATACATACATACATACATACATACATACATACATACATACATACATACATACATACATATGTGTGTGTATGTATGTATGTTTAGTTGTTTTCCTTGTATCCGCCTTGTGAACAACGAGGGATTGGCTTTGCTTTGTTTGAATCCACAACTATCTAATGCACAAATCATTGATTCCAATATGATAGAAATTGATTCAAACTATACACAACTTTCCTAAGCTTAAAAACATAAGCAAGAAGCTTGTCGTGAGAAAAATGAAGAGGTTTCTCCAAGTACACCACCTTTTCTAAGTCATTATTTAGAAATTCATTCTTCACATCCAATTTATTTAGGTTCTATGTCTTTGAAGTAGCTTGGGGCTATGGTAGACCTAATGTAGTCTATTTGGCCATGGAACTAAATGTCTCTTCATAATAATTTACATGGGATTGAGCAAACCCTTTGGCCATCAATCTAGCCTTGTGTCTTGCAGTTGTACCATTTGCACGTTGCTTCACGTTGGCAACCCATTTATCCTATTACCTTCATCCCTTGCTTCCTTGGTAGTCTCCATCTTTTTTTTTTCCCTCCTATGCATCAATTTCCTCGTGTATAACTTCATTCCACTCTTTACAATTCAAAGCATCTTATATATTACTTTTGACATCTTTTCATGAAACACTTGGCTCATGTATGCTACATGTCTTTCCACAAAGGAATCATATGTTAATCAATCTATAGGGTATTACATTTACTTGACATCTTTTCTTCTCCTTTCAAAGGTATAAACATTTTTTTCCTTGGAAATTTTATTTTTGTTTTTGACATTGCCTCTTTGTGCACTTCACTTTCAATCTACACAATAACTTCAAGTTCATTGGCAACATAATCTAATTTGTATATGTTTGCTTTCCCTCTACTCGATGGATCTGTTTGATTTGAATTTCTCCTTACTTTCCTCCTCCATGGTGATGTGATCTCTGATCCATCCTCTACACTTGATCTTCTAGGCCCACTTTGTTCTATGCTCTCTTGCTCCTCTCTCTAAATCCATATCCTCTAACTATGTGTCACGTTTCTTTCCATATCATGAGAGTAGCTCATAAAATGCTAAATCCCTCAAGACCTTTACCTCCTTAATATATGGGTACAATACCTCCTTTTTCTCACTAGCATAACCAATAAAGATACATTTCTCTACTTGAGGTTGAATCTTTCATCTTAATTCACTTGATATGTGCGTGCACACATACAACCACAAATTTTGAAGTGAGATAAAGTAGGCATTTTACTTGCAACATGGTTCATAAGTTGTCCTTGAGTGTATCCTTGAAGTTGAGGCTCAATTCATCAAGTAAACAAATTTTCTAACTTCATTAGCCCAATAACAGCTAGGTATATTCATTTCATTCATGATTGACCTTGCTACCTCTATGATACATTTGTTCTTCCTCTGAACTAACCCATTTTGTTGGAGTGTGCACATGCAAGTAAGTTGTCTCTTGATCGCTTGACACCACAAATAACCAAGGACTCCTTAACAAAAATACTTTCTACCTTCGTATGAACTCAAAAGCTTCACAATTATATCTAGCTCCTTCTCAACACAAAGTTTGAATTATTTGAAACAACTGAACACATATAATTTTTATACAATATATCCAAGTCATCCTAGTGTGATCACCAATGAACCTAAAAATTTACTTAATGTCTCCTAATGATTCTTGTTTTTTCGGACCCCAAAAAATTGTATGAATGAACTCCAAGGGGTAATTTCTTATGTATGTATTCCTTTTTAAGGATAGTCTGCTTTGCTTTCCTAATTGAGAAGCTTCCAAAAAGTGTTTCAAATTATAATAGTGGAAGTTGTGTAGCCCTTCCACATTGCCTGTATACATATATTTCATTCTTTGAACATTTAGATGACCTATAATTTTATGCCATAGGTCCTAGAATTCAATTTTCCTAGATACAAAATGAAATACAAAGCATAAACGTGATCAAAATTTACCTCTATTGTGAATAGTCTTCCTTGATTCTTTCCTTTCTCCAGAATTTTTTAAACATCCTAAGGGTTCTCCAAAAAGTAGACATTATCATTAAAATTGACTTGATATCCTCTATCAAACATATGCCCAACTAATGCAAGGTTTTTGGTTATGGTTGGTACATGTAATACATCTTCGAGACAACTACTCTTTGGGTTTATATCCAATATTACATCTCCAATGTGTGTAATCTGAAGAGGGCTTTCATCCCTTTGGTCAACATGTCCTTATGATGTAGGTTCATCTCCATCGTTTTTTTCTTCAATAGCCTTTTCTAGATTCTCTTCTTCTTTCTAATGCGTCTCCATTGATTTGCTCTTAAATGTTGGATGCGATTTTTCCTTTGCCAAACTTTTTTGCCTCCTCTAGTTGAGCCTCCTCACCTTCTTTTTCCTTTTGAGTTACGTGCATACAATGCTTGGGCTTGATCACCCTTTGACTTCCCACCTCTTATGTTCATTTATTTTGTAACTAGAAGTGCTAATAGTTGCTCAAAGTTTGATAGAGAGTCTCTTACATATATGGAGGTGGTGAAAGCTCTCCTTTTTTCATCATCCCTTAAATCATTCAATATATGTGCCATTAATTCATCATCCCTTATGGGGCATCCAATTAATCCAAGAGCATCTACAAGCTCTTTGACCTTCAATATGTAGTCATTGATTGAAATAGTCAATGTCTTCCTAAGGTTTTTTAGCTCAATCTTAAACTATATTGTCCTTGATTTTGTACTCATGGAGTAGAATGTTTCAGGTGTCTCCCATACATTACTACTTGTATCCAAATCTTGGATGTGCTCAATCACACTTGTCTATGTTTTGAGAGTGGATAGATATCACTCTCTTATCACTATCATTGCATTGGCTGAATTCTCTGTAATTCATCATGGGTAGGATGTGCACCAAGCTCATGATCTGGTTCAGCTCCACTCACCAATTCCCACAAGCCTTTGCCAATGAGAAATCTTGAACCCTAAACCATTAAAGACCATATATGTTCTTATCTAGCTTTTCAATTTTATTGCATAAATTTTCCATCTTCTGTTCCTAGGTCCTTAACGACTTCCTAAGCCTCCTCTAAGGATATTTACAATGCTAAATTATGATATTTTTACCTTTGGAATAGGATTTCCTTAAAATGGTTTTGGTTCTTGCCTCACTTTGCTTCAGATGTAGATTTCCCTTAATATATGTGCGTTTTTTGAATTCTTCATAGCTTCATTGTTTGCATTTGTAATTGATTTCTTCTTTGAGTCTCCCCATGCATCATGTCAAGTTTTCTTTGATACCACTATTGGGACTAATAGAAATAAAGTTCCATGTATTTGGAAGTAGATGTGACCCTAACAAGCTATGTAGATATGCCTGTGCACACTTAATTTTCTTAGGTTTGGCCCATGATTCTCTATGAAAGTTGGCGTGCATATATGAAACACATACACCTCCTAGAATTTTTTTTTTACGCACAAAATAATCTCTTGGGTACAAAGAATTGATAACATCTAGTATGCCAGCTTCTTATTTGATTTTCTACACACACACACATATACACACTTAAGCATACCTCTTCTAACTCAAATATTTATCTTGAATCATTAAGCAATGAATGAAAGACTTAAGATAACTTGAGAAGGCCATATTATGAAACCAATAAAGAAATAATAATGGAAAATGGATTTTTGAGCTTGGAGAACCACTAACAACAACGCAAGGCTAGAAAGTCTAGTCACTATCTGCCTCATAATGAAGCTATGGTGAATCAAACTTTAAATGTAAGCAAGCAGGGAGCTAGCTAAGAAAGGTCCTTGCTTCTAATAGGTTTTATGCTGCAATGTCCACCAAATGAAATGGGAATTGGGTTGCTTGCCCTCTCCGAGGATAATGAACAAATGCTTTTCTTTCCTTTCATGGGGTGACCCATGCTCCTCTCACGAGGTTGTTCTCTTGTGCTCACAATCACCCTAAGCTTCTTGACACTCTTGTCCACTCTTCCCTCGATGTCCCTGAAATTTGCAAAAATTTAGCTGTATCTCTGTGAATGTGGACTCTTAGCTATAGGTCGATGCTAGGCATCGAGTTTAAGGTACAACTCAATGTGTGGCATCGACCTTGGTGGTAAAAGTCGATGCCTCGTATTGATCTACAGCCCAAAGTTGATCCCTGACATCAACGTACAACCCAAAGTTGATGCCTGGCATTGACCTGCAGCCCAAAGGTGATGCCTGGCATCGATCTACACCTGAAAGTTGATTCGTGGCATCGACTTCTAGGTGAAAGTTGATGCTTGGCATCATCTTGTAGCTGAAAATCGATGCTTTCAACTACAACTCAATGCTAGGCATCGACTTGTAGCTACAAATCGATGTTTGTGATTGACTTGGACATATCATGATAATTCCCTAGAAATCGATGCTTGGCATTGAGTTGCAGGAAAATGTTGATGCCTGGCATCGACTTTCATAGACAAGTTGATGCCTGGCATTGATTAGAGGTGAAAGTCGATGCCTTGCATCGACTTTCATAGAGAACTCGATGCGAGGCATTGACCTTCACCTGCAAGTGGATGCCTAGCATCAACTTTCATAGAGAACTCGATGCCTGACATCGACTTACACCCCCATGTCGATGCCAAGCATCGAGGTTGCGGTGTAAATCGATGCCAGGCATGGAGTTTGATAGACAAGTTGATGCCTAACATCGAGTTCTCTATGAAAGTCAATACCAGACATCGACTTAGAGGTGCAATTTGATGCCTGGCATCGAGTTCTCTATGAAAGTCGATGCCAGACATCGACTTTCACCCTCTAGCTCGATGCCAGGCATCAACTTGCAACTCGAAGTCGATGCATGGCAACTTGCAGGTAGAAAAATAGAAGAATTTGCATGCAATAAAATTTTAGAGCCACCAAATACAGGAATTTTCTAAAATAGTTAAAGGGAATCTTTTTGGAACCTTTTTAGAAGCAAGAATTTTGGGTATGTGTGAGGATTCTTGGTAGCACTCTTCTTCTCCATTTGCTTGTCTTTGCTTGTTTGCTAGGCTCTATGCTCTTTAGCTCTTAGCTCTCTCTTGCTCTCTCTTGGCACACGAATTTTAGAAATGAGAGTGATGTCATCCTCCACTATTTATGGGCACTTGCATGGCTTGAACTAGCAACTGACTAGATGTAACTGAATGAGACTAGGCGTCTTTTAAGAGAGGTTATTCCAATATAGGAAGCAATACATATGCCAATGTAGGGTCTGATAAGAGAGTTAGTCCAACTTTTGTGTTTTAGTGTATTTTGCCTTTGAAATTGGGAACATTGTAACTATTGGAAGCAGAGCTTATAAATTTTGAAAAGAAGAAGTGAAAAACTGATATAGAGCTGCAATATATGCGATAGGTTGCTGAAATTGATCACAAAAATAACTGAGAAGGTTTCAAATCCAGAATTGGCTATAATAAAATAAAAATCCACAAATTGACTAAGAAAGAGTTTCAAATCCTCCCTTGGACAATTAATAATGCAACAACCTAAATGAATATTGATAATCTGACAGTTAAAGGAATATGAAACTAGATGAAAAACATCACAAAATACTTTTGTTGTGCCTACTAAACACCTCAAATGTTTTTTTGTTAACAACTCAAACATCTTGAGTAGATAGTAATTCATCATTGTTATCTAGAAAGCATGGTGTAAAAACAATATGAGGAAATACATTAAATTATTTGAGGCCCACAGGAAATAAAGGCCCAAAATAGATGAAAAACTTAGTTGTGTCTCTCAAGGAATTTAATTTATCACTTTGCCATCAAATATTTTCTTTGTGCTCACCAATTTAAAGACATGAGGATTGAGTTCTCTTTTCTCCACATTCTTGACTCCTTTCTTCTTTTAAGAGATCAACATACCACACTTTATTATGTATCTTAAGCAGAACAAACACCATATGAAGATAAAAACAATATGGAAAGATGTGGAAATGTGGTTGATCAAAAGACCATTTTGGATTGCAAAAGTTTTAGAGGTCAGTAAAGATATTGATCAAAGAAGAATAGAGGCGTTGATAGTGCATTAGTATAACACTAAAAGTGGTAATACATTCACATGTAAATATAACTTAGAAATGGTATGTGAGACCAAACGAACAGGCTCAAGAAAGGAAAAGAATATTCGAAGCACATCCACTCTTAAAATGGATGATGTAAATATTCTTGTTTATGATTTTGCCTTGACAAAGACAGGGCACTTGATGAAAGCAACCATCAATATGATAAAGCAAAAGCTTCCAAATGTATGTGGTACAACTAATCATAGGCAAACAAGATCTGTGCATGATCCTGCAGAATTTGTTATGTACTTGGATTCTGATAGAGCTCTTGTTGATATAGAAGAAGAAGACGAGAGATCTCAATAGGCTCAGACTAAATCAAGTACATCAGATGATGGGGGTGTAGACATAGATCAAGAAATTCGTGACTTGAGTTGAAGATCCAAACATTTTTAGTGCTTATATAAATTCTCCTAAGTCTTTTGCTTAATGAAACCATGTTCTATAGCGATTTTGAATAACCATATGATATCCACCATTGAAAACATGTTCCATGTTTAATTTTTGTATAAGATTTTTTATCACTTTTATATTTTTTATGTAGATTTTGGACATGTCAATATTAAATTGAGTGAAATTTTGGCCACATTTTGAGCTCTTTTTTTTTTAGTAAATGACAAAAAATGTCAAAAAATCACATGTTTTCATTTGATTTTTGAAATATGTGTATACCAGTATAAAGGGTTTTCAAACATAAGATGTAATTTTCTTGATTCACATGATCTTGACGAGTATTAAAACAACAAGGTGGAGAGCCATGCACAAGATTGAAGCTCTAGTCCCTCCAAACCTTTCTACCTTAACTTTTCTAGCAGATGAAAATTAAAACCTATTGCCTTAGAACTTAAAACTCTTGTATTTTCTTAAGTTGTATATTGTTGATTCTTATTACTTCCTTACATACATGAATATTACCATCTCATTGTTGATATACTTAGGTAGTGATGTGTGTGAACACACTAGGACCGCCGGGGCACTTTTTTCCCTCTTTAGGAGGTTTTTTTCCCTCGGCTTGTATATACGCATATTTCCCTAATGGGCTACTTATCTTTGTACATTCTCTAGTAATACATTTAGTATTGTGTGTTTGAGCTCCAAGCTTCTTCTTCTTCCTTGTGCTGTTCGCGTGCTTCCGCAGACATCTATCTCCAACAATTGGTATCAGAGCAGGACATCGCTTCATCTAGGGCGCCGTCGACACTCCTCCGTTTGCAGTTTCGACCTCCGAACGCACTATCGCAGCGCTTGTGCAGGCTATTTCGTCTTTTTGTGGCAAAGGTATATGCCAGTTTTTGTTCGCCAGTTTAAGCGTCTCGAAGTCTGGTAAAGGTCTAGCAGAACTCGTCTGGGCAGTTCCGTTCAACTTTTTGAGATACAGTCAATTTTCTCCATCAAGGTATTTTAGTCACCGGCCATGGCTGAAAGCAGTGATGTATTTCGTATGTTGGCTGTTGAGGATAAGTTGGATGGTACCAACTACCCACTATGGGCGTATATGATGCGACATGTATTGGTTGCAAAAGGATTGTGGAACATTGTGCAGGGTGTTGAAAGACGTCCTGTTACACCTGTAACGACAGGTACTGCAAATACAGGTGCTGGAGCTGATGAAGATGGTTTTGAAGATTATATTCCATAGATTCCTGTTCGTGCTGCTGTTTCTGTTGCACCTACTGTAGAGCAGATTCGTTGGGATGGCAGAGATGCCCATGCACATGCATTGATAGCTTTGTCTGTCAAACGTGCTATTATTCCTCACATTCGCTCTTGCAGAACAGCAAAGGATGCTTGGGATACACTTACCACTTTGTATGAGGCTAGGAATGAGGCTCGTGTTGCTTACCTCCGAAAACAGTTGGAGAGTGAGCACATGAATGAAGGTGATTTGATGGACAGTTTTCTCACAAAGATCAAAGACCTGAAGAAACAATTGATTTCTGCTGATGAGGTTATACCAGATAGCTCACTTGTGCAGACTGTTCTGAATGGTCTTCCTGATTCATATCAGAGTTTTGCCTCTACTCTTCGGTTGATGATGAAAGGCAATCCAAATGCCTTGTCATTTGAGGATTTAGTCTCTGTTCTGTTGCAGGAAGATCAGTCCAGGCAGAACAGGTCCATTATGAGTGTTGCAGATCAAGCTTTCTTGGCTAGTCAGAAGGGCAAAGGAAAATGGAGCTCTTCTACTAGTAAGCAGAAATTTGCAAATGCTGCACAATCGAAGAACCAGGATAAAGATGAGAAGAAATCAGAAAAGCAGAAATTGTTTTGCAAGTATTGTAAAGGAAATGATCATATCATAAAGAACTGTCCAAAACTGGCTGCAAAAGAGGCAAAGAAGAAAGAGGCTGGAATGGTTGTTGCAGAGGCCTCTACACCAAAAACAGAGTCTACAAATCTTGTGCAGGAAGAAGAATGGGCGTTTACTACTGTCTGCAGTTTTGACCCATCTTCTCATGATCAGTGCATGTCTGCAATAGACTTAGATGTTTGGTACTTTGACAGTGGGGCGACCAAACATATTACCTCGTAGCACAATTTCTTCTCTTCACTCGAGCCTGCCCCTAGAGGGAATACTGTCACATGCGCTAACAACTCCTCTTATCCTGTTATGGGAGTTGGTAAGATCATTCTGACTACTGCTGATGGTAGTTCTTTCAACTTGTCAGATGCTTTATTTGTGCCAGGGATCAAGAAGAATCTGTTATCAGTTTCTGCATTAGCCAAGATTGGCTTGGTTGTGAAATTTGTTGATGACAGATGTACAGTTCATGATCTGTCAAATGGCGATGTTATTATTGCTTCTGTCATTTTATGTCGTGGGCTGTATAAGCTCATAGACTATGAAAGATCTATGAATGATTCCGCATGTGCAGTTCATGATTCTCAGGCTATGTCAGATGCAAAGCTTTGGCATGCACGCTTTGGTCATCTGAATTTTGCTAGTCTGTTACGCCTGCAGAAATCAGAAATGGTGTCCTCTTTGCCCAAACTTGAGGCACCTGGAAAACATGTTTGTGAGGGCTATATTTGGGCAAATGCAGCGTTCATCCTTTCCAAAAGATGGTTCAGTTCGGGCTACGTAGAAATTGCAGCTTGTACATAGTGATGTCTGTGGTCCTATGCAGACACCCTCTTAAATTACCTTTACTTCGTGACTTTCATTGATGATTTTTCCAGGCATGCATGGGTATATCCACTCAAAGCAAAGTCCGAAGTGTTCATGTCCTTTAAACAGTTTTTGGTTTTGGCTGAAAATCTATCAGCATGTAAAATGGGCACCCTCCGTTCTGATCGAGGGGGGGAATATATGTCTTCAAATTTTAATGCATTTCTGGCTCAACGTGGGATAAAACACCAGTGTACAGTGCCGTATACACCTCAACAGAATGGAGTTGCTGAACGGAAGAACAGGTCACTCATGGAGATGGCGAGGTGCATGGTCAAGAGTCAGGCTTTACCACATAGTTTCTGGCTTGAGGCTGTCATGTGTGCAGCATATATTCTGAATAGGTGTCCCACTAAAGCATTGCAGTCTATCACTCCATATGAGGCTTGGCATGACCGCAATCCATCTGTTGCTCATCTGCGTGTTTTTGGTTGTTTGGCATATGCACTAGTGTCTGAACAACATCGCAGAAAATTGGATGATAAAGCAGTAAAATGTATTTTTGTTGGATATAGTTCTGAAAGTAAAGGTTATCGTCTGTATCATCCACAGACAAAACGCATTCTGGTTAGCCGTGATGTTGTTTTTGTGGAAGATGCAATTCAGCCATTGCTTTCATGTACTAAAGAGACATCTGTTAGCTCCAAAGACATGTATGATACTTTGATGCCTCTTTTTACAGGTGGACAGTCTAGTGCTGGTCCTAATGAGGCAACTTCTCAGCCTTTGCAGGTTTCATATGATGATGCAGATCATTCCATTTCTGATGCAGATTTACATGATGCACTTGTTGATGAGAGAGCTGATATTGAGTAGGCAAAAACTATGCCAAAATGGCTGGTGCAGACTTTGCGTGACAACAAATTAGATGCACCTTTGTCATATCGTACTCTTTCAGGCTCTCATAGTGCCTCCTTTGCATCAGATTGCTATGCTATGGCTGCCTCTAGTCTCTGTGATGAGAATGAGCCTGTTTCTTTTGATGAAGCACAGAATTCAAAAAATTGGGTGGCTGCTATGCAATCTGAATATGATGCTATAATGAAGAATGGTACATGGTCTTTATGTTACTTGCCTCCTGGCAAGAAGGCCATTAGCACTAAGTGAGTATACAAGCTGAAGCGTAAACCTGATGGTACAATTGACAGGTATAAGGCTAGGCTTGTTGCAAAGGGTTATGCGCAGGAAAGAGGCATTGATTTTGATGAGACCTTAGCACCCACATGCCGTATGACTACTGTTCGGAGCATTTGTGCACTTGCAGCCCATCATGGTTGGAATGTACATCAGTTGGACATTAAAACAACATTTTTGAATGGTGACTTGCATGAAGAAGTGTATGTTTTTCAGCCCCGTGGCTTTGTGCAGAAAGGGCATGAAAACCAGGTGTGCAGGTTAAAGAAGGCATTATATGGTTTAAAGCAAGCACCACGTGCTTGGTATGAGAAGTTACATGCCTATCTGATTGCACATGGTTTTGAGAACAGTCCAACTGAAAGCACCTTATATGTTAAGCGTGCTAATGATGTGCTTCTGATCATTGTTGTCTATGTTGATGACATGCTGCTCACTGGTCCTATTGAGAAGCATATTGCTGATTTTAAGGCTGATTTGCATGCCTCATTTGAGATGTATGATTTGGGGCATTTGGATCACTATTTAGGCATTCAGTTTATGCACGTTGATGGTGGATTATTTTATGTTAATTTCTTTTTGTTGAGAAATATTTTGATCCCCTATGTACTTGAAGCTTTTATTCATAATTATCTTTTTCTCTATACTTTATTTCTTTTACATTTAAGTTAAAATTTGAATTGTTTTGAAAATTAAGTATGAGAGGAATCATCTCCATATGACATGGAGATGGAACAGAGAGAGCCTTCATAGAATGATAGCATAGATGAAGAGAGTGAAGATCAGCCCCCATGGTGAAACTTGGATGTTCCAAATATATTTAAAATTGGTGGGAAAATATTTCCGAACGGGGTTGGAGTGCTTACAATGTAGGAAAAAAGAGACAAAATATGAAACAAGAGATGAAGCATAATAGAAAAAAGCTTAATGTGTATATGAAACCAAAGCCTACAACGACCAACACCCAATGTGTGAAAGCTCCACAAAGGGTCCCATAAGGAGGAAGGCAAACTTAAAAGTGTTTGTTGAGAACCAAGAATTTTAAAAGACTTGTAATTTATTGATCCAAAGAGGTCCTTTTGCTGAAACCATTAGAACATAATTACAAGCATATTGGATACCTCTCAAGATGCTGGCCATCACATTGGATGCCATCCAAGAGGCAGTAAAGGCTTTTTTAATTTATATTTTATAGGATTCCAAACTTCGTGTTGTTGGAGTTACACATCTATGGAAGCACGCGAACAACACAAGGAAGAAGAAGAAGCTTCGCGCACAACACACAATACTAAATGTATTACCACTATAATGTACAAAGATAAGTAACCCATTAGGGCAATAGGTGTATATACAAGCCGGGGAAAAAACCTCCTAAAAAGGGAAAACAGTGTCCTGGTAGTCGTAGTGTTTTCACACACATCACTACCTAGATATATCAACAAATCCCCCCTGGGAGTGATGCGGTGAACAAGGAGCTAGCACTCATGTATAAGGAAGTTCCAAGCTATGTGGAATCAAACATTAAAAGGAAGTAAGCCTAAAGCTTTGTGGAAAGCTTCAAACTTCTCCCTAGCTAGAGCCTTTGTGAAAAGATCTGCAATGTTCTCTTGCATGGGCACATATGCCAAGATGATCTCTGCAATAGAGAACCTCTCCCTAACATAATGAAAAATGCACCTCGATGTGCTTAGTGTGAACATGGAACATAGGGTTCCTCACGATGGGTAATGCGTTCTGACTGCTAGTGAAGATGGTGGTTGCAGAAGACTAACAAACACCCAAATCAGCCATAACGCGTCTAAGCCACACACACTCACAGTCGCTGTGAAAGCTACCCTATACTCAGCCTCACAATTGGAAGTGGCCACAGTAGGCTGCTTCTTGCTCAGCCAAGATATGCATGAGCTACCAAGCACGAAGCAAAAACCACTGGTGGACACACGAGTGTCATAGCAAACAACCCAGTCAGAATAAAAAAAACATGTAAATATATAGCCCATGACAAAAAATGCTAGGATCAATGACATCATCACCATTCGAGATTCATGAACTATACATCTATCATCAACAAATTTAACAACCAAGCCAATGTTGGATAGTGATGAAATTGATAACACAATTTTCTTGATGTGTGGCACATATAAGGTATGTGACACTATGAGACTACTTGCATCAATAGTAGGAACAATTATCTTTTGAACTCCCATGATAGGATAAGAGAATTTGCTAGCACATGAAAGCATTACTATAGGAGCAGTCTCAGTTTGACATAATTGAAGGTTGTATATGAAATCCACCTAGCCCAAAGGGTGCAAGCATTTGTGTTTTGAGGCCAAAGTTTACAAGCCAAATCCATTTCATTGTATGTTTAACAATTAGGGAGTATCCAAGAATTGTGTGGGGTCTGAAAACCTACCTCCACCCTGAGGCAATGGGTTAAACCAATATAGCCAAAATAGTGTAGACTTCTTTGCCTCTTTTCTAGCCCATTTCACACAACCCTTGATGAAATGATCATTTTCCTTGAAATATATTTCTTTTTCTTGTCATTTTTGTCTTTCTTTTTTTTCTCCTTACTAATGGATGAGCCATATCTAGCTTTTCCCTTCTGACTAGCTAAGAAAGCTTGATATGCAACATGCATCACTGAACGATTTTGTCTAGAATTGCCTTTCTTGTGGAAAAATAGAGGCCAAATCCTCAAAAGTTAAGGCATTTGTATTTTGTTTCATCATTAGACAAAGAGAGGAAGCAAAACTCTAAGAAAACTTTTGAAGACCATGAAGAGCAATTTGCACAAATGAAACTATATTGAAAAGCGTTTTTTATAGAAATAAGATACTCATTCAAATCCTTGATCTTTGTTAAAAAAATGTATATTGAATCTCTTTCATTCATATGCTCACTCTCCAATTGTTTTCAAAGGTAAGTAACATGAGCCTCATTACTTGGTTTGGATAGTGTGGTAAGAATATCCCAAGCATCTTTAGCTATTCCACAAGATCAAACGTTAGGAATAATGGTATGTTTGATGGACAAAGCTATCAATGCATGTGTCTTTGCATCTTTACCATCCCAATGAAGCTTCTCTATAGTAGGTGCAATAGGAACTAAAGTAGGATTAAGAAATAAAGAATCAGCATCTTCAACACCACCTCCATCACTTGCTATCATTGTATTTGGAGGTGTAGTTGGATGTATTTCAACACCCTCCACAATATTTCACAAGACTTTTGCTACCAATACATGAAGCATAATGTATGCCCATAATGGATATTTAGAAATATCCAACTTATTCTCAATAGGGAACGTACAAACACATGATTGTCTTTAGCCATGGCTAATGATTATACACCCTAATATAGAAAATTGATTGTTTCTCAAAAACAATCAATAAAAATATCGAATCATCAATTTTCCACATAATGCCCATAGTAGTTGAATCGACCTAAAAACTATGAATGATTCCTTTGTGAGATAGGAAATATTCTAGGGAATATTCCCTTTATAGTTGGGTTGGGAACCCTACCCTCATACTTGTAGCCCCCTTAGGACCCCCGAGCTTGGGTTGCTCATCCTTATGCTAAACCCCATAGTAAGGTACATTGGTAACTCCTTTTTCTTATAATCTCTTATGTGGTTCATTTTGACCTTTGTCCAACATGAAGGTTCAGATTCCCATCAATAAGATAATGCATGATTCAATTCTCCTCATAATATGAGCCTTAAAAAATGTGCAACAACATACAATCATAATGGGTAGACGTTAGTCATGTACTAACATATAGTAGGAGTAGTGTCACAATTAATGCATGAATAATACAAAGAATCCACGTGTACTTGTATTAAGAAAAGTATTAAGGTAGCTTACGGGGTCAGTCTATGATGGTTTCTTTCATCCTCTTAAGATGACTTGCAAGTCAAATGATACTAAAATGTAGATTGGGATACTTCAAAGGATTACAAAAAAAAACTCCAAAGGTATGTCTTGGAATTCAAAGATGCAACTTATAATTCTTGTATCCTCAACTAGAGCTCAATATAGATCATTATTTTTAGTTTCTGATGTTCAAATTATTGTTTATAGTCTACAGTTGTAAGAAATCAAGCCATGCAATGGAATCAAGATCTTAGGTTGAAGCTTAAGGGGGAATATTCGAAATCAAGATCCAATCTTCCAAAATTGTGCCATCATATAAAGGCAACAAGTGCAAAGAACATGAAAGGATATCTATGAGTTTTAAGCTAACCTCCCCTAATTTTTAAACCAAATGGATTAACTAGTGTATAGGTCCTACAAATCTATGACACCTTTTCTATGATGAAAAATAAACTTGCACCAAGTTCTATCCAAGGTTCTTTGATCTCTCTTTGGTTGTATTGGCTTGTTGTCTACATGTTCCTTATAGAAGAAGAACACACCCTCCTTAAAATAGCCCCTTACAACATAGGGATATAGAAACAGTTTGCATGTTAAATAGTTCTCATTGAGTTTAGATTTCCTACGTTTGCTTGTATTCTTCTTTTATTCTAGTAACTTTAAGAAGGTTTCACTTTCCTCTAGAATTATGCACAGCATTGGGTTCAGCCTCTAAACTCAATTTGAGATTTAGGGAAATCTTTACAATTATGTTGTATGATGTCTTGTTTTGGGGACGTATCGAGCACTTTCCAAGGATTCATGGAGGTCGAGAATTATTGCATGGTTTCTTGTACTTCACAAAGATTAAGAGTTATATCAAGAAACATAAGCTTGCCTTTAATGAAAAATTTTACCCAAAAATCATACCAATAAAAATCCGTCTACTACAAGATCATCAATAATGTTGTAGCAACATGCAAATTTCATGAGATTGCATGTACAATGAGCATATTAATCTGTATTTCATGATATTCATAGCCATATTTCTTATATTTCATGAGTAATCTCTGATCAAATGGGCATAATGAAGAGGACCACAATGGGTTTTGAGAGGCTTTCCTAAATTCCCACCAAAAGTGTGATAAGAAAAAAGGAAACTTTTGATCTACTGTATACATTCATGCTTCCATAGTGGAAAAAGGTAGAGAAAAGACAGTCTATGGTAACCATGCTTTTTGAGGTTTTCATCCACAAGTTTTCTGAAGCTTGCGCATACAAGGTAGCACGAAAGACATGACAGAATTGATATAAGAATTCTATAAAGATCATGAGAATTTGCAGACATTGTGCTTTGCCTTCTCCATTAATCAACCAGAACATTATGCAGAACTCTGCTTGCAGGCTTCCCAAAGCTATCCTATGGGGTTGCCTTCTGATCACCTCATACTTTTTGCAGGTCAGCTACTGTGACATGAGTTTGAAGTACTCCATACTTCCTAAATGGGTGGACTCCTACAACGCAGAGCCGAATGTCACATTACGAGTCTGTTATAGTGCAACTAAATGTGTTGGAGATGATCACGTCTACTCAATCGATGATATCGCCGGTAGACCGGATGTTATGATGAGTGGCGATGGCCTCGACAAGAATGCGTCGTATACGATGACCTTGCTCGACGTAGATGCCAACAATCCCCATCATCCTATGTATAAGCCGTTGCTTTATTGGATGGTCTGCGACATTCCAGGCGATGTGCATCGTTATCAAGGTGAAGTCAATCCCTAGAAAAACCGTGTTCCTTGATTACCTATAAGAGCGATTTCCTTGCACTCATCTCTCGGAATGAAGGAAAGTTATTCCTGATTCACATTTCCTTCGTCAACTGCGTCAGTGATTTCTTTCGTTTCTAGTTGCTTGTATGCTTCGTTGAATTGTATTTCTGGTTAAAACAGTACTGTGCTCAGCAATTGAAGAAGTTGAATTTGTACAGATTTGGGGATTAGCGGGAATGCAGTGAAGCCTTACGTGCATCCACATGAATGGCATAATCATGAAGATGTCTTCGGAACACATAGGATGTACCTGCTTCTTTTCAAACAGGTGCTCTCTCTCTCTCTCTCTCTCTCTCTCTCTCTCTCTCTCTCTCTCAAGCATACGCGCATCCAGGTGACACGATGAAAGCTCTAAACTGTTTCACATACACATCAAGATGAGACGATGAAAGCTTCGCCTTTCTCTCTCTCTCTCTCTCTTTTACACACACACGCGCGCATGCGCACTTACAGGTGACCCGATGAAAGCTCCAAACTCTTTCTCTTTCATATACACACATCCAGATGACACGATGAAAGCTCCGAACTCTCTCTATTTCATACACACACAAGCATACGCACATCAATGCACATCCAGGTGACACGATGAAAGCTCCAAGCTGTTGTCAACAACATTAATTCCTCCTTACCTTATGCCACATTGACTTGAATAGGATGGATCCATGCTTCTTCTCTGATCTATTAGTTGTATGCATTCCATCCTGTCATTTGCCGCTTCCGGCTTTCCTTTTCCTCACTTTTTCTCGCTTCTTTTCGAATTTCACTGTACTGTCTTACCCAAGCCAGTTTAGCACATGCACATGATTAAGAACGCAAACGTTCTTTGTCACCGATTCCATCATATGATTTGCATGTTCCTAATGTTCTCCTTCTCCTGCGCTTTCTTCTTCGTCCTCTTTTCCTTTCTGTTCTCCTCCGAATAAGCAAGGAGTTGACATATGCATCTGATGAAAGAAGCAAAAACGTATGTGTACGTGTCCATCGTGTTCATTGTTCTGTACGTTCATTTACAGGAAAGGAAGATAGGCTACATCCACTTTGGTCGAGACGTGAGGAGTCTCAGCATGCGCAAGTTTACGAGACAGTTCGACCTCCACTACCCCGTTGCAGGAGCTTGCTTTGACGTAAACTTTGAGGGCTTTCAGGACCCTCCACCATGAGGCCTATCGGATATTTGACTGTGTATATATCTACACATATTAAGCTGAACATTAGAAGCTAGTTTTTGTGACTTCAATTCTATCAATTCAAGGAGACACTGTAAACAGTAAGGGGCAGAGATACAAAGAGTTTCTACAACTCTCTTCAACTGGATGATGGACCCTCTCCAATTGCATACCAGCTCTGCGCAAACATCTTAATTACATTCATAACACCATTTTATCATCGTCATTAATAATGGTAGATGGGTGATGGACCCTCTCTGATTCCTTGTCACTTCCGTGCAGACATTTGAATTACATTCATACAACCATATTATCGTACTCAAGCCGTAAACCCTGGTTGTATGGGTTGTTTCATATTTCTTCTTGGCCTATTGCTTGATGATTTGTGTAATTCAATGCTTTGAGGTCGTAATTAACCACCAAATAGACATTGACAAACAGAAATATTTCAAGCTTGGTATTTTTTTAACATTTGGTTAAGCTATGGTTAAGCACTGAAGTCGATATACTGGATCAAAATCATGGAAAACATCAAAAGCTGATCCATGGATGTTCTCTCATTTTTTCGGCCGCCTAAAATCCTTAGATTTGTCTCCAATGGGGAACAAAAGTTAAGTTGTTTCTCTACCTAAAACTCCCACTTATTATGAATGTTTCACAGTTCAACCCTCTTGGGAAGGTATTCATGACACGTTCCATCTTGTAGAACTCGAATGTAGTCCGCTGGATCATCTCGCCCACACATGAAAATAAGTGAATGGATTTCGCGTGCCTTTAGGGGAAAATAATCAATATTCTGATCTCACCATTTTGTGAGGATCAAGTAAACGAAGGTCTCCATTCATTTGGTGAGTACAAGCTTTTGTAAACAAAATGATTGTGTAGTGCAACAAGAAACAATGCCTCGCTTTTAATGTAATACCATTTTCTCTATGGTGGTATTCCATAAAACCTCATCTTTGTGCCACTTCATTGATCAAAGGGATAGATATATATACAAATAAGTATTGCATGCCACAAGGCATCGAAGATAGTCAGTAAGGTTGGTGGTGCACATGGTTACTGACAAAATTTCTCTACCAAAAGGGTTTAAGGATGGCAGAGTCTGTTATCTGACAAGTTTGGAGGGCATTGCCTCGTAAAGAAAATGGTTACAATTCCCCCCTTTTTCCAAGCATTGGAAAACACTAGTTGTACATAGTTGCTTGTTACATTGGGCATGTCACATTGGACATGCCCAATGTGATGGCAGAGTCGATTATCTGACAAGTTGGAGGGCATTGCCTCCTAACAAAAGTGGTTACAATTCCCCCCCTTTTTCCAAGCATTGGAAAACACTAGTTGTACAAGTTGCTTGTTACATTGGGCATGTCACATTGGATATTTACATGAGATTCAAATATGCCATATTAGGCTACCTCATTGGGTTTGTTATACTACATTGAATTTGCTCTACCATGTTGGATGATTGAATTCTTCATTGGGTTTGTGTGAACTCGTTGGGTTTCGTGCACAAGCTAATATCTATCACATTGGATTTTTTATGCTCTATTGGCTTGTATACATGTGTGATTTTGTTTTCACCACATCAGGATTAACCATTCTAGGCTACTAGGGGGGTATTTGTTTTTGCCTTGCATATTGTCGAAACCATATTAGGTGGCCTGCTAGTTGTGCACTGTTTGAATTTGATCCTAGATGATAGACTTGTTGGTTGTTGATTTCCTTCAATGTTTTTCATGCACTTGGAATATTCTTTGGCACTTTGGGCAATAGAATTGGGAAGATCTTACCATAGGCTTGATTATGGCCTAGGTAGTGTCTAATCCGTTATAATTTTGAATTTGAACTAACTTTAAAAAACATGTGTACAAGGGTATGAGTTCCAAGCTAGATAGGTAGGAATTATTACAAGACTATAAAAAGCTTTGGTTGAAAAAGTTATGAACTTGTTACTCCCTTTCCTTCGAAGAGGTTCTACGTGTCCATAGCTTTTGATTGTCAGTCTGTTGAATATCAAAGGATTTGTTTCCAATCATGAGTAATTTTTGACTGATGCAAAGTTCCTTACCCATCCTCACTATTTCTTCATTTTGTTTGTCTCTGTACAGAATTCGAGAATCATTAGAACTCAAAGCACTAATGACATTACATAACACAAAAAGATCCTATTTTATCCAAGAACTTTCTATGAGATGATGACCCTCGTTGCCAATTCCTTGATTACTTTCATCACCTGCAAGATCAATGAGATTGAGTTTCCCTAAAATTCTTCCTTTATTTTTCAAAACCACATTCACCATTAAGACGCCATGACTTCTGCTAGAAGTCTCATTTAGCCTGGTTTGACCAACTTGCTATCTGAGACATCCGTTCATGAATATATGATGAAACTCATCAAAGTTTATCAACACTTTTTGAGAAAGACCACACAATTGAATCCTACCATTGTTTCCTTCTCAAACGGAGATTTTTTCTCCCTCATACGTCAGTAAATCATAGCATCGATCTAGATAGACTTCGTAATATGCCACTGTGACTTGGAATTTTGCCCTCTCTATAATGGCCAAAATTTTGGACACCGCTAGAGCCATCAAACCAGGGTGCACATCTAATCCCTACATAGTATACGTTTTACCATTGCCTCCTAGGAATGAGGTTAAAGGGAGACGATAAGAAGTTGATGGCGTTGTTGCTGCCGATGATGAACAACTTGCAACTTGCACTACTAGGCATGGATATGCATAAGAAAATCAAGATATCAACATCAAGCTCCATGGAAATCCTCTCCATATCCTCGCCACCATTTCTAGCTATATTCAAGCCCCAAATTTTACCTTACACTATCAAGGCATGCACAAATACCACCGCGTAGATTAGTTTTGATTTGCAATGGTTTTTACTATGTGACTACACGTGAGGTGTTTTTTAGTGTGCTTTAGGACTTAAGATGTGATAATAGTCTTAAGATGTGATAATAGTGTTGTGAAAGGTGTTCATTTATATTTTAGTGGTCTATGCATATGGTAAACATCTTTTGGCTACATGTAAAACTTTTTTTCATTTTTAGATGAGATAAAAACATTCATGTTTGTAAGATGAACAAAATAACTCTATACAAAGTAGGCAAATAAAAGTAAAAGTTCTAAGATGATCTTCAAGTTTATCTAAATGAGTGTTGGAGATAGATGTCTGCGGAAGCACGCGAACAGCAGAAGGAAGAAGAAGAAGCTTGGAGCTCAAACACACAATACTGAATGTATTACTAGAGAATGTACAAAGATAAGTAGCCCATTAGGGCAATATGCGTATATACAAGCTGAGGGAAAAAAACATCCTAAAGAGGGAAAAAAGTGCCCTGGCGGTCCTAGTGTGTTCACACACATCACTACCTAAATATATCAACAAATCCCCCCTAGGAGTGATGTGGTGAACAAGGAGCTGGCACTCATGTATAAGGAAGTGCCAAGCTATGTGGAAATCACTCCACAAAAGGAAGTAAGCCCAAAGCTTTGCGGAAAGCTTCAAACTTCTCCCTAGGCAAAGCCTTCGTGAAAAGGTCTGCAATGTTCTCTTGTGTGGGCACATATGCCAAGCTGATCTCCCCAGCAGAGAACCTCTCCCTGACATAGTGATAATGCACCTCAATGTGCTTAGTGTGAGCATGGAACACGGAGTTCCTCGCAATTGCCAATGCACTCTGACTGTCAGTGAAGATGGTGGTGGCAGAAAGACTGGCCAACACCCAAATCAGCCATAAGGTGTCTGAGCCACACACACTCAACAGTCGCTATGAAAGCTGCCCTATACTCAGCCTCACAACTAGAAGTGGCCACAGTAGGCTGCTTCTTGCTCAACCAAGATATGCATGAGCTACCAAGCATGAAGCAAAAACCACTGGTGGACACAACTTTTTCTATTTTGATTCTTAATAAAGTCTCCATGATGCCAAATAGAATATTTTGTAGGACCTTATGATGCATTCCATTTCAATTATTTCTCTCTATTTAGTAATCATCATAGTTCTTTGGCTGATTCAAAATTATTTACATGCTCCATTGCAAGACTTTTGGATAATATGGTTTGGTAAAAGTAATTAATGAACCTCTCCATCAAATATTTTGATTATGATACACCACCTCCATGATGAGTGTTCTTGAAGAAGACACCCTTACCTCAATATTTTGATTTTTCCGTATCTTGTGTAATGAAAATTCCCAAAAATCAGTACTTTTCATAAAGTAGGATATATGTGCAAACACTATGTGTTGTAAACAAAAGTAAATAATATCAATTAGTTTTTTGTAAGACATTTTTAACAAACCAATATTAGACATACCATGGAGGGAGTAATATTGCTCTCGCTTTAAGCAATTATGGAAAATTTAGTGAATTCTAAAATAGTCTTCTACAATGTTTGATGTTGCTCAATAATTGTACTATTAAGACTCATATGTCTCACCAACCAGAACATTGATGATATTTTGAAATAATTTCAACCCAAGAGCTCAAATGACTTTGACAGAGCTAAACACATAGAGAGCTATTATGCTTATACCTCCCAACCACATCCAAAAATTCCACGATTCTCTTGACTCCTTCCCATCTCTACCATATGAGGCATACCTCTCAATCATGCCATTTGATACACTTACCAAAGACACATAAAGGGTGGTCTTACCCTACATGATGTGATATTTCCTTCCCCTTAACACCATTTTCATCCAACAAAATGTAGATGAACTATCTGTAATATTGTAGAAGACAGTTCTTGGACTCCCTTGAACCCCATGTATTACTAGTACGTGTTCATCTCTATGTGTTGTTTCCTATATCCTCCCCCTTGAGAAGCCTCATATGAGAAGAAATCAAAGGTGGGAAAGTAACATTTCCTATTTTCTCCTGTATACACAACTTCCAAATTATCAGTCCTATAGGTACCAAGACTAAGTCTAAGTACCTCTCTCTGAATCCACATCTATTTATTTGCAACACTAAATATATTTTTTAGATAATAGTCATCCTCTTCATAATGTGATAGACATTGGTTTGGAGAAACCATATCATGTGTGTATGGGACAAGGGTCAAGTCTAACCAAGGTCCCTAGCTTGGGGGATATCCTAGGGTACCCAACGAGATCCCTTGATCTAAGGAACTTCCTTAGACTCAGACTATGTACCATACATTAATGAGATCTCTAGAACTATTTCTAACATAATGTTTAGTCATATATTGTTCATTGATAGCTATCTCTAAGGTAACTAAGATCGCAAACATGTAAAATGCTCAAACTCGTCTTTTGCAAATGGAGTAACCTAACAATTTGGGTCCTCTATTAGCCTTCTTTTCTCTTAATTAATCACTTTATATTAATAAATTACTTGTCTTCCTCTCTTTTGGATTCTTTGCATACCCATAACATAGATCTTTGCTCAATGGACTTCCTAGAAACATATCATAGTTTCAACTCTTTTGAAATTCAAAGTTGCTAAATTTTAATCAGAACCTTCACATTTTATTTATTTCAAATCTTCTAGAAACCAAATAGGTTATTGTATCCGTCCATCAGCCAATTGAAAGTTTCATTGTATAGTTTAGAAAACCATTTTAGCCAATTTTTTCCAATGTATTTTTGGAACAATGGACACTTTCACTCACTATCGAGAATATCATTAATCACGTAACCATTAAAGTCAATGGAAATACACATGTTTCCTTCAGGATCAATCTTTATGCTCCTACTTTGTCAATCGGGACCTATTGAACCTCTCTTCCTACTTTTGTGGACCTTATTTTAGATCATCTTTCTTCGGAAGGTTGTATACTAATTTCAACGACTCCTCTATGGTGCGTTTTCACCTTATTTTGTGTGAAGCAATTCTTTTGCACTTCAACTATTCAGTTCATTTGAGCTAGCCTTCCAACAAATCCATGGTGCTTTCATAAATTTTGACTATGTTTAATATGGTCATGTGTAGTTAACCGATACTTTGAAGCTTGAATCTACTAGAATAAGATCACAATCAAGTATGATCTTTTTATTAAAATAAGTTTCTTAAGTATTCGATCCAACCCTCATGTACATCACCAATCAATAGCATGAATTCTCTTAGGTGTTCCCTTTCCTCTCAATCCTTTTCTAGAATACTCTTTTCTTCATGTTTCTTAGTATCCTTTACAGTTCTTTGTTACTAAATCTCCGGATTCCATGTCGCTAATGATATAATATTTAGCTTTTATAATACTTGTTATGCTACCTCCATCATCTTTCTACGTATGGCTAGGCTTTTCCTCCTAAATCTTTTATCTTTGTTGCATGGTTCATGTTCTAAAATGCTTGGACTTGCATTGATTCTAGGTGCTTCGTAAGCTCTAAATATAATGTCTAGTTCCTCAAGTATCTTGCCTACTAAAGTGATCCAAACTCTTGTTTATCTAATGTCAGTACAACATATCAGGGTTATTATGAGGCTTCTACCGAGGAAAATGAACGGGTGCAATTTTGACCTGACATCGGTGTAAGGGTCGGTATAGGCATCGGAACCAAAACGCCGGTATAAGCATTAGTATAAGCATCGGTATAAGCATCAATATAAATGTCGGTATAAACGTCGGTATGAACGTCAGTATGCCCCTAGGCAAAATAGTCAGTATAAGCATCGGTATGTGCCAGGGCATATCGACGCTTATAGCGTCGCCTATATTGGCAACCATATCTGCAAAAACATTTTTGAGTAGAGTGTGGTGTCTCTTGCTACAACAACATTCCCATGCTGTTATGTAGCAAAAGACAATATGCTCTGCACAAAAAAAACCCGAGTACATGTGACATGTATGATAGGCAATGAAAGCATGGTTTGATAAAGCAAAACATACTGTCAAACACAAAAGACATGAGCAAAATGAATCATGAACGATGTACAAAGAAATGAGACACATTGACATGATATTTATAAAAAAACAACTAAAACACATGTATATGTGTGTATGCCTGTGTATATACATGTGTACGTGTATATGTATTATGTGTGTATGTGTAAATATTTGTATGCATGCGTAAAAACCCTAAAACCCTAATCCTAAAGACCTACACCTAAGACATGTGTATGTCTGTATGCTTGTGTATATATGTGTATGTGTATATATATTATGTGTCTATATGTGTATAAACATGTATATCTCTATATGCATGGGTAGATACATGTTTATGTGTATATGTAATATGTGTGTATATGTGTATATATGTGTATGCATGTGTAAAGACCCCAAAACTCTAATCCTAATGAGCTTGACCTAAAACATGTATATGTGTGTATGCATGTGTATATACATGTGTATGTGTATACATATTATGTGTTTATATGTGTATATATGTATATATGTGTGTGCATGTGTAAAAGCCCTAAAACCCTAATCCTTAAGACCTAGACCTAAAACATGTGTATGTGTGTATGCTTGTGTATATATAAGTGTATGTATAAATGTATTATGTGTGTATATGTGTATGCATGTGTAAAACCCCTAAAATCCTAAGACCTAAAACATGTATATGTGTGTATGCATGTGTATATGTATTATGTGTGTATATGTGTATGCATGTGTAGAAACCCTAAAACCCTTATCATAACAACCTAGACCTAAAACATGTATATTTGTGTATGCATGTGTATGTGTATATGTATTATGTGTGTATATGTGTATATATGTGTATGCATGTGCAAAAACCCTAAAACCCTAATCCTATACATGTGTATATGTATTATGCATGTATATGTGTGTATGCATGTGTGCATGTATGTAAAAACCCTAAAAACCTAATTCTAAAGACCTATGCCTAAATCATGTATACGTTTATATGTGGGCATGCATGCATATATATATGTGTATGCATATAATTGTGCATATGTGTATATGTGTGTATGCATGTATGTATGTATGTAAACGACAAGAACCCTAATCCTAAAAACCTAACCCTAAACATGTATATGTGTGTATGTGTGTATGCATATGTGTATCTATGTAAAAACCCTAAAACCCTAATCCTAAACACTTAGACCTAAAACATGTATATGTGTGTATGTGTGCATGAATGTGTATATATATGTATGCATATGTGATTGTGTGTATGTGCATATATGCATGTGTATGAGTTTATAAATAAATAAATAAATAAATAAATAAATAAATAAATAAATAAATATAAATATATATATATATATATATATATATATATATATATATATATATATATATATATATATATATATATATATATATATATATATATATATATATATATATATATATATGTGTGTGTGTGTGTGTGTGTGTGTGTGTGTGTGTGTGTGTCTGTGGGTGTGTGTATGCATGTGAGAATGTATGTAAAAACCCCAAACCCCTAATCCTAAAGACCTAGACCTAAAAGATGTATGTGTGTATGCGGGTATGCATGTGTATATATATTTGTATGTGTATATGTGGGTATATCTGTATATGTATGTATGCATGCATGTATGTAGGTAAAAACCAAAAGCCCTAATCCTAAGAACCTAACCCTAAAACATGTATATGTGTGTATATGTGTATGTATATGTGACTTGTGTGTATGTGTATTTGTGTGTATGCATGTGTATATGTGTGCATGTGTGTACATATAGTCTCTTTTGTGTGTGTATATATATGCATGTAAGTATGTGTGTGTCCATATGTGTAAGTATGTGCATGTATGTATGTATGTGTTTGCATGCATGCATGTATATGTGTGTGTGTGTATGTATGTATGTATATGCATGTATGTAGGTATGTGTGTGCATGCATGTATATATATGTGTGTGTATGTATGTATGCATATGCATGTGTGTCTCTTATGTGTGTATGCATGTGAGAGTATATGTGTATGCATATTTGTATGTATGTGTGTGTATGCATGTGTCTGTATGTGTATGCATGTGAGAGTGTATGTATATGCATATGTGTATGTTTGTGTATTTGTGCATGTGTGTGCATGTGTGTATGTATGTATGTATGCATATGCATATGCATATGTGTATGTAATATGTATGCATGTGTGTGTATGTATCTCTATGTCTCTCTCTTTCTCTCTATCTATATCTCTCTCTCATTCTTTCATCTCTCTCTCTCTCTTTCTCTCTTTTTTTCTCTCTCTTTTTCTCTCTCTTTCATCTCTTTCATCTCTCTCTCTCTCTCTCTCTCTCTCTCTTTTTCTATCTATCTCTATTTATAATAAAGAACAAAACAATCACTTACATCGATGTAATTCTTTGGATCGCTCTCGTCAAAGCCCAATCAACGTTGTCTCTCATCAAATTCCAAAGAACCGATGCCAAAAAGCTCCTGCAAAATAAAAGAAAAGAGAAATTAAGAAAAAGAAGACATTGAGAAAGTGAGAGAGTGAAAGAGTATGCACATCACTTACAAAGATGCGAAAGAGAGAGAGATGTGTGTGTAGGGAGAGAGAGATCTCATATCTCTATGTGTGTGTGCACAAGACAACCACAATGCAGGTAGAGGAGCACAATGTATGCGCACAAACTCAAAACACATCAAATGCAACATTGGTAGAATAATTTTATGGTTCTTGTTATTAATGGTGTTTGATTTTGAAGTGTAGTAAAACAAAGGGGACTAATGAATGTAAGGGAAAACCACTTATCTAGGATGAGACATGAACAAGTAGAAACCATAGATTATAACTTATAGATAAATATTTGTTTAAGATATAGGTTTTACCTGATTTTTTGGAGAAAATAGCACCACTATTGAGCTCTCACCTAGAGGCCCTTGGAGCATCAAGATACCTATCAATTATAGCAATAAATCTGTAGCATCTGGATAGTTAGGGTGCATTATCTTGTTGCATAGGGATTCCGGAGAATCATTTCTATCTAAAGAGGGCATAAAAGTGCAAAGTAGGATCCCGTTGATCTATTGAAGGAGGGTTGTGAGAAAGAAAAATACGTAACTAGCCGATCTAATACTATCAATGTTGCAAATATCCAAATGTTTACCACAACTACACAATATCTTTGGCTTTGCACTTGCTTTCCACCTTGTTTTATCTTAATTATCTATTTCTCATAGGAACCAAAGCAAAAGACATGTTGCCTAAATGTTCATTTACAAATTATAGAGAAAAAAATTTATAAGTTCCTTCTCTTTTTACAACCGTCCTCTATTGCAGCCAATGTTAGTAAATTTGTGTGGCTTGTAGAGCTGTTTGAGGCCCTCACTATTGTCCATAGATCCATCAAATGTTATAATATCCATGTCCATTGGTTTGAGCACTGATTATATACAAATGTGCCATGAGTCCGCCATTGGGATATGTTTTTAGTACTAGAGTAAGCCTAAATATATGCATGTGTAAAAAACTAACCTTTGAAAAAATAATATTTATAGTAAAACTGGTTCTTCTATTGCTAATTGTTTTTACAAAAAATGGACTTTCTAGTAGTGGCCTAACAGTTGGCATGCTCCAATGAGTTGATCCAAATTGTTATTCCATAAGTTCAACCTCTAAATCTCAAGGCAGTTAGCGCTTGACCTTGAGGAGATGTTCTACATACATTTGCTTGACCTACTTTTGTATCATTTTCAGTGAGTGTGCATTACAGTAGCATGAGAAATTATGCCTTGATCAAACATTGTAGTAACTTTGGGGCATTGAATAAAACTACTTTGCCTTAGCTTCTGTTGCTCTTTCTTGCAAATCAACCAAAGTGAAAGAAAAAACTATTTATCGACTTGCCTAAGTCTCTGTTGCAATCCATTGATTTTTGTTTGTTTTTACAAACTCTCTATTTTATCTTTTTTTTTTCTTTTAATAGGTTTATGTTCACCTCAAATTCATGTACTATTTTTCTCCCTCCTCAACGATATTACATTATTGATTATTTCTTTGTGCTCTTGAAAAGATGGGTGTGCTTTGTCTCCTCAATCTTTTCTAGTAAATTTTTCTAAGATCTCAGATTATGATTCTCATTATGCAAGTGCTTTACTCTTTGAAATATCTAGGAGATGCTTGGGGTGGATTTGTTGTAGGAAATTCATAGGGGGATACAATTTTGTACCATTATTGGTGTCATTACAAGTGACACTCATCTCCTTTGTAGTTACTAGTGGTAGAGGCATTGCTTGCTGGTTCTCGACCACAACATTGTAGACCAAGATGGGTTCTACATTGGGAGGTGGAAAAATCAAAGACAATTGGTATACTCATCTTTGAAGGTGGAAACACCTACCATGGATGTTAGCTTGGCGTGATGGAGAGAGTGGGTCACATCACTGTTGATATAGGTGCCACTTTGACCCATTGATTGAGTCCGAAATACAGATGTTAATCAAAGTCCTTAATGTAAAATTTGCAAAACTCATTATGGTGTCAATAAATAATAGTCTTGTCCAATTAATCATAAACTTGCTTGCCTTCGTCTTAGGCTTGGAATCAAAATATAAGAACATGATTCCAACTTTGAAAATAGGATTCTCGAGATTTCTATTATGGCATCTTTTTTGAATCATCTACATGTCTTGGAGTAAGTTAAAGCTCTCACACGTGTCCTCTTCTAACCTAAAATTCTGCATTTATTCATCCCATGATTCTTCCAGGAGGACGGTGTTTGTTTACTACTGTAACTCAACACAACCAATTCCATGGACATAATTTCTTCTAACTTGAATAACAACTTCAAGTATATGAAAACCAGAACTACCTTATACGTGATCCAATAAGATCAGTGATGCATATAAATATCCATCCCACTCTCATGGGTGCTCTAAAATTAGCTTGTGTAGGATTCAAAGTAAGAACTTATTCATACTCGCAATCAAACCCGCTTGCTTTGGGATATTAAGGAGAGCTAAGTTTGTGCTTGATTTCAAAAAGGTTTGTAATGGCCTAGATAAGTTGATTCATAGAGTGAGTTGCCTTATTTGAAATGAGTCTTAGTGACCATCACTTAAGCATGCAAAAAGTTCCTTCACTAATATCCTTGTCACAATGAACACATCAACCCATTGTATAGTCCATGTTTTGGCCCATCTAGTCCCATAATCTATAAGTTAAGTATTTATGATTTAGTTTCACAAAGATTAGAGGTGTTATAGGGGGGAAATACCTCGTGGCTATATTATTTGTAAAGTGAATTGGTGCTAAAAAAGGTTCATCAATCCTCTTACAAGTATCATAATGAGTAATGTGATGGTGAACATCCCAATGAATTTATGGGCACCATAATCTAATTCCAAGGTTTTCTTGATTATCAAATCTACCCCTAAAGGGCATCCTTTGTGTTCAATATGGGATTTGATATTAGTGGTAGTTTCTTCATGTGATTCTATGCACTTAGGCCAATCCTTGATGATATCTTTTCAATATAATTGACCAACTATTAAAACGAACAATTTTATTTCAAAAAGATAATCTAAGGTGCATTCTAGAAAAGAGTAAATAACTTCATAATGGAGAATATTTTTTTGGATATTATTTATTGGAATTATTGGAGAGCAACTAAACATCTAGAAAAGTATCTTCAATGCTTTTGGGAGGCTCTCTTGAGTTGAACCTTGACCAAGCTATTGCGTGAGAAAGTTTGGGCGAGTTTTACACTTTAGGTTTGAAATCCTTTAAGAAAGGAAATTATCTAGTCAATCTACCTACCAAAGTTTGTTGCCTAACCATGTGGATTAGTGCAAAATGATCCTCATGAATTGTGCTTCAATTCCTAATAAATAGTGATGGAATTTTTTGATTTAATAAATTAATCCCAAGAACCCTAATTTGGTGAAAAACTAATTTCACTTTAATATTGAAAAATTCCTTTCTGCAAAATATACAGTTATACACTATGAATTGTGATTTAGATGCATAAATATTCTATCATGTCTAAATTTAAGGTTTCCAAAAACGTATGGATTAGAGGTATTGCTATGTGCAAAATGTCATAGGTATTTGCAATGCCAACTGATTTTTTGTGGCAAGCCTTGGACTTCTTCTACCGATTTGTGAGTACAAACTTCAATGTCTTGTCTTGAAATTATATGACCAAGTAGCTCACCACATTAAACAAGAAACATTGATTTATTTGGATTTAAGTGGAGGAGCACTAATCAAATAGACAAAATAGAGATGGACATGACCTTGATATTAATGACCAAAGCCAAATAGAGAAAATTCATCAAGTAATACTTTTAGGAAATCAATAAGATATGAAGAAAAATTCTAGAGCACACATTGTTGAAAGCTGCTAGATGCACTCTAGATCCTAAACTACATCAATTTACAAGCATAAGTGCTTGCTTTTTAATGAAAGGAATATTTGTTGTTTCTACCTTTATCATTAGTATGAGATTATAACTACTAAAGCCATCCATGATGATGGAATTTAATCCCTCAAATTTGCACATTAGAAGTGAAATGAACCCAATACCTAGTTCCCTTCATACACTTGTTTTGCGACCCTGCAACAAAACTCTGATTCACCTACCTTACATTGATCCAAATCACCTACAATTTTTTCCACATTTATTATGGTTCATAGCTTTCCAACAAGCTATAGAAAACCTCAGATGGATCTATTTAGGCCAGCCAACAACTCTGTACAAAACATACTATAGAGAGATGTAGGATATGCAAAAATTAGGGTTACAAAGATACACCAATTCCTCTACATATAAAATTGATTTCAAGAAGCCCTCTTGGGAAAATAAGACACATATACAAGCTATAGAATGCACTTTAGATTTTTGAATTGGATATGTACACAAAGAGTTACAACTATTATAAGTAGATTATGTCTATATCTACAAGAGACTAGAGGGGGTGTGGGCTTGATAGCTCCTCCTTACTCCTCCTTTGTGCATGTAACACCCTCCTCTGCATTTCTCCTAGCTTGGACTATTGCATTTCAGCTCCTTGAGCCTTGGATGACTCTCTTCTTGAACCTCCTTGAGTATATGTCTCTTTTTCTTCGATGACCTACAAGACTTCCATGCATTTGATGACTCTTCACCTCCTTTTATAGCTTTTGGATGCCTCTGCCAAATTTTCCACCACCTAAGGACTACCTTGCCAGACCTTGCCCAACCTTGAGACCGCCCTAAGTAATTTGAGTCATGACTTGTGTCCATATTAAGGTCTTTTGAACTCTTTATCCACCTAGAGCTTGCATAATTCACATTTTCAACACTCCCCCTCAAGCTTAAGGTGGTAGTGTCCATATCAAGTAAGCTCATAGCCTTTGAAAATTTTTTTAACTTGATCACATTCAAGATTTTGGTGAAGATATCTACAACTTGGTCCGTTGTACCTACAAGATGAACATTAATGTCCCCAATTGCAACATTTTCCCTTACATGATGATAATGCACCTCAATGTGCTTGCTCTTTGCATGATACATGGGATTGTTGGCAAGACGTAGGCTTGATTTGGCAACTAATCTTGCCTTGTACCTACAAACTAATCCATCTAAATGTCTTTTAACTTTATATACCCATCTGCAACCAATTACCTTTTCATTCAGTGACAATGGAACCAAATCTTGAGTGTCCATCTCCTTCAATGCATCTATTTCTTCTTTCATGGCCTTTTCCCAATTACGGTTTCCCTTTGCCTCTTCATAGGTTGATGGTTCTTCTAAAATTGAATCTTTTGGCAAGTAGATTGAATGCTTTGTAACAAATGTGGAATCATATCCATATCTTTCTGGTTGTTTCTTCTCTCTTATTGATCTTCTAGGTGCTTGCTGGGAGCATTCTCCACACTCTTGCATCTTTGCTTTGCCTCTTGAATTCCATGGTTTGTAATCCTTTTCCCTTTCATCTTGGTCACTTCTTGGATCCTAGACCTATGTATCATGCTTGCTTCCTAATTGATGAGAATCAGAATCAAGATCGTATGGTAGATTTACCTTTTGTTTGTCTTCATCATACCAAGACCTGTGTTCTTCAAACACAACATCTCTACTTGTAGTGAATTGCTTGGTTGAAGGATTATAGAACCTGTAACCCATTTGAGTTGAGTCATACCAGATAAACACTACCTTTGTTGCTCTTTCATCTAGCTTACCTCTTATTTGTGATGGTACATGAACATAAGCTAAACAACGAAACACCTTGCAATGTCCAACACTAGATTTTCTTCCATGCCGTGCTTCATAAGGAGTCATACCTTGGCGTGATTTGGATGGTAGTCTATTGACAAGGTAGATAGCAATTGAAATAGCCTCTACCCATGGATAATGTGGCAACTTCTTCTCTTTAAGCATTGTTCTGGCTGATCCAACCAATGTCTTGTTTCTCCTCTCTACAACTCCATTCCATTGAGGAGAGTACCTCGTAGTCATTTCCCTTTTGATACCTTTATCCTGCAAGAACTCATCAAACTCTTTGGAGAAGTATTCTCCCCCTCCATCAGATTTGAGCTTCTGGAGTGATCTACCTATATGATTCTCCACATGTGCTAGATACGTTTTGAAGAAATCACACACTTTATTCTTGCATATATCCTTCAAGGTTCTTTCATTCACAGAGCAAGTCTCTTATGCCACACTTCAAGTTCACTTAAGGTTTGAGACCCAAAAGTGAATAGAGCTATGTCCTTGGTTTTTCCTTTTTCAAAAGTAAAGAGCCTACCATGCTTCTCACCTCTAGCTATGGGTACATAGAGAACCTTAATTAGAATGTTTGTCCTACCATTGGAAGTTTTGACATTACCAATCTTCTTCACATTTTGCTTTGTGTCATCCCCTATTTGAACTTCATGTCTATGCTTTGGACTTTCCAAATTAGATAGAAGAGCAATGTTGCCTGCAACATGATTCGAACATCATAAATCTATGTAGAACAAATGATCATCGTCTTTACCGTCTTTGTGGCTCAGGTTCATAAGAAGCAATGAGTCTTCATGTGGTTGATCTTTTGAATAATTTTTATAGTCCTGTCTTCATTACCATGACCTTGGATCATCAAATATAATATCTCGTAACACATATAACTTCTTTGATAGAAGGTTGTAGCACCTATATCCTTTTTGCTCATTTGAGTAGCCAATGAACACACATTTCTCACTCTTGGGCTCTAACTTTGTTCTTACTTCACTAGGAACATGAACAAAGCATACACATCCAAATACCATGAGATGATTCATGATTGGTTTCTTGCGATAATAGACTTCTTGTGGAGCCAAGTTGTGCACACCACCTATTGGAACCCTATTTATCAAGTAATAATCTGTATTCACAAACTCAGCCCAATAGGAGAATGATAACATACCTTCGTTTATGAGGCATCTAGCTCTCTCAACCAAATGCCTATTCTTCCTCTCTGCAACATCATTTTTGTGAGGAGTGTACCTGCATGTAAAGTGCCTCTTTATGCCATTGTCATGCAAGTACTTTGTGAATTCCTTGGAGAAATACTCTCCCCCTCCATCTGATCTCAATATCTTGATGTGTGCATCACATTCTCTGTCAACAAGGGACCGTTAATTTTGAAAGTATGAAAATGCTTCTGATTTTTCCTAGAAAAGTACCTAGCTCCTCACAATGAAGAATCTCTGCTAGGGCCCATGCATGTGAGTGTATAAACTCCAAGAGCTTACATGATCTTTACTCACTCTTTGGAAATGGATCCTTTGCTTGCTTACCTAGCCGACAAGCATCACAAAACTCATGTAGACCTTTGCCTTCAAGATTTGGTAGTCCAGTGCACTAAACCTTCTTTGCACATGATTTTTAACTTCAAAATATTGATATGTCCTGCCCTCTTGTGCCAAAGATCAATCTTTGCAATCCTTTTTTTACCAATCATCACATAACATACCTACAACATCTAGTGTGAACAAGTTGCCTTATTTCCTTCCCTTGGCAATGATCTTGCCTCCTTGCTTCACTATGCACCCTTTTGCATCAAATATAACTTGCAAACCTCTCTCTAACATCTATCCTACAGAGATAAGGTTCTTGGAAATAGATGGAATATGCTCCTAGCTTTACATCTCCCACATGTGTAATGGGATGCTTAGTGATATCTCTTGTCTCCACACAACCTTTTGAGTTTGGGACCCGCATATGAACAAACGATTCCTCCATACATGACATGTGATGAGAACATCCATGACATGTGATTAGAGCATCTAGAGTCTATGTACCACTTTGTGTCCTTGGCATCACTAGTGTAGCCATGTCCCATGGCTAGGAGGGTCTCCTTCTCATCATCCTTCTTGGAGTTGTTAGCATAATTCCCTTGCTCCTTCTTCTTCTTGCCTTTTTCATCGTTGCAGAAGCAATTTGAAGAAATATGGTTTTGCTTTCCACATATAAAACAAGTTTTACCTTGATGAGGGTTTTCTTCCCTTTTCCATTCTTTCCCTTCCTTGAAGATGATGCCTTGCTATCTCCGTCTGAATCGAATCTTCTTCCTTGGACTGCCTCCACTTGCTTTTTCCTCCTTTCTCCTTCTTTCCACCCTTGCCTTTGCCATTGCTAGCATATAGGACCTATGAGTGACCATCCTTCTTGTACATGTCTCCTATGGCAACCTCTTCTTCCACTAGGTGTGGGATCAACTCCTCAGGAGTTGGTAGAGGATCTCTATACAAGATGGTAGTAATGAGGGGTTTCCACTTGTCTTCCCCTCTCAGCCCATTGAGAGTAATCTGCACAAGGTCTTCCTCATCTACTTTGCAGCCAATAGATGCCAATTGCTCCCTCAACTCCTTCACCCTCAAGGTGTAGTCAACAATAGATTGACCACTAACCTTCTTCAAGGAATGGAGTCCATTCTTAAGCTGCATTTTCTTACTTCTTGTGGAAATGGCATATATCTTCTCTAAGGCCTCCCAAATATCTTTTGCATGATCAAACTCTGATATGTGACCAAAGATAGTGTTAGAGATTACCTGTGATATGTAGAAGATAGCTCTCCTATTCATTTCCTCACAATCCTTCAACATTTTCAATTCTTGATTGGCGAGCTTTGGATCTTCGGGATCCACAGTGGGCTTACCTTCATCTCCACACACAATAGGCCATAAACCTTTGCTCACAAGGTAGTTCATGACTATTAACCTCCATAGATGGTAGTTGTCTTTGTCAAGAATTCCACTTTTTGACCTAGATCTACCACAACGAATGGGAAATTAGGGCTACACTAGAATGCACCTCTGAGCGTTGATGTCCAAGCTTTTGTTTCCTTCTTCCAGAGTCTTCAAAGGATGTTTCTTGCTTTGATACCAACTGATGGAATTTAATCCCTCATATTTGCACACTAGAAGTGAAATGCACCCAATACCTAGGTCCCTTCATAAACCTTTTTTGTTAACCTATGCAAAACTCTAATTCACCTGTCTTACGCTGATCCGAATCACCTAAGCTTTTAGCCACACTTGTGTACATGTTAGGATAGTTTGCCTTGACTCTAAAGTTACTACTTTTCCTTGTATTCATCTTTTTCTTTTAACGGATTTAGAAAGGGTTTTATTTTCATCTAGAATTATGGAAATCTTTGGGATCGGTCTCTAGAATAGTTTATGAGTCTTAAGGAAATCTGTATAACTATATTGTATGAGGTTCAGAAATGTATGGTTGCTTGTATTGAATATGTTATCAAGGATCATGCAAACAATAATTTTCTTTAGTATGAGATAATCAATGAAATGGACACTTTTATTGATGATAATATGATTTCGATCACCTTATATTTCATGAGAAATCATGATGCGGTTGCAACATGCAAATATGATGAGATTTATAGACAGTTTGTTATATGCAAGTAATCTAATAAAGTGGGCAATGGCTAACAGCACCACATGTGGGTTTTGACAGGTTGCCCTAAAGTTGTCACCAAAACTGTGATATAAGAAGGAAAAGCTATGGGCTGCTGAATATATTCAGGTAAAGGAAAAGTTGTTTACGGTAAGCATGTTTTTCTGAAGCTTGTATGAAGCTTGTCAATACAAGGTAGCGCGAAAGACATGATAGAATCGATATCAGAACTCCATAAAAATCATCCGAGTTCGCAGATGTTGTGATGTGCTTGGGATTTAGCTCGAGGCTGCAAGTATGCCTTGTCCATTAATCAAGCAGAACATTATGCAGAACGCTGCTTGCAGGTTTGCCATATCTATCTTATGGGGTAGCCTTTTCACCTCATACTTTTTGCAGGTCAGCGACTGTGAGGTGAGTTTGAAGTACTCCATACTTCCTAAATGGGTGGACTCCTACAACGCAGAGCCGAACGTCACATTACGAGTGTGTTTTAGTGAAGATAGATGTATTAAAGATGATGACGTTCTCTCAATCCCTGACATCCGAGACAGACCGGATGTTAAGATGAGTGGTAATGGCCTCGATACGAGCGCATCGTATATGATGTGCATGCTGGACGCCGATGCCAACAATCCGCATCATCCTGTGTATAAGCCTATGCTTCATTGGATGGTCTGCGATCTTCCAGGCGATGTGAATCCTCATGAAGGTGAAGTGAATCCGTACAAAAATCTGTGTGTTTCTCGATTACCTGTAAAAGCGGTTTCCTTGTATTCATATATCGGAATAAAGGAAAAATATTACAGATTCACATGTGTTGCTCGATTACCTGTAAAAGCGATTTCCTTGTATTCATGCATCGGAACGAAGGAGAAATAGTACAGATTCACATTTCCTTTGCTAACCGCGTCAGTTATTTCTTTCCTTTCTACTGAATTGTATGTTGCGTTCAAATGTATTTCTGTTGAAAATTATTTCGTGTTCAGCAGTTGAAGAAATTGAATTGGTACAGATTTGGGGATTTGCGGCCACACAGTGAAGCCTTACGCGCATCCAGGTCAATGGGATAGTGCTAAAGACGTCTTCGGAGTTCATAGGATGTACACGCTTCTTTTCAAGCAGGTTCTCTCTCTCTCGCTCTCTCTCTCTCTCTCTCTCACACACACACACAGACACACACACACACACAGAAAGCAATCACAGATCCACGGGACACGATGAAAACTCCAAACTGTTGCCAACATCGTTAGTTCCTTGTTATCGTAGGCCACATTGACGCATGTATGGATGGATCTGTGTTTATTATATGAATACACTCCATCGAGTCATTTGCATCTTCCAATTTTCCTTTCGTTCTTCTTCTTTTGCTTCTCGCCACATTTCACTGTCGTAAGTAAGTCAGTATAAACATCCATATGATTTAGGGGCAAATATTTTTTGTACAGATTCCATAGTATCGTTTGCATGTCCCGAATGTCCTCCTCTTAGTGCCCGTTCTGCTTCTTCGTCCGCTTGTTTTGCTTTCTGTTCTCACCATTCTTCATTTAGCAAGCGTAAACATATGCATATGATGAAAGACGTAAGAATTTATATGTAGTGTTCAATCTTGTTCATTGTTCTGTACTACGTTTGATTACAGGAAAGGAAAATGGGCTACTTGGACCTTGAACTAGGCGCGGGCAGTCTCAACATGCGCAGGTTTACGAAACAGTTCAACCTCTCGTACCCAGTTGCAGGAATTTCCTTTCACGTAAGTCATCAGAGCTCTCACGATTCTCCATCTTAGAAGTCAGACGCTGTATCCACACATATTGAGCTTAAAAATACAAGAAATTTAAAATCTATACAAGAAATTTCTTATGCGCGTATTGAATTCTCTCAAATTTTGATCCGCCCTAGATTCTTGATCTTATCCCAAATGCTCAAAAAGTTTACTATATTTTTCATGCAAGAACGATACCTTCCATACTAAACATAAAATAGTTTAAAGGATCTTGAGCTCTTTTACAGAAATGAATCAAGATTCTAGTCTTGTTATTTCGTGAGGAGTTAGTAAACAAAGCTTCCCATTGGATTCCGAAGTACAAGTTTGTGCAAATAAAATGATTCCGGTAATGCAAAAGAAAATAAATATATCAAATGACCATTTTTTCATTCAAGGCCATTTTTTCCACTCTACCATAAAACCTCATGTTTTCAATGAAGAAGTAAGCACATCTTATGGACGCGATAAATATGAAGTCCACTGAAGGAAGTGAATGTGGTGCAGAAAATAATATATACTAGGTTCAAGAAGGACACGTTCATGAATGAAATGCAGAAAATAATAAGGAACTCATGGTGAAATTCTAATTATTGCTACTTTTTTGGCATCTCAAAGAAGGAGGAACTCCACGAGTGTTTCCTTCTCTTGCGTACTTCAATTGTGAAGATAATAGTGATGAACTTATGCCTTCATAGAATTCATTGGATAGACACCATGTGCATTTGAATTATCATTACATGCTCATATTAAGGAACTAACTTCACTATAGATAATGAGTAACTTCCTTCACCATTACATTTTTCTCACTCTACCGATCATGAAAAGGATTATGATGATCCAAAAACATATTCAAGTTTAAGCAAAAGAGGAAGTAATTCTAAAGAGAAACTTACTATAAATTAAATAACTTATGAAATACACTTGCAGAATAAAATTATAATAGATGCTCATGTAAAAAGGACCTCCAAAAAGCACATAAATATTCTTTTCTACAAGAAAAAGCGTGAAAAGGCACAAAATCTCAAGCAAACGTAATGAATGACCTCAATATCCAACTTTTCATTCAAAGAGGCTTGCTTTTCTAATTATCATTTCATAGTGAAAGAAAATACGTTGGGACAATCCTCAATATGAGTAGTGAGGGCACATGACATGCTCCTTTTATGGATTTTCTTTGCATCACAAGTGTGAATCTTTCTCTTCCTAATGATATGTTGCATTTCCATGAAAGTTTGTCGTGCACTGTCGATAGAAATATATGATATTTTTATATTTGCTCATGATTATAGGAACAATACGATCTTTATCTCTATCATTGTACACAATAAATATACGCATGGGAATACTCTTACTCAAACAAAAATGATTCTTATATTTCAAGACACTTGAATACACACACACACACACACACACACACACACACACACACACACATATATATATATATATATATATATATATATATATATATATATATATATATATATATATATATATATATATATATATATATGTGTGTGTGTGTGTGTCTGTGTGTGTGTGCTTATATACATACATACGCAAACACACATGCTTACACACACACACACGCACACACACACACACACATATATATATATATATATATATATATATATATATATATATATATATATATATATATATATATATATATATATATATATATATATATATATCGACAGATGTATGTATGTTTATACTTATGTTGTGTACCCTCTTTCTTGAGAACATCATAAAAATATTTCTAGTAATCTGAATATGATCAGTGACAGAAAGTTATTATCTTGTGTAATTGACGCAGGTGGACACTAAATGACTGGAAGGATTTACATCAACGGGGGAGAATACATATATCACTTTTTTTACAAGATAGAACCTTGGTGTGTGTATATATAAATATATGATATATATATATATATATATATATATATATATATATATATATATATATATATATATATATATATATATATATATATATATATATATATATATATATATATATATATATATATATACACACATACATACATACATACATACACACACACATATATATATATATATATATATATATATATATATATATATATATATATATATATATATATATATATATATATATATATATATATGTGTGTGTGTGTGTGTGTGTGTGTGTCGGTAATAGAAAAGACAGAAACAACTCAAAGTTATATTCCTTTTTGCAACAAGAGTTATGCGTTATTTCTGAATTATTGCTGTAATCATTTGCCCATTGGTCTAATGCTTAAAGTCCTTATACCCTCTTCTTATTTTTACAACAATAAATTATTGATTTATGTACTTTTCATTGTTCTCATGGATAGACTAGATAATGAGCAATCATTTGTATGTCGATGGGGGAATTTTGCTTTGCCTTAATTTTCTAATCATGAGATAGCTTTCGATTGGTTATATATATTGATCATCTATCGATGACATTATACCCAATTATCTCTTGTTATAAAAACTGAATAATCTAGAAATATGATCTTAGAAAAACATAAAAGCGGTTTGAAACTTGTTATAGTTTAATGTCTGTACTTTACATATCCCATTTACGTATCATGAATGAATTCTTTGTTCAAATTAAGAACCATTTTTTTGTTTGGATAGGGACATTTCGCCAATCCGTGGAGCTTGAAATAATAGATAGCTAAGCATTCGAATGAAAAAATCTATGTCCCACTAAGTAAGGGAACACAATTGCCCATAAACTAACCTCCAAAGGTTTTTCTATGGTTCCCAAATTTCATACTAATTTGTGAATTTCAATTTACTATATGTATAATTTGGGATAGCTTTCTAAATTCTTTTCATCAACAAACACTTTTTATTCTTGCCCCGAATGGTGAAAAATTTTGTCTTTCATTGGTTACATGCGACAATTCTTTCTAATATAGTTAAAAAATCCTCATAATATAGGCATTTTAGGATTCAAATCTCTTTCAAAGACACAATGAATTAATGTTGCATCTAAAGAGCTCAAATGGTAGTCTATTGATTTATGTGGCCTAGCACTCAAATAATTGAATAACATTTTTGTTCTTTAAGGGTAAAAGGATCAAGTTCTCGGTTCTTCCATTTCATAAGGACCATGTAAACATAGGTTACCATTCATTTGGTAATTTCAAGTTTGTGCAAATATTAAGATGATTGTCAATGCAATGTGACTGATGATGATCTTAGGCCCTTAGCTAATTCATTAGTTTGAGAATTAGAAAAATTCTATTATTGAATGTAATACATCATGTGGACATAATAATGAATTCCTTGTATTTCTCATAATGGTGAGCTCCCTTCACCATTGCAATTCGGTGACAAAATGATCATGAACTTATTGTAATTATACAAATGCTTCATCACAATAAGCCAAGAAAAGAACTGATTTGAAAGGAAAACATATTTTAAATGAAAGGCAACAAATTATGAAATGAACTTAAAGAATGCAATTTTAATTGATTTGCATGCAAAAAGGATCCTCAAAACATTTTTAAAAAATCTTTCAAGTAAGATAAAAAGTTGTAGGATGAGAAATTTCAATGAAACTTAATGAATAACCTTAATAAGAATCTTTAATATCTCTAGAGCTTTCTTCTATAGTTATCATGTCATGATGAAACATCATGTGCTGGGATCATGCTTAAAAATGGTAGTAAAGTGATCACATGATTGAGTTATGATGATAAGAAATTACATTGTTCCTAAGGAATCTCTTTGCAAGTTTTGAATCTTTCCTTCTATAGTGACCTATTGTTTTTCTAAGAAAGTTAATAACATGCTTTGGGAAAAAATATATAAAATTATTTTAAATTTTTATGTGTATATAAGAACTATGATTTTCATCTATAGCATTGATGGGAGAAATTCAAAACTTTGCTATACAACTTAAGCATGAGTGGCCTCACATGCATACTCATAGATACCTCCATTCACTCAAATCATTGACTTTTTGAGCTCATATGGATTGAAGGCGAGATCTTTTGGTCAATCAAACTAGACTATATGATCTTGTTAATGTCATTTATCTTCCTTAAAACACTTGCTCCTAGTTAGTGAATCAATGTCTCTAAGACATATTACTTACTACCTTTACTAGATGCACACTCACACACATCTACCATTGTTCACTTGAGACACAATTTCTCTCAGAATATGTAGAGATAAGACAAAATATTTGACGAAACCTTGGAATACTATATCAACCTTTGAGAAAGTCAAAGATTACAAGAAATACATGACATATGAAGAGGAAACTCTGATCTACACTCAAAGCTATCTAGCTCCTTCAGTGTCAAATTAGAGAGTGAGATATGGTGACCTAAAGTTGGAATAAATCCTTCCAGCAAGCAATGGGCTTGCTTAGCAATGGACTACTAGCTTATTCAAATTCCTAAAGTGTTAACCCATGTAGAATCCATCACTTTTGCAAGTACTTGATGTGTATATACTTGGGAAAGTCCCTAGAAGGTAGGAAGCTCTTTTTTAGAAAATAGGATTCATCACACCTAAGTATGATAGGTGATTGATTGAGAGACATGAGGGGCATTCAAATTCAAATTTTATGTATGATTTCTTGTGCTTGGTTCCTTGCTTCAAAGTTCAAGTCTTTATCCAAGTTCTATCATTACAATGCTGTTAAATGTTAAACGGTTTATCGTTCACTCGTTACGTCTACTTTCCGACTCAAACACTTCAAGTTCAGTCGGTTCCGAGTCTTCCTAACCGCAATGGTTCTCTTAGCCACGTGGGTCCTTGGGAGTGGTAGGGGTCTATTAGACAGAGGCCCTGTACTATTTTCCCGAATTAACACACAATCTTAATGTCATCCCGTCTTAGCTCAGTGTCCATCCCTGAACAACGGAAGACTGTTCAGTGTGCTGGAATTAGAATTTCAAGACTGAGGGTAGTAATTCGGTTACTTAATTTATGCGTAGCATATACTTCAGTAACAATGTCACCTAATCCGTACTTCGTCAAGGCAGATAGGTATACCAACCAGACATTATACCTTAGAGTTACAAGGACTCGAACAATCAGTTTCCTAGTAATAAACGGTTAACCATAAACTAACTACTCCCATTCAGACCATTACAACTACTAATCTTCCCGTAGTCGGAATCCACAACTACAGTATCGAATTCGGTCGCGTACAGAAACACTAACAGACAATTGGTTCGGGATTACTCTTCACGTAACCTACTTCGCCGAAGAACTGCCAAATAACATACCGCACTTGATCACGCTCAGAGACACACTCAATCATTCACCGAACAGACTCGCAACACAATACAACTGATTCGCCACTCTGTACTAAGGTGAGAATAATCGACTAGCCGGAGTACAGACGGAACAGAACAAAGCAGCCCTTATCTATTCAACAACATACACGCGCACACAATGCGTTACAGCATTCTCAAACGAGACTCAATCAAACAACACACTGCAATTCCCACAAAACCGGGCTCCGTTTCGCTCTTTTTCTCATTGCCTTAAATAGAGGATTTTTTTTACAAGGGTGCGCACTTCTGCAGTTACCTGCTCGTTTCCTGAAAGATTCTTTTTTCATTTAAGCTCCCTGTCCTCGTACTTTTGTCCTTGTTCGACGGCCGTCCAGCACTTTTACATTTAAGGCACCTGTCCGAGTTCATTTGTCCTGGTTCGGCGGCCCTCTAACACTGGCACGCACGGTGGACTCGAACCCACAGGTGCATTACTGACTTCAACATCCTTGTGCGTTGCCTGTAGGCCTATTCCAGAGTTTGGCTCTCGAATCATTTTTGACCGTACTTGTTCAAGTGGAGGAACAAGTATAGCCAGCCATCTCCTGCAAAAAAGTGTCCAAATATTTTGAACACGACTATCCAATTGCTGTTTTAATAAGTCTATGTCCACATTTGTCATTAATGTGGCATTCAGTTCTACGCCCTCATCTTTTAATATCTGCCTTTCGAATTCCTGCAAAACTTGTATTCTTGACTGCAAAATTTCATTTTCGGCTTGCAGGTTAGCATTCATGGTAGAAAAACTCGACATTTCGGCTTGAATCTGTGTTTGGATAGTTTGCTGCCACTGGTGAAATTCTTGAAAACACTTTTTTGCGTTGATCAATTCTGCCGTTAGTTGCCGGTTGTTACTCTGTAACGCCTGTAGTAAAGCTTCTTTGTCGTCCAATTCCTTTTGCATCTGTGTTATTCTTTCTAGTAATGAATTGGACTTGGTCATCGTAGCGAATAGTAATTCGTTTTTGTGCTGAAGCGCTTGTTCTTGTTGACTCAAGTATTGAGAAACCTCTTGTAACTTGTTTTGCATGCCTGTCACAAAATCTGGTTGGAGATCGTCCGGTAATTGCCCTGGACTGGCAGTGGGCAAATGGTCTGCCATCCTTCGTTTAATTGACAGCCGAAACGGCGTCCCTACTGTCTGGTGCTGTGCGCTATTACCTGTGTGGAAGAAATTTGCAGACGAAGTGGAGACTTGGTCTGCTTCCTCGGGCTCTGTTTGGTGTCCTGTGTCTATCATATCATGATCACCGGAATAACAATGGGGGGACCAGTGTAGCTTCTCATCCTTCACTGATTGGACAAAATTAAATATAGCAGCTAAATAGGCTGCGAGTCTACTGTTGGTGTGGGATCTTCGCTTATCCCCGACAATTATTTGTGTGTAGAGGTGGTTATACAGCCAGTGTGTCCAGCTAACCCTACCACCTCCTTCGGCATGTACTAATGGTGAAAAATTTTCTCTAGACATTAAATCGAATTTAACTAGGAAACAGAGCTTCTCTAAGTACCACTTAAATTGTTCTCGACGCTGATATGTGGCATTTTTCAACATGTAATACCGTCTGGGGCCTTCACAGTCGCCAAATTCATTTCTCAGGTCTTCAGTCGAACATTTAGGAAATCGGGCATCATCATACAGTGGCAGTTTAAATATAGCTGAGACTAACTGTGGCGAAAATTGTACCTGATTTAGAATGAAGCCTTTTGTTTGTCGCATGCTATATAATTGATTCTCTACATCTTCGTTATCGATCCACTGCTCCCATGGTAATTGAGCAAAGTGGAGGAGTCCTATCCTCCGTAGCCAGTTCTCATTCCTTCTCGAATGGATGTCGAGCTCGATTTTAAATTCGGTGGAAAATTTATGATGAATCTTTACTGTTGCAGAAGTTACTGAGTCATCTGCATTATCCTGTAGGGTAGTATCTGTTGTCGTCACAACCTGGTTCTGTGTATTTGCGCGCTTCCTGAGTTGCCATCTGAGTATGTCGGATTCAGACATGCTTGTAAGGGTTGCCGAGAAAAATATGCTGGAAGTTTCTAACTAGCGCTGAAGCTCAAAGAATACTGTAGTGAAGAATGCTATGCTATGCATACGCATTTTATAAGCACCAGGGCTTGAACTTCCATTTGCTGGAATGATTGTATTTCATTCGGACATGACTCTTCCTTCCCTTTATCAAAATTGTCGCATGAGTAAGAATCATTATGCTGCGTGTTATTCCGTAGGTCGATGCTACACTGAACAAGTCTTCACATGTGCAAAAAATATCATAAAACAAAACTTGGTTATCATACTCATTTCGAATATTGTTACATTATGAATTTGCATTGTCGAATTTGATTACTCTTCTATGATGCCTTCGAGGTACATATTCCTGGCTAATCTAAATGTGCGAGCTATTTTTTTCTTAAGGGTTTCTAATAATTGCTTTAGCGTGTCGGGTTCTAAAACTTGCGCATCTATTCTGACGGAGCTAAGCGCGATTGCTTCGGTAAGCAAGTTTTCGGCCTGGGTCTGCAAAAAGGCCTCCTGTAAATAGAAATCATTGGATAATGCAGCGTCTCTGGATGTCTTCATTTCGGTGACCTTCCGCTGCATCTCTGTAACTCGATCCTTTTGATTTCGTAGTTGGTTATCGAGGCGCTCGAATTGCTGGTTCTGAAATTCAATTGTTCGGGAATATGCATCTCGTTCTCTTCGAGCATCTGCCAGATCTTTTTGGTGTTTCGCTTCCCTGGTTAATTGGCGTCTCAACATTCTATTGACGTCGTCCAAACATTCCTGAGCTCTGCGTAGCTCGTCTTGGACTTGCGCTGCTTCTCGCTGTTGGTCTTGACTCTTTTGGATTGTTTCCTACAACTGGGCCTTCGTTTCTTCGACCATTTCTTCGAGGGATGAGCAGATCTCTTCTCTTTCTTGGAGGGCGGTCTTGAGTTCCCGTATTTCTTCGTGTGCTGCGTGTAATAGCTGATCTTTAGCGGAGAGCTGCTCCAATGCCGCATCTTTCTGCTGTATCAAGGCCTGTTGTGCCGAAAACTGGGCTTGGAGGTCAGCTAGTTGTGTCTGTAATTGATGATTCTCTGCTTTTACGGCATCGACTTCTTCTTGGAGTGGGGTGATGTCGGCTTCCAGGAGGTCGACTTTGTGCTGCAGGTCGTGCCGAATGGTGTTGGCGACCTCGCTCATTTGTACCGGAAGTTGTTGTGAGAGAGTGATGAGCAGTTGGCCCATGTTGGCCAGTTCAGAAAAGATCGGAGCAGAGGAAAGGAGGAGTGGGTGTCGTGGTGGTGTAGAGGTTTGGGTATGGATTTGGAGGGATGTCGGGGGTGAATAATTGGGGGAGGATGAAGAAGATTTGGAAATTGGCGACGGGAAAGGGTGGACTGGTGGGGATTGAGGGCCAGGGGATGTAGGGTGTGTTACCTGATGGGTGGGTTGGCTTTCACCTGTAATGTGGGCGATGGTGGATTCTACGGCCTTTAGTAAGGTGTTGAGTGCGCTGTTGATCACGTGCTGTTCATCTTCTCGTCGTGTTGATGCTTCTTCGGTTGAGACGGGTTTTGTTTTCGTGTGCTTCTGCTGGTCGTGATGGTCGGCCGATGATTCGTTGTGTATGGAAGTGGCGGTGTCGTGGAAGGTCTCTTCTTGGTCGGCGTTTCGGGTGTCCTGATTCTGTCCGGCGGATCCTTGTGCTTCGCTTTCTGAAGAGCTGATCCGAATTCTCTTATTGCGGAAAAGTTGGTTGATCTCCTCATCTTCTTCTTCTTCTTTGTCGAGAGGTTGAACTGATTCTTCGTGCCTAAGAATGGGACCTTGGGGTGGTGGTTGTGCGGCAAGGATGGCTGGGAACAGGAACGAGATGATGTGGGGAAGGCGAGAGCGCGGAGTGGTACCCTTTTGGAGTTGCTTCACGATGGCTACACATTCTTTATGGATTCTGAGGAAGAAGTATGATGCAAAGTTGACGGGTTCCTGGACAGCTAATTCTAAAGCGGAATAAAATGGTCGTGAGATGCCGTAAGTGCGTTTCTGCAGGTTATGGCGACTAAGAATTGTAGAGCGGATCGTTCAGGTTCGGGGCGGCAGAGAATGGCGTATTCGTTGGACGAGGAGCGGGGGAATAGTTCATTCATGCGGGCAATGGGAATACTCGGGCCATTTTCACGGCCTTGCGGGTTGAGGCGATAGGCTTCAGCGAAGGCTTGGAAGGTGATGACTGTGCGCGAAGGGAGTGAGAGGAAGACCCATTGGCGTTCGGTGGCGGGGGACTGAGCAATGGCGGTGATGATCTGTGTGAAGAAAGGATGGGCCTCCACCGAGTGCCAAGGCAACTCAGCGAAGTTAGCCAACCCTCTGCAACGCAGGTATTCGCCTACCTCGGTAGGGATACCATCGCGGAAGGCCGCATAGTTGGCTATCGCTTCCATGGCGGTTACTGAGGTAGATGATGAGCACGGATGCAGAATGCACGAGGGCTCAGAATACTAGCATGCAACACAATAGCTTATTTCAGCGTCGTCGACAGAGTTTAAATAGAAACACTACGGTGGGGGAAAGGGGTGGAATATCATTGTGCGGTGCGGGAATAGTACTGGTTTTCATGCAGGTGTGCATACTTGAGTGACTGTTAAGAGGGCGGTTGGTTATATCAAGATCGTACAAAACACGGCTATTTATAAAAAGCAAAAAGAAGGAAAAGAAAAGTTTAAAGAAAACGCGGTCCATCGTCGAAAACTTAATGCGGACTAGTGGTGTGATGATATGGCCGTAACTTCGACCCATTAATTACCTTGGGGAGTGGATTTCCAGTCAACGTAGTCAACCAAAAAGTTGCCGGACCGACTTGTTCTGAGATCTTAAAGGGACCGAACCAACGTAGTTTGAACTTTCCTGCTGCTCTATCGGATTTTGCGTTATAGAAGAGTACAAGCTGACCGACCAAAAAGATTGGGGTCTTCAAATATCGATCGTGTGTCTTGGCTTGCCTTAGTTGTACTTCGTGCATGGTTAAAAAGCTGAGCCATCGGTGCTCATCAAGTTCCCTGAGTGCGTCCATTCGTGCTGTCAGCGATTCTTCTGGTAGCATTTTCTGGGTGATTGCTACACGCAGGCTTGGGATAACGATTTCCATGGGTGCTATTGCTTCTAAACCATAAGCTAGTTTGAAAGGTGTCAAACCTGTTGTTACCTTATATGTAGTTCGATATGCCCATAATACTGCATGTAGTAGTTGATCCCATCTTTCCGGTGCTTCCATGATCAGTTTCCAGAGGATATTCAATAGTGATTTGTTTGTGCTTTCGGCCAGACCATTGGCGCGAGGGTAATATGGAGAGCTGAGTTTATGTGTCACCTGGAATGATTGGGTTAGTACCTTCATTACTTGATTTACGAAGTGAGTACCTTGATCTGTCACCAATTCGAGTGGTAAGCCAAATCGTGGGAAGACATCATTTAACAGACATTTCACTACTACAACTGCTGTAGCAGACCGTAAAGCCCAGGCTTCTGCCCATCTCGTTGCATAGTCTGTACAAGTTAGTATATATCTGTTGTTACTGAAGACTGCCCGAGGTGTGATTGGGCCGATAAAATCTAATCCCCATTTCTGAAATGGTTCGAGTGGCATAATAGGCTGCAAGGGAAAGAAGTGTCGTTGCAGTGGTTGTCCAGACCTTTGACAGTTATCACAGTTTTTGACGAATTGGGCCACATCTCGGTTCATAGTAGGCCACCAGAGACCTCCTTGCAGAATTGTCCGGTGAGTTAGATCTGTGGCAAAGTGACCACCAGTAGGGGTTGAATGAGCCATTGTGATGACCGAGTTAATTTCGTGCGGAGGGACACATCGAAGTAAGATTCCGGTGTGATCTACATAATATAGCTCTCCTGCCACTAGCCGGAATCGGCGGCTAAAGACTGCCATTTTCCTTCGAACTGCCTTGGCAGTCTCAGATGGAAAGCATCCTTCGGTGAGAAACGTTAAAATCTGATCATAATATGTAGGTGTTGCTTGTAATTCGGCAGTCTCATCGGTCAGTGGCTCAGAACTATAAATTGCTGGAGTCGTGTCATCTATGCCTATCGGAGCTTCACCAGAATCTAGGCGAGATAAGAAATCTGCTAAGGCATGTGCATTTCCGGGTCGGTGAATGACTTCATAATCAAATTCCTGCAAGAGTAGCACCCATCGGGCTAATTGTCCGCCTAGATGTTGTTGTCTCACTAGATAGACAAGGGCAGCATGATCCACATGAAAGGTAAATTTCCGGCCTAATAAATAATGTCTGAACTTTTTGATGGAGTAAATTAACCCTAGACATTCTCTTTCAGTGGTAGAATAGTTCTTTTCTGCCGGTGCAAGCCTTATGCTGGCGTAATAGACAGGGCGAAACCACTTATGTGTTTCCTGCATTAGAATGCTGCCGATCACAATATCTGAAGCGTCGACAAAAACATGGAACGGATTGTCCCAGTCCGGTGGTTGTAGGATTGGGGCCTGCGTCAATAGATACTTGAGTCGATCAAATGTAGTTTGGCATTCTTGAGTCCATTCGAACTGTCGTGGAGTTTTGGTGATTAGTCTATTCAGAGGTAGAGCCAGATGAGCAAGCCACCGTAAGTGTCTGCCGTGCCACCGTACTTGACCCATAAAACGCATTACTTCTTTCGGAGTAGCGGGTACTGGGGCTTCTAAAATTGCCAAAATCTTATCTGGGTCTACTCGGATACCTTGGGCAGATACAATATGACCAAGTAGTTTGCCACATGAAACGGCAAACACAGATTTGCTTGGGTTAAGGCAGAGTCTGTAGTCTCGACACTTTTGGAAGCAGCACCGTAGATGAAGCAAATGTGCCATCATCTTCCCAAAAATTGAGAAGTCATCGAGATATACTTGCATAAACGAATTGAGATAAGGAGAGAAAATCTCCTGCATACATCGCTGAAAGGTGCTTGGTGCGTTTCTCAATCCAAACCACATTACTGTGCAAGCAAAGACACCCCAATTGGTAATGAAGGCAGTTTTTGGGATATCTGCTTCAGCCATCCTAACCTGATTGTAACCGCTGTATCCGTCTAAGAATGAATACATTTCGTGGCCTGCTACCCTATCAAGCATGGTATCCAGAAAGGGGATCGGGAAAGGATCCGGTACTGTTGCTGCGTTTAATTTCCGGTAGTCTACACAGATTCGTAGTTGCTTATTTTTCTTTGGTACGATCACAATTGGCGAAATCCATTCAGCATGTTCTATTGGTACGATGAATCCAACCTTTAATAATCTGTCAAGTTCGGCTTTTACCTGAGATGCATAATTGGGATTCATCCGATAGCTGGGCTGCCTGTTCGGTTTAGCTTCAGGCTTCAGCATGACTCTATGCTGATATATGCGCGGATCTAATCCTTTCATATCTTTGTAATCCCAGGCAAAGACGTCTGAGAATTCACGAAGTAGTCGAATTAGATCAGCCTTAAATAATTCCGGTAAGTTTTGCCTTATCTTTACAGGTCGTGGATGATCTTCGTCTCCTAGATTGTACGAGGTCAATTGGTCTTCGGAGACATAAAACTGTTGCGGTTTCTCTGTGTCGTCTGTCGATCGGAATAGTGAATGTAATTCATTGTCATGTGTTGGCATCCTATCTTCCTGCTTGGTCTCTTGGGTGATTGGTGTAACGGTACATACTGAAGTACTCCAGTTATCTATTACGGACTATAGATCAACAGTCCCTAAGGTCATTAAGTCAGCGTTACTCTTTAGAAATTCCTCTTCTTCATCATCTGATAGTCCATCTAACATGTGGACAGGTTCAGCAAAATATGGTCTGGCGTGCAGTTCGCAAGGTTGTATAGCATCTAATTTTACTACATATCTGAGGCTGGCATCCTTGAACGTAAGCTCTTGTGCAGACCAGTCTTGTATTACCTTTGATGCTTCAGCCAAGGTCGCCCAAAAAGAAGGTTGTAATCCAAAGTGGATTCCGGCAGATCTAGTATAACAAAATTCATTTTGAAGGTCGTACCTTGTAAAGTAATGGGTATATTTCGCACAAGTCCTACAGGATGGACTCTAGATTGGTCTGCCATTCTGACAAAAAATTGAACTGGTTCGATTTCGGTCCATCCTAACCTATTGCACAAGGCTGTAGTTGCAATGTTGACACCAAAGCCTCCATCAATCAATACTTGTATATGATTCTTATACCATACTGTAATCAAGGGGACTGAATGATCAACCGTAGAATCAGGTTCTGGTCGAACTGCTGCTGTCGCCGGAATACAAGAAGGTACCGGACTAAACTGTTGCTGGAACTGTTGTCAAACCCCAGGTACTAATGCCAGTAGTTGGCCGAGGGGCAGAGTGATGGAGGCCTTGGATAAAATTTTCCAGGCCTGCTGAGATTGGTTATCCTGCTCTTTTGAACTTGAGGTCTCTACTGATGCCGAAGTATCTGCTGTTATGTCTACTGCTGATGGTGGTTCCGCTGCTGCTTTCTTTTGTTGCGTTCCTTCCTTTGTCGACGAGGTCTGAGTCACCGGAATGGGTTCTGGGAACACTGGTGGTTCTGTGGCAGTCCAGTGGCTAGCTTTGTTATACATCCTATGTTGTTCTCGTATCCCTGGTTCAAATACTTCTGCTGCTGACTGCAGCTGTTTACCTGATCGGGTCTGGACTGTAGCAGTTTGCGTTTCTACCGGTGTAATTTGTACCATGTTGGCCATTGGGTTTTGCCGCTCCTTCTTCCTTTGATCATACTCAGCTGCGTCCTTGCAATATCTTCTAATGTGTCCGAATTCACCACAAAAATGACAGCGGGGCAGTGGTAAATTGGGATTTTCCGGTGGTGGTTCGTTCTGCCAGCGGTTTGTGTTATAGTTATTGTTCCTCTGTCCTCGGTAGTTTCGATATCCTTGTGGTTGATTGTTTCTCAGTTGCGGAGGTACATAGTGATTCGCTGCCTGTCCATGTTCTTGAATAACAGCATTGACTGTTGCTGTTCCCTGTATTCTGGCATTGTAGACACAATTTCCGGTGGTGTGTCCGGCAGTGTTGCAGATAGCGCAGAATGTTTGATTTAGCGCACAGTTGGCACTAGTATGACCTGAATTTTTGCATGTGATACAGTACACTTGTCTGGTTATATCTTCAGTCATAGTTTTGTTTGTTTTTAACCACTCTAGATCTTCTGTAAATCCTCCGACTTTGGATTCCAGTTGCAGAGCCATGGCGATGACTGCATCTAATGTCATTGCTCCGACACATCTGATGATCATGATCTGCTTCAATTGCGGGTTTAAACCATTGATAAACCACTGAGTGATGATGTCATCTCGTAAGTTGGCGTGGGCCTGTGGTATCTGTCGCAAGTGTGTTCTAAAAACTGTAGCATATTCTTGGACAGTCTGATTCGCCTTCTGTCGGTTGTTCTGTAAATAATCAAAGATTTCGGCGGGATTCTTCTTTAGCCTGAATCGTTGCAAAAAAGCATCTCGTACTGCATCATAGGTACCGAAATGATTAATGTCGTATTCCGTAAGCCATCTAGCCGCTTCATTGACCAGTGTAGATTGAAAAACAATGGCCTTGTATGCCTAATCTGGTGGATGGTTGAGGACTGCATAACTGATCTCGAAAGTGCGTACGTGAGCATCCGGGTCATCTCCTGGGAATCCACCAAATTTCGTGTATGTTACTCCTGTTGAAGGCAGCCTTGGTTGACCTAACTGTTGTTGCTGTTGTTGTCTGTTCATCGTGAGTGTCTCTGGTCCTTCTTCTGTATCTTGAGGTTGATTAGTTGAACTATCAGAATCTGGATCGCCGGATGGTGTGCCTTCCGGTGTGCTGTTTTTGCGTAGGATACTTCGGATCTCTGCTTCGAATAGCTCTCCTTCCTTCTGGATGTCCAATATCCGAAATCTTTCTTCTAAGCACGCGGGTCAGGCTGAGGACTTCGCAAAAAATGCTAATCCTTGGCCGCCAGTTGGTGTTTCTATCACCGGAATGAACTGACAGTATACCAGACTGTAGTGTTTTTCCGCTTTTACCGATTTCTTTTCCTAGAGTTTGTCTAATCGTGGATAACTCTGAAGCTTTATCCAAGATTGTTAAACTGGTTTCCAGCGGCGTCTTGGTAGATTCTGGAATTACTGTATTTTGGTTAGGCTGGGTCGAAATGACACCAGAATGTACCAAAGGCGTTGATCGTTCCACCGGAATATGACCGGAATTAATTCTAACGTCTTTAACTTGCTTGACCACTGGGTCAGGCCGCGTTATACCTTCTTCTCCTAGGGTTGTCTTTAGTACTTTTCGTGTTCCAGTCGTATGGTTCCTAGGATACGTTTCGCCAGACCGAGTAACCGGCATGTATCATTGCTTAGTAGCACTATCTGAGCAGTTGGCAACAATCTGGCTCTGTTGCTACCGTCAGCCAATCGGACGATAAACGTAGTGTTTGATTCTGAAAAACAGCCGGCACGCTACTGCCACTTTTCATAGATCACTGGCAACCTGATGCCACTTTCCCACAGACGGCGCCAAATGTTAAACGTTAAACGGTTTATCCTTCACTCGTTACGTCTACTTTCCGACTCAAACACTTCAAGTTCAGTCGGTTCCGAGTCTTCCTAACCGCAATGGTTCTCTTAGCCACGTGGGTCCTTGGGAGTGGTAGGGGTCTGTTAGACAGAGGCCCTGTACTATTTTCCCAAATTAACACACAATCTTAATGTCATCCCGTCTTAGCTCAGTGTCCATCCCTGAACAACGGAAGACTGTTCAGTGTGCTGGAATTAGAATTTCAAGACTGAGGGTAGTAATTCGGTTACTTAATTTATGCGTAGCATATACTTCAGTAACAATGTCACCTAATCCGTACTTCGTCAAGGCAGATAGGTATACCAACCAGACATTATACCTTAGAGTTACAAGGACTCGAACAATCAGTTTCCTAGTAATAAACGGTTAACCATAAACTAACTACTCCCATTC
>CM035427.1:164077873-164087873 GCA_020310875.1 Ceratopteris richardii
TGGATGTATTTATGTATTTATATATGTAAGTAGCTATGTATGTATGTATTGATGTATGTATGTATACATGTGTGTATGTATGTATGTATGTATGTATGCATGTATCTACATACATACATTTTGATGTATGTATGTACATAGGTAAGTATGTATGTGTGTGTTTATAAGTGTATGCATGTGTGTTTGCACTTGTGTGAATGTGTGCATATGTGTGTGTATGTATATGTATATATACGTAAACATATGCATTTTTTATTAATTTTAATTTTTAAGAACTTCATTGAAATAAATAATAATTGAAGAATTCCAATTGAAAGCTCTTGCATATATATGTAGTTGAGTTGCATAAATAAAAATCTTCTTAACTCTAATTGCATAAATCTAGATTTGTGCATTTAAATTCTCTTGATTTTCATAAAAAAAAAGAGTGATAGAGAGAGTGAAAGTGAGTAAAAGAGTAAAAACAATACACTTGTATTATAGAGAAGTTAAAACATACACTTGTTTACTCTAATGTTCTATGGAAACTCTCAAACTCAGATTCAAGAACTATCACACATGTATGTATGTATGTAAGTATACACACACACACACAGACACACACACACACACACACATATATATACATACATTCATACACACATACATACATACTCACATGCATAGATACATACAAACACACATACATATAAACACACATATACACAAACATAAACACATATACATACACAAAAATACATACAAACATACAAACATGCACACATACACACATACATACCACACACATACATACACACATACATACACACATACATACACACATACATACACACATACATACACACATACATACACACATACATACATACGTGCACACATACTTACACACATATATGCACACATACATACACACACATCCAAACACACATACACTCACACACATACACACACGTACATGAAAAGACATAAACACACACACATACTTAGATACATACACAAACTTGCATACACACATACATATAGACACATATGCAGACATAAATACAGACATACAAACACACACATACATACATAAATACATAAAACCACATACATATGTGGACACATACACACATGAATATACACACACATGCATACATACATGCATAAATAGACACCCATGCACATACCTACATGTATACACACAGACATACATGTAACCAAATACATGCACACATACATACACTCACACACACATACATACCCACATACACACACATACAAAAACATACACAAAAATACACAAATAGATACACACATACTACATACACACAAATATACACATACATACACACATACATACATACATACCATACATACCATACATACCATACATACATAAATACATAAATACATAAATACACAGGCATACATATACATATCGAAACACATACACATGCATACACACATATAGTGTTTCTTTCTAGTAGGATATTTGTTTCTGATGTCTTTTTGCATGTGGAATGTATTTATTTGGAAGTTACTATTTCACAGGTAATCTTATGGTATATGTGCTATTTTTTGTTTATAACCTTAGTGCCTTAATTAATTATGGTGTGCCTACCTTACTTGCTTATGGACTATGTGCTAAATGGTTATTTTTTCTAAGTTCCATGCTCTATGATAAATGTTTCCAAAATTGTTTGCAATCTATGGTATTATATACGGCATGCATAGTTACATACATATAGACATACATTCATGCATACATACATATGTACATACATACATGCATGCATACATACATACATACATACATACAAACATACATACATACATACATACATACATACATACATACATACATACATACATACATACATACATACATAGATACACACATACCTACATACATACATTCATATATACATACATATATAAATACATACATACATACATACATACATACATACATACATACATACATACATACATACATAAATACATACATTCAAATATTCATTCATACATACATACATACATACATATATGCATACATACAAAGAGAGTGCTCTAATAATATTTCCCACCTCCTTTCTTGGGTTTGTATGTAGTTCCACTCAAAGCTATACATACATGTTAGGTTATGTAGGTACAATAGCAATTCCTTTGCTCTCGTATCTTTTTTAGCATTCATTCAAGGCATGGATGCTTTATTGTCATCACTGTTAATGATGGAGTTTAGCTATACTTTTTGGAGTACTAATGCTCAAACATTGGACTTGAAAATCTTAAAATTAATATGCTTTATATTGAACAAATGTTTTTCAAAGTATTCCTTTAGGAAATAAAGTTATCTAGGTTATCGAAAAGCATAGGTTCTCTAAAAAATTAAGCATACACACCTTAAAGGCACATAGCTTGCGTCCAATCTTTGTATGATAAAGCCCTTATTCAAGTATGCTGATATACTAAAAATGCTCCATGCATACACACATATACATATACACACACATAATATACAAACACACACTCACATAGACTCACATACACACATATACATATACATGCATACACACACATAAACATACACACACATACACATACACACACATACACATACACACACATAAACATACACACATAGACACATACAAATACACACACATGTACATACACAGACATAGACCACACACATATACACATACACAAACATGTACATACATACACATACACATACACATAGAAACACACATACACATATAAACATACATAGATATCGTCCCATGCATACACAAGTATACATGTACATACATACACATGCATACCCACATATACACATACACACATATACATACACGTATGCATATACACATACATAAAGTCACATACACACATATATATACAGATGCATACACACACATACACATACACACAAATATACATACACACACATGCATACATACATGTATACATACACACATAGATGCACACACATACACTCACATGCATACATACACACACTTGCATACATACACACACATGCATACACATCCATATGCATACATACATGCACAAATGCATAACACACATACACATGCACACACATATGCATACACACAAATACATACACACAAATACACATATACACACACATACACACTACACACACATGCATGCACACACATGCACACTACACACTACACACTCATGCATAAACACACATGCATAAACACACATACACACACGTGTATACATACACACACATACACATACATACACATATACATACACACACATACACATATATACACACACATAGAAACAACACACACATAGAAACACTGATACACATATACACAAACAAGTACACTCACATGCATACATACACACAAATGCATACACATGCATATGCATACATACATATACACATGCATACACACACCATACACATATGCACACATACACACACATACACTCACAGATAAGGTAACATATGCACATATACATACACATGCATAAATACACATACATGTACCCACACAAATACATACACACACATAGTCACACATATCACACATACATATACACACACATATACATACACATACATAGAAACACTCACACACATACACACACATAGAATCACGTTCATACATACAAACACTTGGATACACACATGTACACATTCACACACATATATGCATACACATGCATACATGTTCACACATGCATACACATGTATATGCTTGCATACATACACACATGTATGCACACATATACACATACACAAACATATGCATACACATGCATACATACACACATATACATACACATGCTTACACACAAACAAATACACACACATGTATACACACATACACATACACACACATGCATACAAATGCATACACACACATACACACACATACACATACACATACACATACATGCATAGACATACATACATACACACAAATATACACACGAGACACAAACATACACATATACACACATAGAGACACACATGCACATGTATACACATGCATATGCATACATACATAGACACATGTATACACTGACATACACAACTACATACACATATACACACACATACACTCATATACACATATACATACACATGCATAAACACACATACACACATACACATATACATACAATTTACAAACACATACACACACACACATGTACCTACACACACATAGAGAGACACATACACACACATATGCATATACACACACACATACAATCCCATACTCCTGTATACATACACACACATACATAAATGTATATACACACATACATGCATATATACAAACATACATACATACATGCACATATACATACATGCATACATATACACATGCATACATACACACATGCATACATACACACATGCATATGTACACACATGCATACATACACATACAAATATACACACACATACAGTCATACAGACATGTGCACACATACACACATATACATACACACACATACACACAAACACATGCATACACACATATACATGCATAAACACATACACATGCTTACACATACATATGCATATACACATACAAATACATAAACATATATACAAACACACACAAACACACACACACACACACACACACATATATATATATATATATATATATATATATATATATATATATATATATATATATATATATATATATATATATATATATATATATATATATATATATATATATATATAATCCATTTTGTTTTATATGTACATATATTATGGATCATAATAAAGAGCAAAAAGTAAGACTTACTTTTATAATGAATCTTACGAGATCAAAAGTTCCACCTGATTCCTTAGGGGTTTTCATACATGAGTACATAGACATGCCCAACGAGGAGTTAGATTACAGGATCTAGATGCTTACCCAGTGGCAATGGTAAAAAATAAGACCACTCCCTTGAATCAAAAGTATATAAATGTGGGGGAACATATTCAAGTATATCATATTATTAATTTTAAATATTTTGGTGAATTTTGGTGAGAAATTTCATTCTAAATATAAACAAATTGGCAAATTTGGATGACAATTTTCATTTTAAATATAAAAATTTAGGTGAATTTTTGTGAGAGCTCCCTTAAGAAGATATATTTATGTGATATATATATATATATATATATATATATATATATATATATATATATATATATATATATATATATATATATATATATATATATATATATATATATATATATATATATATATATATATATATATATAATGCTATATAGATGTACATATCTACACTCATGTATACCAACCCTCAATCCACACATATACAAACATCTATAAAATTCATACCAGCATATACATACACACATAAACACATACAAATATACCATATCCAAACATACACTTACACATACACATATACTAGCACCCAAATGGCTTTACATATACATCTAATTACCATCATGAATATACACCAAGACATACATACACATGACGCTTTATTATGCTTCTTGTTCAAATATTCACATAAATGTTTTGTGCACACACATAAGCACACCTAGATATACACAATCATACATACATGCATATATATACATAGTTCATGCACAACCATTCTAGGAGCAACACACATGCACGTGCTGACACATAAAGATGCATATCAATACACAATCATGCACAAACATTGTTACAGACATTTTGGACACACACATACATACATATCTACACCCACCAATACCATCATTTGTTGAAAGTTAACGATTGGAAGTACTTGAGAAGGCAAATGAATATAACATCATTCTAGGTATTCCAGTTCTCATAAGATGCATATGTCCATGTTGATGGTGTTTTTCCATCATCATGAATTTAGTTTACATGCATGAGATGTGAGTGTGTGAGATAGCGTGAGAGAGAGTGAGGGAGCATATGATTGAACACAATGCCACCATAAGTTATAACATGTCACCAAAAGAATATACATTGAAAAAAATACAATTGTAGGGTTATGTTAAATATGTGACTGTACCAAAAATAAAGAAAAGAGAAAGAAGAAGAAACAACACTCTCTTCAATCAAGAAAAGAAACAACAATATAAACCAATAGAAACAAAACATAAAATCCTCTACTTACTTTCAAATGTTTTAATAGATCTCCAATTGTACAACCACACACAATACTTCTAGTAGTTCTCTAAACATGCCCTCTCTTGCTCTTATATGGAAAGAGATCAACAAACTCAGGTGGCCAAATCTAGCTCAATTGGACACTAGAAGAACATGGATAGAGTTGACTAAGGAGTTGGGTACAATGATGGCTTTCTATAGAGAACATCTTCTCCAACTCATACACGTTTGTGGGTAGAATAAGCCATATAGATGTGCATTTATCTCATGGAGTGCAATGTACCAAAATTCACATGTGTACATCCTCCGTGCTTACATCAGCTAAAGATCAAGAGTGACAAATATAGAAGGATACCAGATGATGCAAGGGTATGTCATTTCTGCCATGCAAAGCCAAAGACAGAGTTGCATTATACATATGACTGCCCAACATATGATACATAACACGTTCTGTTGTCTCTTCCAAGAAGGGTTTGGATCGCCTACTAGGCCTATGAGATATGAGGACCAGATATGCTTGGGGCTATTTCGACTTGAGCTTATGGAAATATAGAGATATCATGCTCAAGTGACTAGTGTTAGAGACTTAATGACACCTCAAAAACTTCTTCAGGCCATCATGGAGCAACCAGGTAGACATATCATTGTAGAACGCATATCTGATCCATATCACGAGGATTCTAAGAGTTCAAAATCATTTAAAGAAACTTATATACTTACCATGAAGAAGGTAAACACCTTTGATTATAAGGGAGACAACAGATCAATAGACTAGAGCCAGTTGACATAACAATCCCACACTTGGCCATACCTATCCACACATGCATATGCATACATGTCTCGATTTATTTTTGCATATACGTACTTGTCCATACTTGTCTCGATTTATTTTGGCATATACATACCTAGGTACTCCACACACTTGCACATACACACACAAGCATACACACTTCTACACACATCTAGAAACAACATTAGATTACCAAATTTCTAATCAATGATAGGTCCCAAATTCCAATATGTTCAATGTGGAAGCCTTGAAATCCTCTAAAAGGATTGCTCAATGTACACGCATATACACACATATAAGCATGAATACAAACATAATATATACATACAAGCATCATACATACATTCAAATTTCAAACACACACACACACACACACACACAAATATATATATATATATATATATATATATATACACACACACACACATGCAAGAGTACAAGGATACAAACATACACACCTGCAATCATCACACATGAAAGCATCACACATGCAAGAATCACACATGCACACATATATACATACACACAAACATATTACATGCATACATGCAAGAATACAAGAATACAAACATAAACACATGCAAGCTTCACATAGGCAAGCATCACACATGCACACATATATACATACACATATACATATTAGATACATACATGCAAGAATACGAGAATACAAACATACACACATGCAAGAATACAATAATATGCATACACAACTGCAAGCATAGCACATGCATGAGTGCACACATACATACATACATACATACATACATACATACATACATACATACATACATACATACATACATAAATAGGTATGAACATTGAATACTAGGAGCCATTGAATCTCATCATATCATATATTTAGTAAAAATAAAAAATAAATATAAGCAAATATTGAAGTCCTCGATATATTTAGAACTTGTCAAAATAGTAAGAAATGTTAATATAAATCATACTTCATCATAACATTCAAAAGCAATCAAATAAAAAAGATACCTTTTTGTCATTAGTCAATTTGAAAAATATTAGAATATTCAACATCCTCTGTGCATTTCCTCTCATCTGATCATATACGTTCACTTCTTTGTTGGCATTGACTTTTCCATATGGCATACGCAAAGAGAAATAATCTAAATCATGTATCCAAGTTTTTATTCAATCTATTCGTCATAGAATTTCTTATGAAAGTTAAGCTAATCCATAGATGTTCATCTCCAATGGATCCAAGAATCATTGTTAGACACAAATTTGCTATGTTAGAATACTTTGATATAGATTTCTTCAAGAATGTAGATATATTGAGGCTTTTCCATAGCTTTGTTCTTTGCATCCAGATTTGAAGGATCCCTGATGAAATCAAATTGCTCCCACATCGTTTGTCCAAATATCCCATATTTTTTAGAAGATTTGGATTTTTAATTCCTTCTAGAATCTTATCTCCTAAATATGCATTCTTTCCAAAAAGATCGGATAATATTTGGACCTTGCTTTTAAAGGCATTTGTGAGTAAGCTCTTGTCTTTTGGATGTTTCCAATTTAAGGATGAACGATGGCCATTGCTTTTAAGAGCTCATCTTGAGGAAATATCTCTCTGATCTCGAAAGTCAATTCACTACATATGGATATTAAAACTTTTTTTACAATATCCACTAGGATAGGAAAGAATGTTTGATTACAAATGCATACTCTTTGACTTTTTCATGATACATAAAGAGGAATCTTCTTGTCTTTCACAAATATGCACAATCAACCTTTTTATTGTATTGCAAAAAAACTATCTTCTACACGAACTTGTAGCAATGACTCCCACTCAATAAATTCTTTTGAATCAAAAACTGATGTCTCAAAATACAAAGTTTTTAAGCGCAAACCAATCATTTTTCTTGCTAATTCATATTCCATTACTTAAATATCGCTAGGTTGAGAAACTTTTATCAAATCATTCAATTATCTTAACAAAGGTAACATTCCTCGAAGATAGAGAAGAGTTTCCACATCACTTAACATTTGCAACAAATTATGAGCTTCTCCTTTTTTTTTCCTTTACTTAAACACATAATATTGACCATGCTCATGACTAGTTTATATTCTTGAAAAAGATGTTCTACAAGTCCAAGAAGTGAAATCCATCTTGTGTCAATTTTTTTAAATTTTCTTCCCTTATACCATTAGAGAAGCATTTAAACTCTTTAATGCGCTTAGAACTTTTTGAAAAGAAAGCATATGCATGGTGTACAAAATCTTCAACTTTTTGTATAAAACCAAATTTTGAGATGATTTTAAAAGCCAAATTTGTACAGTGAGATATACAATGTATACCTAAAGCATATGGTCTATAGTTTTGTTGAATTGAACACACAATCCATTTCTAAGCCCATGCATAATTGAGCATCCATCAAAACCAATGCATTCTATCTTTGATTTATATCACAAATTCATATCCCTTCGATACTTAAAATGGAATCTAACACAAGTTGCACCAAAGAATTTGAAGATGCACTTCGCTTTAGTTGAAAAGCACCAATAAAATTAGCTTTTTTTACATAATTCTCCACAATATATGCATGGATACATACCCAAGAAGTGCAATCCCTTGATCTAATGTCTTCAAGGGAAATAGCAAAAAAATTAGCATTCGATAAAATTTTCTTCAAATTAGATTTGATTATCTCTCCCATTCCTTCTAAAAATTTCCATCCTGAAGATTCCATCCACTATTGTGTTGGAAAAAATTGAATTCATATTTCAATAAAGTTCAATTCTATCTGATTTGAGATTTCTCTCAAAAAGATGCATAAAGGATCTTTTATTCTCATTACTTTCATCCAAAAATCAATAAATGTGAATTATAGGCATCCACATTCTGTAGATGCCTACATTGTGTAGATGCTTACATTTTGTAGATGCCTACATTCTGTAGATGCTTACATTCTGTAGATGCTTACATTCTGTAGATGCCTACATTCATCTTTTGTTTTGCATCTAACAATGTTTTCCATTTCCCTTATACTTCTACTTTCTCAAAAATTTTACCCATATGTTTTTCAATGGTATCTAGTTTCAAATCCAACTTGACTTGATGGCC
>CM035427.1:164092873-164102873 GCA_020310875.1 Ceratopteris richardii
TAATATATATATATATATATATATATATATATATATATATATATATATATATATATATATATATATATATATATATTATGTGTACTATATGTACTCTAAGTATATATATATATATATTATGTGTACTATATGTACTCTAAGTATTCATATGTACTTATAAGTATTGTATGTATTGTCTATATCTATATATATCTATATCTATATATATCTATATCTATATATATATGTGTGTGTGTGTGTTTATATATATATATATATATATATATATATATATATATATATATATATATATATATATATATATATATATATATATATATATATATATATATATATATATATATATATATATATATATATATATATATATATATATATATATATATATATATAGTGTGATGCAAAACAATTCAGTAAATCTCTAATGCACATTCAAAATTATCCTAAGCTTGCACGAAAAATGTTATTTAAAAAGTAACATAGATAAAGTGAAACAAAATCATAGAGATGTGTAATCTAGTATCTTAAGGTCTCATGTAATTTGATAATTGGTTTTAGATGAGATGCAATAGTTTTTGGTCCAAAATATATCAGAATACCACCATATTTTGGGATTTCCATACTCCACATCTTGTGACTACTCATTATCCACATAAAGGAATGATGAACAAAAAATCACCATCTCCTATTGTCTTGTTATTTCATCTTCAATTACACTTTGGGTTTTTCTAGTTTTCAAATGGATCTTTGATGTTTGCTACTACAATCCTTCTCTCTATTGTGGTGCAATTGAACTTTCTCTAGTAATTGTTGTGCTTCCTCTATCGTTTTTGTACCAAAAATTAGTTTTTTGTTTCTTGAAAAGGTCAAAGGTAAAGGAAGCTTTTCCTCTGGTAGTCAGAATTCTATAAATCCTTCTCAATCAAAGAAGAAAGAAAATTATGAGAAAAAAATAAAATAAGGTAAAAAAACAATTTGCAAAGAAGATTGAGATTTTATGCATGTTCATGCTTGGATAGTATTGTAAATGCATATGGAAATAGTGTTTACTACATGTTGATGCCTCGGCATCATCAATGTTTTGAACGAAAATATGGAGTTCTTGTTCTGTTTTTTGTGTATCCTCCATTGCAATACACAATATTTCCATATGCATTCTGAACACTGATGCTTGCAGGGAAAAACACCCATTATAATATACAAAAATCACCATTAATGAAAAGGACACTAGCATCAAATCAAATCAAAGAAAAGAAAGCATATTAGAATGCTTAGAAACACTCGTGGATAGTCATATAACAATAAACCCTTAAGGTATCAAAGTACAAACTTGTGATGGTCAGATAGCACAAATTCATTAGCACAAAAATCTTGGTACATAGCCTATGCTCATACTTAATCACGCAAAACATGCATGTGATTGCTGTATTATTTGAAAATATTGTCTCCTTACTCCACATATTTGTCCATACCATCCATAAAAAAAATCGTAAGAATCCCACTAGCTCAGAAAATTAATGATGTATGTTGTATCCCACAAAAACCAGATTAACTCTAGATTTTAACAATCAAGGCCACCACGTTATCAACACCAAATGAAAAGGCACATATTTTTTCCTTTAAAAATTCAACGCCGCAATCTTTGTAACTGAACGTCTGTTTTGAGTGTATCACTACCCTTAAAAATGTATGCAATCATAAGTATAGACTATAATAGCATCACAAAGACATGGTTACCAGTTCTAGAGTTCTAAGTTCATATCTTAGAAGGTAGCATAAGATTTATTAACTACTACTCCATCATGTCTCAATCATAGGAACATATGTCTATTGTATAGAAATCTTTTGTTAATCCTTGTTTAAAGTATTATTTTTAACACATTTATCTAACCTACTTATGTCTTGTAAGTCTAAGGACCATCTCAAATAATAGAGAGCCATACACTCTTCCAAGGAGAACTAGAAATAGATGCAAGCTTAAAGAAGTGACCAAGTATGCATCACATCATTAATAATGCATGGAAAACAAACTACCTCAACTTTTCATGTAGTAAACATTAGTAAGCATTGATTATGTTCTATCAATCACAAAATAATACTAAAAAGGAAAGCAAAAAAGCCACAATATTCCACACTAGTCAGTCAGAACCTAATGTTGAAAAAGTACTTAGGAAGCAAATCATGCAATATTCTTGGGAAGTACTTAGTTGGGCCAACATATAAAACCCTCATGAAAAATCAACAAAAGAATAAATGCTTGTCTGTTTCTCAAGAATCTAATGTACCGTCTAAATATCAAATAATCCAATAGCCAAGAAGGTTTTCGACAGACATTGACTTTAATTACAACGACTATTCACTCTTTTTATAAAGAGAGTTTGATACAAAAGCCCGTGCTTGTTGGTACATATAAGTGTATGAAAAACAGTGAAACGTGTACAAAAAGTTTAGCCATATTTCTTCACATGTACCAAAATCATTCCAAAAATTTGAGCTCTCTCTACGAAATATTAATTATACTAATTTATCCACTAAACGTAGAGGTAATGAAGAGGAATTTTTCTATTGCAAATTGTGCCAAGACAATATGTATTTACATGAGAGGATGATCTAAGTTTATATTAGAGTAGCACCAAACTAGAAACAACATGATTCACTAGGCATTCAAATTCATGCATGCCTTGTCAGTTGAAGTGAAGGCTCAAAGTAGTAAGGATGATTTTGTAGCCTCTGCCCCATAGATGGTTGTAGAGAGTAAGCCAGAATGTAGCTCCACACTCATATATATATACACATAGAGAGAGAGGGAGAGAGCGGGAAAAATTAGAGATAATCACCTAGAATGGGGTAGTACAAAGGATGGGAAGGGGAGAGAGAGAGAGAGAGAGAGAGAGAGAGAGAGAGAGAGAGAGAGAGAGAGAGAGAGAGAGAGAGAGAGAGAGAGAGAGAGAGAGAGAGAGAGAGAGAGAGAGAGAGAGAGAGAGAGAGAGAGAGAGAGAGCGAAAGATGGTCACTCGGAACCGCATATCTAGAGGATGGACGAGAGAGAGAGAGAGAGAGAGAGAGAGAGAGAGAGAGAGAAGAGAGAGAGAGAGAGAGAGAGAGAGAGAGAGAGAGAGAGAGAGAGAGAGAGAGAGAGAGAGAGAGAGAGAGAGAGAGAGAGAGAGAGAGAGAGAGAGAGAGAGAGAGAGAGAGAGCGCGAAAGATGGTCACTCGGAACCGCATATCTAGAGGATGGACGAGAGAGAGAGAGAGAGAGAGAGAGAGAGAGAGAGAGAGAGAGAGAGAGAGAGAGAGAGAGAGAGAGAGAGAGAGAGAGAGAGAGAGAGAGAGAGAGAGAGAGAGAGAGAGATTTCTTGAAGCTTCTATGAAAACGGAAAGTTCAACAATGCATATATCATCCATGGCTGATTTAATGAAAAACGATCGTGCTTTGAAATCTTTTGCTCATACGAAGATCACATTTCAAAGTAAAGAAAATAGATAATTTCAAATCAAGAATTCATAAGCTCACTGAACAAGATGGAGTTGTCCTTATGAATGGATGTTAGGACACAATCTCAACAGTAACTATTCAAAACATAGGCTTTCATGCTGGTTTCATCTCAGGAAATGCACTCTCAACTCCCTTTTAGGCAATTTAGATTTCGGTTTTCTCACACCTTCTAAGATGACTATGAATGCTCGCTTCATATGTGCAAGTGTATCAAAAATACGTATAATTGCAGCATGCTATTTTTGGGAGGATCAAGCGTGGCCAAATAAGTGTGGATACATGCCTAGAAAATAGGTCATTCTAGTTGAAGAGCATGCACAGAGGATTGGAGTAACTCAGATGCCATTGGAGACAATGACTTATTTTTTATTGCCCGAATTAATTCACATGCAACATTACCTAAAACTGGGCTTGAAGAAGCAATATTCTGAGCTTATCTTTATATAGATGCTAGTGTTCATGCAAACTTTATTGAAGCTCCATGTGATGACCTAGAACTAAAGAAGAAAGAAGTACAAATGGCGCACACAAAGGATGAAGCTAGGAGAGAGAGAGAGAGAGAGATTGTTTTATTATGTTTTGTTGTAAGATGTATTGTTTAAAACTATTAATCAATTGATCTACTTAGGAATTTAAAGAGAAAATATAAAAATAGATTGTAAGTATTAGTAATTAAAATGATTTTAGTAATTAATTATGTAAATAAATAAATGGATAAATAGAACAAAATTTAGTAATTAATTTAAAAATGCAATAGAAATTAGTAGGAATTAATTTATAGATAATAATAAAGTAGAATAAGATTAGAGTAGATACAATTAAAAGGAAAAATAGAAGTATGAAAATTAAATAGAAATAAATTTTGTAAATACAATGAAAATTAATAAAAGAAGTTACGTAAAACAATTAGGAAAGTAAAAAGGAAAATATATTATTTTTTTAGAGTGTTTTCCTTATATTCAAAGTTTACTAATTCTTTTTTTTCCAATGAATTTTGCAGGAAACCCAAAAGTAAAGTGTAGAAAGTTCTTTTCGGCCCTATAAATGAAAAGATCAAGTGAAGATACATTTTCCGATGTGCACTATAACAAAGTTTTATATGATCCTTATCTATTTCAAGGATCCTCTACTTTAATTTCATTTAGTTTGTATTAGGAATCTACACCATACATTGTATATTTCCCATGGATGGTAACACTATTGATGAGTATATGATTATTGACCATTCCATTTCTTTCTCGCTTCAAGTGTCACAGTTAGTAGTATGACTTCATTTGTTTACCTATTCCTCTTACCCAAACCTACTTCCGCTCCTACCCCTCCGATCAATTTCATGTGCAAGACCCTACTCCCTCTCCCACCTACTTCATTGCTACCCCTGAAGCACATGCATGGCTCGGTAGACTATCCCTGGGAAAGGTGTCTAGCATGTGAACACTGCTTGCTGGATAGGATTACACATCTCAGAGCTCGATGAAACTTTAAGATTGTCTCCATCACGACCTCCTTCTCTCCCACAACATTTTAATTCACATCGTTAAGAGCCTCAGAAATGGTTTCAATATTAGTGCCGCTTAAATGATGATGTGCGCTTAACACTCAATGCAACAAAATAGCCAATCACAAGAGTGATGAAATTGTGTCACCTCAACCGTCGCTATGCCCCCCTATACCTTGTATTGAAATCTCTCCAAATGAGTTGACCAAATAGAGTGGGATAGCGACAAAGTTTGAAGCAATTGGAATACCTTGGTTGGCACTTGATTGATGGTTCAAGATATTAAGCATGGGTGAGAATGAGGTTCAAGCGAGTAAGGTTAACATTAGGGTTCAAGACACCAAGTTTGAAACAAGGTTGAAGAAACTATGTGAGGTTGAGGAAATAAATTCGAGGGTACCTAGGGAGTTCAAGAGTTGATCACTAAGGCTAGAGGGATACAATAGCAGATCATTGAGGACAATGATCAACTTGGGGGAAAGAACATAATTAAGGGATTGTAGGAGATGGTTGAACGACATCCTTCATAGACAAGAGATGGTTGAACTTTACCCTAAGAGGGAGAATTATGAACGAATCCTTAGCCATGGCTTTTGGGGAAAATTCTTAGACCATCATACTCCTAGTTAGGAGTTCAAATCTCTAGAGATGCAACAAACTCCTAGCCAAGAGGCTCTGAGTTCAAATCCCCTATATGCTAAGAGGCCTTAGCCATTGGTTTTTGGAAAAATAATTAACCCGTCACACTCCTAGCGAAGAGGATGTGAGTTTGAATCCCCTAGAATGAAATGGACTAGTATGAAATGCCCTAGTATATTGAACCCACCCATTTTACATATTGATGCCCAAATAAAACATAATGAAAATAGTGAATTGACCAAGGACATTTTTTATCCACCCTTATTATTCCTTCCATACTTTGCACTTAGATGAGTTTATGAACTGCATAATTAAATAGTGTTTTGAATCATTGGGCAAGGATCAAATATAAGATTCCCCTCTATTCATTTGAAGTATAAGGTGAATCCCACCATATAAATCAAAACATTTTCTTCTAGCTTAGAACATGAGGCTCAGGAGTATGCCTACAATTTTTTATAAATTTTTATTTTGAGGGCATATATCTTTCCCAAGGGGAACAAATGTTTCAATATAAAATTTATGATCTGAGTGTCGAGCCAATTTAGATAAATCTAAAATCATACATTTTTTGGTCATTCTTGTGTAAAGCCAAAGATCTAGATATTGAACTTAAACATAGGTTCATCTGCTCTTTAAAACAAGTAATCCACTTAGCCTAGTGGTCAAGTCTCAAGGTTGAGAAGGAGGAGGTCTTGGGTTCAACCACCATGGAAGCTAGGGAGAACCTTTTGCCCAAAGAGCTCTAGAACTTTGTAAGTCAAGCTAGCATTAGTTAACCTCCATACAAAGAGACTTAACTCTAGTAACGAGTACACCTACAACTAATGGACTCTAATGGAAGGTGGCAAAGTGGTAGTGGAGATTGCTCATGCACATGTGGACTTTGGTTAATTTAGTGGTCGATGTTGGTAGAGAGGCTATATATAGAGGCATAAGGTTTGTAGGAGAGTCCTCTCTCTAACAAGTGGTGGTCCTAATAGTCTAGTTCATTATAGCTTACATACATACATACATATATACATACATACATACATACATACATACATACATACATACATACATACATACATACATACATGCATACATACATACATACATACATACATACATACATACATACATACATACATACGTACATACATACATGCATACATGCATACATAGCTATCTACATACATTTCTATGCATGCGCATACAAACAGTTAGAAAAATACATACATATGTACATGTATCCATACATACCTCCACATGCACATATGCATATATACAAACCTACATGCATTCATATATACATGTACATACAGAAATGTGTTTATTGTTTTAAACATTACATCCATGCATTGAGAGATTTCTAGTTTCTTGATATATCTCTATCATAGAACTTTTTCCTACATTATACATCATAAGGATTTCCTTCATATAACATAGGTGAATGCTTTTTATCTTTCTAAAATGATCACATTTATTTATGTATGTGTATATGTATTTATGAACCTATTGATGTACTCATGTATGTATGTACGTACGTATGTATGTATGTATGTATGTATGTATGTATGTATGTATGTATGTATGTATGTATGTATGTATGTATGTATGTATGTATGTATGTATGTATGTATGTATGTATGTATGTATGTATGTATGTATGTATGTATGTATGTATGTATGTATGTATGTATGTATGTATGTATGTATGTATGTATGTATGTATGTATGTATGTATGTATATATATATATATATATATATATATATATATATATATATATATATATATATATATATACATACATATACATAGTGAAGATTTTGTTTAGTTGAGGTTTCATGGTAAGTACAAGTCTTGTGATATAATCATTTGGTATATAACACATGATGGGGAGAACGTTGATTATTATTAGAATACTTCAAGCTATCATTACTAACCATAAGATTCCAATTAAACATAAAATATTTGTTATGAAATTATCTTCAATCAATTTTTTTTTTATGCATTTCCTTTAGGTAACATGTGGAGGGAAAATTCACACTATAATAACTAATCATAGGAACTAGAGAGTACTTAAGAATATTTTTTGGAACTAGAGAGTACTTAAGAATATAACTCCTCTACTAAAATTCTTTTTTTTTCATGGTTTGTCATCAAGAGGTAATTAACTTTGGATGGCGTAATAGTTGTAGGTATTAGAAAGAGATACAACATATTTATTATTTTTTGCAGTAGTGATATTGTTAAATATTGGAAAATTTCATATTAAACTATTTTCCTTTTACGTTCTATTTCCTTGAATTGGAAGGAGGGTCAACATGGAGAATAGTACAATACTAATTTATGTTTATGAAAATAGTATTAGGCCTACGCTAATTAATCACATCCAAAAAGAGATGGACAAAATCTTTCTTACTACACTCTTGGATCAAATATGAACACTAGTGTTATGCAAAACCAAAATAATACAATATCATTTTATGAATATACAGTATCAATGATGTTCCGTGAATATATATCTTAGGACACATGTACCATATTGCATTACTCTTAGAAAAAATAAAAAGGGATTTCTTTAAAGAGATAATGCATTAAGAAGTGAGAATAGTATAATGCATCACCCTTTCTTTTTGGAAACTACAAAAGGAAAGATTTAAAACTTTGATGCAAAGAGAATAAAGAGGAACACCGTAAGGTTATATCATTGTATGTCAATCATGTGATCACACTACTAGTACCTTTGAGGATGATCCCATCAAATCAGGTTTGATCATGTCATGAAAATTATAGAAAGTGTATATAGATAGAAAAGATTCTTACTAAGGTTATTCAGTACGTTTCCTTGACAGTTTTAAACCTCCCACTTATTTCTCAAACTTCAAAAGCATTTTTTTATTATTTTTGGTGATCCTTTTTCAAATTATGAACCTATTTGCTAAGAAAAATGTAAAGTTAAATATTTATATGTAACATGGGATATCCTTGCAACATGGGATATCCTTGCAACATGGGATATCCTTATCCTTGAGGAAGAGGTGTGAACCACCTCTTAGCTATATTGAGATAGGTACTCACATGAGTGCCCAATGGCACTCATGTTAGAGGCCATGTTTAGATACCCTTGTGGGGTAATTAGAGAGAGAGAGAGAGAGGGAATATTGGAGCACACAAAAATGGGTGGTACATTCTTGGAAGATCTTCGTGTGTAATCAGAGAGCACATCAAAATCTCTTGGAGCTCAAGCCAGACAGTAAAAAAAAAACTTGGGAATCATTGGGAGGGACAAGAGGATCTAGGATTGGTATCAAAGCAGGGTATGAACAGAGCAACACAATCTCGCATGGAGACATTACAGACGTACGACAAACCATGTGGGGACACAACTGCTCAGGTTCACAGAGACAGACCACCAAAGCTTGAAGAAGAGGAGGAGCTTCCCTTCTCCACATGCTCTCTCCCTCATCCTTGGATGAAGAACTCCTTATGAGGACTCTCCATATATATCTGAAAAGGGGGCGCTCAAGTGCATATGTGGGATAAATTTAAGCCTCCAGTGGCTCCTCTGAGTCCATCTTGGAGAAGAGCACTTTGGAGGAGATAATAAAAGCTCGAAAATTTCAAGCATTTGTCTCAGTTTTAAGGGCCAAAAACTTTAGCTTGTGAGCAAAATTGAATACAAGCAAGGCATTCACATGTACTATGGCTTGTGGAGATGGGGTATGAGTCATTGGGATAGGTGAAGAAGCTTGGAACACTAGTTGTGACATTCAAAAATCACCCTCTCATGAAGAATTGTGTTTCCACCTCCTACCATTGACATACCCGCATTCTTTGACTCATAGCTTTGTGACCTCACATCCAAATTGAGACATCTTTCTCCTTTTACGAAGATACACTTCTAGGGTTTGGTTAGCAACAAATAGCAATTGATTTAGAGAAGTTTTTCCCAACCAAAATCCCTCTGTAGCACCTCAATAAAAACTAGATGGTCACTCTCGAGCCTAGTTTTTCATCATTTGGCATACAAATCGACTTTTTCATTTCGAGTAGCTTCATATCTTTGAAGAACAGGTGCTGGAACACTTAATTTTTGGAGTAGCAAGGGCTAGTAAAAAACCAAAAGTGCTTCAGTTTAACTCAATTTGCTCACTTGGGGCTATTCTTATATGCTTTTAGTGTGGCTTTTGTTGGTATTTGGTGACTAGAATCTTCTCAGGCCAACCAGACATTTTGAATTCTCATTTTGGCATGGTGAGGATTGCAGATCAATGCCTTCATGCTTCAAAGATTGCTTCAATTTCACTTGGAACGCTTTATCTTGTACCAGGGAAGTGCTCTGGTACTACCTTTTCTCTCTTTGTTGCATATTAAAGT
>CM035427.1:164107873-164207873 GCA_020310875.1 Ceratopteris richardii
TAAACTAATTAAATATATATAATTAAATATATAAAAATATAATTAATTAAGAAAAAAATCTAAATATATAAATAAATAAATATATATATATGTATATATATATATATATATATATGTAACAAGATAATTATAAAGATAAATAAATATAAAAAGAACTAATGTTTTAAATAAATAAATAAAATATATATAATTAAATAAATAAAAATAGGGTTTTAATTATATAAGAAATAGATATATATATAATGCATATATATATAATACATACATATAATACATATATATATAATATATATATATATATAGTACATATATATAATACATATAACACATATACACATATATAGGTCTTTAGGATTAGGGTTGTAGGTTTTTTTAGGTCTTTAAGTATTTAGGTTTTAGTATTTGAGGTTTAAGTTCTTTAGTTCAGTGGATCTCTTGTAAAGAGATAAATAGAGATAGCATAGAGAGTGCAAAACTCAATGCTATCGAGGCTGTTTGTATGGTAAAGAAATACTTTCCCATAAGTATTCTCACTATTCAACTTCATTTACTGGTTCATGTGGTACATGAAGTTGCAATAGCAGGAACTGTCCATAGTCGATGGATGTTCTTATTAGAGCACTGTATGAAGACATTTAAAGGGTTTGTTCCACAGAGAGCACGTCCTGAGGGTAGCATGGCAGAGGGATGGCTTGTACAAGAGTCTTGTATTCATAACTGAGTTTCTACGTATGTCGGATCTCGAAATGCCTCGCTTATGGAGCGATAATGAAGATGTTCATCTCGTAGGGGATGAACCACAAGGTAAAGGATTGCAAAGAAGAATGGATGCAGCTTTCAGAGAGAAGGCAATGAAGTTTTGCATAGTTAACTGTGAGCCTGTGCAGAAGTGGTTAGAAAAGTATGAGCTTTCCAAGGAGACAATGCAAAGGAAAGAGCTCCGTTTCGAAGGAATGGTTCCACTCGATTTTTGCCTCTTCCAGAAAGTCTTTGACGTCTTCCACCTTTTCCAATGAGAACATATCTCTGAAGAAGAAGAAGAACTCACAAAGGGATGTGATTGGGAGTACACTAAATATGGTGTACTATGGTCTCATGGACGATACTTTTGGATCACAGGAATCGATAAAAATAGGTCTACTTTTGATAGTGGGGTGATGGTAAACTTTTTTGCAAAAAAGTAGAGCGAGTGCAAGAGATGGTAATGCTCAAGAAGGCCAGTTAGATTATTGTGGTGTGATTCAAGATATCTTGAAATTATCTTTTAGGAAGTTTGATTACTTTGTTTTTGATGTGAAATGGTCAAAGTAGTCACCTCTAGAAGAGACACAATAGTGAGGCAGGATAAAAGCGGTTTGCTTCAAGTCGACTCCACAAAATTATGGACGGATGAAAGAGATACATTTTTACTTCCCGAACACTCTGAGCAAGTTTTTTATATACCAGATTCAAAAGAACCAGAGTGGCTATTTGTTTTACAAGTCGTTCCACGTAGTAGATAAATTTGTGAGAACATAGATGTAGACGAATGTCCATCTGTAGTGGACTTAGATGGATTGACTGCACTATTGGAGGACTTGGAGGGACGCGGTGCAACCGTTTCATGGGAGCATTTGCGATGAGGTGATGAATTTATAACTTGGTTTTTACTTGTTGTTTGTAAATCTCATGTGAATTTATCTCATTTCATGAATGTTTTTTGTTATAGGACTATTGATATGGAATATTCTTTGCATGTATATGGCAATGGCATACCAAAATTTTATATTTGATTTTTTTATGGCAATGCAATGCTTTGCCATATTTTGTAAAAGCGCCATATATGACAGTGGTTTGCCACACTCTTGTACATGCTTTATTTATGAAATATATAACTCTTCTTGTACATGGTTCATGGTTCATTCTGAGTATCTCTTTTATGTCCAATAATATTCTGTTTTATGAAATCATATTTTGGTTGACATTAGAGTACACATCACATGTACTCGGTTTTTTTTGGGCAAAGTGTATTGTCTTTTGTTAAGCAACATCATGGTAATGTTGCTGTAACAAAAGACAACACACTCTGCCTAAATTTGCAGATATGGTCGTTGGTATAAGCGATGGTACTCCCAGTAATGCCATCGGAATAAGCATCGGTACACCCAGTGGGCGCCGGTATATGCGACGATACACCTACCAGAGGCGTCGGTATAATCGTCGGTATTAGCGATATTTATATCGACGGTTATACTGATGCTCATACTGACGGTTATACCGATGCCTATACTAGTGCTTTAATTTCGACGCCCATACCGACACCTACACCATCGGGGTAAAAATATGCGCATTCATTTTCCTCAGTAAAAACCTTGGTATATGACCTATTTGTTGTAGTGTATACTCCTAAGTAGACGGATTAGCCCCTCAAACCTCTTAGCACGACCAAGTTTAAGAAGAAAGTATCAATGGGAAAAAAACAAAATCTTTATCAAGAAAGAGAGATCTCAAGGGCCTAGGTCTTCTACTGAACAGTTTGAGAGAGCCAACAGAGAGAACTTGTGCTTTAGGTGTTTGTCTCTTAGCCATTCATAGTGGAACTATCCACTCAAGAAGGGGGAAGAAAAGAAGAGAGGACCAGAGAGTAGTATAGCCCATGATAAGGTCAAAAGGGCAATCCGCCTAGTGTAGACACTTCCTATTCATAGTAGCTCTAGCTATAAGGTAGTGAAGGTGATGCACAAGGATATTAAACACACGTGTTGTTTGACTCAGTCATTATGGTCACCTCTATTTGGACCACATGACTTGGTTAAAATTCATGGTAGTGTATACGAGACCACGGTGCGAGTCATGATAGATGTTTCTACCACTCATAACTTCATAGAATATGCCATGGTCAAAAAGCTAAAGATACTCGAGTAGCCCAATGCACATAAATACATAGTATCTATGATGCAATGGGACGACAAGAGGATATGGGATACTATGGTATCCAATTCAAAAGTCAAGATGCAGGACTATACTAAACACATGGAATTCCAAATAATGAATATGGAGAGGAAAGACCTTATATTAGGAAGAGAGTGGCTATGGGGGTTGGAAGACACACTTAAAAGAAGTTATCAAAACAACACCCTTGAGCTTGAATGAAATGCAAGTAAATTTTGTATACAAGGAGAGATAGATGTACATAGTGCACCTCTCATCTCATCTTTAAAGTTTTATAGTCTTTTTCATTTTCAACATATATAGGAGATCTTTTTGTTGTATATTCAGGACTTTGATCATTGTACATATATTTCATCTGATGTATATTTTCATTCTACAAATATAAATATGGAGAGGAATTTTTACTATTCTTTCTTGCAAGGGTGTGTTGTTAAAGGTTTTAAAGATCTTGCATTTGAATTTAGAGATGCTTTTTCCAGTGAATTACCTAGAGGGCTACCACCTGAGAGAGGGGACATTGACCATGCTATTGAGGTAGTTACTAACACTGACCCAATTTGTAAGCCACCTTATAGGCTTAGTGTTTCTTAGCATGATGAGGTTGAGAGGCAATTACATGACTACTTAGATAAGGGCTTCATTAGACCTAGTAACTCACCTTGTGCATCACCAATGCTCTTAGTCAAGAAGAAAGATGGATCTATGAGATTATGCATAGACTATAGAGCACTAAGCAAGGTAACTTTCAAAAATAGGTTTCCAATGCGTAGTTTGGAAGACCTATTTGATTAGTTACATCAAGCTATGTATTTTACCAAGCTTGACCTTAGATCAGCGTTGAAGCTCATGAGTAGTGTATTACGGCCTTATCTAGGGTAGTTTGTAGTAGACTTCCTAGATGATATATTGATTTCTAGTAGTTCAGAACAGGAGCACTTGGATCACTTGAGAAAAGTATTCCAAGTGTTAAGGGAAAATTCACTCTTTGCTAAAGAATCAAAGTTTGAATTTTTCAAAACAGAGGTTAGATACCTTTGTCATATAGTCTCCCAAAACAAAATTGAGATGGATCAAGTAAGGGCTATTATGGAGTGGCCACATCCCAAGAACTTCGAAGAGATGCACATCTTCCTAGGTTTATCAAGACTCAATCAAAGATTCATTAAGAATTATGCCAAATTGATGTCCCAATGATGGAAAACTTAAAGGAAAAGGGAAAGCCTTTCATTGGGGAGACAAGTAAAAGCAAAGTATGGAGAAATCGAAAGTAGCAATTGTACAGCTCAACTTTTACATATAGCAGATCCTAATAAATCCTTTGTGGTTGAGACGGACACGAGTAATTTTGTTATAGAAGCGGATCTAGTTTAGGATGGTTGACCAATAGATTTTGAGAGTAAGAAACTAGAACCAGCTTAGAAGAACTACTCTATCTAGGAGAAGGAGTTGTATGCAATTGTCTATGCTTTGAAAAAGTGGCATGATTATCTATATGGTCCCAAATTCATGATAGTGTTTGATCAAGAGAGCATTAAGTGGCTCTCTAATCAAACAGACCTTAAAGGTCATAAGGCTCAATGGGTAGGGACCCTTCAGGAGTTTGATTATGAGCTTAGGTATAGGAAGGGAAAGTTTAATGTTGTGGCTGATTCACTTAGCAGCATGGCTATGCTCAATGGATTGAGTTTTACTCAGATCACTAGTAAGCTACTTGAGTCCATTAGAGGGAAATGTAGGCTTGATCCTGCATATCTTGAGATCTGGGAAGCCAAAAAGAATGGGGATCATGATACACAGGTGGGTTTCCATGGAGGAGGGAGTATTGACAGGTACTTAGGAAGGATTCAAGTGGAAGAATTATAGTATCCATGATGAACATATGTTATATAAAGGTAAGGTGTGGGTCCCTAGAGACTTTGAGATGAGAGAGCACATTTTGTATGAGTGTCATGATACACCTAGTGTAGGACACCCAAGAGTTAACAAGCCTTATGATATTGTTAAGAGGTAGTTTTATTGGTCTGGACTTCATAAGGATGTCCTAGAGTATGTGCTTAAGTGCACTCAATGCCCGATCAATAAAGCTCAAAAGGTTAAGGATTGGAGGACTACTCCATCCATTGGATATTCCCAATGGGAAATGGGAGAGTATTTCCATGGATTTCATAGTTGGATTACCTAAGACACAAAGAGCACATGACTCTATTTGTGTAATTGTGGATAGGCTTGTTCCGACATGTACTACAATTAAGACACCTAAGCTGGCTAGACTATTTGTAGAGAACCTATATTAGTTATATGGTCTTCCTGTAGATATAGTTTCTGATTGGGATAGGAAATTTACTACCAGTTTTGGAGAGCAGTCTTCAAAAGTCAGGATACAAAACTTAGCATGAGCATGGCCAAGCATCCACAATTGGATGGGCAAATAGAGAGGATTAACCAAATCCTAGAGGATATGCTTCGAGCATATGTGAAAGAAAGGAAAACTAAATGGGAAGAGTTCTTAACTATATTAGAGTTTGCATATAATAGTGCCAAGCACTCTTCCACTAGGCATAGTCCATTTATGCTTATGTATGGGTTTCAACGAAGAGCTCCTTATGCAGTAGGATTGCAGAAGAGATGAACAATATGCTTAGGCTTGCTAAGGATAGTATTAGGAGAGCTCACAATAGAGCTAGAGCCTATGCTCACCCTCAAAGGAGAGATATCAACTTTGAGGTAGGAGAGCAAGTCTACCTCAGAGTCCCATCTAGATCTAAAACCATGAAGACAAGACCTTATCCAAAAGGCTATCTCCTAGGTATTGTGGACCTTTCCAAATACTTAATAGAATAGGAAAGATGGCTTACCAGCTCCAACTTCTAGAGAATAGCTAGATCCATCCAGTATTTCATGTTAGCTAGCTTAAGAAAAGGCTGGTTGAATTTGACAACCTCCTTCTGAATAGTGCAATAGAAGAGCCTATTTCTGATCAATCTATCCCACATGAGCCTGAGAGCATACTATGCACTTGACAAAAAGAGTGTCTAGTAAAGTGGAAAGATGGTTTAGAGGATAGTGCTACATGGGAGTAGGTTAGCACCCTTTAGAGAGAGTTTCCCAACCTTAGATTACCTTTCCAAGAGTCTTCTTAAGGGGAAGGATACATGGAAACAACATGGACATATGACAAAGTATATTGGAACATGAGTGAGAGTGTCTCTTCTATAAATTCTCTCTTCCTCATAGACCTTCCAATACCATTTTTGAGGACAAAAATGGAGTTAAGGGGATGGAAATGTAACATGGGATATCCTTGTAACATGGATATCTATATCCTTGAGGAAGAGGTGTGAACCACCTGTTAGTTGTATTGAGATAGGTAGTCACATGAGTGCCAAGTGGCACTCATGTGAGAGGCCAAGTTTAGATACCCTTTTGGGGTAATAAAGAGAGAGAGAGAGGGAATATGTTGGAGCACACAGGGCTAGGTGGTACATTCTTGGAAGATCTTTGTGTGTAACGAGAGGAGCGCAACAGAATCTCTTGGAGCTGGAGCGAGACAATTAAAAAACACTCGAGAATCATCGAAAGGGACAAGAGGATCTAGCATTATAGTATACTATAGTCTCCTATACCAACTTAAATTCATAAATTAGTGGGAATATTGGGAACCACAAAATAATATCTCCGAAGATTAGTTTATGGGATATTGTTTTATCTTACTTATGGGTCATATAGTTTTTGGAAATTACTAAGTTATATACACACATATATATATATATATATATATATATATATATATATATATATATATATATATATATATATATATATATATATATATATATATATATATATATATATATATATATATATATATATATATTATTTTGAATGATTAGCTATATATTAACTCAACATCAACCGATTATGGTAATGTCCCTCCCAAAACAAATACCTTATTCGTTTTTTTTTCAAAAGGAAGTTTGACAGGTTCCTATTCTTCCAAGCTTGAATTAATACAAGAACATTTGTACAGTGAATGGGCTTAGTGCCTTTGGGATTCCTTGTATCCCACAAAGTAGGGGTAGGATGGCTCCAAGATTAGTACGCTAACTAAGATTTGATAGGTGACAGACGTTTCACAAAGAGTTGCCTAAGAGTTTTAATGATCTTTTCAACACCCTCATGGGTGATCAACTTGCTTTCAATCTTGTTGTTTTCCAAGACAAACATCCTATCGTGTCCCAAAGGCAGAGATATTTTTACAATTACATATTCTTCTACCTCACATGTAGAGGGATTTTTCAATCAACCACTCTTTTGGATGGGCATCAAAGTTGATCACACATCTTTCTTTCCATTTATTCCAGAGCTCTTCCCTTCTGATGACATTGCACAAAGCAGAAAAGCATCCAATTGTTGCTCCAAGTAATACTTGCTTCTAGTTGATTTGCCTTTCTAAGCTCAAAATTATGGTGAGAGATTCCCAATTTGGGTAGCTTATAGGGCATGACAAGAAGAGATGGCCAAGGTCCTCTCTACTCCACATGCAATTCTTACACCATTGAGGGGTCCCATAAATTTTTTTAGCTTTGCCATTGGTCCATATTCCACGATGGAGGATTCACCACATAAGAACGGATTTTTTGTTGTCCATGAGAGGATGCCGCAAGTTCCACCACATCAGTTGCCATCTGATGTGAGACCAATTTTGACACTACCTTTTCTTAAGGGAGATATTCAAGTCAAGGTGCTCGTGAGTCCACATATTTTTATTCAATTTGTTGGTCCGTCTTAACCCTTTAGTCTAGGGTAGGTCATTCCCAATAAAGAGATGAGTCTTTGAGTTATCCCAAGAGTTGATTCCACATCTTAAAAGGCACCATTCGTCATAGTCAACCGTCCTAATAGAATTTATGTACTCAAATCTAATCTAGTGACATTTCTCTTGGTTCAAGAGATGTTTGCACTTTCCAAAACCTTTGTTCCATAGATTATTTGCTCTTTTACTATTCTCATATTCAACTTATTTGATTTCCTTAATGGGAAACCAAAAAGAATCATTTTTCATAATCCTCACCTCCCATTTCTAGTCTTCATTAACCTTGATATACAGTTTGATCTTGTTTCAACTCTTTCGTATGGAGCAGACAAGGTCATAGCATTAAGGAGTCACTAGACACTGAGAAACATCAAGCTGGTGGGCAGATCGATATCCTTCCACCTAGGGAATCCCTTAAGGGTAAAAACCTAATTCATATTTTGAAAATAAAATTGATTCATAACTAATAAATGGGATATGTAAAATCCAGCCATTAAATTATGAGAAGTTTCAAACGGCTTTTATATTTGCCTAAGATCATATATCTCGACTATTCATTTTTTTCATAAGAGTAAATAATTGATTGTATCTCGTATGTAATGTCATTCATAGACGATCAATAAGTATAAACAATCGAAAAATATCTCATTATTAGAAAAATAGGAACAATCAAACTTTCTCCATCAAAGTACAAATGGTCACTCATTATCTGCGCCATCCATGAAAATGAACGCAATGTACAAAATCAATAGTTCATCCAATGGGAAATGGATCGCTAGAAAGAACGAAGAAATACTGCATAATTCATGTTGAAAAAAAAAACATCTTTTGAAACACTTTTGCCTTTTCTATATATGACAATGTTCTATCTTGTGAGAACAAGAAAAGTATAAATTCTCCTCCATTGATGTTAATCCTTCCTTTCATGTGGTGTCCACCTGCATTAATTCCAAAAGATAATAAGTTTCCTCATTATCAAAAATGATATTAAAAATACTAGAAATATTGTTATGATCTTTTCAAGCAAGAAGCATACGCAACATACGTATATGCATACATACATACATATAAGTATATGTCGATATATATATATATATATATATATATATATATATATATATATATATATATATATATATATATATATATATATATATATATATATATATATGCATAAATACATACATACATGGATACATACATACATACATGCATACATACATACATACATACATACATACATACATACATACATGCATACATACATAAATACATACATACATACATACATGCATACATTCATAAACAGATACATACATACATACATACATACATACATACATACATACATAAATACATGCATACATACATTTATACATACATACATACATGCATACATACATGCATACATTCATAAATACATGCATACATTCATAAATACATGCATACATACATTGATACATACATATATACATACGTACATACATACGTTTATGCATGCAGACATACATACATACATACATACATACATACACACTCTCACATATACAAATATAAATTATATATATATATATATATATATATATATATATATATATATATATATATATATATATATATATATATATATATATATATATATATATATATATATATATATATATATGAGAGTGTCTTGAAATATTAGAATCGTTTTTGTTTGAGTAAAGTTATAACAATGGATACCTTTATTGTTTACAACGATATGCATAAAATCGTATCATTTGAGTTTATAAGATGGAACTTGTCACGAAATGTCTATAAAGCTTGGAATTCTTAATTATAGAACAAAACGTTCTTGCATGAAAAATTAAGTAAACTTTTTGGGCATTTGGGACAAGAGTAAGAATGAATGGAAGAACAAAAATTTGAGAGAATTCAAGGAGCGCATGAGGCATTTCATGTGTAGAGCAAAAGTCATGCAGACTCCATAAATCAAAAGAAGCTCTATTCTGTCGTAAGAATAACGAAAAAATAAAATGGATTTTTCTCCGAGGAAAACAGCCCTTGCTAGAAAATGATCCCTCGATGATATATTCTTTGAATGATTTAAGGTCACAAAACCTAAATTGTGTTGTTAAGCTCATCTGTGTGGATACACCGTCGAAGACGGAGAATCGTGAGAGCTCTAGAAACTTACGTGAAAGGAAACTCCTGCAACTGGGTATGAGAGCTTGAACTGTTTCGTAAACTTGCGCATGCTGAGACTGCCCGCGCCTAGATCAAAGTGCAAGTAGCCCATTTTCCTTTCCTGTAATCGAACGTACACAACAATGAACATGACTGGACAAAATTTATAAGTTCTTGCGTCTTTCAGCATATGCATATTCTAACGCTTGGTTAATAAGAAACGATGAGAATTGAAAGAAAAAGAAAAGGACGAAGAAGAAGAACGCAAACCAGGAGGAGAACATTCGGGATGTTTATACTGGCTTAGGATGTAAGACAGTGAAACGGGTCAAGAAGCAAAAGAAAAGGAACGGAGGGAAAATCGAAAGATCCAAATTGCACTATGGAACGCATATAACGAATAGATCGTATAATAAACATGGATCCGTCCATATATGAGTCAATGTGGCATAAGATAAGGAGGAACGAATGATGTTGACAATGGTTTGGAGCTTTCATCGTGCCCCTGAATGTGTTTATGCTTGTGTGTGTGTGTGTGTGTGTGTGTGTGTGTGTGAGAGAGAGAGAGAGAGAGAGAGAGAGAGAGAGAGAGAGAGAGAGAGAGAGAGAGAGAGAGAGAGAGAGAGAGAGAGAGAGAGAGAGAGAGAACCTGTTTGAAGAGAAGCACGTACATCCTATGAATTCCGAAGACGTCTTTAGCACTATCCCATTCAGCTGGATGCGTGTAAGGCTTCACTGTGGTACCTCTAATCCCCAAATCTGTACCAATTCAATTTCTTTAACTGCTGAACACAAAATAACCTTCAACAGAAATACATTTCAACGCAGCATCAATTAAGTAGAAAGGAAAGAAATAACTGACGCCGTTCGGTAAGGGAATGCCAATCGGTAATATTTTTCCTTTGTTTCGATATACAAATACAAGTAAAACGCTTTTACGGGTAATCGAGAAACACAGTTTTTGTACAGATTGACTTTACCTGCATAAGGATCCACATTGCCTGGAAGATCGCAGACCATCCAATGAAGCAAAGGCTTATACGCAGGATGATACGGATTGTTTGCATCCGCGTCCAGCATACACATTATATACGATGCGTTCGCATCGAGGCCATTACCACTAATCGTAACATCCGGTCTGTCCCGTATATCAGGGATTGAGAAGACGTCGTCACCTTCAAGACATCTATGTTCATTGAAGCACACTCGTAACGTGACGTTGGGCTGTGCGCCGTAGGAATCCACCCATTTAGGAAGTATGGTTTCCTTGAAACTGCTTTCACAGGAACTGACCTGCAAAGAGTATGAGGTCCAAAGCGTACCCCACAAGATGGATATGGCTAACCTGCAGGCAGCGTTCTGCATAATGTTCTGGTTGATTAACGGACAACGCACACTTGGAACCTCAAGCTAAATCCCAAGCACAACACAACGTTTGCGCATTCAGATGATTTTTGTAGATTTCTTCTGTCGATTCTCTCATGTCTTTAGTGCTACCTTGTATTGACAAGGTTAAGAAAACTTACAGGAAGAGACCTCAGAAAGATTACCGTGAACAACTTCTCCTCCTTTACCTGAACGTATGCAGTAGCCAAGAGGTTCTCCTTTTTCCATCACACTTTTGGTGAAAACTTTAGGGCAAGCTACATGTGTTGTTCTTAGTCATCGCCAACTTGAGTAGATTACTTGTTCCTCGTGCATGCTGCCAAATATAAGAAAGTTTCCACGAATCTCATGAAGTTTGTATGTTGCTACCACATCCTGATTTCTCATGAAATATAAGGGTGATCAAGCTGCTCTTATCATCGATGAAAGTGTCGATTTCATGATCTCATAGTAAAGGAATTAAGGTTTGATTTTTGGATTTACTATTCAGTACAAGAAACCATACGTTTCTTGATATAGTTTTCAAGCCCTATGAAGTAAAAGGAACCATATGATCCTTGATATGATTCTGAATCATGAGAATTGAAGAAAAGGAAGACCCTAACTGTTGCAAATATTAAAAATTCAACATTTGAAGATTCAAAAGGACAAAGTGTGAAGGAAAAGCTAAAGGGAGACACACGAGAGCAATGAAAAGGATCAGAAGGAGTAAATTTCGAAGCTAAGGTACATTCATTCCTTATAAGGTTGAAGATTTGATAGTATAGGTGAAGAAAGGATGGGAGATAGTCTCCAAATTGAGAAGTTCCATAGAGAGAACTATCTAGCTTGGTCTATGAGGATGGAAGCTCATCTTATGAGCTAAAATCTGATGGAATACATCACAAGAGACGAAGAAAACCTAGAGTTTAAAGATCCTAGTGTTTCAACTAGGGAGGAGCTTGTAGATTTAAAGATTTGGATGAAGAAGGATGCTCAAGCAAGGAGCTCAATCTACATGGTAGTGAATGATTACTTGCTTCCTCATATGAGAGGACTTGAAAGTGCAAGTGATATATGGAGTGCTTTGGAAGAACATTTTCAGAATATAACCAAGTCAAGGAAAGCATCACTATGGGCAATAGTTAATCTCTTTTCTATTGCAAGAAGATCATTCTAGGTAGAACAGGTCCATTATGCGTGTTGTATATCAAGCTTTCCTAGCTAGTCAGAAGCACAAAGGTAAATGGAGCTCATCTACTAGTAAGCAAAAATGTGCTAATTTTGCACAATCAAAGAAAGATGATAGAGATGAGAAGAAAGCAGAAAAGTAGAAATGGTTTTGCAAATATCATAAAGGAAATGATCATGTCATAAAGAGTTGCCTTAAACTAACTGCAAAAGAGGAAAAGAATAAAGAGGTTGGAATGGTTGTTGCAGAGGTCTCTACACCCAAAATAGAGTCTTCTAATCTTGTGTAGAATGAAGAATGGGCATTTACTACTATTTGGAATTATGACTCATCTTCTCATGAACAATGTATGTCTGCAGTAGACTCAGATGTCTGGAACTTTGATAGTGAAGCAACCAAACATATTACCTCAAAGTGCAGTTTCTTCACTTCATTTGAGCTAGTCATTACAGGGAATATTGTCACATGTGCCAACCAATCCTCTTATCCTATCATGGAAGCTGGTAAGATTATTCTGACTAATACTGATGGTAGTTCTTTTATATTGTTGGATACTTTATTTATGCCAAGGATAAAGAAAAATATGTTATCAGTTTCAACATTAGCCAAGGTTGGCTTGGTTGTGATTTGTTGATGATAGATATATATTTCATGATCTATCAAATGGTCGTGTCATTATTGCTTTTGGCATTTTATGTCGTGGTTTGTATAAGCTCATAGACTATGAAAAATCTGTGAATGATTTAGCATGTGCAGTACATGATTCTTAGGCTATGTTAGATGCAAAGCTTTGGCATGCACGCTTCAGTCATTTGAATTTTGCTAGTTTTGCTACACCCGCAGAAATCTCAAATGGTGTACTCTCTGCCCAAACTTGAGGCACCTAGTAAGCATGTTTATGAAGGCTATATTTTGGGCAAAATGCAGTGTTCCTACTTTCCAAAAGATGGTTCAGTTCAGGCTACTCAAAAATTGCATCTTGTTCACGATGATATATGTCATCCTATGCAGACACATTATTTTGGAAAATACCTTTACTTCTTGACTTTAATTGATGATTTTTACAAGCATGCATGGGTGTATCCACTGAAAGCAAAGTCTGAAGTGTTTTTGTGCTTCAAACAGTTTCTAGTTTTGATTGAAAATTTTTTAGCATGTAAAATGGGCACCATCCCTTTTGATCGGGGGGTGGGGGGATATCTCTTCTGACTTTAATGCATTTCTTGATGAACATGGGATAAAACATTAGTCTATGGCGCCATATACACCTCAAAAGAATGGATTCACTGAAAGGAAGAACAGGTCACTCATAGAGATGGCGAGCTATACGGTAAAGAGTCAGGCTTCATCACATAGTTTCTGGCTTGAGGTTGTTATGTATGCAACATATGTGCTTAATAGGTATCCCACTAAATCATTGCACTCTATCACTCCATTTGAGGCTTGGCATGGTCACAAGCCATCTATTTCTCACATGTGTGTCTTTGGTTTTTTTTCATATGCATTAGTGTTTGAACAACAATGTAGGAAATTGGATGATAAAGTAGTGAAATGTATTCTTTTTGGATACAATTATAAAAGCAAAGCATACAGTCTATATCATCCACACACTAAATGCATTTTGGTTATCAATGATGTTGTTTTTGTGAAAGATGCTATTCAACCATTACTTTCATGTACTAAGGAGACATTAGTTAGCTCTGAAGATGTGTATCACACCTTGGTGCCTCTTTTTATAGGTGGATAGTCTAGTTTTGTTCCAAAGGGGGCAACTTCTCAACCTTTACAGGTTTCACACGATGATGTATATTATTCCATTTCTCATGCAGATTTACATGATGCACTTAATTAATGAGAGAATGCATATAGAGTATTCAAAAACTATGTGCAAACTTTGCAAAATAGAAAATTAGATGCAACTTTGTGATATTGCACTCGTTCAGGCTCTCAAAGTGCTTCTTTTCCATCAGATTTCTATGCTATGGATGCCTCTTGGTAGCTCATGCATATCTTGGATGAGCAAGAAGTATCCTGCTCTCGCCACTTTTAGTTGTGGAGCTGAGTATAGGGTAGCTTTCACATCAACTATTGAGTGTGTGTGGCTCAAATGCATTATGGCTGATTTGGTGCTGTTCAATTTTGTGCAACCACCATTTTCACTGATAATCAGAGCACATTGGCAATTTGTGACAAACCCTGTGTTCCATGCTCACACTAAGCATAGGAGATGCACTATCATTATGTTAGGGAGAGATTCTCTACTCGAGAGATCAGTTTGGCATATGTGCCCACACGGGAGAACATTGCAGATTTTTTCACAAAGGCTGTGCCTAGGGAGAAGTTTGAAGCTTTCCACAAAGCTTTGGGCTCACTTCCTTTTGTGGATTGATTCCACATAGCTTGGAACTTGCTTATATATGAGTGCCATCTCCTTGTTCACCACACCACTCCGAGTGGGGATTTGTTGATATATTTAGGTAGTGATGTGTGTGAACACACTAGGACCATCGAGGCACTTTTTTCCCTTTGTAGGAGGTTACTTTACCCCCAGCTAGTATATATGCCTATAAACCTAACATGTCACTTATCTTTGTATATTCTCTTGGTAATACATTCAATATTTTGTGTTGTGCTCCAAGATTCTTCTTCTTCCTCGTGTTGTTCATGTGCTTCTGCAGGCATCAAAATCCCATAAATGGGGTTTGTCAAAGCTCATAGTATCCTTGAAAATATCTTTACTTTTTGAGAGATTGTTTCCCTTGCCTTGATGTGCAATGAGACATTTGGAGATATTTTGTTGGACTTTGAGGAAGCTTATGATCGATTTGACTAAGCTTTTCTTGAGGACTCTATGCTTTGTATGTGCTTTCTTGCTAGCTAGATCAAGGCTCTTTCCCTTTGCACTCTGCCCATGTTCACATTCTTGTGGTGGGGGGCTCGGGGGAGAGATTTATCATCTCAAGATCTTTACTGAGGCCATGAGCTTCTTTTTCTTTACTTAGGCCATGAGCTTCTTATTGTGCTCATGAAACTGGGTTATGAGGTATGAGAGTCCTTGTTAGAGTGAAGGTTTTTTTGGATGTTGAGTTTGCTAATGATATTGCCGTCTACTTGCATGGCAATAATGCCTCTATTTCCAAATTCTAGGATGCTTTGGATAGTTTTTGTGATGCTTTAGATGCCAAAATCAATCTGTCCAAGACCTCTAGTTTTTTGAGTGGCTTGAATGCATTAGCGAGGTTACTCTCGAGTGCCTAATTTCAATGGATTCGTTAATGCATTGCACTGATCGCTTGTCCTTGGCATAGATGGTCATGGTGGCCATGAGGTACTCTTGGCCATGATGTGCTTTAGCACCTCTTATTGCAACTTCTCGAGCTCCTCTCTTAGCGAGGTTCATATGGTCTAGGGGGATGGCATCCCTGCTCGCACTAAGGTTGCTTGGCAGTACATCACCCTTCTTATGAAGCATGGTGGCCTTGGGATTATTGGCCCTAATTGTTAGAGCAAAGCCGTGCTTGGAAAGTTTGTTGTTCACGGCTTGCTTCCTGGCCATGAGACTTGGAAGGATTTTCTTTACTAGAGGCTTGGCATGTTTGGGTCTTCTACTACTGGTGATGGTAGCATGAGGTCAAATGGATCTTTTCTGAGATGAGGGATACTCTATTATCGACGTGAAATGAGGATCCTTTTGCTTGTGGTATTTTGAGCTCTTGGTAGTAGTTTGGCATGCTCTTATCCAACTTTCTCCCTTTTATATTGAGGAGGACCTCTGTTAGCCCTTGACTTGGAACCCTCTTCTATGTAGGAAGAGAGGATTCATGATTTTCCCCCAACTTCATATTTCCTGGGAGGAAGCTTTCTAGGGGTCATGGGTGCAATGTGGTTGATTGCCTTAGTTTTAGGGGCTCACGAAGTCACAACAACAAGACCGATGTATTGGGATGCATGGGGTGCCTCAGATGATTAAGGATATTGAGTCCGCTATCCCAAGGGATTGGGGGACTTAGACTCATGACTCGTCCCTAGTGGGTTGAATGGCCACTTTCACTCAGATTGAGATTTTGATTGCACCCTAGGTTTTTATTCAGGATGAGACTCTTTTTGTTGAGATTGGTGAGGAGGGTTGGACAATTAGCACAACTGAGGAGTCTGAGATCATCGTTGAGTGCACTTCCCAACAGATTTGTGTGGTTGGTACATGTTCTAAAGATTTGCATATTGATCCTAATCCTAAGGAGATTCTGACTCATCACGATTGGTGATTCTGGGTCGGTGGGGACTAGAATGTTGTTGTGCCTTTTGTGGGATTCTCATGAGTGGTAGTGGCATGACCCTTATGCCTCCCTCCTCCTAGGTGAGCCCCACTATTCCCTTCTTTTAGTATAGTGTGTAGTTGGGGTAGAGGATCATTTAGTTGCATCGGCCTGTCATCCTTGAGACAGTTGAGACTAAGTGGCAAAAGGAGTTCCTTTTGTCCTTTTGGCAACACATTTCGGGTAGCTAGCAACCCCTTCAGACTATTCTTTTTCAATGGTTGATTGCCCATAAGGGTATTTGTGTCTACACCTAGTTGAGTTATGGGGGCCGACCTTTAGATTGCACGAGTTTTGGCTATCATATTGAGTCATAATGTTAGCCTTTGGGACTAACACTTGGCCCATAATATTTGGCTCTGGATCTTCAGGCTTTTGACTTGGAGGGAGGGTCATCATATAATCTCTTGGGGTGTGATTGCTTGGGGCTCGCTTATAGGTCTAACCCTTTATTACGTGCATTTGGCTAATAGTACTATTTTATGGATTCAAGATGGGTGAATTTCCACCAGTTTGGATCTAGGTTGCATTATTTGTTATTCCACAATTTGATTATTCATGAATTTTTATGGAATTTTACGTTGAACCCTTATTATTCAACCAAATTATTTTGTGCCATGTCAGCTTATTCATACATGAGTGAATAGCTTTTGCACGACAATTCAGATTTATTTCAATCGACATGTGTATGTGTGTGTATGATTGTGAATTAAAATCTATTGTATATGTTGGAAAAGCTTTTAACTTCTTTTTGATAATTCAAGGCTTGAGAAGGTGTTAATAAGTGAACAAGAACTTGTTAGGTCTCTGAATGGCTTTGTCTTGTAGACTTATTAACACCTTCTCAAATCCCTTGAATTCTAAAGGGATCCAGCAATGTTTCATCCAATAGTATGTGTATGTGCATATGAGTGTATAATTGTGAATGAAAATCTATTGTGATTGTCTGACTCAACATTGGTTCTTACTTCACAATAGTATGTGTAAGTGTATGTGCATATGATCAAGAAGTTAAAATCTATTGTGATTGTGTATCTCAACATTGATTCTTAATTCAAAATAGTATGTGTAAGTGTATGTGCATATGATTGAGAATTTAAAATCTATTATGATTGTTTGACTCGACATTGATTCTTACTTTGCAATAGTATGTGTAAGTGTATGTGTGTGTATGATTGAGAATTAAAATCAATTGTGATTGTCTGACTCAACATTGATTCTTACTTCACAATAGTATGTGTAAATGTATGTGTGTGTATGATTCAAAATAAAAATCTATTATAATTATCTGAATCAACATTGATTCGTACATTCACAATAGTATGTGTAACTGTATGTGTGTGTATGATTGAGAATTAAAATTTATTGTGATTTTCTGACTCAAAATTGATTCTTACTTCACAATAGTATGTGCAAGTGTATGTTCATGCATTATTATCAGTTAAAATCTATCTGTTTATATGAAAAGGTCAAAATATAAATAGATAAATAAATAGATACATAGATTAATAGATTTAAAAACATTAAGAGGGATTCAAAGTAGTTTGTATATATTTTGAGATATATTCTTAGTGGAATGTATATCTTATTTCATATTAGTTTATGTTTTCTTTTTGTAGATATAAAGTCTTCATAAAGGAAGCATTATGGGAAAGGGAAAAAAATGGTCATATGTGATTATTCATCAAGAGGGTAAAAGAGTCTCCACAATATGATGCAAATGTTGTGGACATCATTATGTAGGCAATGCAACTCAGATAGAACATCAAAAAGATTTAAAAGCATGAGTACTTCATAATACTTTCGAAATAGTCCAAGTGTAGAGAAAGAAGGAGTAGATGTATCAATGACAACAGAGGATTCTCAGGATATTTCTACTCAATTATCACAAATTATTTTCGAGAGTAATCAAGATTCATGTACTCTGTTTTGTCCATCTACATCAAGAAAGAGTGAACCCAATGAATGTAGTAAAAAGGGTGGATCTAATAATGTGTCACCATGCTTTGTTCATACTAAATCATAGAACACAATACCTATATCTTTTGAAAAGCAAGATTTTCTTGAGCTTCATCTTAAATAGACTCAAGCATTTTTAGCATGTGGGATTTCTTTAAATGTTATTTGTAATAATATTTTCAAAGGTGCTTTTATGTTAATTGCATGGAAAGGAGTCACCATGCTAGATTACAATAAAATGTGAATAGAGTATGTAGATAAAGTGAAGAAAAGTACTGAAGCTATTTTGAAACAAACACTACTTGATTATGTACCCATGTTTGGATGCACAATAACACTAAATGGATGGAAATGTTGTTTGAAGAAGCCATTGATTAATGTCATGGTTATATGTCCAAAGGGAATGTTTTTAGAAGCAATTGATACTTCTCTTAAAGAGAAAGTAAAATTATTGAAGAATGTGACTGTGATAGTGAGTGATAATGCATCTAATTTTCAAAGTGCTAGAACTGCAACACAAAACAAGTATGAAGGCATTACTTGGGTTCCATGCACAGATCATACACTAAGTCTATTATTGAGAGATATAGATAGATTATGTTTCATTAAATGAAGTGTATTAGAAACAAATCATGTGGTGAAATTTATCCGAGAGCATCAATTTTCATATTCGCTCTTTCCTTCAAAATATCCCAATAAAGCACTTCATATCTTTTATGCTACATGATTTGCAACAACCTATATTGTGCTCAATGGATTATTGGAAGCCAAGAGTGCACTTGTATAAATGATTGTGGACCAAAGATGGGAGGCATGGCTAGAGAAGTATCCTTCTTATTTGAGTTATGGCTTCAAAGTGTAAGTCTCTAAGATATGTTGGTGCACTTCAACCACCAATTGATGTTTTGGATAAATACTTGAAGCCAAAGAATGAAGAAAAGATCAATAATTAAATATTGAAGATAGAACATGCTCAGGAAATGAAGACTTGTATACATATGTACATTAATTTGTAGTTAGCTCACATATACCTTTTGTATGGTCATGAGCTTGTACATATATGCCTATATATACAAGAAAAAAGTTGGGAGAAATATGAGAGAGCATGAAATGACAGAAATTAGGAGTTGTAAGTGTCATTGGACATTTGAGAAGTGAGGAAGATATCTCTCATCATCAAATGTAAAGTTTTGTAGAAATGAAGAATAGTTGCGCCGGATATTTTTCTGAATTCTCCTTCTATGCTTGATCATTTCAAGAATCCTTTTGTAGATGTCTAAGTCTATAGTTAATGCATCTATGGTTAAGATTCGAGAGTCTAATTATAAACAAACTAAGACAATTATGATTAGGAACATTTGTATGTGAAGAAGTGTTGAGTCTCTTCTAAAATAGGCGCAATCTTGATGGTCAAAGAATTGATCAGTTCTCAGTGCACAGTGTAAAGTTTTGCACAAATGGGGAGTCAAAATCTAAGTTGGAAGGTAACCCATCTATGGCTAAAAGCATTTGCTTAAACAGAGTCTAATTTGGGAGAACTGTGTGTTAGAAGTTGCAGGTGTCAAAATTGACTCTACAAGAAGAGAATTTCAGACATATGTAGATTTTTTGGATCATTTCTCAAAATCTACCAAATCCTTTGAGATGATTTAACTTGGGGATGGTGTGCAACCTTTAGGCCACACCTTGTACAAAGTCTCAAAAAAACTTTACACATTTGTATAGTCAATGAGTGAGTTATGTGCAGCAGACTTTCTGAGTAGTGACTCTCTTCACAGTTAGTTCAAAATTTTGATAATCTGGTATTGATCCTCCAAATTGTTAATGGTGTTGAGTTATTATTGATATAGAAGTGTTCTAACATCAAGGATAGCTTGTTGTTTTGGAGATTAACACTCTCCATCAATGGTTTCAGAGCAGGAATCATTAAAATTGAAGAAAGGAGGACCCCGACTGCTGCAGTCATACAGAAATCAACATCTGAAGGTTCAAAAGGTGAAAGATTAAGGAGAAAGCTTGAGAAGGAGGCCAGAAGCTATCAAGAAGATCAAAAGGAACTTTATTCCAAGTAAAGGTACACTTATTCCTCATAAAGCTTGAAGAATTTGATACACAGGTGAAGAAAGGATGGGAGATTCTCTTCAAATAGAGAAACTGGATAGAGAAAACTATCCAGCTTGGAAAATGAGGATGGAAGCTCATCTCATGAGCAAAGACCTGATAGGTTACATCGAGGTGAAGAATAAAACCCACAATTCAGAGATCCTAGTGTTCCAACTAGGGATGAACTCTCAGATTTAAAGACTTGGATGAAGAGAGATGCTCAAGCAAGGAGTATTATCTACAGGGGATTCAATGACTACTTGCTACCTCATATTAGAGATCTTGAAAGTGCAAGTGATATATGGAATGCTTTGGAGGAGCATTTCCAAAATACTACAAAGTCAAGGAAGGCATCTTTGTGGGCAGAGCTTACCACATTCAAGAAGAAGGCCTCTCAATCCATTTCTAATTATGTAACAAGGATGAAGGACATTGTACATGCATTAGGAGTAGTTGACGAAGATATTGAGGAGGATAAATTGGTAAGGCAAATCCTCAGGTTTGAGAGGAGATGAGAAATAGAAGCCATTCATTTTGTCTACTGAATTGTCACTAGATCATTTCACTCCTGATTTAAATCAGTTGCTAGGACACATGCTAACTTTTGAGCAGGATGTCAAAGGTGATGGTGATAAGAGTGCAAGTAAAGCAATGCATTCAAAGGATAAGAAGAAGAATAGCAAAGGCAAGCAACAAGTAAATGAAGAAGAAGATACTACTAGCCAAGCCAACTTCCTAAGAGGAAGAGGAGGTGGCAAAGGTAGAGGAAGAGGTGGAAGCAATAAAGACGGAGCCAAAGCTTGCTGGATTTGTGGTAAGGAAAATCATTTAGCTCATGATTGTTGGCTTAATAATCAGATTTTTAATTCAAGAGGAAGAGGTGGCAGAAACTAAAGAGGTAATTTCAGAGGTAGAGGTAGTAGAGGTTACTTTGGAAGAAATGTAAGTAGAGGATTTCAAAGTCAATTCTACAACAATACCTACTACAATTATGCTTCAGATCAAAAGGAGGATTCAACCTTGGTTATGAATGCAACTTTTGAAAGGCAACGTGAAGACCAAAGAGTCTTCTACATTGATTCAAGGTGTAGCAATCACCTAAGTGGTAACATAGCTTTGATGAATAATTTGGAAAATAAGGTAGCTAATCATGTAGTTCAAACAGGTGATAATACAAAGCACAATGTGAAGTCAATTGGATCAGTGAAGGCCAAGGATGGAAGTACTCTTCTCAGTAAGGTCTTGTATGTTCCTACAATTCCAAAGAATCTAATAAGTGTAGGGCAAATTGTTGAAAGTAAAATTTGAACATGAAGGATGTAATTCGAATTGCGCAACGGCCTTTAGTAGCTATTTGTGATTTTATTGATCAATATTGCAACGTATAGTCTCTTCTGTTAGATCGATGCATATCTTCCATTCTGTCTACTTCAGAGATTGTCCCTCTTCGCCATAAGACTGCATACACGTAGTTTTCGAGGATCACACTCCAGTTGAGCGCAATAGTTTGTCGGCTTCAAAGATGATCAGAGGGCACAACTCCGAACTCTGAGTATCCACGCACGCCAGCCCATGCAGGAGCAATGCAAAAAATATACTTCCTTTGTGTATTGCCTGCCCCGACTTTCTAGATGATCGTCATCGGTCCATCTTTTCTTCCTTTTTATTGTTCCGAGCAAAACTTGTCGTTCCAGAATTCCAGGAATTCCGCAAGCTAACACATGCCTTTTTGTCCACCACTCTGAATATATGTCCACCACTCTGAATATAGCTGCCCCCTATCTAGCTGCGTTCCTCTCCTATGTATATGGTTGCGCTCTTCCCAAAAGAAAAACGTCAGACTTGGTGCCTTTTAATATATCTGAGCGGTCCAAATTTTGCACAAACCACTTTTTAATTTCCGTTTTGTTTAGTCTGTCCTTTCTACACCTTCGATAATGCTCCATAATACACCTTCTATTCCCCTCTGTCGGCTATCCACCCTTTTTTTACGTAAAGCTTTGCATGCCTTTTGTGCATCCGCGTTCCACTTCCAGATCCCTCTTGCATAGATATTTAATCTCTATATTTAGAGATCTAAAAGTGTGACTTAAAGTCATGTTGTCGCTGAAAAGAATACATAAACACTACTATCCTTTGCTTTCCGTAACAAGTCTGATATAATGAATACCCAATATTTGTGTAACCATGAATTCTTTTGCCCAATGTGAATATGGGCATTAATATCAATATCATATCAATATCAATATCCTTTGTCTCTAAAATAATGCACCCTTGATCATCGTAAGGAAATCACTCCATCATCAATTGCCATAAATATCTTCGGCATCATTATTTTTGTTGTCAACTATATGAACATTCTCACACTAAGCACATAAACAATGAGAACCTTAGCAGCTACATCCTTAGCCTGAATTCTTTGTATCAAGATCCAAAACAAATAGGGCAACTACATGATCCTAAGGCATCTTGAACCTCCGAATATATAGCTCATCTTGTATTGCATCCTTTGAATTTGGTTCTGCTTCATCAAGAGTAGAGATGAGAATCTCTACGACAGCGCTTCCGGAGGAACCGCAGGTTTAGTGGGGGCGAATGTCGTCGAGATTTTCTCTCCTCTCTCACTTGTGAAGGCCTACAAAAAACATATTTGGTGGAGGTAGCCGGAATTCCCCGAGAAGTCTAGGATGCATCAATGATGTCAAAGGAAGCTCACATACAAAGTTTCAAAGAAATCAAGAAAGTCCATGGTAGCGGTCAAAGCTGGTCAAAGTTAGGAAATTAGGGCAAAAATTTCATTGTCACCAAATTAGATGAAAATTCATATACTTGTAAAGATTGTCAAAGGCAATCTATAGCCCAAATTTCAGCAGAAAATGGATTTTGTAGCACATTGATATGCTATGTTCATTTTGTAAAAATGTAATTTTTCTAGTGTGACCCTACAAATTCTTGTATAGAAATTTATGTTAGCCATATGGTTTGGCATGTATAAAGACCATATGTGACTACATATTTGTACAAAGTTTCAAGGCTATTAGAGCTTCCTAGAGACCTTAATGTGGCCTTGCAAGCTTCCAAATGTAGACAAACTTGTACAAGGAAGATTCAGATGGAAGTTTTTTTTGCATATTCCTGAAAGAGTTCTTTGGAAACATAGTCCTACAAAGTTTCATCTTCATCAAAGCCTATTTGGAGGGTCAAAGAGCACAAAGTCCAGTTTTCAGGATCACTGCAGTTTTCTAGTATAAGCAAATTGAAGGGTTGAAGGGCTACCACATGGCCAAAGCTGATTGAGCCATGTTGTACGATCAAGATGAGCTCATATTCAAGGGTGGAGATGCACTTATGCTTAAAGCAAGGAGGATCCACGAGTTTTTCTACAAAAGAAGACTTTTTTGACAATCAAAGATCAATAATGCAGTTTTTCTCCAAAAATAGTGGCTTATCTTATCCAAACTGATGTCAGCACTGATCCGACGGTCCAGATCATCCCCAGATCCAATGGTGGAGAATGAAGGCACCTAAATTTCACTCCTTTACACTAAATTTGATAGAAAGAATAATTCCAAGCCATTGATTTGATTAATCAAATGGCTGTAATTAAAAGTAGTGATCCTAGAGTTGAGAGTTGATTTCTCTAGATCCAAGGGCCCAAATTCATTCAAAAAACTATATAAGCCCCCCTCTAAACTCCTAGAGCATCATTGTTAGGCATCCATAGGGCTCTTGCTAGCTTACGGTTTCCTTGAGACGATCACCCTCGGTTGAGCGAGTGAGGATCCAAGGTGAGCTAGTATGAGTATAGTACCTAGTTTCAAATTTAAGTTAGAACTCCAATCTACGATAGGCTCTTGAAACCAGCATCTCTATCTTGACTCACCCTCGGTGGAGCGTGTGAGTGAGTTAGAGCTGGTTTTAATGAGTCTTAGACTTCTTTAGTTAGATGTTACGAGCCTAGACATACATAGGGTCAATGAAGTGGAACTCACCTTCTTACGTGTGACATTCGGTTGAACTGTCATGGTTTGAAGGTCGGAACCGCCTTGGATCAGAAGACTGCTTAGCTTGACGTACCATGACGATCTTATACATGTATCGTAATTCAAATCCTTTTAATTCATGTCACTTTTCACTTGTCTCTTGTCTCGTCTCTCAGTCTCTTAAGTATTTTTACATGTCTTCTATTTTCTTCTATGTGTGAGAAGGCTCCACAGTATTGCGTTGAACCAGTGAGGATGTTTCATTGAGCTTGTGAGTAAACTCTATCTTCATAATTCACTTGCATGCATATAATCCATACATACCCATACATATTGATTAGTTTCTGAAAGTGTATAAGAAGCTCCAATATTGGACCATTCTTCCTTTCAAAACTGATTTATGTGTAAGGATTCCATCTATTCTCGTCATGCATACATATCATCCAAAGAAGACTATGCATATGGATTAGAATTAGGAAGTGTTTAAGAAGCTCCTTCAATGGACCATTCTTCCTTCCAAATTTGATTCGTGTGTATGGTTCTCTTTCATTCTTATCATTCATGTTCTTCAATCTAGCTTGCACTCCTACATTCCCATTCCCATAATCATTTCAACATCTCTCTCTTCTCCATACTCAACATTAATTTCGCTTTCATGTCCTTAAACACTAGTTCTGTACTAGGACACTTGAGTGTCCTGGGACACTTAAGTGTCCTGCTTTTACACCAAATTGATTGATTTTTCTTGGTGACACCCTTGAGGCTTTGATGGCATACTCACTTGGATTTGATAGCCCAAATCATGCACTTTTAGAGAAAAATATAATCTCTGACATTTTACAACTTCACATGGGTTATTAAATGAAGAAGAAAATGGGGATTTCTGAAAACTCAACTTTTAGCATAACTGAAAAAATAACACAATTCAAACATTTTGACAAATTGGATATGTTTTAGGAAATGGAAAGCTATTAATAGACTTTGGCAGTGAACAACAAGTGTCTGGGGATCTCTGGAGAAGGTTGAACACTTACATAAGTGATAAACATGTACTCAAAACTTTTCTTCTCTAGAGCACTTCCATTTATCGCACCTTTTAAAGAATGGCTCACTATAACTTGTGTGTAAGTGAGATTGCAGAGAATTGGCAAGTTATCAATGGATAACCTTCATACTAATTCAATGCATATTTGTATTCAAAGCTAGAAGGCCTTCGCTTTGAGCTAGTAGCCATTGCATTCGGTGTTGACTTTCATGCTGAATTCGCGAAGCATATATTTCTATTTTCACAAAAAGAACATAGCTCCAAAGGTGGAATAAAAAATTGTGATGAAAAATAATAATTATTTAAATGCTATTCTAAGTATTAAACCTTCCAAAATATGCTTTCATGCCATGTTTCATTCTGAATCTCGTCAAATAATATGTGATCCGCAATGGTGATTGTGATAAGAATGAAAATAATTGGCATATATATTTCATTTGACAAAAAGAAGATGGCATCCATGATGGAAATGATGAAATGTTTTCAAATGATCCTTATCATTTTATGATATCAAAGATTATATCAAAGACTTTTGAGTATGTGTTTACAAACTATTCATGATTGTATCTATAGAATTTGGTTGATGCCCACACAAGAAAAGATTCTTGGTTGTGTCCAAAGACATGGAAATTTTGGTGGATTTCAATAAATTATTTAGCCTTGCATATGTAAGTTTTGGTTTGTTATGTCACACATTTTCTACTTGGTAACTTGAATGTGTACACCTTGAATGATGTCCATAAATTATTTTGAATCATATATGTAGGCTTTAGTTTTCTATTTTTGGTGACTAGAGTCATATCACTTGATTTTATATGTGTATACCTTGGTTGTTGTCTTCATAACTTGTTTGATTGTTGGCACATTTGTACACTTCTATGGATTCCAATCAGTTTGTTTGAACCATAATTAGAGCTAGTTTCTGACAAAGTCAAAATAATTGATTTTATTGGAATTGAAATGATTTTTCTAAGTGAGTTTGAGGTTCATACTATGTAATCTATGTTTCAAGGAATGTGTATAATTTTTTCTTTCATATGATGAATTTTTTTCTTTTGATAAAAATACATTTGATCAGGAATTTTCATCCTGTTCACTACCATAGCATGTTGAGAGGCTATTTACATGAACACAAAACATGATTTATTGTGTTTTATAATTTTGCATTAACCTTTGAATTATATTTAATATGTGTGTTAAAGGATTTTCTCAAATTCTCTTTGTAGAGGGTATGTGATTTTTTGGAAAATTGTCAAAAAAGGACACTGAAGTGTCCTGTTTTGGTACCAGACTAGTGTTAAACCTTCCAACATTCATTAGCTTCATACACCCTGTGTGTGCCACGACCGGACCCGATCCACCCGCATTGCGATCACCTCCACATCGGCTCCATATCACCCACAAGCCAATGGCTAGGCGGAAAGCACAAACAAGATACTTTGTAATGTTCTGACTAAATTGATGAATAACAAAGGTTCTGATTGGGACAAATAGCTACACCACGTTGTTTGGGCATATCGAGTTGCCTATAAAATGGTACTCCAAGCCACACCCTTTCAGATGGTATTTGGCCAAAATGCAGTGCTACCATTTGATTTCTTGATACTGACATTGAGAATAGCACAAGAGCATCAATGGATCGGCCATGAACTCTCATCTAGAATTTTTGATCTGGAACGCTTAGGTGAAACAAGATTGAGAGCAGTGGTAGGGATTTATGTAGCTAAGAAAAGACAAAAGGCATATTTTGATGCACATGTGAAGGATAAAGGCTTGAAAGCAGGAGACCTTTTGGTATACATGTTGAAACAACATGCACGAAAATTAGAGAAAAGAGGGTATGGACCTATGATCATCAATAGAATCTCAACAAGTGGAGCTATCCAATTAGCCACTCTAGAAGGTGACATCCTATCTAGCTACATCAATGGATGCCGAGTTAAATTATATCAAGAACCCTTCATTGACAAAATGCTTAATCGACTCAACACTACAAAGAAACGTAAGGAAAAAGAAAAAGGAATTCAAGAAGAAGCGTAGGTAGAAGCTTTAGAACACATCCGATGAATGAAATTGAGAAGACAAGGTAGAGATGAGCCTAGGTCACATGCCTATGAAGCTCCAAGATACCATATGGCCATGTGCGAAGCATTAGGTGTATGTTCCCATAGAATAATGGACTGACGTCCTTTTATGACCTTAGAGATAGGACAAGGAGATAGTGCAAGGACTGTAAGAGCCTTGATTGACTCAAGAGTGGCCACTAGTGCAGTTAGACTTTCTTACAAGAGTTGAAGTTATTTATCAATCCTATGGAAGCATATCTTATAGGATTGGGTGGAGCTTCCCATCTACATTCAAGATGTTCTTATGATAGTTAAGGTGCTAGTGTGTTAAGATGAGGATCTCACTAAACTTCTTGTCTTGGGTCAAGACTTGATTTATGGACATGCAGTCAACTTCAAACTAAGGAATGGACTTCTTCAAGTCTAGGTAAATCAGAATTGCATCACCATTGAGTTAGAAAATAAAGCACTCAAGGAATTAAGAAAGGCACTAACTCCTGGTCCTTCTAGGAGTACACATGAAGATCAAGAGGTTGTTTTTGTCCAAAACTTTATGATACAAAAGGATGATGTTTTCAACAAAGAAGTCAAGGATTAGATGGAACTCCCTTTTTTTCCAAAAGTGATTGAGACCCAACAACCAAAGGAGTAAAAGACGCAGAGGAAGCAGACGGTCTATGCTCATAGTCCAAGGAGAGCACCAAGCAAGATGACTCAGACGGTGAAGCAGATTTGGATACGAAAGGGTGAACAACCCTCAGCTCTAGTGATGGATCCCCAACAATGCACCAAACTAACTACCCGGGCAAGGACTACAAAGAGCGAGTATTCAAGGAATCTCCCAAAACGGACCATTTCTATTTGGGTCCCAAAGCAGTCAATGAAGGCTAACCCCAATACTAGATACATCTGGGTGCCGAAGACTTGCTTACTAGCACAAATTGCTGCACATAGACTCATACACTTAAAGCGCCACTCAAAATAATTCATATCATACACTTTAGAGCACACATTTGCATTCCAACACTCCACATTTGTGGTCACACCTAGCACTGCTTGGAAATGGGTACCCAAAAAGTTCCAAATCTAAGACGACATGATTGAGAAACATGAGAAGATCCATATAGCCACAAGAAACCATCTCACACAAAGTTTGGAGAGTTAAACTCTATGATAAACCACGTGACCCCACCATGTAAAGTGCATAGACATAGATGCATTTGAGTACATTGCACAACTGAGTAGGCATATAGGCACATCACTGACCTCCTAACTCTAACTCACACACTCACAATACCCCACTCAACTAACTTCTAACACCAAAGAATGGCATGTTGGTATTTTAGAGGGAACACGATATTATCATGTTTCTATGCAATGCTAATGTGATTTTCTTTTGAATCCAGTAGATAAGATCATCAAATGCTCCTAGTAATATCATGGCTCATGTAGCATGAACCAGCTCTCAATCACGCATGAGCCAGCAAGTGTTTGATATGGAGAGTTTGTCTATCATGCGTGAAACAACTCAAAGGCTCGAGGAATTGCAGGCTATTCAAATTATACCTATACAAGACCCCCCCAGCGGCCATACCATGCCTATCGGCAAAGCTTCCCATTGGTTTAGTGAAGTTGCAGGACCCTTGGGATAAGGATCATACCTCTACGAGTCAGAGCTGGAGTTCAATGGAAAGCAAGGCAATACCATTTCTTTAGGCAAGAATTTGAAAAGTTACAAAATGAAAAAGCACTACGCCCTGTATGGGAGAATGCAAGATTGGATGCATACTTTGGCGCTCAATTCCCAAAGCTGGACTTCATGAGATGCTACTATCTTATCAACACCTTGACTCCGAGAAAGCACCCCAAAGGTTCGAGCACATTTGTGCTCCCATCTCTAACAAAGGGAAATGAGCTAAAGAGGTTTAAGTTGACCAACAACTTAGTGCAAGAGGCCTTGGATATGGGAGGAATGCATATACCCATAGAGAAGGAGGTCCTGGTGCCCGATAACATGAAAAATAGGAACCTCACCAAGCTTAAGGACATGGTGGCCATGACACCCAATATTGTAGTACACCTTTGGATGTGCATGCAACACTTTGCCTTTCCCGCCCAAGATAGATTTACCATGTCACCCAAAAAGATATGGTTTAGTTTGTATCTCACAGAGACACAGAGCCTCACCATCAACCTACCCCACAAGATCATTGATCAGATACACTTGGCTCAAAAGGGATGGCCATAGAAATCAGTCTTGTATGGATGTTGCGTATTGACAAGGATTATTTATAAATGTTTAGCTTATGACATCACGATCTAGAGAGCCTTAATGTGGAATAGAGTGTAGCAGTTCAAAGACGAAATGTCAACTGGACCCCTTCCAAGAGGATGAGAGGAGTTGTACGAGTACCTTGTGCTCAACCCCATGGAGCAACATTAACCCCAGACATCACCCCCCACCTCAAAGGGTAAGGCCATTCACATTACAACTACCACGAAGAAGCTCTGAAGCTCCCAATTCGATATTTCCACCAGTTCCCATGAACCTTGAATTCCCCGAAGGAGCACCCTTGGAGGAACTCACTAATGAAGACTTTGAGAAAATTTTAAAAGAAGTGAATCTTGAAACAAAAGAAGAACAACAATTGGAATGAGCTCAACTACAAGGAACAACATCACAAGTACACGTTAGCACTGTTGATGTGGATGAAGAAGAGGACAAAGATGATGCAAAAGATGAAGAATCTAAAGAAGACGAGGAGGGGCATGAAGAAAGATATCAAGATAAGCAGCAAGAAGTACCAGAACTTGTAGTACGCTTTCATTTGCATCAAGCCAAACCTTCATCAAACAAATGTTAGCAAAAGAAGGCATGGTCCAACATTTCATCACCACCCTCAAATTAATGTTAGAATCCTTGGCAATCCAAGAGGTTGTCTACACAGCAGTCCGACAGTCACACCGGTATGACAAAATAAGAGTTGACACACTACCAAGGACAGACAAGAATATATGAATACCAGTATCCAAATGAGAGGCAACCAAAGAACCAACAACCACCCCAACCCCCACCATTGACCTTATAGCAAAACATTTTGTACAAACATCTCTGATTTCACCCCATCGATCCCCATCTCCTCCCTCACCCGTACCTCCACTACCAACCACTGTTGAAACCACTGTATTTTTAACAACCATGACCCACACCCTAGCCTCTTCAACATCGTTTTCCTTTTGAAAACCAACATCTCAGGCCACCCTCTTTCCTTTCGATACCAACCCTTTTTTCACTTCACCATTCTCGCCTATTGAACCCATCATTGGATATCCACTAATACCTACCTTGTTAGAGTTTTGAGCTATTGTAAGAGACTTTTTGAGTAATACAAAGAACTCCATTGTTCCTCTCTTTGTTCTTGCCTTATGTGTGCATGTGTGTGTGTATGTGTGTGCATGCTTGTGTACTTCTCACCCACACTTGTGCCATCATTTGCTCATAATCATCATACTAGTTCTCATGTCTCAACGGATTGACAATTATGAGGTGGATCTCCTCATGTTGGTACTTGCCATTGTGCTAGAGTGACAGTATGCATGTATGTGTGTATGTATGTATATGTAAGTGTATGTATGTATGTGTAAGTGTATGTATATGTGTATGTGTATACATGTATATGTGTGTGTATATATGTATGTGCGTGGGTATGTATTTACTATGTATGTGTATGTGTCTGTATATGCATGTTTATAAATTTAAAGTTTTTTTCATATTTTGGTTCTTTTTTTTGTTTGAGATTGAAATAACAGGAGATATTGTATGGTCGAACAAAATAAGAGAAGACCTAATATACCACCTGAGATGTGGTAGTATTTTTGTAGAAAGTTATGTCTTCAAGAATCATTTCCTCAATACAAGGTATACAAATTAATAGTTTATATTATAGTGACTTATAATTCTCATATGTTTTATATTCAATCTATCTTATCTTCTTTCATTAAATAAATGCAAGTGGCTACAAAGAAGAGAGTTGAGTCTAATCAGACATCATACTTAGGCCAATGGGCCATCATGGTTTTGTAGCTACATTTGTAAGTATATGTATTATTTAAACTATATTTTTTATTTTAGTTAAAACACTAATCAATAATCTTTTTTATTTTTTTCAATGCAGTGAAAGGATTATGGTCGATATCCTACAAAAAAGGAAATCAATTTTGCTACACATTGTGGATATCAATGTCTGAGTGAGTACATGTACATGCAAGATCACCCAAATGCTTTTGTGAGTATTAGTAAATTTCATATAGTTATTCTATATGTGAGACAAACACAGGCGGGATGATCTCGATCGTCATAGAGTGCTCACACCTCTACCCATGACACTAAAAATACATCAGATCATGCGGATGGAGAGTGCTCACACCTCTACCCATGATGCCACTATAGATACATCAGATCATGCAGATGATCATGATGATGAGGATGATCATGATGATTGATATATTAAATTGGATATATATATTTTACATTGATATATTTACTTTTTTTATATCTATATATTTTCTCATTTCAGTTATGTTTTGAATTGTGTCTATGGTACTAATTAATATAAAATCTTGCTTTAATGATTTTTATTGTTGTTTATATTTAACATGTGATTTGCTTCTTTAATTATAGAATTCATTCATATTATATGTGTGTTTGTGTGTATATAGGTATGTATGTGCATGTAGTTGTGTTTGTATAAAATGCATGTATGCACATCTAGGTATATATCTATATTTATGTAAGTGTGTCTATATGCATGTGTGTGTGTGTATAATATATGTGCATACAAATATGTTTTATGCATATACATGTGTGTATGTATATGTGTATGTGAATGTGTATGTATTTCTCGCATTTTATGTTGTGGGTTGTATAAGCTCACAGACTATGAAAAAATTGTGAATGATTTAGCATGTGTAATACATGATTCTCAATCTTTTTCAGATGCCAAGCTTTGGCATGCATGTTTTGGTCATCTGAATTTTGCTAGTTTGCTACACCTGCATAAATCTGAAATGGTGTCATCTTTGCCCAAACTTGAGGCATTTGGTAAAAATGTATGTGAAGGATGTATTTTGGGCAAAATGCAACATTCCTCCTTTCCCAAAAATGGTTTAGTTTGAGCTTCTTAGAAATTGCAGCTTGTTCACAATGATGTTTGTGGTCCCACGCAAACAACCTCTTTTGGGAACTATGTTTACTTTGTGACTTTCATGGATGATTTTTCCAGGCATGCATGGGTATATCCATTGAAAGAAAAGTCCAAAGTGTTTATGTGCTTCAAATAGTTTTTTGTTTTTGGCTGAAAATGTGCTAGCATGTAAAATGGGCACCCTTTGTTTTGATCGAGGGGGGGCATGTATGTCTACTGACATTAATGCATTTCTAGTTGAACGGGATAAAACATCACTATGTAGTGCCATATACACCTCAATAGAATGGAGTTGCTGAATGGAAGAACAAATCACTCGTGGAGATGGCAAGGTGTATGGTCAAGAGTCAAGCTTTACCACATAGTTTCTAGCTTGAGGCTTTCATGTGTGCAACATATGTACTTAGTAGATGTCCCACTAAAGCATTGCAGTCTATCACTCCATATGAGGCTTCGCATGGTCGCAAGCCATCTGTTGCTCACCTACATGTTTTTGGTTGTCTTGTGTATGCATTAGTGCTTGAAAAACAACACAGGAAATTAGATAAAGCATTGAAATGTATTTTTGTTGGCTATAGTCTTGAAAGCAAAGGCTATCGTTTGTATCATTCACGAACTAAATGAATTTTGGTTAGCTATGATATTGTTTTTGTGGAAGATGCTATTCAGCTGTTAATTTCATGTGCTAAGGAGACATCAGTTAGCTCCAAAGACATGTATGATATTTTGCTTCCTCTATTTACAGGTGGAAACTCTAGTGCTGGTCCTAATGAGGCAACTTCTTAACCTTTAATGGTTTCATGTGATGATTTAGATCATTCCATTTCTGATGCACTTTTACATCATGCACTTGTTGATGAGAGAGCAAATATTGAGGAAACAAAAACTATGCCAAAATGGTTGGTGCAAACTTTGTGTGATAGCAAATTACATGCACCTCTATCATATCGTACTCGTTCACGCTCTCATTGTGCCTCTTTTGCATCAGATTGCTATGCTATGGCTACCTCTAGTCTCTGTGATGAGAATGAGCCTATTTCGTTCGATGAAGCACAAAATTCTAAAAATTGGATGGCTGCTATACAATTAGAATATGATGCTATGATGAAAAATGTTACCTGGACTTTATGTGACCCGCCTCTTGGCAAGAAGGCCATTGGCACTAAGTGGGTATACAAGTTGAAGTGTAAGCCTGATGGAATAGTTGATAGGTATAAGGCTAGGCTTGTTTCAAAGGGTTATGCATAGGAAAGAGGCATTCATTTTGATGAGACCTTTGCTCCCACATGTCAAGTGACTACCGTTTGTAGCATGTGTGCACTTGCAACTCATCATGGTTAGAATGTACATCAGTTGGACATTAAAAGTTCATTTCTGAATGGTGACTTGCATGAAGAAGTGTATGTTTTTCAGCCCCATGGCTTTGTGTAGAAAGGGCATGAAAACCGGATATGCAGGTTGAAGAAGGCATTATATGGTTTGGGACAAGCACCACGTGCTTGGTATGAAAAGATACATGCCACTCTGATTGTACATGGTTTTGAGAACAATCCAACTGAGAGCACCTTATATGTTAAACGTGAAAATGATGTGCTTCTAATCATTGTTGTGTATGTTGATAACATGCTCCTCACTAGTCTTCATGAGAAGGATATTTCTGATTTTAAGGCTGATTTGCATGCCTCATTTGAGATGTCACATTTGAGGAATTTGCGTTGGACAATGGATTCAACCATCATCAATTTTGTTTCTATCAATTCACGTATCACCATCAATTCCATCTCATATTTTGAATACCTTCCATTTCTTTTCATCATCATCCTTTCCATTGTTGATATATTTAGGTAGTGTTGTGTGTGAACACACTAGGACTGGGGGGGTATGTTTTTCCCTCTTTAGGAGGTTTTTTCCCCTGGCTTGTATATATGCCTATACCCCTAACGGGTTACTTATCTTTGTACATTCTAGTGGTAATACATTCACTACTGTCTATTGTGCTCCAAGCTTCTTCTTCTTTCTTGTGTTGTTTGTGTGCTTCCACTGACCTCGAACTCCAACAATTGGTATCAAAACAAGTCAATGTTTCATCTAGGGCATCATCAACACCTCTTTGGTCATAGTCAAAGAATCACAAGAAATTTGGTGAGCATACTCAGAGTGATTAGGAATTCAAAACAACTTTGCTATGTGGTGCTGAAATCACGATTTGAGCTCGTTTCGGCCTTTGAATGCACTATCGCAGCATTTGTGTATGCTATTTTGTCTTTTTGTGCAAAAGATATATAGAGGTTTAATTCTCCAGTATAAGCATCTCAAAGTTTGCTACAAGTTTAGCAGAACTCCAAAGGTAGTTCTATTCAGCTTTTTGAGATATGGTCAATTTTCTGCATTAGGGTATTTTAGTCAGTGCCCATGAGTGAAAGCAATCATGTATTCCATATGTTGGCTATTGAGGATAAGTTGGATGGTAGAAATTACCAATTATGGGCTTATATGATGTGTCATGTATTGGACACAAAAGGACCATGGAATATTATGCAAGGTGTTGAAAAACGTCCTATTTCACCTACAAATATAGGTACTGAAGCTGATGCACATGACATCTAAATGGTGATATTCTACAGATTCTTGTTCATGCTTCAATTTCTGCTACACCTACTATAGAGAAAATTTGTTTGGATGGTAGAGATACTCAAGCACATGCATTGATAGCCTTTTTGTCAAACGTGCCATTATTCCTCACATTTGCTCTTATAGAATAGCTAAGGATGCTTGGGATACACTTACCACTTTATACTAGGCAAGGAATGAGGCTCATGTTGCTTACCTCTGAAAAGAGCTAGAGAGTGAGCACATGAATGAAGGTGATTCTATGGACAATTTTCTGACAAAGATCAAAGACTTGAAGGAATAGTTGATTTCTGCTGATGAAGTTATACCAGATAGCTCACTTGTGCAGAACGTTTTGAATGGTCTTCCTAATTCATATTAGAGTTTTGCTTCTACTCTTGGTTTGATGATGAAAGGCAATCCAAATGCCTTCACATTCGAGGAGTTAGTCTCTCTTTTGTTGCAACAAGATCAGTCTAGGTAGAACAACTCCATTATGCATGTTGCATATCAAGATTTCCTAGCTAGTCAAAAGGGGAAATGTAAATGGAGCTCATCTACTACTAAGCAAAAGTTTTCAAATGCTGCACGTTTGAAGAAGGGAGAGAAAGATGAGAAGAAGTCAAAAAAGCAAAAATTCTTTTGTAAGTACTGTGAAGGATATGATTCATGTCATAAAGAACTGTCCAAAACTGGCTGCAAAAGGAGAAAATAAAAAAGAGGCTGGAATGGTTGTTGTAGAGGCCTCTACACCAAAAATAGAGTCTGCTAATCTTGTGCAAAATGAAGAACGGGCATTTACTATTGTTTGTAGTTTTAACCCATCTTCTCCTCAACAATGTATGTCTCTAGTAGGCTCAAAAGTTTGGTACTTTGATAGTGGGGCAACCAAACATATTACCTCGCATCGCAGTTTCTTCACTTCTCTTGAGCCTGCCCCTACAGGGAATACTGTCACATGCAACAACAACTCCTCTTATCCGGTCATGGGAGTTGGTAAGATCATTTTGACTACTATTGATGTTAGTTCTTTTACATTTTCAAATGCTTTATTTGTGCTAGGGATCAAGAAGAATATGTTATTAGTTTCATCTTTAGCCAATATTGGCTTGGTTATGAATTTTTTTGATGATAGATGTATAGTTCATGATTTGTCAAATGGCAACATGATTATTGCTTCTGGCATTTTACGTGGTGGGCTGTATAAGCTCATAGACTATGAAAAATCTATGAATCATTCAGCATGTGTAGTACATGATTCTCAGGCTATGTGAGACGCAAAGCTTTGGCATGCATGCTTTGGTCATCTGAATTTTGCTAGTTTGCTATGCCTATAGAAATCTAAAACGGTTTCCTCTTTGCCCAAACTTGAGGAACCCGGAAAACATGTCTGTGAAGGCTGTATTTTGGGAAAAATGCAATTTTCCTCCTTTCCAAAAGATGATTCAGTTTGAGCTACTCAGAAATTGGAGCTTGTCCATAGTGATGTCTGTGGTCCTATGCAGACACCCTCTCTTGGAAACTATCTTTACTTCGTGACTTTCATTGATGATTTTCTAGGCATGCATGGGTATATCCACTCAAAGAAAAATCCGAAGTGTTTATGTGCTTCAAACAATTTTTGGTTTTGTCTGAAAATTTATTAGCATGTAAAATGGACACCCTTTGTTCTGATTGAGGGGGGAATATATGTCTTCTGAATTTAATGCATTTATAGTTGAACATGGGATAAAACATCAGTGTGCAGTGTCGTATACACCTCAACAGAATGGCGTTGCTGAATGCAAGAATAGGTCACTCATGGAGATAGCGAGGTATATGGTCAAGAGTCAAGCTTTACCACATAGTTTTTGGCTCGAGGTTGTTATGTGTGCAGCATATATACTTAACAAGTATCCCACTAAAGTGTTGCAGTCTATCACTCCATATGAGGCTTGGCATGGTCACAATCCATCTATTGCTCATCTATGTGTTTTTGGTTGTTTGGCATATGCATTAGCGCTTGAACAAAAACATAGAAAATTGGATGATAAGGTGGTGAAATGTACTTTTGTTGGGTACAATTTTGAAAGCAAAGCTATCATCTGTATCATCCACAGACTAAATGCATTTTGGTTAGCTACGATGTTGTTTTTGTGGAAGATGTTATTCAACCGTTACTTTCATGTACTAAGGAGACATCTCTTAGCTCCAAAGACATGTATGATACTTTGCTGTCTCATTTTATAGGTGGACATTCTAGTGTTGGTCCTAATGAGGCAAATTCTCAGCCTTTGCAGCTTTCATGTGATGATACAGATCATTCAATTTCTTATGCAGATTTACATGATGCACTTGTTGATGAGAGAGCTGATATTGAGAAGGCAAAACCCATGCCAAAATGGATGGTGCAGACTTTACGTGATAGCAAATTAGATGCACCTATTTCATATCATACTGGATCACGCTCTCATAGTGCCTCTTTTGCATCAAATTGCTATGCTATGGATGCCTCTAGTCTCTATGATGAGAAGGAGCCCAAAATTTTGAAAATTGGATGGCTAGTATGCAATTAGAATATGATGCTATCATGAAAAATGGTACTTTCTCTTTATGTACTTCCCTCCTGGCAAGAAGGCAATTGGCACAAACTGGGTATACAAGGTGACGTGTAAGCCTAATGGAATAGTTGATAGTTATAAGGTTAGGCTTGTTGCAAAGGATTATGTGTAGGAAAGAGGCATTGATTTTCATGAAACCTTTGCACCTACATGCCAAATGACTATTGTTCATAGCATCTCTGCACTTGCAGCTCATCATGGTTGGAATGTACATCATTTGGAAATTAAAATAGCATTTCTAAATGGTGACTTGCATGAAGAAGTGTATGTTTTTCAGCCCCATGGCTTTGTGCAGAAAGGGCATGAAAACCAGGTGTGCAGGTCAAAGAAGGCATTATATGGTTTAAAGCAAGCACCACATGCTTGGTAGAAAAGATACATGCCTATCTGATTGCACATGGAGAACAGTCCAACTGAGAGAACCGTATATGTTAAGCATGCAAATGATGTGCTTTTGATCATTGTTGTGTATGTTGATGACATGCTACTCACTGGTCCTCATGAGAAGCATATTATTGATTTTAAGGCTTTGTTCAGAAAGGGCATGAAAACCAAGTGAGCCCCATGGTTTTGTGCAGAAAGGGCATGAAAACCAGGTGTGCGGGTTAAAGAAGGCATTATATGGTTTAAAGCAAGCACCACATGCTTGGTATGAAAAGATACATGCCTATCTGATTGCACATGGTTTGGAGAACAGTCCAACTGAGAGCACCTTATATGTTAAGCTTGAAAATGATGTGCTTTTGATCATTGTTGTGTATGTTGATGACATGCTACTCACTGCTCCTCATGAGAAGCATATTGCTGATTTTAAGGTTGATTTGCATGCCTCATTTGAGATGTCTGATTTGGGGCATTTGCATCATTATTTGGGCATTCAGCTTATGCACATTGATGGCAGAATAGCTTTGTGTCAAATGAAATATATTAACACATTATTGCAGCATTTTGGCCTTGATGACTTTAAGCCTATTGCCACTCCTATGGAGACAGGTTTATGATTGAGTCTTCATGATGCTGGAGATGGATTTGATGCTATTCGCTATCAGCAAATTGTTGGATGCTCGATTTACTTATGCATTACTCAGCTAGATATTCGATTTGCTATCTCACAGATGAGTAGGTTTATGCATTGCCCAGGTGTCAAGCATTAGCACGCGGTTAAGGGAATCTTTTGCTACTTGAGTGGTACTCGGCTACTTGGATTGTTTTATCCCAAGGGGGATCACTACCGCCAGATTTACATGCTTTTTTTTTTACTCTAATTGGGTTGGTTGCTATGACACTCGTGTGTCCACTAGTGGCTTTTTCTTCATGCTTGCTAGCTCATGTATATCTTGGTTGAGCAAGAAGCAGCCTACTGTGGCCGCTTCCAGTTGTGAGGTTGAGTATAGGGTAGCTTTCACAGTGACTATTGAGTGTGTGTGGCTCAAACACCTTATGGCTGATTTGGGTGTTGGTCTGTCTTCTGCCACCACCATCTTCACTGAGAATTAGAGGGCATTGGCAATTGTGAGGAACCCTATGTTCCATGCTCGATCTAAGCACATTGAGATGCATATCATTATGTCAGGGAGAGCTTCTGTCCTCGAGAGATCACTTTGGCATATGTGCCCACAAAGAAGAACATTGTAGATCTTTTCACAAAGACTCTCCCTAGGGAGAAGTTTGAAGCTTTCCTCAAAGCTTTAGGCTTACTTCCTTTTGTGGATTGATTCCACATAGCTTGGTACTTCCTTATACATGAGTGCCAGCTCCTTGTTCACCACATTACTCCCAAGGGGGATTTGTTGATATATTTAGGTAGTGATGTGTGTGAACACACTAGGACTACCCGGGCACATGGCATACGTGCCCACAGAGGAAAACATTGTAGATCTTTTCACAAAGGCTCTGCCTAGGGAGAAGTTTGAAGCTTTATGCAAAGCTTTATGCATACTTCCTTTTGTGGATTGATTCCACATAGCTTGGTACTTCCTTATACATGAGTGTTAGCTCCTTGTTCACCGCATCACTCCTAGGGGGGATTTGTTGATATATTTAGGTAGTGATGTGTGTCAACACAGTAGGACTATCGGGGCACTTTTTCCCTCTTTAGGAGGTTTTTCCCCCGGCTTGTATATATGCCTATAGCCCTAAGGGGTTACTTATCTTTGTACATTCTAGTGGTAATACATTCAGTATTGTCTGTTGTGCTCCAAACTCCTTCTTCCTTGTGATGTTCATGTGCTTCCGCAGACCTTGAACTCCAACATCCATTAGATCAATTATAAGTATCATCATCTCATCAAGCAACTCCATTTACAATGATCCTATCATCTATAGAAAAGAGAATCAAATTTCTTAGAACCGAGTTGTCTAGAAGAGCTCAAGAAGGTGTGAAAGACCATGAACAATTCAAGCAAGCAATAACTAAAGAAGGGGCTATGTCACTAGTGGCGAACAAGTGCAAAGCTTTGAAACTACCTTAGGAGGACCTTAAAGCCCAATTAACTTTCAGGAGAGAAGAAATTGAAATATTAAGAGCTTCGATGGAAAGACATAGTCTAGCAAAAACAAATACACCACTAACTGACACAACCATCGATGCTCTATTAAAGCAAAACAACGTTACAAGACTGTCACAAAAATGGTTAGAAAGAAGACAAAGAGCTCCACACATCCATAGGAGATATTTCAACAATGAAATAAAATTCCAAGGATCCATGAATATCGATAGCAACCAACGAATGACAACTTAAGGGAAAGAGGGATAGGAACCATGCAAGGTCTATGGAACAAATTTGAGAATGCTACTTTAGACCCAAGGCTATTAATAAGAATGGATAAGATCCATAAAGTATATTTGGTATCATGGTGACCATACGGACAGCTCTGAACTAGGGCAAAGTACACATCAAGGCAAAGATCGATGTCAACGTTGATGATGCATGTATGGTAAATCATGATCATTCCAAGGATCTCACAAAGAAACATATTATTAAAAAAAAACCTAACATGGACATGTACACACATACACACATACACACTCACACTCACATACACACACATACACATACACACACATACATGTACACACACACATACACACTCACACATACACATACACATACACACACAAACACAGACATACACACATACACATGTACACATAAACATACACACACACATAGATACATACATACTCGTACAAACACACATACACATGTTCTAGAGTGACTAGTTGAAAGCAGTATTGTCAATCCAAGTAGGTTATCGTATTCATAATGTATGAAGACATGCCTCCTACTACCTATCGAGTTAGACAAATCAGCACGTGAAGAGAGATTAGCATGCACACACATGAAATAAGCATTTAGACCATGGAAGAAATTTACACTTGTTAGGCGTGAGGTTGTGATACTCCAACCACACCATGAAATGCTTAAATAAAGAAAGAGATGAGAGAAAAGAGTCCAAGAAGTAAGATGCACAAATTTAAATTTGTTAGATTCAAGAAGTGAGTACAACTTAGGGATTTTGTCATTTATATGTATGGACATGACCCTTTTCACGTGGATTTTGGATAAATAATGTTAAGATAGGTTATAGAGTTTGTTTGAACAACAAAATGAGTTCTAAAAATCGTAGAAAATTTCCAAGGTGATGCATATAAGTTCCTTAGGCTCAAGGACTCTTTGACCTTTAGAAAAATGGATTATGATTACAATACCTCTTGAATAGGTGGAAATTACATGAAAAAGGTACAAAAGGAATGAACTAATAGATAGACTCTATTTTGGTCCTATACGTCTTTCACGAAAGCTTCTTCATGGGTGAATTTGAAAAAACTTGTAGGTTCCTTCATGTCTTCAGGTCTTTAACTTTTATCCTTTTCTTCTCTATATTTTAGAAAAATTGCCCCCTCCTTGGTTAGGTGTGTAATAGGCTACATCATTCCTGCAATTATGTTTCCTTGCCAAAAACATTAACGGCTCATTGTAATACACATTTTGCTTGTGCTTGACCTTGAATCTCAACAATGTGTTTTTGATCATTGTTGTATACCTTGATGACATGCTACTCACTGGTCGTCATGAGAAGCATATTGCTGATTTTAAGGCTCATTTGCGTGCCTCATTTGAGATGTCTGATTTGGGGCATTTGCAACATTATTTGGGCATTCAGCTTATGCACATTGATGGCATAATAACTTTGTGTCAAATGAAATATATTGAAACATTATTGCAAAATTTTAGCCTTGATGACTTTAAACCTATTGCCACTCCTATGTGTTGGTGCATATCAAGCCTCAACACTTGATTTGGACCCTTGAAGGATGATCTTACATAAAGCTTGGAACATGGAGTTTCAACTTGGATTTATTTTATCTGAAGAAAGAACCATAGGAACTAAAGTCTATGAGTTTTTAACTCTTCACTTATTGTAAAAGTCAAAATGACTTGGCATGATTTATGTAATCAAACCAACTTGTAAAAGTCGTGGAAAAAAATTAGTTGAGTTGATTGAGAGGTGGAGAGAATATCTCCCCATATGTAGAGGAGGTGAATGATTGAAGGAATATTTCAATCAATAACCTTTTAGGTACATGATTTTAGGAAAAGTGGCAACCAATCATCTATCAACTTTTTATAAAACAAAGGAAAAAAACTCGCGGGTTACCACTCTTCAGATCACCATTTTTGACACAACTCCCGAGGCAGAAATCTCTTGTAACTCTATGTGTGTTTGAGCTAAGCCATAGCCAACACCTTATCATCTCAATTAGCCTTGCTTATCAAGCTAATGAGAGTGTAAAATCATTCATATCAATAGAACATATACATTTTGTATCTCTGTTTTTTCTCTGTATCATCTTCTCCAAGTCAGTCAACTTCAGAAAGGCATATCTCAAGATTTACTGAACCAAATTCAATGATTCAAAGCTTGTTGGAATCAGCTCAAGGTCTTCTACAACACTACAAAGTTTGAAGAACTTTCATTCAGCCAATTGTGAGAAAAGTCGATCGAAGCAGTCACTGGTATTTCTGTGTATAGCTCCTAAAAAGTCGGGATCATCTCTTATTTTGCTAAAGATAATTCTCTGTGCATAGTTTGTCAATTGAAGTGATTTAACTTGCAATCAATAGCTTGTTAAGTTAATTTAATACCCTCAAAAGGAATTTGGCAAATTGTAAGTGTGCTGGACACACTGAGCATTAGACTGAGCAGGTGTCAAGACAAATTTAGCAAGTTTTCTCAGATTTTTGAAGTCTCAACCATCTGTTTTGATTTGATCATTACTCAAAGAGTTTGCAAAGTACATATGTGATTTCTTTGCATCATTTGGAACCAAAACAAGTCTACAACACATATCTGAAGTGAAAGGTAGCTGGAGTCAAGCAGGTTTAGCAGCTCCAACTCCATCTTCTGAGTGTCTCCTACCATCACCTCTCACAGTGGTATCAGAGCAAAACAAATAAGGTAATCATGGGTGATGGTTTCCCTTCTTTTATTGACAAATTGGACAGGAATAATTACCAAGCATGGTCTCTGAGAATGAAGACCTATCTACAAGGAAGAAGTCTGTTTGGATTCATATCAGGAGATGAAGAGCTACCTACATTCAAAGCTAGAGGTCTACCCACCAAGGATGAGCAAGAGAGACTAAATCAATGGTGTGCAAAAGATGCCTTGGCAAGGTCATACCTTCTAAACTCTATCTCTGATTTCCTTTTACCACATATAAGGAATTGTAAGACTTCCCAAGAGACTTGGGAAACCTTGTCCAATTATTTCTCTTCCAACACAAGGGCTAGGAAGAATCAACTCTGGATAGAGTTTACAACCATGAGGAAGCAGCCCAAGCAATCAGTCTCAGAGTATGTGACAAAGATCAAAGATGTGGCAGACCAACTAGCAAGCATTGGAGAAGAAATTGAAGAGGAGCAAATAGTTAGACAAGTGACAAATGGACTCAAGGCAGATGACAAGTGGGAGAGTTTCACCACTGCAATGGACTTATACATGGATATGCATACCCCTGATCTTACAACTCTTATGGGCCAACTCTTCACACATGAAGCCAAGTTTACAAAATCAGGAGAATCAAAAGGTAACAATTCCTCTGCTCTTTATACAGATAAGAAGTCTAAGGATAAGGGTAAAGGTAAAAAGCTTGATGAAGAAGGATCCACCTCTCAAGCAAACTTTGCAGGGAGAGGTAGATCTTCAAGAGGAAGAGGCAGAGGAGGTAAGTCAGGTAGGGGGAGACCCTACAACTCATCACCTTGTAATATATGTGGTTTGTCTAACCATACTACAGATGAGTGCTACAAGAACTACAAGAACCAAAGAGGAAGAGGTTACCAAAGAGGAGGCTACTCTCAAGGAAGAGGCAGATTCAATCAACATCATCAAGGCTACAATGGATACAACAACCAATACAACAACAACTACAATCACAACAACAATGGTGGATACAGAAATAGAAGGGATTACAACAATTATACAGAGGAGCAAGATGACTCCTTACTGATTATGAACATAACCTCCAAGGAAGGTACAAAAGATGACAACTTATTTTATATTGATTCAGGTTGCTCTAACCATGTAGCTGGAAATGTTGCATTGCTCTCTGATTTGGAAGAACCTAAAGGAAAGCATCAGGTACAAACAGGTGATGACACTAAACACTCTGTTATAAAAGTTGGTAATGTGAAGACATGTGATGGCAAACAGAATCTTCTGAGTAGAGTACTCTATGTACCTACAATCACCAAAAATCTTATGAGTGTTGGTCAGATTGTAGAGAAGGGATTGCAGGTCAGATTCACACAACATGGAGTTTATGTGGAGGACCCAAAGAATAGTTTCAAGAGGATAGCAAAGGGAGAAAAAACAGGTAGGTTATTTACCTTTGAGCTTGAAGATACAAAAAATATTGCTTTGTTCAACTACAAGGATCAAACCTTATCAGAATTAGAGATTTGGCACAAAAGACTTGGACACATAGGTGAGAGAACCATCAAGCAAATGTGCAGGGATCAATGTGTGCTTGGGATACCTAATGTATCCAAGCAACACATGATATATAAGTGTGAAGCATGTCAATTTGGTAAGTCACACAGGTTGCCTTATTCAAAGAGAGGATTCATGCACCAAGACTACCTAGACTTGGTACACACAGATGTTTGGGGACCTAGCAAGGATCCTTCAATATCAGGATCAAGGTACTATGTATCTTTTATTGATGACTATAGCAGGTGGACAATTTTGTACTTTATGAAGGGTAAAGATGAAGTATTTAATTGTTTCAAAAAGTATCTTGCACTTGTTGAAAACCAGACAGGAAGAAGACTAAAGAAGTTAAGGTCAGATGGTGGAGGAGAGTATTTCTCCAATGACTTTGAAGAATTTTTACAGGAAAAAGGTATCAAAAGGGAGATTACAACCAGATACTCACCTGAACAAAATGGTGTGGCAGAAAGAAGAAATAGACTTATTGTGGAAACAGCTAGGGCTATGCTCAATGAGAAGAAGCTACCAAATTATTTATGGGCAGAAGGAGTTTCTACTGCAACCTATCTCATAAACAGATTGCCATCCAAAACACTCAATGGTATGACACCCTATGAGGCTTGGCATGGTAAGAGACCATCTCTGGATCATTGTAAAATTTTTGGTTGCATAGCATATGTGCATATACCCTCACAGGTAAGAGGGAAATTAGACCCTAAAGCTGAAAAGTGTATCTTTATTGGTTATGATTTGAACCAAAAAGGGTACAGATTCTACAACCCCACCAACAAAGGCTTCAAGGTAAGCAGAGATGTCATTTTTGATGAGAATGATTCATGGTATGAAAATGAGTGCAGGAAGGTAAGTCTACCATATGATATAGATGAAGACTTTCCAAAGCTAATTAAGCAGGAATCAATCAAAGAAGATGATTCAGAATCAGATGATGAAGACTCCATCAATCTTGAGGAGTTCAAAGCTTGGAAATCAAAAGGAAAGCTAAAGATGAAGGATATTCCAGAGTCTTCAACTCAGGCTATGAGGAGGTCTCAAAGAGAAAGTAAGAAGCCAATTAGGTATGGTTATGATACTTCTCTTGTTACAAAGCATTCAGTATATCTTGCAAAAGATCTCTTGAGTGAAGAACCAGGTACCTATGAGGAAGCAATCAAAAAACCAGAATGGAAGGAAGCAATGGATGAAGAGATGGAAGCTCTTGAGGAGAGTGATACTTGGGACTTAGTACCCAAGAAAGAATCCATGAAGGTGATAGGATCCAGATGGATCTACAAGGTAAAAAGGAATTCAGATGGAACCATAAATAGGTATAAAGCCAGGTTGGTAGCCAAGGGTTTTGCACAAACCCAAGGCATAGATTATGAGGAAACATTTTCTCCTGTGGCCAAGATGCCAACTATCAGAGTTATGGTGAGTGTAGCTGCATCCAAGAATTGGAACATGTACCAATTGGATGTGAAGAATGCATTTCTGAATGGATGGATATCAGAGGAAGTCTACATGTCACAACCACCTGGATATGAAGACCCAATTAAGGTAAATCATGTTTGCAAATTGAAGAAAGCTCTATATGGTTTGAAGCAGGCACCTAGAGCATGGAATTACAGATTGACCACCTACCTACAAGATCAAGGATTTGCAATGAGTAAAGCAGATACATCATTGTTCATCAAAAAGACAAATTCAGAGGTAATCTATTTGTGTGTCTATGTTGATGACATCATTGTTACAGGGAATGATGTTCAAGGAATCAGACATATCAAGGCACAAATGATGAAGGAATTCAAGATCAATGATCTTGGATTATTAAAATATTTCTTAGGACTTGAGTTGATTTATACAGATACAGGTATATATATCACTCAAAAGAAGTATATACAGGACATGGTCATGAAATTTGGTTTGCAGGAAGCTAAAGTATCAAGTATTCCAATGGAAGTCAATCACAAGCTTAGTGCACATGAAGGAGAAGAAATCAAGGACATTACAAGTTACCAAAGCATGGTAGGAAGTCTCAACTATGCTACCTTGACAAGACTTGATATATCTTATGGTGTTAGTGTACTTAGCCAATACATGCACAAACCTAGGGCACCTCATCTTGAGGCAGCTAAAAAGATTATTAAATATCTCAAGGGAACTCTAAACAATGGTTTGTATTATCCATATACATCAGATATTGACCTTAAGGTTTACTCAGATGCAGATTGGGCAGGTTGTAAGGATGACAGGAGAAGCACCTCAGGGTATATTTGTTTTGCAGGTGACAAAGCCATTTCTTGGTCATCCAAGAAACAGCCTACAGTAGCCTTATCATCTACTGAGGCAGAGTACAGAGGTTTGGCAATTGCTACCCAAGAAGCAATTTGGTTGAAGCTACTATATTCAGAGCTAGGACTATTCACAAGGTCACCAACCATATTTGGGGACAACACAAGTTCTTTACACCTTGCAGCTAATCCTGTTTATCATGCTAGGACAAAACACATAGAGGTTCATTACCACTATGTGAGGGAAAAATTGATTAGCAAAGAGATTGAATTAAGTTATGTTTCTACTCATTCTCAATGTGCAGATTTGCTTACAAAAGCATTGGATGGAAGTAAACTATGCAGGTTCAAATCCATGATAGGATTACAGGACATCATTGAAGACCAAAGATGAAGACTCAAGCAAGTGTTTGGCTTGAGGGGGAGCTGTTGGTGCATATCAAGCCTCAACACTTGATTTGGACCCTTGAAGGATGATCTTACATAAAGCTTGGAACATGGAGTTTCAACTTGGATTTATTTTATCTGAAGAAAGAACCATAGGAACTAAAGTCTATGAGTTTTTAACTCTTCACTTATTGTAAAAGTCAAAATGACTTGGCATGATTTATGTAATCAAACCAACTTGTAAAAGTCGTGGAAAAAAATTAGTTGAGTTGATTGAGAGGTGGAGAGAATATCTCCCCATATGTAGAGGAGGTGAATGATTGAAGGAATATTTCAATCAATAACCTTTTAGGTACATGATTTTAGGAAAAGTGGCAACCAATCATCTATCAACTTTTTATAAAACAAAGGAAAAAAACTCGCGGGTTACCACTCTTCAGATCACCATTTTTGACACAACTCCCGAGGCAGAAATCTCTTGTAACTCTATGTGTGTTTGAGCTAAGCCATAGCCAACACCTTATCATCTCAATTAGCCTTGCTTATCAAGCTAATGAGAGTGTAAAATCATTCATATCAATAGAACATATACATTTTGTATCTCTGTTTTTTCTCTGTATCATCTTCTCCAAGTCAGTCAACTTCAGAAAGGCATATCTCAAGATTTACTGAACCAAATTCAATGATTCAAAGCTTGTTGGAATCAGCTCAAGGTCTTCTACAACACTACAAAGTTTGAAGAACTTTCATTCAGCCAATTGTGAGAAAAGTCGATCGAAGCAGTCACTGGTATTTCTGTGTATAGCTCCTAAAAAGTCGGGATCATCTCTTATTTTGCTAAAGATAATTCTCTGTGCATAGTTTGTCAATTGAAGTGATTTAACTTGCAATCAATAGCTTGTTAAGTTAATTTAATACCCTCAAAAGGAATTTGGCAAATTGTAAGTGTGCTGGACACACTGAGCATTAGACTGAGCAGGTGTCAAGACAAATTTAGCAAGTTTTCTCAGATTTTTGAAGTCTCAACCATCTGTTTTGATTTGATCATTACTCAAAGAGTTTGCAAAGTACATATGTGATTTCTTTGCATCATTTGGAACCAAAACAAGTCTACAACACATATCTGAAGTGAAAGGTAGCTGGAGTCAAGCAGGTTTAGCAGCTCCAACTCCATCTTCTGAGTGTCTCCTACCATCACCTCTCACACTATGGAGATAGGTTTACGATTGATTCTTCATGATGTTGGAGATGCATTTGAAGCTATTCTCTATCTACAGGCTATTGGATGCTGGATTTAATTATACTCAGCTAGATATTCAGTTTGCTATCTCACAGATGAGTAGGTTTATGCATTGCCCACGTGTCAAGGATTAGCAGGCAGTTAACGGAATCTTTCGCTACTTGAGTGGTACTCGGCTACTTGGATTGTATTGTCCCAAGGGGATCACTACCACCAGATTTATATGCTTTTTCTGACTCTAACTGGGATGGTTGCTATGACACTCGTATGTTCACTAGTGGCTTTTTCTTCATGCTTGGTAGCTCATGTATATCTTGGTTGAGCAAGAAGCAGCCTACTGTGGCCACTTCCAATTGTGAGGCTAAGTATAGGGTAGCTTTCATAGTGATTGTTGAGTGTGTGTGGCTCAGATGCCTTATGGATGATTTGAGTGTTGGTCAGCCTTCTTCCACCACCATCTTCACTAGGAGTCAGAGCACATTGAAATTATGAGGAACCATGTGTTCCATGCTCGCTCTAAGCACATCGAGATGCATTATCATTATGTCAGGAAGAGGTTCTCTACTCGAGAGATCAGTTTGGCATATGTTCCCACAGAGGAGAACATTGTAGATCTTTTCACAAAGGCTCTGCCTAGGGAGAAGTTTGAAGCTTTCCGCAAAGCTTTAGGCTTACTTCCTTTTGTGGATTGATTCCACCTAGCTTGGTACTTCCTTATACATGAGTGTCAGCTCCTTGTTCACTGCATCACTCCTAGGGGGGAATTTGTTAGTATATTTAGGTAGTGATGTGTGTGAACACACTAGGACTATCAGGGCACTTTCTCCGCCTTTAGGAGGGTTTTTCCCTCGGCATGTATATATGCCTATAGCTCTAATGGGTTACTTATCTTTGTACATTCTAGTGGTAATACATTCAGTATTGTCTGTTGTGCTCCAACCTCCTTCTACTTCCTTTTGTTGTTCATGTGCTTTCGTAGACCTTGAACTCCAGCATCCATTATATCAACTATAATTATCATCATCTCATCAAGCAACTCCATTTACAATGATTCTATCATCTATAAAAAAGAGAATCAAATTTCCTAGAACCGAGTTGTCTAGAAGACCTCAAGAAGGTGTCAAAAAGACCATGAACAATTCAAGCAAGCAATAACTAAAGAAGGGGTTATGTCACTAGTGGCGAACAAGTGCAAAGCTTTGAAACTACCTTCGGAGGACCTCAAAGCCCAATTTACTTTCTAGAGAGAAGAAATTGAAATATTAAGAGCTTCAATGGAAAGATAAAGTCTAGCACAAACAAATACACCACTAACTGACACAACCATGGATGCTCTATTAAAGTAAAACAATGTTACAAGACTGTCACAAAAATGGTTAGAAGAAGACAAAGAGCTCCACACATCCATAGAACATATTTCAACAATGAAAAAAAAATCCAAGGATCCATGAATATCGTTAGCAACCAACGAATGACAACTTAAGGGAAAGAGGGATAGAAACCATGCAAGGTCTATGGAACAAATTTGAGAATGCTACTTTAGACCCAAGGCTATTAAGAAGAATGGATAAGATCCATAAAGTATATTTGGTATCATGGTGACCATACACATACACATACACATACACATACACATACACATACACATACACATACACATACACATACACATACATGTACACATACACACATTACACCTTTCACTAGAATGCCTATGCACCTTTCACTAGAGGAAGATCCTAGGCCGCAATATGAAATTATGTGAGTAGAGTCTCCCTCCATCAAGTGTTGTCTCAATTCCGCACCAGGGCTTCCCAGAAAGAAACTCTAATAAATGTAAAATGCATGTCTAGTACAATATAACTCCGATAGAGAAGTGGTAGATTTATGAGCCCATCTTGTGAGACGATGGTCAAAATTGTTGAAACTATAAGGGTCTGCTTTACCAATTCAAATATTCATTACACCTCCAAAATTCCTTTACGTAGCTTTAGATAGATCATTGCATTTATTTTTTATTTCGTCTAGACTTCATCTCTTAGATATCTAATCCTTTATTATAATAAATGACATTATCTAAGCCTTAGCATCATGATTAATTTCCATGTCCCTAGAAATCAAACAGCTAGAAATGCTTCTAGCTACCTTAAGAGCACATCAAGAAAGTGGACACACAAGAAGAAGGAGCATGTAGGGAGCACCAAGAAGCACATGTCAAATTTTCAAAAGAAATCCCTATAAAAATAGTGATTTTTATCACTAAAAACCATTGTAAATACCATTTTCCATTTTTGCAACTCCATTTTGTTCAAGTCGAGGGGTCCCCAATCTTGAGGAGTATTAGAACTATCATTTTGCATATTTTCATAATTTTTAGATTCCATTTGAGCCCCCAAATAAGCCCTGGAACCTAATTTTTAACTATGTCGGACACTAGGTCTAGACAGGGCCAAAAGCACTCAAAAAACTATAAAAAGGGTTGGAGAGCTCATTTTTGAGGTTAGCTTGTTTTAGTTTTGAGCTTTGTAAGAGATTTCTTTTGTAATCAAAGTTTTCCATTGTTCCACTCTTTGATCTTACCTTGTGCACGTGTGTGTGTATGTGTGCGCATGCATGTGTGCTTTCACTCATGCACTTGTGCCATCACTTGTTCACAGTCTTGATACGGGTCCTCATGTCTCCATGGATTGACATTTATGAGGTGAAGCTCCTCACGTGGGTACTTGCCATTGTGCTAGAGTGACACCAAATTTGGCGTTGTTGCCAGGGAGAGAGCTTCAAGGACAGGTGTGTGATGGTAAGACGTAGAGTAGCAACGCTGGAAAGTTAAAAAATCACCATTTTCAGTTCAATTTCTGAGTTTTTCTCCTTCTTCATATTCATCATCATCACCATCTTCTCCCATCTTAGCTACCTTAAGAGCTAAAAATGTGGATTGCAATGAGCCATTAATGTTTTTGGCAAGGAAACATAATTGTAGGAATGATGTAGCCTATTACACACCTAACCAAGGAGGGGGCAGTTTTTGTAAAATATAGAGAAGAAAAGGATAAAAGTTAAAGACCTGAAGACATGAAGGAACCCACAATTTTTTTCAAATTCACCCATGAAGAAGCTTTCGTGAAAGACGTATAGGACCAAAATAGAGTCTATCTATTAGTTCATTCCTTTTGTACCTTTTCCATGTAATTTCAACCTATTCAAGAGGTATTGTAATCATAATCCATCTTTCTAAAGGTCAAAGAGTCCTTGAGCCCAAGGAATTTATATGCATTACCTTGGAAATTTTCTACGATTTTTAGAACTCATTTTGATGTTCAAACAAACTCTATAACCTATCTTAACATTCTTTATCCAAAATCCACGTGAAAAGGGTATTGTCCATACATATAAATGACAAAATCCCTAAGTTGTACTCACTTCTTGAATCCCTAAGTTGTACTCACTTCTTGAATCTACCAAATTTAAATTTGTGCATCTTACTTCTTGGACTCTTTTCTCTCATCTCTTTCTTCATTTAATCATTTCATGGTGTGGTTGGAGTATCACAACCTCACCCCTATCAAGTGTAAATTTCTTCCATGGTCTAAATGCTTATTTCATGTGTGTGCAGGCTAATCTCGCTTCACGTGCTGATTTGTCAACTCGGTAGGTACTAGGAGGCATGTCTTCATACACTGTGAATACGATAACCTACTTGGATTGACAATAGTGCTTTCAACTAGTCACTCTAGAACATGTGTATGTGTGTTTGTATGAGTATGTATGTATCTATGCGTGTGTGAATATGTTTATGTGTACATGTGTATGTGTGTATGTGTGTGTATGTGTGTGTATGTGTGAGTGTGTATGTGTGTATATGTACATGTATGTATACGTGTACGTGTACGTGTACGTGTACGTGTACGTGTACGTGTACGTGTACGTGTACGTGTACGTGTACGTGTACGTGTACGTGTACGTGTACGTGTACGTGTACGTGTACGTGTACGTGTACGTGTACGTGTACGTGTACGTGTACGTGTACGTGTACGTGTACGTGTACGTGTACGTGTACGTCTACGTGTACGTGTACGTCTACGTGTACGTGTACGTGTACGTGTACGTGTATGTGTACGTGTACGTCTACGTGTACCTGTACGTGTACGTGTACATGCACATGTACGTGTACCTGTACGTGTATGTGTATGTGTACATGAACATGTACGTGAATGTGTACATGTATGTGTACGTGAACGTGAACGTGTACATGTACATGTATGTGTACGCGTACGTGTACGTGTATGCATACATGCACGTGTAGGCGTACATGTACGTGTACATGTACATGTATGTATATGTGTACGTGTACATGTAGGTGTACGTGTACGTGTATGTGTACGTGTACGTGTACCTATACGTGTACATGTACCTGTACATGTACGTGTACGGGTACATGTAGGTGTACGTGTACGTGAATGTGTACATGTATGTCTACGTGAATGTGAACATGTATGTGTACGTGAACGTGAACGTGTACATGTACATGAACGTGTAGGTGTAGGTGTACGTGAACGTGTAGGTGTATGTGTAGGTGTAGGTGTATGTGTATGTGTATATGTATGTGTATGTGTGTGTGTATGTGTATGTGTATGTGTATGTGTATGTGTATGTGTATGTGTATGTGTATGTGTATGGGTATGTCTATGTGTATGTGTATGTGTATGTGTATGTGTATGTGTATGTGTATGTGTATGTGTATGTGTATGTGTATGTGTATGTGTATGTGTATGTGTATGTGTATGTGTATGTGTATGTGTATGTGTATGTGTATGTGTATGTGTATGTGTATGTGTATGTGTATGTGTATGTGTATTATGTGTATGTGTATGTGTATGTGTATGTGTATGTTGTATGTGTATGTGTATGTGTATGTGTATGTGTATGTGTATGTGTATGTGTATGTGTATGTGTATTGTATGTGTATGTGTATGTGTATGTGTATGTGTATGTGTATGTGTATGTGTATGTGTATGTGTATGTGTATGTGTATGTGTATGTGTATGTGTATGTGTATGTGTATGTGTATGTGTATGTGTATGTGTATGTGTATGTGTATGTGTATGTGTATGTGTATGTGTATGTGTATGTGTATGTGTATGTGTATGTGTATGTGTATGTGTATGTGTATGTGTATGTGTATGTGTATGTGTATGTGTGTTTGTGTTTGTGTCTGTGTGTCTGTGTGTGTGTATGTGTATGTGCATGGGTATGTATATGTGTATGTGTATGTGTATGTGTATGTGTATGTGTATGTGTATTTGTATGTGTATGTGTATGTGTATGTGTATGTGTATGTGTATGTGTATGTGTATGTGTGTGTATGTGTATGCGTATGCGTATGCGTATGCGTATGCGTATCCGTATGCGTATGCGTAGGCGTATGCGTATGCGTATGCGTATGGGTATGCGTATGGGTATGCGTATGGGTATGCGTATGCGTATGCGTATGCGTATGCATATGCGTATGCGTATGCGTATGCGTATGCGTATGCGTATGCGTATGCGTATGCGTATGCGTATGCGTATGCGTATGCGTATGCGTATGCGTATGCGTATGCGTATGCGTATGCGTATGCGTATGTGTATGTGTATGTGTATGTGTATGTGTATGTGCATGTGTATGTGCATGTGTATGTGTGCATGTGTTTGTGTATGTGTATGTGTATGTGTATGTGTATGTGTATGTGTATGTGTATGTGTATGTGTATGTGTATGTGTATGTGTATGTGTATGTGTATGTGTATGTGTATGTGTATGTGTATGTGTATGTGTATGTGTATGTGTATGTGTATGTGTATGTGTATGTGTATGTGTATGTGTATGTGTATGTGTATGTGTATGTGTATGTGTATGTGTATGTGTATGTGTATGTGTGTATGTGTGTATGTGTATGTGTATGTGTATGTGTATGTATATGTGTATGTGTAAGTGTATGTGTATGTGTATGTGTATGTGTATGTGTATGTGTATGTGTATGTGTATGTGTATGTGTATGTATATGTGTATGTGTGTGTATGTGTATGTGTATGTGTATGTGTATGTGTATGTGTATGTGTATGTGTATGTGTATGTGTATGTGTATGTGTATGTGTATGTGTATGTGTATGTGTATGTTTATGTGTATGTGTATGTGTATGTGTATGTGTATGTGTATGTGTATGTGTATGTGTATGTGTATGTGTATGTGTATGTGTATGTGTATGTGTATGTGTATGTGTATGTGTATGTGTATGTGTATGTGTATGTGTATGTGTATGTGTATGTGTATGTGTATGTGTATGTGTATGTGTATGTGTATGTGTATGTGTATGTGTATGTGTATGTGTATGTGTATGTGTGTCTGTGTTTGTGTTTGTGTCTGTGTGTCTGTGTGTCTGTGTGTGTGTGTATGTGCATGTGCATGTGCGTGTGTATGTGTATGTGTATGTGTATGTGTATGTGTATGTGTATGTGTATGTGTATGTGTATGTGTATGTGTATGTGTATGTGTATGTGTATGTGTATGTGTATGTGTATGTGTATGTGTATGTTGTATGTGTATGTGTATGTGTATGTGTATGTGTATGTGTATGTATATGTGTATGTGTATGTGTATGTGTATGTGTATGTATATGTGTATGTGTATGTGTATGTGTATGTGTATGTGTATGTGGATTGTTAAACGCGCGTTGCGGTCACAGGCGCGTTTAAACTCTTTCGGGTTCTTGGGAGTGGTATGGGTCTGCTAATCAGAGGCCCTATAACTTAATTTTCCCAATTAACGCATTTACGTCGTAGTACGTTAACACTCAAAACTCTGCATACAAATTACTATAAATCCTCTGGTTCGTTCTCTCAGAGACTTACTATTCGTAATAAGGTTAATACTTTCTTAGTACGTAGCGCCGGGGTTACTCAATTCCGTAACACAGATTTCATTACCGTAACGTAATGGAGCTGGACTAACCGCAAGTTAATGTAATCAAACAAAAAACGAGAAAAGAGACAGTACTACTCAGATTTCTCAACACTGCACCACGGCAACTTCATAGCATGCAATCGCCCAAACAGACAGTCTGGCGATTCTCCTGATCGTTACCAGAGAGTCCTTTCATTGCTTTATAAGTAGTTACAACTCTTCGCAACGACCTTTCGGTTCGTGCGGAATATGAAACCTTTCAATTCATGCGGGGTATGAAAATACAGGAATTATGAAAATACAAAGTGCCAATCCGACGGCTTACACTGGCACGCATGGTGGACTTGAACCCGCAATGGAATAAAATCTAGGGCTCATCTACTATACCTTGTGGATACATGGTTCTAGCTAATTTAAATGTTCTGGCAATTTTTTGCTTCAAGCTATCCAACATTTTCTTTAAAGTGTCTGGTTCGACTAACTGTGCGTCAGTACGAACAGAACTGGTGGATATTACTTGAGTCATCAAAACGTCAGCCTGTGTCTGCAAAAATGCTTCCTATAAATAAAAATCGTTCGCCAGAGCTCCATCACGGCTCAATTTCATGTCTTGAATTTGTTTATCAATTCTAGATAATCTTTCTGCTTGACAACCAAGCTGCTTTTCTCTTCTCTCCAGTTCGTGTGATTGATATTGAATGGTCTAGTAATAGGCATCTCGTTCCCTTCGAATCGCTGCAACCTCTTTCTGGAGTTGAGTCGTTAACGTCATCTGCGTTTTAAGAGCAGAATTCACCTCAAACAAATTTGCATTTGCGAACTGGAGTTCTGTATTAGTTTGCTTTGCTAATTTGCCATTTCCTGTCCTTTCTGCACGACTTCATCTAGTTGAACTCGCGTTTCTTCCAATAAATTTCCAAGTGCTATGCGAACATCTTCTTTGTCCTGGACTAACTGTTTTAACTGGAGAATCTCTACATCAGCATCACTTAATAAATCATCTTTGTCTCTTAGTTCAGCCAACGCAACATCTCTTTGGCTGATCAATGATTCCTGTTCGGCAAGTTTAGCCTGGAGTTGTTGAATCTATATGTGCAGAGCATGATTTTTTGCCTTTACTACATCTACCTCTTCTTGTAATGGGGTAATATCTGCTTCAAGAACATCGACTTTGTGTTGTAATTCATGTCGGATATTATCAGTAACCTCCTTCATCTGCATTGGTAGCTGTTGCGACCAATGGATCAGCATATGACCCATGGATGCTAACTCAGTAAACATGGGAATCGGAGGAAAAAGAGGAGGAGGAAGTGGTTGGGATGAAGAAGCCATCAAGAGGTGATGGGAAGAGGGCGGAGAATAATTAGGGGAAGAAGAAGGGAGTCCGGTGCTTCAGTGACAATAGGTTGAATGGGGACAATGGACTCGATCGGAGGTATGGGTGGAGGAGTGGGTAGAAGAGTGTTGGGTACCAACACTATTCCGGTAAGTTGCTGCGTAGTCGCTTCAATATGGGTAACTGCAGAATCTACTGTCACAATCAATTCCTCGAAAATTTCTGCAACAATAACTTGCGCATCTTCTTGCACATCTTGTTTGGACTGTTGTTGAGAATTTTCCCGAGAAGAGCTTTCCGTAGTATTGGCAGAGGATGCACTGTGTTCTTGTTTCCGGATGGGAGAAGACTGGGTTGAATCAAGGTGAATTGAGGTGGCAGTGTTGTGGAAAATTTCTTCTTCATTTCCAGCGGTAGAACCTTGCACTTGACTGTCAGAAGAGCTTATTCGTCTGCGTTTCCGACAAAGGAGTTGGAAGAGATCTTCATCATCCTCTTCGGTATCTTCAAGTATTTGAGCAGATTCCTCATGATATAAGATTGGAGCGTTTAGAGGCGGTTGCACTACTTGGAGGGCCGGAAACAAAAAAGTAAGGATGTGCACAAGACGAGCACGCGACAGATCTCCTTTGTTAACATGCTTAATGACCGTAACGCATTCACGGTGAATGCGCCGGAAATAATAGGAAGCAAAATTAACAGGCTCCCGATAACCCATGTCAATCATTGAGTAGAACGGGCGAGAAATCTCGTAGGTACGTTTCTGCAGGTTTAGTATGGCAACCAAAAACTGCAAGGCTATTCGTTTAGGGTCAAGGCGACAGAAGATAGCGTACTCATTCGATGAGTACCTTGGGAACAATTCAACCATAGTGGCTACCGGAAGGTTAGGACCATTCTCTCGTCCTTCCAGAGAGAGTCGAAAAGCTGTAGCAAATGACTGTAAGGTGATTACTACACGAGATGGAAAACATGTAATTGGCCAACTCTGTTCTGAAGCAGGAGTGGCGGCAATTGCAGCAATAATTTGGGCATAATACAGATGACACTCCACTGAATGCCAAGGCAATTCAGCGAAGTTTGACAAACCTCGGATATGCAAGAACTGACTCATGTCGTGAGGGAGTCCATCACGGAAGGTAGCGAAATTAGCCAACGCTTTCATGATGCGTACGCGAAAGCACAAGGTCACGAATACATAGTAATCACAGAAAATACAGAACACACAAAGCACACAGACACAATAGCGACTAACAACGAAAAGAAGGAGATTAAGTAGATACTCGGCAACGGGAGGTGATTTGAAATTGCTAATCATTGCGCGATGTTGAGATGATAACCTTCATAACTATGGTGTGCATGCATGTGCAGAATCGATAATGCAGGGCGGTTGTTGATCATAATTAGATATCAAAACGAGGATATTTACAGGCTTATCCAACTAACACGCAAAAATAAAAAGAAAGTAAATAACACACGGAAAAATGGGGTGCTTGATGATACGGTCACAACTTTGAACCATTGATCACTTTAAGAAGAGGGATTCCGGTCAAAGTAGTCAACCAAAAAGTAGCTAGGCCCACTTGTTCACTAATCCAATAAGGGCCAAACCACCGTAATTTGAATTTTCTAGCCGCACGATTTGATTTAGCATTATAAAATAGCACAAGCTGACCCTTCTTAAAAGCTGGAGTTTTGAGATACCGATCATGAGTACGAGCTTGCTGCAACTGCACTTCTTGAAGGACTAGTAAACTTTCCCAGCGATGTTCATCCAAGTCTCTGAGTGCTTCCAACCGAAATGGCAAAGAGTCTTCAGGTAACAATTTCAGAGTGATGGCCACGCGTATGCTTCGCACTACAATTTCCATTGGCGCTATTGCTTCCAGTCCATAGGCAAGCTTGAAAGGAGTCAGTCTGGTTGCTACTTTGTATGTAGTCCAGTATGCCCATAAGACTGCAGGTAGTAACTGATCCCATCTTTCTGGTGATTCCACAACCAATTTGCGTAGCATACTTAACAAGGTCTTATTAGGGCTTTCCGCCAATCCATTGGCACGATGATAGTACGATGAACTAAATTTATGCAGAATCTGAAAAGTGTGTGTGAGCACTCGCATTAAATTATTAGCAAAGTGTGTTCCTTGGTCTGTCACAAGCTCCAGAGGTAATCCATAACGTGGGAAAACATCCTTCATCAGACATTTTGCCACCGAAACAATTGTGGCGGACCGTAAGGCCCAAGCTTCTGCCCACCTGATAGCATAATCTGTACATGTCAGAATGTAGCGATTGTTGCTAAGGATTGCTAAAGGTGTGTTTGGTCCAATAAAATCAAGACCCCATTTTTTAAAAGGTTCCAAAGGTAATACAGGCTATAGAGGAAAGAAGTGATGTTGTAAAGGCTGTCCAGATCGCTGACAATTGTCACACTACTGCACAAACTGAGTTACATCTTTATACATAGTAGGCCACTAGAGCCCACTTTGCAGAATTTTTTGGTGCGTTAAATCTGCTGCAAAATGTCCACTGGAAGGTATTGAATGTGCCATAGAAATAACCGAGTTTACTTCATGTGGAGGAATACAACGAAGCAAGACCCCAGTGTGATCCATATAATACAATTGTCCGGCAATCAACCGAAATCTGTGACTGTAAACTGAAATTTTCCACCTCATCGCAGGAGCAATTTGAGGGGCAAGACATCCACCAGTAAGAAAGGTTAATAACCGATCATAGTAGGTAGGTGTCAAAGGAGGTTCTGTAGATTCCTCACTAGTCAGTTCAGTAATGTAAATTGCTGGTGTGGTGTCATCAATGCCCACTGGAGCTTCACCGGAATCTAATCGAGAGAGGAAATCTACTAATGCATGTGCAGTGTCGGGTCGATGAATCACTTCATAATCGAACTCTTGTAACAATAGAACCCAACGTGCCAAGCGACCACCTAAATGTTGCTGCGAGACCAGATACACTAGCGCAGCATGATCTACATGAAAGGTGAATTTTCGGCCTAACAAATAATGCCGGAATTTCTTTACAGAATACACCAAACCGAGACATTCTTTTTGAGTCACTAAATAATTCCTTTCAGCATGAGCGAGGCGACGACTGGCATAGTAGACAGGTCGGAACCATTTATCAATTTGTTGCATTAAAACACTTCCAATTGCTATGTCTGAGGCATCGACAAAGACGTGGAACGGGCGTTCCCAATTCGGGGTTTGCAAAATTGGGGCCTGAGTCAATAATTCTTTTAAACAATCAAAGACAGTTTGACACTCTGGAGTCCAGTCAAACTGTCTTGGAGTGCTCGTCATGAGTCGATTAAGCGGTGTGGCGAGATGAGCTAACCACCATAAATGGCGACCATGCCACCGGGTTTGACCCAGGAAGCGCATCACTTCTTTCAGTGCGGTAGGCACAGGTGCTTCCAACACAGCTGCAACTTTGTCTGGATCAACTTGTATGCCTTGTGCAAAAATAATATGACTGTAAATGATACAGGTGTGCCACAATCTTACCGAATGAAGAAAATTCATCTAGGTATACTTGCATAAAAGAGGTGAGGTAGGGTGAAAAAATTTCTTGCATACAACGCTGAAAGGTGCTAGGAGCATTTCTTAACCCAAGCCACATGACTGTACAAGCATAAACACCCCAATTCGTAATAAACGCTATTTTCGGTATATCTTGCTCAGCCATTTGGACCTGGTTATAACCACTATAACCGTCCAAAAAGGAGTACATCTCCTGTCTTGCCACTTTGTCCAGCATTGTGTCGAGAAATGGAAGAGAAAATGGATCAGGTACCGTGGCTGCATTCAATTTCCGGTAATCCACACAGATTCTGAGCTGCTTGTTTTTCTTCGGAACAATTACAATCGGCGAGATCCATTCAGCGTGCTCAATGAGGACAATGAATCCTACCTTTAATAAGCGATCAAGTTCTGCTTTAACCTGTGCTGCATAGTTGGGATTCATTTGGTAACTAGGTTGTTTAATTGGCTTTGCTTCTGGTTTAAGCACGACCTAATGCTGATAGATGCGAGGATCCAGACCTTTCATATCACGATAATCCCAGGCAAAAACATCAGAAAACTCACACAAGAGTCTGATCAAATCTTCTTGAAATTCCTCAGACAATCCAGCCTTCATCTTAACATGAAGCAGGTTACTATCATTACCCAAATTGTAGGTGACTAACTGGTCTTCCGGGACATAGAATTGACAAGGTTTCACCGGATCGTCAACTAACTGTAAAAGGTGATGCAGAGTGGCTTTATCCATAGCATCAGTATCATCTGTATCTGCCTCTCCGGTCACGGGAACAACTGTACATGCTGCCGGACTCCAGGTGTCCACTACTGATTGCAGGTCTATAGTACCTAAGGAAATCAGATCTTCATTCTGTTTCAGAAATGCTTCTTCTTCATCGTCAGATAAGCCATCCAACATGTGGACCGGCTCTACTACATATGGCCTGGCATGGAGTTTGCAAGGCTGAATGGCATCAAGTTTGACAACATATTTACGGTGATTATCTTTAAAAGTCAGTTCCTGTGCTGACTAATCCTGTATAACCTTAGCCTATTTCAACCATGGTCGACCGAAAAGGAGATTATAGTCGAGACTGGACTCCAATAATTCTAAGACTACGAAAGCCATCTTAAACGTTGTACCCTGCAAAGTGATCGGGACATTCCGTACGAGTCCCACTGGATGGACTTGGGATTGATCGGCCATTTTTACAAAAAATTGGACAGGCTCAATTTGGGTCCACCCTAACTTCTTGCAAAGAGCTGCAGTGGCTATGTTTACCCCACATCCACCATCAATTAGTACTTGAGTAATTTTGTGATCCTTGTGCCATACCGTAATTAAGGGGACCGCATGATCCACCGTAGAGTCAGTTTTCGGTTGTATTGTGGTAGTTGCCGGAGTACTAGGAGATCCAGGACTGAGCTGTTGCTGGAATTGTTGCCGAACTCCGGGCACCAAGGCGAGTAGTTGCCCCAAAGGAAGTGTAATTGAAGCCTTCGAGAGAATATCTCATACCTGGTCTGTTTGAATTGTACTCTTCATCGATTCCGATGATGATGCGCCTGTTACTGGGGTAGAATCTTGTTCATGCGTTCCTGCCTGGGGTAGGGGAACCTGTGTCACCGGAACTGGATCAGATAACATCGTAGGCTCTTTGGTGGTCCATTGGCTAGCTTTGTTATACATTCTCTACTGTTCACGGATGCCAGGTTCAAACACCTCAGCTACTGGTTGCAACTGCTTACCAGATCGTGTCTGGACCACTGCTGCTTGAGTTTCCACTGGTGAAATATAGACTATATTGGTCATTGGGTTCTGACGCTCTTTCTTTCTTTGATCATATTCGGCTGCATTCTTGCAGAATCTTCGGATGTGCCCAAGCTCACCACAAAAGTGACATCGAGGTGGTGGCAAGGAAGTACCTTCCTGTGATGTACCTGTCTGCCAGTGATTTGCATTGAAGTTGGTATTCCGCTGTCCCCGGTAATTTCGGTATCCTTGTTGTTGATTGTTTCGCATCTGTGGTGGCATGTAGTGAGTGGCTGACTGCCCTGGTTCTTGTATAGTGGCATTTACGGTTGCTTGTCCCTACACTTTGGCGTTATACGCACAATTTTTGGTGGAATGTCCGGTGGTATTGCAGATGGCACAATACAGCTGATTAAGGGCACAGGTAGCACTGGTATGCCCTGGATTTTTACATTTGGTGCAATACATCTGTTTAGCCGGATCTTCCGCAACGTTTCTACTGGCTTTCAGCCACTCTAAGTCTTCGGTGAATCCTCCAACCTTATGCTCGAGTTGCACAACCATCGCAATAACCGCATCCAGTGTCATAGCTCCCACACAACGGATGATCATAATTTGTCTTGGTTGTGGAGTTAACCCATTAATAAACCATTGAGTTATCACATCATCCGGCAGATTGGCATGTGCCGGCGGCAATTGTCTTAAATGAGTTCTAAACAATGTGGCATATTCCTACACAGTCTGGTGCAGCTTCTGTTTATTGTTCTGCAAGTAATCGAAGATTTCGGCAGGGTTCTTCTTCAACCAGAATCTCTGTAAAAACGCATCCCTTAGCGCTTCATAGGTAACAAAATGATTGAAATCATACTCTGTTAACCATCGCGCTGCTTCATTGACTAGTGTTGAATAAAACACGATGGCCTTGTATGTCGGATCGAGTGGATGGTTCAGCACTGCATAAATTATGTCAAAGGTGCGTACTTGAGCATCAGGATCCTCACCTAGAAATCCACCGAACTTGGTGTATGTTACCCCTGTTGGAACCGGTCGAGGTGGAAGTGGTTGTTGTTGTTGTTGTTGTTGTTGTTGCTATTGTTGTTGTTGCTGTTGTCCACTCATGGTGCTAGTAGTGGTACTGTTACTATCTCTTGAGTTTTGAGGAGGTGTTTCTTGTCCTTCAGAGTCTGTATGGTCAGACTGCTCACCTTCCGCCTTGAAAATAGCATTCAGCCTTTTACGGATCTCTAATTCAAATAGTATGTCCTCTTCCTTGGTATCAAACGTAGGCAAGCTTACCCCAAACAATGGTGTCCGGAATGAAGATTCACCAGGAAGTATCACACTATCACCGGAAAATTCTAGATTCCCTATAATTGGGACCGAACAGTCACCGGAATTAGTCAAACTTTCCCCAAACTAGGGTATTCTTTCACCAGCAATGGTTTCTCTGGATAACACACCTCTATCCTCAGTGAGGTTCGAATCTTGACCAGACGGTGTCGGGCCAACTGTACACTACATTCCTGTACACTCCAAAGTTACTGTATCTTTTGCAGACTGTACCGAAATTACACCGGAATCTACCGGAATTGCAGTATGATCCACTGGAATGTTACCGGAATCACTGCTAATGTGCTTTGCTTCTTCGACGACTGGGCTTAACCGATCTGTGCTTCTGCCTCCTGGGGTTGTCCCTAACAAATTTGGTACCACCCAAGGCTGTCGGTCTCTCCTATACTTTGAATACGACTTGCCAGACCGAGTAACCGACATATATCACCTTTGCAACACTTGCGTACTACTCCACCTTACTATCGATTCACAATCTATGGCCACCTTCCACAATCAATTTGCAACACTCTGTTGCCACCTTCCCACATATGGCACCAGTGTTAGACGCGCGTTGCCGTCACAGGTGCATTTAAACTCTTTCGGGTTCTTGGGAGTGGTAGGGGTCTACTAATCAGAGGCCCTATAACTTAATTTTCCCAATTAACACATTTACGTCGTAGTACGTTAACACTCAAAACTCTACATACAAATTACTATCAATCCTCTCGTTCGTTCTCTCACAGACTTACTGTTCGTAATCAGGTTAATACTTTCTCAGAACATAGCGTGGGGGTTACTCAATTTCGTAACACAGATTTCATTACCGTAACTTAATGGAGCTGGACTAATCGCAAGTTAATGTAATCAAACAGAAAACGAGAAAAGAGACAGTACTACTCATATTTCTCAACACTGCACCACGACAACTTCACATAATGCAATCACCCAAACAGACAGTTTGGCGATTCTCCTGATCGTTACGGGAGCGTCCTTTCATTGCTTTATAAGTAGTTACAACTCTTCGCAACGACCTTTCGGTTCGTGCAGAATATGAAACCTTTCAATTCATGCGGGATATGAAAATACAGGAATTATGAAAATACAAAGTGCCAATCCGGCAGCTTACAGTATCTGTGTGTTGTGTATGTGTATGTGTGTGTATGTGTATGTGTATGTGTATGTGTATGTGTATGTGTATGTGTATGTGTATGTGTATGTGTATGTGTATGTGTATGTGTATGTGCATGTGTATGTGTATGTGCATGTGTATGTGTATGTGTATGTGTATGTGTATGTGTATGTGTATGTGTATGTGTATGTGTATGTGTATGTGCATGTGTATGTGTATGTGTATGTGTATGTGTATGTGTATGTGTATGTGTATGTGTATGTGTATGTGTATGTGTATGTGTATGTGTATGTGCATGTGTATGTGTATGTGTATGTGTATGTGTATGTGTATGTGTATGTGTATGTGTATGTGTATGTGTATGTGTATGTGTATGTGTATGTGTATGTGTGTGTACCTAAGTCACGAGGTCTTAGGGACTTGTGTCAAAGAGCTAAAGCTCGTTTGCCACACAAGTTCGTATAGTGGTCGATTGACACATGCTTAATTATCAATCCGAAGAACGGACCTAACCAAGTGTATGAGGACGTGTGCACACATGATGGATAATGAAGTGGTTCAGCTAAAATGCATGAGAAAAGACTAGAATACCTCTCCAACTCACTTAGTCTCTAAAAGTGTCTGCCGTGATACCACTTACAGTAGCAAATACAAATTCTAATGTTTTGTGCAACTCCGAACTCCGAATATGGCCAATAGCGGGTTCGTTTTGAAGCTCTCGACGAGATGCATCTATTGGTCATAGTGAATCTGACAACTGCTCTTCAACTTATGGCCAAAACAGTGAATGGTGGGAAACACCTTCACTCACTCCACAACTCGTACTTGCTCACACACACACTACAGTAGTTCAAAAGTGATGGGGAGGGGTAGACAACAGTCCTACATACACATTCCAAGCTTCACACCCACACACCAGATCATAGAGAAGATGAAAATCTGCAGGAAAGAAGCAAATTCGAAATTTTGAGCTCTCCTTTTTCAGAATGGCAAAAAGTGTTTACAAAGGGTCACAAAGTGACTTATATACATGTGCCCTAAAAAATGGTCCTTTCACACAAGTGACCGGCACTTTATTGAATAATCTCTATTCTCCTACTATTTTACAAGAAATATGTTACAATGAGTTGGGCTTATGCATCTAGAGGACTCCTCTAGTGCATTTACATAGCTTTGAGGGAATTTCATAGGATTTTGAAGAAGAAAATTATGCCCATTGATTTGAAAATTTTGGGGCTCCTTTTTCTTTTGTCTCTTTCTTCTACAACACTCTCCCCCTCTTTGTCTCTGTTGTCCCTTGACAGGCTTCGCTTCTCGTTTGCAGATTGTCTATGGCTCTTGAATACACGCACCTAGTGTTCGAAGAAACAATAAGGACTATCAAAAAATTTGTTACTTTATCGGAAGTTAATCCTTTGTTTCTTTAAGCCCCTTGGTATTCCTTATATCACATGTTTGGGTTGCTGTATTAAGTCGGGTTGCCACGCACGCCATCAGTGGCTAAGAACATGATATTCTTAGTCACTCTCTTCAACTTCTCAGCCTCTCCCCTTTCTAACTTTTGGTCTTCTAATATGTCTTTGTCTTCACACATCTGACCCTGTTGTATTTCTTGGAGCCTGTTTACTTCTTTTCTGTTGCACACCTCACTTTGCTTACCTCTACTCTCTTTTAAGTGAGCATTAAATTTTAAAGCTCCTATTTCTGAATCTTCTTTGTCATCCTCTAGGACGTGACTCCTTTCTTTCCACCGCATGCATCCCATGGACGAGGAGGCGGCTAGGACCTTCAGACAATTGGTTATCTTATCCGATGAAGATTCCTCATGTGTTGTCTCTCTTCCCTGCTTGTTTCGCTTTATCACCTGCTCCTAGTGGATGAGGAAGTTGTGTGTAACCTCCCATGAAATGTCTTGGTTGTTATCTTTCTTTAATTCCACTCCTCAAGACCTGGTTCTTTGGTGTTTTCGCCTGATGCATGCCCCTGCGGGGCTTTGGGTAGAGAGTTGTTCTTTTTCTTAATAGACTTTGTTCTTTACTAAGCCATTTTACTCTTTGATCTTCTTCTCCTTCTCTTTTTGCTTGATTCCCCTTCCACACGTCCCTCCTCTTGAACTCTGTCATCTCCGATAGGCTTTTTATGGTGATGTGAGTATGCTTGGATGCCTTGCTGCTCTCGCTGATTAAGCAAATTGGCTTGAAATAGCAGTAATTCCTTCCATTGGGTCGACTTTACCCCGTCATCTAGTGCCTATCTATGATCCGCGAAGAAACTTAATTCGTAGGCCACCAGTCATGCATTAAGATTAGAGGTCATTTTTACAAAAACTTGTGAAACTATTTCAAAAAAACCTGTGAAAAATGCCTCTTCAAAAGTTTGCACATAAGTACTTGGAAAAAACATTAGCGTGAGTATATGGCCATGAGCGTTAATCTACTAGGTATAGTTGATAGATCAAAATTCATGGCGTCTGCTCCCTGATTAATGTCAATGAAGTTCAAAAAAGTATATTGGGCGTGCTAGAACACTTTGCTGACTGTAAGTAACATACTCAAAATCTTATTAGTCATTTTGATAGCTAAATCAGGTACTGTTGCATATCAAGCGATCCAAAATTCGATGGTTTTGATCATGTATTCTTCGGTCGGTAGATAATCACAAGGTGGGCTAGGCAGTAATGGATAGTTGAGCCACTGATTATTTATGCTGCCCTGGCACTGTCCTTCCTAAAATTGCATCCAGGAGCGTCTCCTGGGTACCGGGCAAAAAGATGGATTAACCTGAAGTGTGTATGGTGATGCTTCCCATTGTACCCGTAGCGTAGGGTTCTTCTCCAAAAGTTTCCTCCTCCATATAGGATCACCTTTGTCAAATTCCTCTTGTGTGTAGGTGAATTTTTGCATGCTAAACTGGAGGTTTCTATCTTGGTCTTTATTTGTTGTTGACTTTATATACTGTTGTGTTTGCTCTTTAAGTAATCCATATGGTACATTGAAAGGTTTCAATACCTGTTCTAGATTTTTGCTTTCAATCTTCGCTTCCTTCATGACCTTGACTACTTGATCTTCAAAATCTTCAGTAAGCTAGGACACCAGTAGTGTCCGCTCATAACGGCTTAGTTTTGCAATATCCTGATGATGTCTTTCAGTGTGGATCTCCGTTTCCTCCATTATCAATGAATGATGTAAGGGGGGAGAAAGATAATGTACCTCAGTCTCCTCAGTAGCCACTGTGGAGTGTCAAACTACTGGTGTCCCCTTTGTTACTTTTCGTGCTAACTGATCTTGCAATTGCTTTATTAATTCATCTTTCTCCTTATTCTCTTCGGTGGCTTTCAAGATCGTTTCTTTGTTTTTGAGAAGCTCCTCTCCTATGACTGTGAATTGATCGACATCTTCGTTGCATTGTACTATATATCGATTTTCTACTGCCTTCCACTTCTTTCTCAGTTCTGCAGTGTCATCCGTATACCTTTTCTCCCATTCTGCGATGATGGCTTGCTCCTACTTGAGCTGATTTTCATAATTTGCTATCTTTTCCTCCAATGCTCATGTGTCTTTCTCTGTCGCTTCTAGAGCTTCGATTGGTTGATTGCATAAAAGGGCTGTCATAAGCTCCTTGTTCCTGTTTTGTAGGTTATGTGCTTCATCCATGTATACCTTGATTTGTGATTGAAGAATCTTGCTTCTAGCATTTATTCGTGTTTTGTTTGCCTCGTTAGCTTCATACCTGTTTTGTAATTCTTTTAATTGCTCTTTTAGCTTCTGATTTTCTGCTTCGCGTGTTTTGCATTGATGCTTGGATTCTTGGACTTCTGCCTCTTTCTCTACTATTAGCTTTTGTGCTTGACTTAATTGGGCAGATAGATTCTCACCCATCTCCTGAAGTTGATTATTTTCCCTCATTGCCTTGGCTTCTTGGACTTCTACCTCTTTCTCTACTATTAGCTTTTGTGCTTGACTTAATTGGGCAGATAGATTCTCACCCATCTCCTGAAGTTGATTATTTTCCCTCATTGCCTTGCCATAGTCAGCATCAACCTCAAGCATTAAGTGTTGAGTGTCCATGGCAGTTTGTATCAGGTGTTGTACCATTGGCTTGAGCTAAGCGACATCAACATTTAGCCAAGTTTTTGGGATGTCTGGCGCTTTCCCTATTTGTACATCTTTTCCTTGCTCCACATGTATGGTCTCGTTATGTGGTTGCCTAATTTGAAGTTGTACTTCATGTTCTTTTCTTTCATCTTCCGTATTAACAGTTTTCATGGCACTCCCCTAAAATGTGACATCCATTGGAGATGGTCCTGCCACTACCCTTATTGGTGTAAAGGGTTCTGATTCTTCAACTGTATTTTCCACTTTTTCTATCTTGGGATTCTTGAATAGGACCTCTCTCCCAAGAAGAGTCTCTTGGATTTGAATATTAGATGTTTCGTTTAGTTTGATCACATGTACCTTTTCTTGGGATGCCTCGTGTCTTGTAGTTTCCTTGCTTGCATTATCAGGTATCTGTTCAATGTTCACGCCATCTACACCAAAGTCATCCATCACTTGATTTAGTTCTTCCCATTGCCCATAGTCCTTTGAGTCACTTTTAACATCCACATTTAGCGTTGAGGTGTTTGGTTCTTGTTGTGTGCCTGATGATGAGCTTGAGTTTGTTAATCCCAATTCCGTGTATCTATGGACTTTGGTCAACCTCTTTCTTTGTTCCGAGTCTTGGTGTGCTTGTTGTTAGTGGAGCCCTTGCACTAAGAGTTTTACCTGTCCTTCGGTGTACTGATGGGTAGCTTCCATTGCTCTTGTCAATTCTTCTTCTGTAATGGGTGGGTTTTCTTCAAGTCGCTTTCTTGGAAGTACATGTGCCCTCTTGGTAGGTGGCACTTCTACTTCTGCTTGCATCATTTCCCTTAGCTGCTTGGTACCTCTCATTCTAGGTTGGGAGCTTGTTTTCGCTTCTTCTACTATCTTAACTCCTTTCTTCCTTCTGGGAACAGTAGCAACCTTTGCATATTTGGCCATTGCTTCTGATGACGGAATCTCTTTCAAATGTTCTCGAATGCCCAAAGCATGATATATCACTATAGTCAAGGCAGCACTTCCATTTAAAAACTTCTTGTGATTCCACTGCTTCTTTGCCTCGAATAGATATTCGTGAATGTATGGAGTCATATCAACATCTAATTCCTCAAAAGGAGGTTTTGCAACTCCGTTCCTTTTCCATTGATCTTCTTGAATTCTAGTCCACAACTCTTTTGGCCAATCAGCATCTAAATCCGGGACTGTGGACATAGGTTTGTCTTGGGTTGTCAGTACTTCTGGCTTATCATTCCTCACCTTTGGTTTCTGGTCCTTGGCTTTAATACAATAATTGTATTGATCCTCAGATATTCTCGTCTCGGGGAGAGATGGGATAGTCTTCTCTAGGGTGGCCTAGGCTACCTCTATGAGTTTTCTACATATCGCTAGCTTCTCCTTTTCTAACTCCCCTTGTGGGTAAAGCTTTTCATGTTGCTCTACATTCGGTCCATTCTTTATTCTAGCTTGGTAAGCTTTCAACCACATGTCTAAATCGTCTGGTTTTGGGTCGGCTAGAATCGATCTTGGCTTTTCTGGCTCTCAAGTCTATGGTGTAATGGAAATTTCTTCCTGAACTTCAGGTTCTTGAGATTCCTTATTGTCACGCGTATGCTTCTTGTCTTCCTTGTTTTTATTTCTCATCCATTTTTCCTTGATTTCTTCTCTCCTATCCTTCCACTCTTGGCTTTTTGACATTTGAGTATTCTCACGTGGGTCTTTTGAATCTTCCACTACTTGTATCCTGGGTTCGACATTACTCTTTCCTTGTTATGAATCTACTCATTTTCTTTCTTATCCTTTTGTTTGTGCTCGAGTGATGGCCTTTAGTGGTACGGTGTATTCCTTGTCACTTCTTGATGATTCAATTACTTTGATCATGTTAATAGGTGCAGTGTCGTGATCCTTATTGGGTTTTTTGGGCAATCTCTAAAGAGATGTTCCTTTCCACAATCATTGCAATACCCTTCCCATGTCCTAGGAGGTGGTGGGTTGTATGGTCTTGTACATTCTCTGATAAAGTGGTCTCCTCCACATTGATTGCATGGTTTTTTTGGCATAGGTGGTGTGATCAGTGGTCTTGCAGGTGTTGGTGCTTTGGGTGTGGTGTACATTAGTGTCACCACTTTTGGTCCATAGACATTGCGATATCCTTCATATCCATAGTATTGCGGGTCATAAGCTTGCTCGTACTCCATTATACTGGCGTCATAGGAATAGTAATCTCTTTGGCTTTGCTCATATCCTGGGTTCGTTGATTCTACACTGGTTGTTGGTGATGCTAGCACTATGGCTCTTTCTAAGTCTTCCTCGGGTTGAGCATACTTGATAGGTACTACGTGCGGAGGAAGTGGTCGTTGTGGTCCTAACACTGGCTGAGGGTTTCCAAATTGTACTTGCTCATATGGTCTAGGCGCTCCTGGTGGCCCTGGATAGGGATTATACTTGGGAATCTCCCTTCCTGGCTCTCTAGGTGGGTATCCATATGGTCTATACTGAGGTTTTTTTTTTTTTAATATAAAGGAAGTTCGGCAATAGCCTACTCTCCCGGACTTGAATTAAATTAAGAAACAAAGGTACAATAGAAGGGGACTAGTGCCCACGGGACCCCCCAAATCCCACAAAGCAGGGGAAGCTTGAATGAATCCTAGGTTGCATTATAGAGAAGGTTAATCACCCTCTCATCGCCCTCATGCGGGGCCCACTTGGGTTTGAGCTTGTTGTTGATCAAAAGGAGGACTTGATGGTGCCTGAAGGGGGGGGATTTCTTACTGTTAACAATCCTTTTGCCAAGGAGGAATAGTGATTTCTCAATCGACCACTCCCTGGGGGGATCTCCGAAGTTGAGAGCACACCTCTCCCGCCAAATTTTCCACAAGACTTCCCCTCTGATGGCGTTCCAGAGAGTCGCAGAGCAGCCGATCGCTTCTCCCAGAAGGACTTGTTTCCAACTAAGCTGATTTTGAAGTCTGATTTTCATTCCAACCGTCTGCCAGATTCTGTAGGAGTTGGGGCAAGTAAGGAAGATGTGTGGGACATCTTCGATAGCCCGGTGGCAGCGTTTGCACCAAGGAGGAATCCCACAAAGTTTGCTAGCCTTATGGTTGGTCCAAATTCCTCGATGAAGAATTTGCCATAAGAGGACAGACTTCTTTATCTCTATAAGGGGGTGCCAGATACCCATGAATTTCATGTCCCACCGAAGCCGCGTCCAAGATAGGCACCACTTCTTGTTGAGGCTGATCTGGTGGTCAGCCGTTTCTTTGATGTTCGGGATTTTGAGTAGGCTATTTCCATTGTGCCATTTGAGACCAAGCGAGTTCGGTGTGTCGTGTCCCATGAGAAGGCGAGTCTTGTGACGATCCCATGCGAGGCATCGGCTTTGCAAGGTGTTCCATTCTTCGTAGGAGATGTTTATGCAAGGGTCAATATCCTCGAAGTTGATCCAGCTGTTGGTGTCGTGTTTCCAGAGGTGTTTCCATTTTTTGAATCCTTTGTTCCATACCCTCTTGGCATTTTGAATGTTCCACGACTCCACACTCTGGATGCCATGTATCGGAAACCAGATAGAGTCGTTTTGTCTGATTCCGGCCGCCCACTTCCAGTCCTCACTAATTCTTGTGAAGCTTTTGACTTTATTCCAGCCCTTCCAAAGGGAGCACACGAGATTGGAGCCTTTCGGGAAGACGGGGATCGGGGAGAATAGCAGGGTCATGATGTCAAGATTCTTCCAGTTTGGGAACCCCATGAGAGCCAACTCATTCTTGTTTTTGAAGATCAGCTTGGCCCACGAGGCCTCCCTATTGCACCAAGCCTTAATCATCCATTTGGCTGCCAGTTTGTTAGCCATACACCCAATGTCCAGGATACCAAGCCCCCCGCTATCTTTATGGCTAGTGCAGATGGCCCATTTGATTTTAGGCACCCCCCTTCTGTTATGATCGCCCGTCCAAAGAAAGTTTCTACAAATACTATTCAGTTTGGACAGGCCTTGCTCATTCGGTCTCCAACAAGAAAGGAAATAGATGGTAGAAGAGAGGAGGAACGTGTTGATAACCATCGCACGCCCAGCGAGATTGATTTGCATACCTTTCCAATAGTTAAGCTTGTTTTCGAGTTTGGCCAACACCCAGTTCCATCTCTGCTCCATAGAGACGCCAAACCCCAAGGGGATTCCAAGAAGTCGAAAGATTTGGCCCTGCGGAATGATTTGACAGCCATGATCAATGAGAAGGCCAGGATGATGTCCCACAATAGCCCTAAAGGCGGTCTTGGAGTGGTTGATTTTGGATCCAGAGGCTTCACAAAAGGTAGCAAGACACCTCCAGAAAGTCTCCAGGCTGGTATTATCATTGTGAACGAACGCGTTCATATCATCGGCAAATAGTCTCATGATGATTTGACTGTGGTCGTGAGGCAGCCGGAGGCCTTTGATATTGCCAGTCTCCACATGATGAGCCACAAGTCTGCTCAGCCCCTCAGTGGCGATGGCAAAAAGAAGGGGGGCCAGAGGGCACCCTTGTCTAATAGATCTTCTAAGGTGGATCGCCTTCGAAAGTTTGCCGTTAACGTTAATTTGGGTCGTTGCGTTTCCGAGAAGGGTCGCGATCATCTTGGTGAATTTCTGACTACATCCGAGATCTTGGAGCGACTGCAGAATATAGTCCCATTCTAGCCTGTCGTAAGCTTTGTCAAAGTCGATCTTGAGGAAAACCACATCTTGGTTAGACTCATTTGCATATTGAATACCTTCCCAAATATCCATAATGGTTTCCAGGATAGACCTGCCTTTGATGAAACCTTTTTGGTCCTCACTAAGCCAAGAGCTCAGGTGGCACGAGATTCTGTTGGCAATGACTTTGGCGATGATCTTGTATCCTATTTGGAGCATCGTAATAGGCCGCCAGTTCTCGATTCTGTTCTTTTCCCCCTTCTTGTGGATCAACTTGATAATTCCGTTATTTAGACAAGAAGGAAGAGCACCAAACTTTAGCGCTTCTTGCCAAACCATCCGAAGAGGGGTGGCAACCACCAGCTTGAAGGATTTAAAGAACTCGTTAGTGAGTCCGTCGGGTCCCGGGCTTTTACCGAGAGGGAGGGCATCAATGACTTCAATGATTTCTGATTCAGAGATAGGGGCATGAAGCAGGGAGTGGAGGTTGGGTGGAATCCTCCGGGGGGAAACCCTAGAAATGGCAGCCATACAGTCCCTTCTATGGTGGGAGAGGGGGTTCGAGGTTCCCAGGAGTCTCGTGAAGTGCCCTTCGATGATGCCAAAATTATCTTCTTCCGAATTGCATACCTTGCCATGTGGATCTAGCAGTAGGGGGATCGATTCTCTGTTGTGTTTCCTTTTAAGGATGCGGCACATCTCTTTGGTGGGTTTATCGGCTTTGCCAGCCCACCACTCCTTGAAGAAAATTTGCAAGTTTTTCCTTTGTATTTCTTCCTCGTATCTCAACACCGCTCTGATTTTTCGGAGACCTTTCTGGGCTTGGTGTTTTCCTTTGTTCACTTCCTCCTCGAGCCGCCAGAGTCTGTGGTAAAGAGCTTCCCTACGAGCCTGCCGCACAGTCTCGAGCATCTTCTTAGTTCTGATCATGATCTTACGAGACTTGTCGACCGCACTTCTCCAGCACTTGGCTGGGGCCAAGCCAGAGGCGAACGCCACCTTCCACACATCGGCAATTTCTTGATGGACGGAGGGGAGAGAGAAGGTGGTTGCGTTGGCATGGAACCACGGGGCTTTGCGGATCTTGTTGGGAGGTTGAAAAGTGATAACGATCGGGTAGTGATCAGAGATAGTGAGGTCAGTGCGTTGCATGATGGTAGGGTGACCCCACTGATGAGTAAAACTCTGAGAGATGTAGCATCTGTCAAGTCTAGCTTTCCTCAGGTCCTCGCCCGCTTGGAGATTCGACCAAGAAAAGCCATTCGAGTCTTTGAATTCAACCAAATCCAAGTGAAGTTTGGTCATGTCCCACGTTTCTTTCTCCCGACTGTCGATGACCCTGCCCTTGCCCATCCATCTGTCCGTAGGGTCCTCCACCATGTTGAAGTCTCCACATATAAGCACGTTGTGGGGAAGCGAGTCTAAGGAGGCCCAAGTGTTCAGTCTCTCCAAATCCCCGTTAGGGGCGTACAGAGAAACCATAGTAAGACAAAGAGGAGCACCAAAAGAAACAGCAATCCAACGGTGACTTACATCTTCAATGGAGTTCTCAAGCTTTTCAAACCAGAGTTGTTTAATACCGATAACCGTTCCTCCAGACCCCCGTTGGTGCTTCGTTGGGATCCACACATGGGCCGAGGAGACCTGTCTGAGCCGTTTCTGGAGGTCTTCTCCGTCAATTTTAATCTCTTGAATACATATAAAGTCTGGGTTTAGGCTAATGTCGCGAAGCCATTGACCAATGATGGTCGCTCTTGAGGGGTCGGTTAGCCCTCTAGCATTTAGCGAGATGACAATCATTTCTGTATTGATCCCTCTTTGCGGGAGGGAGCTTTGTCCTTTCTTCTCTTGGCTTCATCTTTCTTTTTCGCTCGGATCGGATCCCCAGTTAGCAATAGGTTCTTGTGGGGGCTTTTCCACGGTAACTCCATAGGTTGTTTTCCTTTGCGGGATGCCTCCTGCTGGGAAGAACAGGACACCGTTCTCAGCTCCGTTTCCGGAATAGTCGATCCGATGATGGAGCTTTCACTATCCATGTTATCTTCGTTGCTGGTAGTAAAGCCTTCTTCTTTGCTTGTAGTGTAACCCTCTTGCAGGGTTTCTTTGCTGTCAGGGATCTCCAGGCCTTTGACATCGGTGTCCTCCTCAAGTTGGTTCCCACCTGGGTAGTCAAACTCATTGATTTCCTTTTCCAGATTGCAATACAAGTTGCTGGAGGGGGAAACAGACTTGTTGTTCCGTTCAGAGGTTGCCCTAGGGCTTCTTTTCCTTCTTCTTCTGACTTCGATGAACCCGTCTGCATCAGCTTCTGGATTACGGGGACCCTTGAAATCCTCCACTTTCGTCGAGTGATTCAATGCTCCATTGCTGTCTTGAGCATTTTTGGGGGCTTCTTGATTTGGCTTGCTTTTTCGTCTCAAAGGGCAATCTTTGATCCTGTGACCTTGTTGTCCACAGTGAAAGCACGCGTTGGGAAGGTTTTTGTAGCTGATGTCTTGCTCCCATACTTCCCCTTCGCCCAAGTCCAGTTTGATCTTCGATGGGAGTGGCATACTGAGGTCAGCCTCGACACAGATTTGAGGGTGCCACCGGGCGTTGAACGAGTGTCTTGCTCCTTCATAAATGAGACCACCAATGTCCTCGCGTGAGGCCAACGGCTTGCCGATAGGAGAAACGATGTCCCATACGAAGTTGTACAAGAAGTATGGCAGGTTAGGGAGCTCAACCCAGAGGGGGTACCGAAGTGATTTCGATTTGTCGGGAGTAAAATCAGGGGACCATCTGAATAGGCACAGGGTCGCCCGGCCGAGTTGCCAAGTTCCGACACTAAGGGCTCGAAACGCCATATCTTCATTTTCAAAGACAAGCAGCAAGTGGCTTGCCGGTAAGAACTGACACTTACAAACAACTAGCCCGCGGGGGAACCACTCGTTGCGAAGCCACTGTCGCACAGTTTCGAGCAGGGGCTTAGGGCCGAACATTTGGCCGACAAGGCAAACTTTCTTGAGCTCCTCCTGAGTTGACAAAATTGCGGATCTATTGAGGGAGACCAAGGGGGGTTCAGCACTCTCGAGGGCCCCTTGGGCGGCACAAGAACCCCCCTCCAACAAAGAGGCCAGGTTAACGGTCTCCCCGGGAGGAGGGGCCAGATTACTTCTCACAAGAGAGGGGGTCACCAAATCCATGATAAAAGAGGGACACCCCGAGAAAGAAGAGCTTTTTCTAAAACTCTGAGAAGAGAAGCATCCAAAAATCCCACAATAAAAGGTAGCTCTCTTCAATTTTTTCCCTTTCGAATCTTTTCTTTTTTTCTTTTTTTTTCTTCTTTTTTCTTCTTTTTTTTTTTCTTTTTCCTTTTTTTTTTTTTTTCTCTCTTTTTCGTAGGATTACCTGAACAGAAACCAAAATTTGGCTTTCGAGACAAGGAGTGCCTTCTGCCGCGAGTTGAGAGGCCACTTAATTCTCACCATCTTTGAGCTTTTCGAAGAAGCTCTGCCTTTTTTCTCTTTTTTCTTTTTACTTATTTCTTTTTCTTTTAAAACTTTCTTTCCTCTTTTTTATCAAAGCTACAGATGCTACCACGTGGAAGCTAAAGATTTGCAATGGCTGCGATCCTTCCAAAGGGGTGAATACGGATCCGAACAGTAAAGCAGGAGAAAAATAATCCCTTGGGATAAAAAGTACTCATCGGAGACAAACTCGATCAACCATCAAAATCAAAGAGGACAAATGGGCAGCCTCAAATGTGGACAACCCCCGCCAATCACGCGCAACAACAAAAGAAGTACCCGCCAAAAGCGTCAATCGCAAGAAACCGTCGATCGCGTTCCAACCGTCGATCGCGCGATGGACAAGAGCCCCGTCAGTCGCGATGGACAAAGACTCGAACAGTCGTGAAGAATTGAGCGATGGACAAAGCCCTCAGTCGATCGCGCGATGGACAGAGCGCTCTTCCGCGTCAGTCGCGACTCACACTTGCTTGCTGTCAGACGTTGATCTCCCTCTCAATCGTCGGTTGACCCTTCCGTCGGTCGTCGTCGATCGTCACCTGTCAGTCGCTGACCTTCCAGCCGTCGATCGTCGTCCCTCTCCCATCCTTCCTCTCCAGAGTTGAGTGTTCCGCGAGGCAGCACTGTGTCAGCTTCCAAATGTGAGGATTTGTCAATGGTGACGCCACCTCAGAGTTAACACTGACGAGTTCTCCGTCAAAGCTCCTTTGTCATAGCAATGTCTTCGCAGCAGCGTCACAGCAGCGTCACAGCGTCATACGCAGCAGCGTCACAGCCTCTGGCATAGTTTTTGTCTATACTGAGGTTGGTTTATAGGTCGTGTCTGCCTATTGAATGGGCAATTTTCAGTGGTGTGATTGGTGTATTTTTGTTCTATGTGGAAATACAAGGCGGTTCCTTGATGTGGCTGCCTATTGTAAGGGTAAGCTTGAGGCCCACCTATTCCTCCTCGTGCACACATGTGAGTGGGGTGATCTCCTCCACATAGGCTACATCTTCGTAACATGGGTATTCTTAGTGATGGATGTGGGTAGTTCCTCTGTCCGTGGACTCCTAACTTCTTGCCTACCAGCTCAGCTAGCTCTTCTACGTTACCAGAGTTGGATGTTACTGTGCTTCGAGTGTCTTCCGATTTAGTAGGACTGGTTGTACTTTTGAGATCATCTGCTAGGTTGTGCTCTAGGTCAATACACTCGTGAAGACATTCATTCAATGTCTGTAGTCTTTTCACATAGATTAAAGTTCTTAAAGTTTCCTTTGTTAGTCCGTCCAAGAATAATGATATCATTTTTTACTGCGTAGGTCTTTCTGCTACTAGGCATCTATCAACATATTGAGTGAACCTTCGGGCAGCTGTTTTCATAGTTTCATTTGGGTTCTGTTTAAAGCTATGGATTAAAGATGAAGAGTTGTGTTTAATCCCTCTCTTAGTAAATTCCCCTATGAATTCTTGAAAGAATTTCTCAATATCTCCAAATTGATTGGGATCTAATGGCTGAAACCAAGTCAAGTCCGTTCCTGTGAGAGTGAGTCCAAAGGACTCATACTGCACAAAGAAATCATCCACTTGTTCAGCTCTTAAAACTTGTTTAAATTCAGCTATGTGGTCGTAAGGTTCTCCCATCCCCTCATAATGATTTCTTATACACTTAGCCACTTGAATCGGTCACAATCTTCTTAGGGGCTCTAGTTGTCTATGCATTACAAGAATTGCCGTTCTAATCGGATGCACTCCGGGCTGCACTCCTAGTGGTGGTCTTGGTCTCACTAGTGGCCGGTATTGGTTGCCTATTCTAGGGTGTGTTTGATTATGTGCTTGCATTTTGGGCATTGTAAATTGTACATGGGTTCGGTTTGGAACACTCCGATGGCTTGTTTGTCTCGACATTGTATGTTCTGACTCTCGTGTTCCGAAGGGATTCTGGGAAGTGGTTGCCTGCTTTCGCTGAGGGAATACAGGCAACCCCATATACTTCAATTGAGCTAGATCAATGGCATCAACAAGCCAGTATCTTCTTTGGTTCTTGTCTAGGTATGTGACTCTAGACTCGTCTTCAGGATCTTTTAGCTCGTAAAACGTCATTAGACTTTCCCCTTGTCCACTTGTAGGTGAGTCAGTTTGTAACAATAAATCTGATCCATGGATCAAGTAGACCTCCAATAAGTAATCATCTTGAGGTATCAAATCCCCTCTCAAGACTCGAGTCACTATTGATTTACCTCTGGGAGTGGTTACCAACTCTTTAGGGTCCAGTCTTCCTGAATTTTCTTGCCCTTCTAATCCTCCTCTCTCATTGATCAGATCTAGGTGTTCTGTCACTACGTAGATGTGACCCAACTTATCCATGTATGCTCCTCCTTCATACTTGACGGTTGGTTTGGGCACAATGGTGGAATTGGTGGAGGTTACCATCCTGGCAACTGATCTATTTAAACCATCCAGGTAGATGGGAATCTCTTGGGCATAAGTAGACACATATTGCAGAGAGGTACAATATTCCCCCTCTACCGTGGACATGAAGTTTCTCCTGGGAATAGGACCTTGCATGTCTTTTAAAGCCATGGGTATCTCCTCCTCCGAATCACTAGAGGTGTCGGAATAGATAGAGCGATGACTGGCCTGAGTTGCACTTCCTACCGATGAAATAACGCTTCTTTGGCTACTTAGCACCCGTCCTGATCTTAAGTTCATCCATCCTCCTGTGGCTCTTTTGGTTACTCTCTATCCCCAAATTGTCTCCTCAACTGCCTCAATTTTGCCTTTAAAAATGCTTAGAATGTTTTGGAGGATACCACTCTGGCGATACTGCACTAGGTGATACCACTATTGCCATGATACCATACCAGAAAACTCACGATACGATACTGCTTTCCACATGATATGATACCAGTCTACTACACGATACGATACTATGTGCTCAGGTGATACGATACCAGTGCAAGTCACGATACGATACCACAAACATGATACGATACTAAGATTCGTCACGATATGCCACCAAAAGATTCAACAATATGATATTGGGTACACGATACGATACGAAGAACACACACGATATGATACTGGTGCGAAGTCACGATACGATATCGCAACAATGCACGATACGATATCGCAACAATGCGCGATACAATATTGGAGCTCTGAGTGATAGGATACCAATGTCACTGTGATACAATACCGCTCGGTCGACGATACGATACCATGATCGGGATGATACGATACCAAGTGGACAGTGATACGATACCAGTTGTAGATCACGATCGCGATACCAACTTGATGATACGATACCAAAAATGGTATCGCGATAACTTATGCGACAATACAATACTTTGGCGAGTATCGTGATACTAGGGAATTTTGGTGTTGCGATACCAAAACTCAACCGATTATTATGCAACAGCCAAAATCGCTTCAAACACAAAAGTTTTTGCACCCCCTAGTTTCTCTCTCACTCCTCTTCACTCCTCACCATCTGTCTCACTCAAAAAATCTCTTAAATCTCTCTGTCCCACCCCGCGATACCGAATACGTCTTTAAATACGTGAATCTGTGCTTTCAAGAAAGTTTTGATGTTAAACTCTAAATGTAGCTTACCTTTGGGATATCTTCCTTAAGTCTTGAGCTCACTAGGTAGCTTTGAGGGCTTGTATTGTGTGATACTACTCAGATGATACTGGTCGCTGTTTGCAAGCGATACCACTTTCTGAGCAAGTGTCAAATGAACTAATTTTTTTGGTTTTTATAGTTTGTGATGACTGAAGCCTATTCTACACTAACTTGGCATTTTTTTTTGAAATTTTCTTGATGATTTTAACTCACTCCTACTCCACTTCTCTCCTTGACCTAACCCTAACTCCTTCCTCTCTCCTTCACTACTATCCCTAAACTCATTACACATACCTTCGCGATGTGAAGTAACAAGTGCTGAAGTTCTTGACTACTTGCCACTAAACAAATTCACTTCTACAAGTACGATTCTTTCACTCCATAACTATAACTATCACGAAGGCACCTTGGTTGAGTTTGTTCCCCGAAAACGGTCCAAAAACATGTGTACCTAAGTCACGAGGTCTTAGGGACTTGTGTCAAAGAGACTTAATCTCGTTTGCCACACAAGTATGTATAGTGGTGGATTGACACACGCTTAATTATCAATCTGAAGAACCGACCTAAACAAGTGTATGAGGACATGTGCGCACATGATGGATAATGAAGTGGTTCAGCTAAAATGCATGAGAAAAGACTAGACTACCTCTCCAACTCACTTAGCCTCTCAAAGTGTCTGCCGCAATACCACTTACAATAACAAATACAAATTCAAATGCTTCTCCCAGGTCGAAACTCTCAATATGGGCAATAGCACATTCCTTTCGAAGCTCTTGATGAGACGCATCCATTGGTGGTAGTTTCACTCGAATCTCACAACCGTTCTTCAAGTTATGGTCAAAACAGTGATTGGCAGGAAACACATTCGCTCACTCCACAACTCGTACTTGCTCACACACACACTACAGTAGTTCAAAAGTGATGGGGAGGGGTAGACAATAGTCCTACATACACATTTCAAGCTTCACACACACACATTTCAAGCTTCACACACACACACCAGATCATAGAGAAGATGAAAATCTACAGGAAAGAAGCAAATTCAAAATTTTGACCTCTTCTTCTTCACAATGGCAAAAAGTGTTTACAAAGAGTCACAAAGTGACTTATATACATGTGCCCTAAAAAATGTTCCTTTCGCACAAGTGACCAGCACTTTATTGACTAATCTCTATTCTCCTACTATTTTACAAGAAAAATGTTACAATCAGTTCGGCTTATGCATCTAGAGGACTCCTCTAGAGCATTTACATAGCTTTAAAGGAATTTCAAAGGATTTTGAAAAAGAAAAATATGCCCATTGATTTGAAAATTTTGGGGCTCCCTTTCTTTTTTGTCTCTTTCTTCTACAACAATGTGTATGTGTATGTGTATGTGTATGTGTATGTGTATGTGTATGTGTATGTGTATGTGTATGTGTATGTGTCTGTGTATGTGTATGTGTCTGTGTATGTGTATGTGTATGTGTATGTGTATGTGTCTGTGTATGTGTCTATGTATGTGTATGTGTATGTGTATGTGTATGTGATGTGTATGTGTATGTGTATGTGTATGTGTATGTGTATGTGTATGTGTATGTGTATGTGTATGTGTATGTGTATGTGTATGTGTATGTGTATGTGTATGTGTATGTGTATGTGTATGTGTATGTGTATGTGTATGTGTATGTGTATGTGTATGTGTATGTGTATGTGTATGTGTATGTGTATGTGTATGTGTATGTGTATGTGTATGTGTATGTGTATGTGTATGTGTATGTGTATGTGTATGTGTATGTGTATGTGTATGTGTATGTGTATGTGTATGTGTATGTGTATGTGTATGTGTATGTGTATGTGTATGTGTATGTGTATGTGTATGTGTATGTGTATGTGTATGTGTATGTGTATGTGTATGTGTATGTGTATGTGTATGTGTATGTGTATGTGTATGTGTATGTGTATGTGTATGTGTATGTGTATGTGTATGTGTATGTGTATGTGTATGTGTATGTGTATGTGTATGTGTATGTGTATGTGTATGTGTATGTGTATGTGTATGTGTATGTGTATGTGTATGTGTATGTGTATGTGTATGTGTATGTGTATGTGTATGTGTATGTGTATGTGTATGTGTATGTGTATGTGCATGTGTATGTGTATGTGTATGTGTATGTGTATGTGTATGTGTATGTGTATGTGTATGTGCATGTGCATGTGTATGTGTATGTGCATGTGCATGTGCATGTGCATGTGTATGTGTATGTGGATGTGTATGTGTATGTGTATGTGTATGTGCATGTGCATGTGCATGTGTATGTGTATGTGTATGTGTATGTGTATGTGTATGTGTATGTGTATGTGTATGTGTATGTGTATGTGTATGTGTATGTGTATGTGTATGTGTATGTGTATGTGTATGTGTATGTGTATGTGTATGTGTATGTGTATGTGTATGTGTATGTGTATGTGTATGTGTATGTGTATGTGTATGTGTATGTGTATGTGTATGTGTATGTGTATGTGTATGTGTATGTGTATGTGTATGTGTATGTGTATGTGTATGTGTATGTGTATGTGTATGTGTATGTGTATGTGTATGTGTATGTGTATGTGTATGTGTATGTGTATGTGTATGTGTATGTGTATGTGTATGTGTATGTGTATGTGTATGTGTATGTGTATGTGTATGTGTATGTGTATGTGTATGTGTATGTGTATGTGTATGTGTATGTGTATGTGTATGTGTATGTGTATGTGTATGTGTATGTGTATGTGTATGTGTATGTGTATGTGTATGTGTATGTGTATGTGTATGTGTATGTGTATGTGTATGTGTATGTGTATGTGTATGTGTATGTGTATGTGTATGTGTATGTGTATGTGTATGTGTATGTGTATGTGTATGTGTATGTGTATGTGTATGTGTGTGTGCATGTGTATGTGTCTGTGTCTTTGTATGTGTATGTGTATGTGTATGTGTATGTGTATGTGTATGTGTATGTGTATGTGTATGTGCATGTGTATGTGCATGTGCATGTGTCTGTGTATGTGTATGTGTATGTGTATGTGTATGTGTATGTGTATGTGTATGTGTATGTGTATGTGTATGTGTATGTGTATGTGTATGTGTATGTGTATGTGTATGTGTATGTGTATGTGTATGTGTATGTGTATGTGTATGTGTATGTGTATGTGTATGTGTATGTGTATGTGTATGTGTATGTGTATGTGTATGTGTATGTGTATGTGTATGTGTATGTGTATGTGTATGTGTATGTGTATGTGTATGTGTATGTGTATGTGTATGTGTATGTGTATGTGTATGTGTATGTGTATGTGTATGTGTATGTGTATGTGTATGTGTATGTGTATGTGTATGTGTATGTGTATGTGTGTGTGTGTGTATGTGTATGTGTATGTGTATGTGTATGTGTATGTGTATGTGTATGTGTATGTGTATGTGTATGTGTATGTGTATGTGTATGTGTATGTGTATGTGTATGTGTATGTGTATGTGTATGTGTATGTGTTGTGCATGTGCATGTGCATGTGCATGTGCATGTGCATGTGCATGTGCATGTGCATGTGCATGTGCATGTGCATGTGCATGTGTATGTGTATGTGTCTGTGTATGTGTCTGTGTATGTGTATGTGTCTCTGTATGTGTATGTGTATGTGTATGTGTATGTGTATGTGTATGTGTATGTGTATGTGTATGTGTATGTGTATGTGTATGTGTATGTGTATGTGTATGTGTATGTGTATGTGTATGTGTATGTGTATGTGTATGTGTATGTGTATGTGTATGTGTATGTGTATGTGTATGTGTATGTGTATGTGTATGTGTATGTGTATGTGTATGTGTATGTGTATGTGTATGTGTATGTGTATGTGTATGTGTATGTGTATGTGTATGTGTATGTGTATGTGTATGTGTATGTGTATGTGTATGTGTATGTGTATGTGTATGTGTATGTGTATGTGTATGTGTATGTGTATGTGTATGTGTATGTGTATGTGTATGTGTATGTGTATGTGTTGTATGTGTGTATGTGTGTGTATGTGTGTGTATGGGTATGTGTATGTGTATGTGTATGTGTATGCGTATGTGTATGTGTATGTGTATGTGTATGTGTATGTGTATGTGTATGTGTATGTGTATGTGTATGTGTATGTGTATGTGTATGTGTATGTGTATGTGTATGCGTATGTGTATGCGTATGTGTATGCGTATGGGTATGTGTATATGTATGTGTATGTGTATGTGTATGTGTATGTGTATGTGTATGTGTATGTGTATGTGTATGTGTATGTGTATGTGTATGTGTATGTGTATGTGTATGTGTATGTGTATGTGTATGTGTATGTGTATGTGTATGTGTATGTGTATGTGTATGTGTATGTGTATGTGTATGTGTATGTGTATGGGTATGTGTCTGGGTATGTGTATGTGTATGTGTATGTGTATTTGTATGTGTATGCGTATGTGTATGTGTATGGGTATGTGTATGGGTATGTGTATGTGTATGTGTATGTGTATGCGTATGTGTATGTGTATGTGTATGTGTATGTGTATGTGTATGTGTATGTGTATGTGTATGTGTATGTGTATGTGTATGTGTATGTGTATGTGTATGTGTATGTGTATGTGTATGTGTATGTGTATGTGTATGTGTATGTGTATGTGTATGTGTATGTGTATGTGTATGTGTATGTGTATGTGTATGTGTATGTGTATGTGTATGTGTATGTGTATGGGTATGGGTATGGGTATGCGTATGCGTATGCGTATGTGTATGTGTATGTGTATGTGTATGTGTATGTGTATGTGTATGTGTATGTGTATGTGTATGTGTATGTGTATGTGTATGTGTATGTGTATGTGTATGTGTATGTGTATGTGTATGTGTATGTGTATGTGTATGTGTATGTGTATGTGTATGTGTATGTGTATGTGTATGTGTATGTGTATGTGTATGTGTATGTGTATGTGTATGTGTATGTGTATGTGTATGTGTATGGGAAGACCTTCAACCAGCCTCTTGAATTGCATTTCCTTCATTCTTTGTATGTTGATGTGACCTATCCTCTTGTGCCACAAGTCCAACTCCGAAATCCTCTTGTTTCCATATGTGAAGTAGACATGTTGAGTGGAATGAGAATTTACCTCCAAAGTGAAGAGTCTCCCTTGCTTCTTTCCTCTTGCTATGACCTTGTAACCTTGCTTAGGGTTCTCCACAAAGCATCCACCTCTGTTGAACCTTACTTGATAGCCTCTTTCAACCATTTGCCCAACAGACACCAAGTTCTTTGTGATAGTAGGTACATGCAAGACATCCTTGAGACATCTTCCTACCTCCTTGTCATCCAAAGCTACATCTCCAACATGGGAGATCTCATGGGTTGTATCATCACCTGTTTCTACATGTCCTTTACCCTTGGGAATATGTAGATTAGTAAACCAAGAAGCATTGCAACTCATATGGTTGCTACATCCACTATCAATATACCAAGTGTTATCTAATTTGCTTGAGTTCCCATTCATGTGCATCATCAAGAGATTTTCATTTTCTGAACTTGTAGAAGCATAATTACCTTCGCCTTTGTATGAAGAACCTTGATTATAGCTCCTTTGGTTTCCTCCTTGGTAGCAATCTCTAGCATAGTGGCCAAACTTGCCACATATGTAACATCCTTCGCCATCTTGATTCCTGTTTTGTTGATGCCGTGCTCCTCTTCCTCTTGTTCTTCCTCTCCCTCTTTGTGATGAGGTGCCTTGGTCATGTCCTTGATTGCTTGAGTGGCCTTGCCTTCCTCCAAACCTTCCTTTGCCCCGTCCTTGTCCTCGTCTTCCTTTGCCCCTTTGATTACCTACATAGAAAACTTGTGCATCCTTGCTTTTAGTTGAACTTCCACCTATGTTCATTTCTTCGGTCACCATGAGAGCAACCAATTGCTCAAAATCGGGAAGATTATCCCTTACATATACTGAAGTGGTAAAGGGTTTCCACTTCTCATCATCTCTCAAACCATTGAGAGTATAAGCCACAAGATCGTCATCGTCTACGTGGCTTACAATGGATCCCAATGCATCTGATAACTCCTTGACCTTAAGTATGTAGTCATTTATGATACTCCCTGAGCTCTTCCTAAGGTTGTTGAGCTCATTCTTGAGTTGGATCTTCCTTGCTTTGGTGCTTGTTGAATAAAGCCTTTCAAGTGTCTCCCATACCTTCATGCTTGAGTCCAAGTCTTGGATATGGCCGATCATGCTATTGCTAATGTGTTGGGAAAGGATAAAGATAACCCTCTTGTCTCTTTCATTCCATTCCCTAAAGGCCCTTCTCTGGTCATTGTTTGGATTTTCATCCAACTTAGGTCTTGGTTCACTTTCACTAATCAACCCCCAAAGGCCCTTGCCCATAAGATAGTTGGAGACCCTAAATCTCCATGGTTGATAGTTCCCTTTGTCTAGCTTTTCAATTTGCGTGTTGAAGTCTCCCATATCTAGTCTTTGATACTTGACCTAGCCCTTGGCTAATGCTCCAATGTGTGTAAAATGAAAATGAGGCTCTGAGGTTACCTCAATCCAAAGCTTTCCTTAGATGGACACCTTGTGCTTTTGAAACTTTGAGTAGAATAGCTCCACCTTGATGTGAGCTACCTCCAAGAAGCTTTTGTTGATGCAAATCTTCAACCACCAACTCCAAGAGGTCTTATTGCTTGTATGTGATACCTCCAAGATGCCCAAATGATCTGATACCACTGATGGGGGAAGTATCTCAAACCCTAAGCAACGACGAAGCGCGAATGACCTTCACAGGTATCCTTCTTTGACCTCTGCACACCAAAAATTCTTTTACTCAGATCTTATGCAGAAATCTCCAGTAAGCTTTTGTGGACCTGTAGTAGACACCAAGAGCTTTCCAAAAAATCAAATTTCACATCAAATGGATGCTTAAACAAAGAGAAACAATGTCTATAACATGAGCTAGTTGAATGCTCACAACTGCTAGTCAAGTAGAGACTTCACTTCACTCCAGCAATCTTTTCTCAGAGATTATACAGAGAATGAATCTCAAACTTAGATCAACTTTAGAGCACTCTAATAGCTACACAATGACACAAAAATCATAGCAAATGGATAAATAGAGAAGGAGAACCAGCCCTTACAACAGAGAGCAAAATATTTCCAACAAAGCCTCCACACAGAGAGAGATATCAATTAACAACTTCACTAAAATGAATGTTGCTCCCAGGCTACTCAGAGAATGCTCCAGAGAATTTCTGAGTATAAAATAGACTCTAATAGCTATTCAATGAGACAAGAATTACATCAAATGGATACAATATGAGGGAGAACCAATGCTAACAACTCAGGGGTAGAGAGTTGCAACACTGCCTGCGCACACACATAGATATGCCTACTAAAAGAAAACAAACAAGCAAGCAAGGGGCTAGCTTAAGCAAGGGGCTTGCTTATCACAACTCCAGCACTTAGTGCTCACTTTACATGAGCTAAAACTCCAAGAAGATGGCCCAAAAGAAGTCGGGATACATACTCCTTTTATAGTGAGAAGTGTGCCCCTAAAATCTTGGAACTACCTTTCCAAATCAGCCTCCTAACTTGGAGGACTTAGTTGAGATGAATTGGGGAGTGGTTGAGTGTCTTTTCTTGATGGAATCTCGTGGATTTTGGCTTCCTTTGATTGCTCCACATGTCCATAAAAGATTCCCCATGAATTTGTAGCTTGAAGCTTGACTTTTAACATCGACAAGTATCATGATACACGGGAGTTCTCGTATCGCGATACCAAAAGTCAACCGGACATGATACTTGGAGTTTTTGAGATCCAAATTCAAATTCTTTTCCGAAATGTGTAGCTTAGGTTCTCCTTGTCACTTCTATGTGCATGTCGATGCAATGTCACTCACCAAACTCAAGATATGGCACTCGCAATACCAGACATAGGTTCTCTCACACTGCGTGCTTCTGAATCAAGTTTTTGGTGTTTTGAGAGCTTTTCAAGAGGATTTCTTTCAGCTCTGAACTCCATCCAAGCTTTTTTCTCACAGTCACAAGTGAAAAATGATGTGAATGTGCAGTTGAAAATGGAAAAAATCAGAGAAGATGAAGATGGGAGAAGATGGTGATGATGATGAAGATGAAGATGGAGAAAAACTCAGAAATTGAACTGAAAATGGTGATTTTTTAACTTTCTAGTGTCGCTACTCTACGTCTTACTAACACACACCCGTCCTTCAAGCTCTCTCCTCGGCAATAGTGCCAAATTTGGTGTCACTCTAGCACAATGGCAAGTACCAACGTGAGGAGCTTCACCTCATAAATGTCAATCCGTGGAGACATGAGGACCTATATCAAGACTATAAGCAAGTGATGGCACAAGTGCATGAGTGAAATCACACACGCATGCGCACAAATACACACACACGTGCACAAGGTAAGATCAAAGAATGGAACAATGGAAAGCTTCGATTACAAAAGAAATCTCTTACAATGCTCAAAACTACAACAACCTAACCTCAAAAATGAGCTCTCCAACCCTTTTTATAGTTTTTTGAGTGCTTTTGTCTTTGTCCAAACCTAATGTCCGGCCTAGTTAAAAATTAGTTTCAAGGGCTTATTTGGGGGCTCAAATGGAATCTAAAAATTATGAAAATATGCAAAACGATAGTTCTAATACTCCTCAAGCTCGAAGACTCCTCTTCTAACCATTCTTGTGGCACTCTTTCAGTGTTATTTTTCTTTAATAGAGCATCCATGGTTGTGTCAGTTAGTGATGTATTTGTTTGTGCTAGACTATATATTTCCATCGAAGCTCTTAATATTTCAATTTCTTCTCTCATGAAAGTTAATTGGGCTTTAAGCTCCTCCTAAGGTAGTTTCAAAGCTTTGCACTTGTTCGCCACTAGTGACATAGCCCCTTCTTTAGTTATTGCTTGCTTGAATTGTTCATGGTCTTTGACACCTTCTTGAGGTCTTCTAGACAACTCGGTTCTAAGAAATTTGATTCTCTTTTCTATAGATGATAGGATCATTGTAAATGGAGTTGCTTGATGAGATGATGATACATATAGTTGATCTAATGGATGTTGGAGTTCAAGGTCTACGGAAGCACATGAACATCACAAGGAAGAAGGAGTTTGGAGCACAACAGACAATATTGAATGTACTACCACTAGAATGTACAAAGATAAGTAACCCGTTAGGGCTATAGGCATATATACAAGCCAGGGGAAAAAACCTCGTAAAGAGGGAAAAAGTGTCCCAATAGTCCTGGTGTGTTCACACACATCACTACCTAAATATATCAACAAATCCCCCCTAGGAGTGATGCGGTGAACTAGGAGCTGACACTCATGTATAGGAAATACCAAGCTATGTGGAATCAATCCACAAAAGGAAGTAAGCCTAAAACTTTGCAAAAAGCTTCAAACTTCTCCCTAGGTAGAGCCTTTGTGAAAAGATCTACAATGTTCTCCTCTGTGGGCACATATGCCAAACTGATCTCTTGAGTAGAGAACCTCTCCCTGACATAATGATAATGCATCTCGATGTGCTTAAAGCGAGCATGGAACACAGGATTCCTCATAATTTCCAATGTGCTCTCACTCCTAGTGAAGATGGTGGTGGTAGAAGACTGACCAACACTCAAATCATCCATAAGGTGTTTGAGCCACACAGACTCAACAGTCATTGTGAAAGCTACCCTATACTCAGCCTCACAACTGGAAGTGGCTAGAGTAGGTTGCTTCTTTCTCAACCAAGATATACATGAGCTACCAAGCATGAAGAAAAAGCCACTAGTGGACATACGAGTGTCATAGCAACCATCCCAGTTAGAGTCAGAAAAAGCATATAAATTTGGCGGTAGTGATCCCCCTTGGGACAAAACAATCCAAGTGGCCGAGTACCACCCAAGTAGCAAAAGATTCACTTAACCGCCTGCTAATCCTTGACACGTGGGCAATGCATAAACCTACTCATCTGTGAGATAGAAAACTAAATATCTAGTTGAGTATAATTAAATACAGCATCCAATAGCCTGTTGATAGAGAATAGTTTCAAATGCATCTCCAGCATCATGAAGACTCAATCATAAACCTATCTCCATAGGAGTGGCAATAGGTTTAAAGTCATCAAGGCTAAAATTTTGCAATAATGTTTCAATATATTTCATTTGACACAAATCCATTCCGCCATCAATGTGCATAAGTTGAATGCCCAAACAATGTTGCAAATACCCCAAATTAGACATCTCAAATGAGGCATGCAAATGAGCCTTAAAATCAGCAATATGCTTCTCATGAGGACTAGTGAGTAGCATGTCATCAACATACACAACAATGATCAAAAGCACATTGTTGACAGTCAAGTTCAAGCACAAGCAAAATGTTATTGCAATGAGTCGTTAATGTTTTTGGCAAGGAAACATAATTCAGGAATGATGTAGCCTATTACACACCTAACCAAGGAGGGGGCAGTTTTTGTAAAATAAAGAGAAGAAAGGATAAAACTTAAAGACCTGAAGACATTAAGGAACCCACAATTTTTTTCAAATTCGCCCATGAAGAAGCTTTCATGAAAGACGTATAGGACCAAAATAGAGTCTATCTATTAGTTCATTCCTTTTGTATCTTTTTCATGTGATTTCCACCTATTCAAGAGGTATTGTAATCATAATCCATTTTGCTAAAGGTCAAAGAGTCCTTGAGCCCAAGGAATTTATATGCATCACCTTGGAAATTTTCTAGGAATTTTAGAACTCATTTTGATGTTCAAACAATCTCTATAACCTATCATAACATTCTTTATCCAAAAGCCACGTGAAAAGGGTAATGTCCATACATATAAATGACAAAATCCCTAAGTTGTACTCACTTCTTGAATCTAACGAATTTAAATTTGTGCATCTTACTTCTTGGACTCTTTTCTCTCATCTCTCATTTAAGCATTTCATGGTGTGGTTGGAGTATTTAAACCTCACCCCTATCAAGTGTAAATTTCTTCCATGGTCTAAATTCTTATTTCATGTGTGCGCAGGCTAATCTCTCTTCACGTGCTGATTTGTCAACTCGATAGATACTAGGAGGCATGTTTTCATACACTATGAATACGATAACCTACTTGGATTGACAATAGTGCTTGCAACTAGTCACTCTAGAACATGTGTATGTGTGTTTCTATGACTATGTATGTATCTATGTGTCTGTGTGTGTATGTTTATGTGTACATGTGTATGTGTGTATGTATGTGTATGTGTGTGTATGTGTATGTATGTGTGTATGTGTGTGTATGTGTGTGTATGTATGTGTATGTGTATGTGTGAATGTGTATGTGTGTACATGTACATGTATGTGTACGTGTATGTGTACGTGTACCTGTACGTGTACGTGTATGTGTACGTGTACATGTACGCAAACGCGTACGTGTACGTGTACGCAAATGCATACCTGTACGTGTACACTAACGCTTACCTGCACGTGTAGGCGAACGCATACCTGCAAGTGTAGGCAAACGCATACCTGCATGTGTAGGCGAACGTGTACCTACCCGTGTAGGCGAATGCGTACCTACACGTGTAGGTTAATGGGTACCTGCACGTGTAGGTGTATGTGTATGTGTATGTGTATGTCTATGTGTATATGTACGTGTATGTGAACATGTATCTATATGCATACGTCTACGTGAACATGTACCAAAACGTGTACGTGTACCTGTACGTGAACATGTAGGTGTACGTGAACATGTAGGTGAATGTGTAGGTGTATGTGAACATGTAGGTGTATGTGTAGGTGTACGTGTATGTGTGTGTGTATATGTATGTGTGTGTATGTGTATGTGCATGTGCATGTGCATGTGCATGTGCATGTGCATGTGCATGTGCATGTGCATGTGCATGTGCATGTGCATGTGCATGTGCATGTGCATGTGCATGTGCATGTGCATGTGCATGTGCATGTGCATGTGCATGTGCATGTGCATGTGCATGTGCATGTGCATGTGCATGTGCATGTGCATGTGCATGTGCATGTGCATGTGCATGTGCATGTGCATGTGCATGTGCATGTGCATGTGCAGGTGCAGGTGCATGTGCATGTGCATGTGCATGTGCATGTGCATGTGCATGTGCATGTGCATGTGCATGTGCATGTGCATGTGCATGTGCATGTGCATGTGCATGTGCATGTGCATGTGCATGTGCATGTGCATGTGCATGTGCATGTGCATGTGCATGTGCATGTGCATGTGCATGTGCATGTGCATGTGCATGTGCATGTGCATGTGCATGTGCATGTGCATGTGCATGTGCATGTGCATGTGTATGTGCATGTGTATGTGTATGTGCATGTGTATGTGCATGTGTCTGTGTATGTGTCTCTGTATGTGTCTGTGTATGTGTCTGTGTATGTGTATGTGTATGTTGTATGTGTATGTGTTTGTGTATGTGTATGTGTATGTGTATGTGTATGTGTATGTGTATGTGTATGTGTATGTGTATGTGTATGTGTATGTGTATGTGTATGTGTATGTGTATGTGTATGTGTATGTGTATGTGTATGTGTATGTGTATGTGTATGTGTATGTGTATGTGTATGTGTATGTGTATGTGTATGTGTATGTGTATGTGTATGTGTATGTGTATGTGTATGTGTATGTGTATGTGTATGTGTATGTGTATGTGTATGTGTATGTGTATGTGTATGTGTATGTGTATGTGTATGTGTATGTGTATGTGTATGTGTATAAGTATGTGTATGTGTATGTGTATGTGTATGTGTATGTGTATGTGTATGTGTATGTGTATGTGTATGTGTATGTGTATGTGTATGTGTATGTGTATGTGTATGTGTATGTGTACGTGTATGTGTATGTGTATGTGTATTTGTATGTTCATGTCTATGTGTATGTGTATGTGTATGAGTATGCATATGTGTATGAGTATGTGTATGTGTATGTGTATGTGGGCATATCTATGTGTGTGTGAAGGCAGTGTTGCAAGTCTCTACCCCTGAGTTGTTAGCATTGATTCTCCATCATATTGTATCCATTTGATGTAATTCTTGTCTCATTGGATAGCTATTAGAGTCTATTTTATGCTCAGAAATGCTCTGGATCATTCTCTAAGTAATCTGAGAGAAACATTCATTTTAGTGAAGTTGTGTGATTGACATCTCTCTCTGTGTGTAGGCTCTGTTGGAAATATTTTGCTCTCTGTTGTAAGGGCTGGCTCTCCTTTTCTATTTATCCATTTTCTATGATTTTGGTGGCATTGGGTAGCTATTAGAGGGCTTTAAGAGTGACCCAGGTTTGAGATTCATTCTTTGTAGAATCTCTGAGAAAAGCTTGTTGGAGTGAAGTGAGGTCTCTGCTTGAGTACCAGTTGTGAACATTCAACTAGCTCATGTTGTAGACATTGTTTCTCTTTGTGTAAGCATCCATTTGAAGTAAAATTTGTTTTGTTGGAAAGCTCTTGGTGTCTACTACAGGTCTACAAAAGCTCACTGGAGTTCTCTGCATAAGCTGTGAGTAAGAGCACTTTTGGTGTGCAGAGGTCAAAGAAGGATACCTGTGGAGGTCATTCGCGCTTCGTCGTTGCTTAGGGGTTGAGATACTTCCCCCATCAGTGGTATCAGAGCATTTGGGCATCTTGGAGGTATCACATACAAGCAAGAAGACCTCTTGGAGTTGGTGGTTGAAGATTTGCATCAACAAAAGCTTCTTGGAGGTAGCTCACATCAAGGGGGAGCTATTCTACTCAAAGTTTCAAGAGCACAAGGTGTCCATCTAAGGAAAGCTTTGGATTGAGGTAACCTCAAAGCCTCATTTTCATTTTACACACATTGGAGCATTAGCCAAGGGCTAGGTCAAGTATCGAATACTAGATATGGGAGACTTCAACACTCAAATTGAAAAGCTAGACAAAGGGAACTATCAACCATGGAGATTTAGGGTCTCCAACTATCTTATGGGCAAGGGCCTTTGGGGGTTGATCGGTGGAAGTGAACCAAGACCTAGGTTGGATGAGAATCCAACCAATGACCAGAGAAGGGCCTTTAGGGAATGGTATGAAAGAGACAAGAGGGTTATCTTTATCCTTTCCTAACACATTAGCAATAGCATGATCGGCCATATCCAAGACTTGGATTCAAGCATGAAGGTATGGGAGACACTTGAAAGGCTTTATTCAACAAGCACCAAAGCAAGGAAGATCCAACTCAAGAATGAGCTCAACAACCTTAGGAAGAGCTCAGGGAGTAGCATAAATGACTACATACTTAAGGTCAAGGAGTTATCAGATGCATTGGGATCCATTGGAAGCCACGTAGACGATGACGATCTTGTGGCTTATACTCTCAATGGTTTGAGAGATGATGAGAAGTGGAAACCCTTTACCACTTCAGTATATGTAAGGGATAATCTTCCCGATCTTGAGCAATTGGTTGCTCTCATGGTTACCGAAGAAATGAACATAGGTGGAAGTTCAACTAAAAGCAAGGATGCACAAGTTTTTTATGCAGGTAATCAAAGGGGCAAAGGAAGACGAGGACAAGGAAGGGGCAAAGGAAGGTTTGGAGGAAGGCAAGGCCACTCAAGCAATCAAGGACATGAACAAGGCACCTCATCACAAAGAGGGAGAGGAAGAACAAGAGGAAGAGGAGGACGACATCAACAAAACAGGAATCAAGATGGTGAAGGATGTTACATATGTGGCAAGTTTGGCCACTATGCTAGAGATTGCTACCAAGGAGGAAACCAAAGGAGCTATAATCAAGGTTCTTCATACAAAGGCCAAGGTAATTATGCTTCTAAAAATTCAGAAAATGACAATCTCTTGATGATGCACATGAATGGGAATTCAAGCAAAGTAGATAACACTTGGTATATTGATAGTGGATGTAGCAACCATATGAGTTGCAATGCTTCTTGGTTTACTAATCTACATGTTCCCAAAGGTAAAGGACATGTAAAAACAGGTGATGATATAGCCCATGAGATCTCCCATGTTGGAGATGTAGCTTTGGATGACAAGGAGGAAGGAAGATGTCTCAAGGATGTCTTGCATGTACCTACTATCACAAAGAACTTGGTGTCCGTTGGGCAAATGGTTGAAAGAGGATATCAAGTAAGGTTCAACAAAGGTGGATGCTTTGTGGAGAACCCTAAGCAAGGTTACAAGGTCATAGCAAGAGGAAAGAAGCAAGGGATACTCTTCACTTTGGAGGTAAATTCTCATTCCACTCAACATGTCTACTTCACATATGGAAACAAGAGGATTTCGGAGTTGGACTTGTGGCACAAGAGGATAGGTCACATCAACATACAAAGAATGAAAGAAATGTAATTCAAGAGGCTGGTTGAAGGTCTTCCCAACTTCCAAGGACAATGTATGAAGCATTTATGTGAATCTTGTCAACTAGGGAAGCAAGCAAACTTCCATTCAAGAAGAGTGGCTACATAAGCCAACATCCATTGGAATTGATACATACAGATGTGTGGGGGACAACCAAAGAGCAATCCATTGGAGGTAACAAGTACTTTGTCACTTTTATAGATGATTGCACAAGGATGGTTTGGGTTTATATCATCAAAAACAAATCAGATGTGTTTACATATTTCAAAGCATTCAAGGCAATGGTAGAGAAGGAAACAAGTACATATATCAAGAAGCTAAGGTCCAATGGAGGGGAAGAATATTTCTCCAATGAGTTTTCTGATTTTTTAATGGATCAAGGCATCAAGAGGCAAGTAACATGCAGGTACACACCCCAACAAAATGGAGTAGCAGAGAGAAAGAATAGATACATTGCCGAGATCGCTAGAGCAATGCTTAATGAGATGAATGTACCTAACATGTTTTAGAGTGATGCAGCAAATACCGCCGTGTATCTAATGAATAGGGCTCCTACCTCAAGGATCCATGGCTTGACACCATATCAAGCCTATTATTGTAAGAAACCTGATCTTTCCCACTTGAAGATATTTGGATGTACTTGTTATGTACATGTGCCAAGTGAATTGAGGCACAAGCTACAACCAAAGGCAGAAAAGTGTGTGTTTCTAGGATATTCAAATGATCATAAAGGTTACAGGTGCTTCAACCCAAACACAAAGGACTTGAGGATATCAAGGGATGTAGCATTTGATGAGCTACTCCCTTGGTATAAGAAGTATGATTGTATGCAGGACTATGAAGAAGAAAAGCATGGACATGATGAAGAACAAATCGACCTAGAGCTAAGCGGCCCAAGGTGTTCCATCAATGAAGATAGTTCAAGCATGAACTCAACATGGAGGGGGAGATCTTCATCAAGCTATGAAGCACAATCAATCAACAAAGGCAAAGCAACATTGGTGGAGTTGGATGAAGAAGGTAATGAAGTTGAAGATGATGAAGGACACATGATGGAGAAAGAAGCCACGTCAAAGAAAGATATCAAGTTCCCAAGGCAAAGGAGGTTTATTCCTCCAAAAGGTGAAGAAAGGAAGTCTTCTAGAGTTACGTATCCAACTCAAAGGTTTACTTATGATTCATACATGGCAACACATTGTGCATATATGAACAAAGTAGTAGAAGATCATGAGCCCGATTGCTATGAAGATGCAAGCAGGTACACCGAATGGAAAGAGGCAATGCAAGAAGAGATCGACGCACTTGAGGAAAATCAAACATGGAATCTAGTGCGCAAGAAGGATAACATGAAGGTAATAGGTAATAAGTGGGTGTATAAAGTAAAGAGGAATTCAGATGGATCTATTTCTAGGTTCAAAGCAAGATTGGTGGCCAAGGGTTTTGCACAAACCTATGGAGTGCACTTTGAAGAGACATTCAGCCCCATGGCAAAGATGAGCACCATTAGGACACTCATTGCAATAGCTGCTAGCAAAGGATGGAAGCTTTTCCAATTGGATATCAAGAATGCCTTTCTCAATGGAGACTTGGAAGAAGAGGTATACATGGAGCAACCACTAGGTTTTGTTCATAAAGAGTTTCCACATCATGTTTGTAGGTTGAAGAAGGCACTTTATGGCCTAAAGCAAGCTCGAAGGGCTTGGAACCAAAGATTTGTGGACTATTTGATCAAATGTGGTTACAATCAATGCAATGCGGATCCATCTCTCTTCATCAAACAAAGAGGAGAACTTGTAGTCTACATGTGTGTGTATGTAGATGATCTTATCATTACAGGTAATGATACAAAGGGCATTGAGGAGATCAAGGCAAAGCTTGGAAAGGAGTTTAGGATATCTGATCTTGGATATCTTAGGTATTTTCTTGGCATTGAAGTTGTATACAAAGAAGAAGGTATTATGCTCATACAAAGGAAGTATATTCTAGACCTACTTGAGAGGTTTGGGATGCTACATTGCAAGCCTATTTCAAATCCCATGGAAGTTAATGTAAAGCTAAGCTCCATTGATGGAGAGCCATTAGAGGATGTAACTTTGTATCGATCTATTGTAGGCTCTTTCAATTATGCCCAAATAACTAGGCCTGACATAGCATATGGAGTTGGAGTGTTATCACAATTTATGCATAGTCCAAGGACTACACACTTGCAAGCTTCAAGAAGAATGTTACGATATATCAAGGCCACTATAATGAAGGATTGTTCTATTCATTTGATGATGATATGCAGGTCAAAGCTTATTCTGATGCGGATTGGGCCGGTTCCAAGGAGGATAGAAGAAGTACAAGTGGTTACCTACTCATGCTAGGTAGCAAGATCATCTCATGGATTTCAAAGAAGCAACCCACGGTGACATTATCTTCCACCGAGGCTGAGTATAGAGCTTTGGCTCAAGTCACATGTGAGCTAATATGGATTAAGAAGCTATTTATGGAGCTTAATCTGCAGGTTGACACATATCCAATTTTTTGTGACAACATGAGTAGCATTCATCTAGCATCGAATCCTGTCTATAATGCTAGAACCAAGCATATTTAAGTGCACTATCACTTCATAAGGGAAAAGGTGATATCCAAGGAAGTTTCAGTACATCATATTGGTACCAAGGACCAAGTTTCCGACATGTTTACAAAGGCTTTCGATGGGATGAAGATTTCAAAATTCAAGCAATGCATCAACATGAAGGAGCTTGGATGAGGATGAAGAAGTGAAGCTTGAGGGGGAGTGTTAAAAGTACAGCTTCAAGCTACAAATTCATGGGGAATCTTTTATGGACATGTGGAGCAATCAAAGGAAGCCAAAAGCCACGAGATTCCATCAAGAAAAGTCACTCAACCACTCCCCAATTCATCTCAACTAAATCCTCCAAGTTAGGAGGCTGATTTGGAAAGGTAGTTCCTAGATTTTAGGGGCACACTTCTCACTCTAAAAGGAGCATGTATCCCGACTTCTTTTGGGCCCTCTTCTTGGAGTTTTAGCTCATGTAAAGTGAGCACTAAGTGCTGGAGTTGTGATAAGCAAGCCCCTTGCTTGCTTATTTGTTTCGTTTTAGTAGGCATATCTATGTGTGTGCGCAGGTAGTGTTGCAACTCTCCACCCTTGAGTTGTTAGCATTGGTTCTCCTTCATATTGTATCCATTTGATGTAACTATTGTCTCATTGGATAGCTATTAGAGTCTATTTTATACTCACAAATTCTCTGGAGCATTCTCTGAGTAATCTGGGAGCAACATTCATTTTAGTGACGTGTGATTGACATCTCTCTCTGTGTGTAGGCTCTGTTGGAAATATTTTGCTCTCTATTCTAAGGGCTGGATCTCCTACTCTATTTATCCATTTGCTATGAATTTGGTGGAATTGGGTAGCTATTAGAATACTTTAATATTGACCCAAGTTTGAGATTCATTCTCTGTATAATCTC
>CM035427.1:164212873-164227873 GCA_020310875.1 Ceratopteris richardii
TACGTGTACGTGTACGTGTACGTGTACGTGTACGTGTACGTGTACGTGTACGTGTACGTGTACGTGTACGTGTACGTGTACGTGTACGTGTACGTGTACGTGTACGTGTACGTGTACGTGTACGTGTACGTGTACGTGTACGTGTACGTGTACGTGTACGTGTACGTGTACGTGTACGTGTACGTGTACGTGTATGTGTATGTGTATGTGTATGTGTATGTGTATGTGAATGTGTATGTGTATGTGTATGTGTATGTGTATGTGTATGTGTGTGTGTATGTGTATGTGTATGTGTATGTGTGTGTGTATGTGTATGTGTATGTGTATGTAACTGTAGCTCAAGCGTAAGCACCACCTCATTTACTTGTCAATCCGCGGAGACGTGAGGACCAGTATGAAGACCACGAGCACGTGACGGCACAAGTGCGTGAGTGAAAGCACACCAACATGCACACACATACACACACACGCGCACAAGGTAAGATCAAGAGAGGAACAATGGAAAGCTTCGATTGCAAAAGAGTTATCATACAAAAGCTCTATTCTCTCAAAGCTAACCCCAAAAATGAGCTCTCTAGCTCTTTTTATAGTTTTTTGACTAGTTTTGGCCCTGTCCAGACCTAGTGTCCGGCCTAGTTAAAATTAGGTTCCAAGGCTTATTTGAGGGCTCAAACGAAGTCTAAAAATTATGAAAATTGGTAGGATGATAGTTCTAATACTCCTCAAGCTCAAGGACTCCTCAGCTTGAACAAAATGGAGTTAAAAAAAAAAGAAAATGGCATTTACAATGGTTTTTAGTGATGAAAATCACTATTTTTGTAGGGGATTCTTTTGAAAATTTGACATACACTTCTTGGAGCTCCCTACTTGCTCTCTCTTCTTCTATGTCCACTTCTTTGATGTGCTTCCATGTTTTATGCTTGACCTTGAGTTCCAACACTCCCCCCCCTCTCGAGTCTGTCGTCCCTGACAGACCCTTGTTGTAATGGTTGTTCTAGGTAGTGCTTCGAGAGGTAGTGTCCATTCAGTAGGAACTGGACCCGTCGCTCTTCCAAATGTAGCAGGTTTGGTTGTCGGGTTCTTCATTTGTCACTACGAGTCTTTTCAATTTGTAGTCCTTTGGTATGTGCTTCGTCGTTAAATGCCAGCACGATTGTGTCGTTGTGAGTCTCCGTTGATGTCCTCTAGATCTTCCAAAATTGATGGTCATGGTAGTCATGCCAAGTACTCATAACCCATAACGGATGATGGGTAAGTGTGTTCGTGCATGGGTTGAGGAAAATATGTGCCTTGTGCATGGCCTTGTAATGTAGCCCTATGCATGCTTACGTGGAAAATGCATCAGAAGAAGTATGGTGCAAAAATTTGGGTCTTGAGCTAAGTGCTCAAGGGTATGCCGACGAAGAGGTTTCCTAAGCTATCATGGTTATGGTGTTTCCAGAGTAAAGATACTTACCATGGAGAAGGTCGATCGATGTTCATCTCTTCGTGTTGTACACTCGGCCTTTGGGATGGATAATTGTTGATGAATGTCCATGTTGATGGTCCTTTGATGAGATCTTTTGAGTGGTTGATCCTCTCTCCTCTTTTCAAAGCAACATTTGCCAAATACTGAGAATTGAATTTCTTTATATTCCTTGGCAAACAACATTGGGTAACTACACCAAGCTTAGTTTCACATATTCTCTTTAGCTCACCATACGCAGGAGTCTTCTCCTCCAGAAGTACCCTTTGCAGATATCTCCTTGGATGCTCTCGTACATAAAGTAGTTAAGCATCACTCAAGTTGCGGACCTTCAAGCTCTTCATTCCTACCATGGTAAGAGAAAATCATAGTTGTAGATGCCATGTTCATGCCAGGTGCTTGCCATCTACCAGATAAGGCAGCAATAATATCATCTGCTAGCCGAGACACACTTCTATCCAAATTGATAAATGCCTAGTAATCAACAATTCCACCTTCAACTAAGCATGAATCATTCATGTTTCATAAGCCAAACCTGGGAACAAGCTCTCTCTCGCTTTTCTTCTTTCTTTCTTTCTTTCTTTTTTTTTTTTTTTTTGAGGAACAATGTCACAAAACAAGAAGATAGACGTTAGTATCAGTAAAACTAGTTGACCTGTGTCCATGTGCTCTTGTGCCTGGGATTCTCAAATGTGTCTATGCACGGCCATGTAATAGGGCCCTATATTAATGGATACTTTGGAAGTGCATGCCCTGAATGGTGCAAAAGACAGGGTTGTGCAAGAAGCACATGGTTGTCGCTCGTCGAGGCTTTTGATGTTACTTGTAGTTGTTGATGCCGGCTTTGGTGGAGGTATCCATTGATCTCGAAATGATGTAATCCTCCTTATTGGGGTCCATTTTAGAACAACATTTGGCACTGTAGAGATTACTTCAGGCGTCTTCCTCTTTGGATGCTTTCTGAATTGTGGTATCCAGTGTGGTTGGCACTTTGGTTCGGTGGAGGCTACTTGTACTTTTGGCTTCCAAACCCATATCCTTTTTGCACGTCTTCCTACTATTGTTGAAGAGCTGATTTGATCTTCTTTTGGTCTCTGTACGTGGTTCTTACCCTTTTCTCTTTTTGGCTTCTTTGTTGAGACCTTTCGCATGTGGGAGAACATAGGTTGTTGTGGATGTAAGAGCTTCTTAGGTACCCACATTTGTAATCGCCCTTGTTGAGTCGCAGTGAATTTCTTAGGCACCCAAACTTGTCGAATATCTTGTGGTTGAGTTTGTCGTAGCTTCTGCATTCGTCTTCTGGCCTGGTGGGAATCCCTAGAGGGGAATTGTGGGGTTAAGGCCGGTGGTTGCTCTCCTTTTCGTACCCAGATCTGCTTCATGCTCGGTACTAATTTCCTTTGGAAATCTCGCTGTCTATTTGATATAGCAGTTGTTTTGTTCGGTTGTGCTTGCTTTGTTGGTTGAGTTGTAGTGGCGGCATTAGTCCTTGCCCCAGAGGAATCCGCTTGTCTTTGAGCCTGTTCTTCTATGATTGAGTTCTCCTGCGACATAGAGCTTTTGACACATACAACATCTCTTTTGCTAAGATTAGTCCTAGGAGAACTACAAGATGTGACATCTGGATTTGTGAGCATGCCATTTTCTAGTTCTAATGTAAAGCATTGTCCCTGGACCCAAACTTGAAGAAGTTGACTTCTTAGGTTCAAGTTGACTGCATTGTCATAAATCCAATCTTGTCCTAAGACAAGTGGTTCTGTAAGGTTCTCATCTTGACACACTAGCACTTTGACTTTCATTGGAACATCTTGAAGGTAGATGGGAAGTTCCACCTCGCCCAAACAAGGGGTTTCCACACCTCCCAATCCTATGAGATAAGCTTCTATGGGATTGATGTTCAACTGCAAGTCTTGGCAGTAGGAAAGTCTAACTGCACTACTTGCTGCCCCTGAGTCAATCAATGCTTTCACAGTCCTTGCACCCTTTCCTTGTCCTATCTCTATGGTCACGAATGGACGTCGGTCAATGACTTGAGAAGTCGCAATGCCTGATTTTTGGCACATATCCATGTGATATTTTGGAGCTTTTGAGTTGACATCTAGGCCTAGTCGCCTTAACTTATTTCGCCTTATGCGCTCTCTAGCCTCTGCTTGTGCTTCTTCCCTCACCCTTAACTCCTCTTCTTTTCACTTCTTAGCAGTGTTGAGTCTCGTAAGCATATCCTCAGTAAGAGGTTCTTGATAGAGCTTGACTCTACAACCACTAATATAGTTTGGCAAGATATCACCTTCTAAAGTAGCCAATTGAACCGCGCCGCTAGTGGAAATTCTGTTAATGATCATGGGTCCATATCCTCGTTTTTCCAACTTACAGGCATGTTGTTTTAGTGTGTAAACCAACACTAGATCTCCCTCTTTTAGTCCCTTATCCTTAATGTGTGCATCGAAGTATGCCTTTTGCCTTTTCTTTGCAGCGTAGATGCCTGCTGCCGCTCGTAGCCTCGTCTCACCTAAGCGTTCTAGATCAAAGATCTTGGAGGACAACTCATGTCCATTCCACTCATGCTCTTGTGCTACCTTTAAGGCTGGGATGAGGAAGTCCAATGGTAGAACAGCATTCTGCCCGAAGACCATCTGAAATGGGGTGGCATTTAGTACCGTTTTATAGGCAACTCGATAAGTCCAAACAGCATGATGAAGTTGTTTATCCCAATCAGAGCGTTTATTATTTACCAGTTTTGTCAATACGTTACAGAGGATCTTATTGGTGCTCTCGGCTTGTCCGTTAGCTTATCCTCTATCGCTAACTAGCTCTATTGGTAGCCCATATCTCGTGAACACATTCGCCGTAGTCTGAGCATCATTCCTTGTTGTGGCTTTGACTTCTACCCACTTTGTAAGGTAATCAGTGGCTACAATAATGTACTCTGCATGGGAGTTTCGAGCGAGGGGGTTAATAGTACCTATGAAGTCTATACCCCACTTTGAAAATGCACGTCCTCCCATCATTGGTCTCAAAGGCATCTCATCTTTTCTAACTGGATATTGTGCCTGTTGGCATGTGTCGCATTTCTTCACATAGGTATGTGTATCCATATGAAGAGTTGGCCACCAAAGTCCTGAGAAAAGAATGGTCTTGATTACTCGGTCAGGACCAAAATGTCCACCTGCAACACTACTATGTGCAGTCTCTAAGACTTTCAAATAGTCTGATTCATGAACGCACAGTCTTAAGTAACCATCTTTGCCTCTTCGATATAGGTTGTCTCCTACCAAGGCATAGCCTTGAGCCTCTTGCTCCATGCTTCGTCTTCTTGCTAGACTAGCCTCTTTGGGTAATCTTCCCGACCTCATAAACTCTACCAATGGAGCACTCCAATCTGGAATTAATGACACTTGATAAAGGGTCGCATGCTCCATTGGGGGTCTCTCTCTGCACATTGGACAATTCTTAATCCAATCATGTCTTTCTTTGTCCATGCTAGGCCAATACACTCCTAAACGCTTTAGATTCCGCAATGTTTGTTGTTTAGAATAGTGATTTCCTAGCAATCCTTCATGAGCTTGCTGCAACCAACTACTATGTTCATCATCCTCAACACAACAAGCTAATACACCCTCAGTATCTTGTTTGTACATGCTTCTTGCCAATATGTGATATTTTTGTGATTTTACAATTTCTTCTTGTGATGTTTTAACATTTTTATTTGCGGGTCCGAAGGTTAGGACTGGTACCAACTTATTTGCCCATTTAGGAACAACTTCTAAATTGAACAGATAAGCGTCAGGTAGTTCATCAGACACTCCTTGCGGTGACTCTCCTGAAGTGATACGAGAAAGGTGATCTGCCCTTAGGTGGGTTCTACCTTTCTTGACAACAACTTCAAAGTCATATTCCATTAGTAAGAGAAACCATCTTACTAACCGTCATGTGTTGCAAGGTTTATTGACCAAATATAAAAAAAGCTTGATGATCAGTGAAAAACTTAAATTTGTTGGCCAATAAATAGTGTCTAAACTTCTTCACAGCATATACCATGCCTAAGCCCTCTCGCTCAGTTGTGGTATAGTTCCGTTCAGCTGCAGTGAGCTGTCTACTAGCATATGCTATGGGCAAATCTAAGTTTCCGTCACATGTGGGTTGTGCTAGCACACATCCTATGGCATGATTGGATGCATCCACATGGACATGGAATGGTTTATTCCAATCAGGGGTGGTCAGTATTGGTGCTGAGCACAAACGTTTCTTCAGTTTGTTGAAAGAATTCTCGCATTCGTCATTCCACTCAAAATTAGACAACAAGGCATAAAGGGGTCTAGCTATGATCGCGTACATGTGAATAAACCTACGGTAGTATCCACAATGACCCATAAAGTCTTGTACCTCTTTAACATTCCTTGGCCTTGGCAGCTCCGCTATGGCTCGTACCTTATCTTCGTCGGTTGAGATTCCATTCTTAGAAACAATATGACCTAAGATTTTACCTTGACGCACCATGAACACACACTTTTCTAGGTTCAGACACACTCGATATTCTCTACACTTGTTGAAGATTTGTCTGAGCTCAGGGATGTGAAATCCTCTTTCTTGGGAACGAGCACATAAATCGTCCACATACACTTCTAAGCTCTTTCGCAAGAACTCTTTGAAGACATGACACATGAGCCTTTGGAATGTCGCAAGTGCATTGGTGAGCCCAAATGGCATCACACGAAATGCAAAGATTCCCCATTCTGTAGCAAAAGCTGTTTTGTGTTGATCTTCTGGGGCAATGGCTACTTGATTGTAGCCTGAAAATCCATCAAGGAAGCTATAAACTTCCTTGCCTGCAACACGCTCCAATAGGTGTTCCGTGATTGGAAGTGGATAACTATCTCTGATCATAGCGGCATTAACTTTTTTAAGGTTAATACACACTCGCAACTTCACATTCTTCTTGGGCACCACTACAATGGGGGACACCCATTCAGTATGCTCAATCTCATAGATGAATCCAGCTTCAATCAGCCTATCAATTTCTTCTTTTATTTTGGCTGGATATGTATCGTTATATGTGGAGGGCTTCTGTTTGGTGGGTTTGGCATCAGCAGTCATGGGGATCGTATGCGAGCATATTCTTGGATCCACTCCCTTCAAGTCTCTATAGTGCCAAGCAAACACATCCCTATATTCCCTTAATAGAGCTACGAGCTCCATTTCTTCTCTTGCACTCAGGTCATCTCCTATGTAGGTACATCTCTCTTCGTTTTCCTCAATGGTCACCACAATCTTTTTGGTCTTTTCTTTATTATCATATGATTCTCCTATGATGGATTCTCTCTTAGGCATTCGTACCAAAATTTTGTGGTCGTCCACTTCATATTTCTTGAAGTTTTCTGGTACTTCAAACAATGATTCCTCCTCTTCTTGTTTCACTGCTTTTCTTTCCTTTTTCTTTTGACTACTCTCACTTCCATCGTTTGAATTTACCGTTTTAATACTTGTGAGAGGTTCTTCTTCTTTCTGGGTGAACACTCCTATATCTTCTAGATAGTGCTGCTCTGAGTTAAAGCAACTATCCATCACAATGGACTCTATATCATCGTCATTCTCTTCTTCTTCTATGACATCACTAGGATCACATTCTTCTAGCAAGGGCTGACACATGAACACTGAAATATCATAACCCTCCTCATCACAATGAGGTGTCCATTGTTCTTCATTGATAGCAATGTCCATGGTGGCTAAGATTTTAGGCCAGCCATGAGGCTCAAATTCCTCATCTGGAAAGATCATCGGTGTGTAGGCTGGGTCTCTAACTAGTCTATCTCCTGGCGAAGTTCCTTCTTCTCTTGCCTTTAACCATTTTTCCTCTTCCTTTGCGACCTTGCACATCCACAAATGAGTATCTTCATGCAGCCATGATGGATGAGGTGAACTTTCAGAATGCATAGAGATAGAATCTTCTTTCGCTTTGTGGATAGGATTCCACTGTAGGGGTGGGTACATCTCTGAAGGTGTAATCCTTCAAATTGACCTTGGTGGTGACCCCTAAGTGATGTAAGTACAAGGAATTGGTTCCCCAATCCTGTACTATTTGCAATTGTCGTAGGAAGGGTCTTCCTAGGATCATCTCATAGACATTATTTTTCTCAAAGTCACATATAGCAAATGTGTGCTCAAACTCTACACCATAAGTGGTTAGAGTTATCCCTTCTAGCAATCCTAGAGGCCTTTCAAAATGACTATCGGCCATTTGAAGCTTCATTCTAGTTGGTCTTAATGTGGGTTTGCCCCATTGCTTCCACAAGGAGGTGGTCGCAATAGCAACACCAGCACCTGAATCTATGATTGCTTTGGTTGTGTAACCTTGGTAGGTGATTGGAAGATAAGTATTACCTTCTTCACCCTCACACATGTCTCCTATTTTATCGAGAGGTATCTCTAGAACTTTTTGCTTAGAGCATGTTTTTGGCATATTGGAATCAAGTTCTGGGACCTGATCCTTCACATGGTTCCATAGCTCGGGTTTTGCTTTGAGCAGCTCTTCTACAGTGAGATGACATTGAACCTTAGTGTTCTTCACAACATCAGTGTTCCTTGGGACCACTGAGTCTTCATGTCTTACCAGTATTGTGGGAGCTCTGATCTGAAGAGATTCAGATTCCCATGGGCCTGGAAATTGAGGCAGTTCTTCTAAGGTATTAGATTCAAAATCTAACCCTTTGTCTTCTTGTTGTTCTGCTTTGTCTCCGTAAATAGATGGAATGTCTTGGGGAAATTGATCATGAAGATCATCAATCTCACAAATAGGAGGGGAATTACCCTTCTCCTTGGCCCATTTCTCCTCTTGTATTTCCCGCAAGAACTCTTGAGAGTACTGTTGAATTGAAGGAGGTATTCCAGCATCCGTGGAATTAGGAACATATGCTCCCATTGGTGGTGAGCTTCCCCTTTCAATAACTGGTTGAGCCTGTGGAGGTAAAGAAACTTGTGGTTTGTTTACCAACTGCTCTAATCTTTCTAGTAAGCCCTGGAAATGCAAATCCGGTTTGACAAAGTTTGTCTGATTGAACTTTTGACTAGTCTCGAGTATAGCTTGAGCTTGTTCTACCATTTTCATGCACATTTTTCATTCGTTCAATCTCTAAGTCTGATCTAGGGTAACTCTTGTCTAGGTTTACAACTGTTGGCCCTTCTTGAAGTCGAGCCTGGTAGGCCTCGAACATCATGTCCAAGCCTTATGGGGATGGATCTGCAAGAACAGACCCTGGTTGTGGCCTATTTACAATGGGTGGTGGGATGGGATGAGATGGAGTGGATGGAGTTTCGACATGTGAGGGGTTTTGAGATGCAATGTCTTCTATTTTTGTTTTTGCATCTTTCAAGCTTTCTTCTAGTTCTGATAACTTTTTATTCCACTTGCGATTAGCCTTCTCTCTGGTATCTTTCCATGTTCTTGTTTTCCTCCTACTAGGTTCTCCGGATTCACTCGACTCCGATTGCTCTGCTGGTTTATCCTGTTTTAAGGCTTGTGCTCTAGTGACACCTTGTATAGGAGCCACATTACTGCAACTTGAACTTGAATCCGCCACTAAGCCTACCACATTAATAGGTGTAATCTTGGGTGCACTAGAGGGGTTTCTTGGACAATCTCTGGGGAGATGGTCTTTGCCACAATCAGGACAAAAAGCTTGTATTGTGATAGCCTGTCCTTGACTCGGGGATGGTGGATGGGGACAATCACGAAGGAAATGGTCACCCTCACATCTGAAACATGGTCCTCTAGGGGCTTGTGGTCTTACTTGTCTCAATTGGGGCCTAGGGTTAGCATTTGTGTACATGATTCAGGCTCCCAATTTTGTTCCATAGGTGGTGCCTCATATTGATACGGATAAATCTCACTATGTTCAGGTGACTCTGTGTAATAAGCATGTGGACTACCTTCATGGGAGTAGTCTAAACTATGAGCATGAGAGTCATTCTCTGAGATCAGTGGGGTCACTGGCACCAATGCTCTATTAAGGTTCTCTTCTGCCACTACATACTTAACTGGAATTGCATTGGCAGGAGCTGGTGGTTGGTTTCCCAAGACTGGTTGTGGCCTATATGGTGCCTGATATTGCTGTTGTGGTCTATAATATGGCTGTTGGTATTGGTTCTGATACCTACCTTGTGGGTAAGGTTGCTGATAATTCTGTCTAACAGCCTGCCTATTGTAGGGACAATCTTGAGCCGTATGGTTTGTGTACTTCCTTTCAATAGTGCACTATGGGGTATTCCTTTCTCTCATGTTCTGGTTGTGCATTGGGCATACATTAGCCATGTGGTCGCCTCCGCAAGTATAACACCGATTCAATGGGGTGACTCTCGGTGTTTGTCTATTTTGGACTCCCAACTTCTTAGCAACTTGCTTAGCTATCTCCTCTATTTCCGTGGAGATTTTCGAAGTATGACTAGTAGAACTATCAGAATCCTTATAGAGTTTGGACAATCCTAATTCCTCTCCCAAGTTATCTTCTATGTCAATGCACGTCCGCACACACTCTTCTATGGATCTAGGCTCTTTCAAGTACACATATGATCTTAACTTAGTGCTTAGTAAGCCATCTAAAAACAAAGCCACTTGTTTGGTTGGTGTGGGTAACTCTGGAGCAGGGCATCTCTCTAAATACTGTCTGAACCTTCTACCTGCTAGCCGCACTGTTTCTTGGGGTGTCTGCTTGAAGCTGTGGATCAAAGATGATGTGTTATGCCTGATACCACTCTTGGAAAATTCTACAATGAATTTGTCTAGTAGTTGACCTATATCGCGATAGTTGCGACTACTCAGTGGTTGAAACCAAGCCAAGGCAGTGCCCTTAAGAGTCAAACCAAATGCCTCGTACTGGGTGAACAAGTCCTCAACCTGCTCAGCTCTTAACACTTGTTTGAACTCGGCCACATGATCATAAGGATCTCCTGACCCGTCAAAATAATTCTTCATTGCCTTGATCACTTGAGTGGGTCTAAGGGTTCTTGGGTGCTCTCGGGGTCTAGGCAATGGAAAATCCTGTTCATCTCTTTGTTGCCTATGTGCTTGATGTCTCTCTCTTTCAGGTCTTTCATTTTCAAATCCTGACCTATTCTTGCCCACGGTGTGTGCAAAACTTACCTCAGGTCTCTCTCTAGTTCTTTCTCTCTGGGCTTCATGAGTGTGGGATGATCCTACTCCTTGGAGGCCATGGGAAACATTGGATCTTGGTGGAGGGAAAATCAATTCACTCTTCCAAGTATATGCATGTCTATCATGTTCTGTTACCAAGAAAATTTTCTCTGATGTGTTATCCAGGTAGACCACTTTGCCTGGTGTCTCTGGATCCTTGAACTCGTAGATGATGACTATGCCCAATTGGCTAGGTTGATCTAGCTTGAATCTCCAAAAGGCTTCCTTTGTTTCTCTATTCAAGAATAGTTCTATGCTTTTGTTGTCTTGAGGGATCCAATCCGGAGTGATCACTCGGGTCAAAACTGACTTACCTCTAGGAGTTGGGGTCCTTGTCCTACATTTCCTTGTTCTAGGTCTCCTATTTCATTCTCAGGAATGACATTTCCAAACTCATCAGTCCTATCTGGTAGGTTGGTGACCACATACATGGTTCCTTCCTTATCAATGTATGAACCCTCTTCGAACTTGACCACCGGGTGTTCAAGTCCAAAGGGTTGATCTGGATTTTTGAGTTGGACCACTGATCGCCTCAGGCCATCCTCATAGATGCGAGCACCTAATTGGTTGGTCCGAATATATTCCAACTGTGTCTTATAGGGACCTTCTGGTGTTTGTAAATAATCAGTTCCTGAGCCACCTACGGGTTTTCCCATGCTAAAAGACATTTCTGAATCACTTGTGTCTGAACTTAGTCTATAAGGATGACCACTTAGTTGTTGTGCGCAAGACTTAGCTGTATGGTTGACACTAGCCTCAGAAGATCTAATGCTTTGTTTATCCTTGCCTAGGTTTCTACCAGACCTGAGGTTCATAAGCTTTGTCTTCTAGTCCCAAAATTCCCCTTTGTATTGCTTAGAATCCCTTGGGGCCCCCTTGGTTTCCTAGTCCCACTGGAGGACTTTGGATGAAAAAGTTATGTCAAATCAGGCTCCTGGGGGTCAAAACAGACAAACACGACCTTTTGGAAAAAATCGCGATTTTGTGAAATCAAGAGAATCGCGATTTTGTGAAATCAGAGAATCACGATGTTGTGTAAGTCAAAGAATCGCGATTTTGAGCACAAAATCATGTTTTTGAAAATCGCGATTTTGAGCACAAAATCGTGTTTCAGAGAATCGTGGTTCGCAAAATCGTGGTTCACAGGATCGTGATTCACAAAATCGTGTCTTCACAGAATCGTGTTCTAGAGAATCGCGATTTTGTCTTAGAGAATCGTGGTTTTCAAAATTTAGAGAATCACAATTTTGAATACAAGCAAAGAATCGTGTTTTTTGAAAATCGCAATTTTGAGCACAGAAACATGTTTTAGAGAATCGCGATTTTGTCTCAGACAATCATGTTTTCACAGATTCGGGATTCACAAAATCGTGTTTTCACAAAATCATGTTTTCACAAAATCGTGTTTTCACAGAATCGTGTTCTAGAGAATCGTGATTTTGTCTCAGAGAATCGTGATTCACAAAATCGTGTTTTTCACAAAATCGTGGTTCTCAGAATCGTGTTTTTATTACATGAAAATCGCGATTTTGTCTCAGAGAATCGTGTTTTCACAAAATCATGTTTTAGAGAATCGTGTTCTCACAGAATTGTGTTTTTGGCTGAAAATTGTGATTTGTGAGAATTGCGATTTTGAGCACAACCACAAAATCGCGATTCTGAGAATGACCACAGAATCGTGATTCTTTCAGCAAGCTTTTAAGCGGGAAACTGAAAATCCTGATTTTCAAAAAATTTTGAATTTTCACAGAATCGCGATTTTCATCACAGAATGGCATTTTTTGGCGGGAACTTCGAACTTTTAAGCGCCGAGCAATGGCGAGCTCCGTATGAGCAGAAAATCATGAAAAACACAGGCGCTTGTTCTCCCTTGCACTTCCTAACTCCTTCCCACACAATAATGCATGAAAAATGGTATGAAAATGGTGAAAATGCACTAAAAAACAAGAAATTTCTATGAAAAAGAAGATGGAAGAAAGTGGAGATGATGATGATGAAGAAGATGAAGAAGAAAAATCAGAAAATGAACAAAAATGATAGTTTTTTTACCTTCCAACGTCGCAAATCTACGATCTTACCATCACAACGCTCGTCCTCGAAGCTCTCTCCCCGGCAACGGCGCCAAAATTTGGTGTAGCTCAAGCGTAAGCACCACCTCCTTTACTTGTCAATCCGCGGAGACGTGAGGACCGGTATGAAGACCACGAGCACGTGACGGCACAAGTGTGTGAGTGAAAGCACACGAACATGCACACACATACACACACACACGCATAAGATAAGATCAAGAGAGGAACAATGGAAAGCTTCAATTGCAAAAGAGTTCTCATACAAAAGCTCTATTCTCTCACAAGCTAACCCCAAAAATGAGCTCTCTAGCTCTTTTTATAGTTTTTTGACTAGTTTTGGCCCTCTCCAGACCTAGTGTCCAGCCTAGTTAAAATTAAGTTCCAAGGCTTATTTGAGGGCTCAAACGAAGTCTAAAACTTATGAAAATTGGTAGGATGATAGTTCTAATACTCCTCAAGCTCAAGGACTCCTCGGCTTGAACAAAATGGAGTTAAAAAAATATGTGTACGTGTACGTGTACGTGCACGTGTACGTGCACGTGTACGTGCACGTGCATGTGTACGTGCACGTGCACGTACACACGTGCATGTATATGTGTATGTGTATGTGTATGTGTATGTGTATGTGTATGTGTATGTGTATGTGTATGTGTATGTGTATGTGTATGTGTATGTGTATGTGTATGTGTATGTGTATGTGTATGTGTATGTATATGAATGTGTGTGTATGTGTATGTATATGTGTGTGTGAATGTGTGTGTGTATGTGTTTGTGTATGTGTATGTGTATGTCTATATGTGTATATGTGTGTGTATGCATATGCATATGTGTATACGTATGCGTATGCATAAGCGTATGTGTATGCATATGCGTATGCGTATGTGTATGCATATGTGCATGTGCATACGCATACCCATACACACACATATACACATAGAGACCTACAAACACACATACACATACACATACACATACACATACACATACACATACACATACACATACACACACATATACATACACATACACATACATATATACATACACATACATAAACGCATACACATACACATACACATACATATACACATACACATACATAAACACATACACATACACATACACATACGAATACACATACACATACGCATACACATACACATACACATACAAATATGCCTACACACACACATACACATACACATTCACATACACAGACACACACACACACATACACACACAGACATACACACATATACATACACATTCACATACACATACACATACACATACACATATACATACACAAACACACACATATGCATACATGTACACATTCATATACACATACACATACACATGGACATGCACATGGACATGCACTTATGCACATATGTTCACACATACACATACAAATATGCATACACATATACATACACATACACATACAAATACGCATACACATACACACAGACTTACACACAGACACACACATGTACACACATACACATATGCATACGCATAAGCATGCGCATATGCATACGCATACGCATAGGCATAGGCATATGTATACACATACACATATGCAAAAAGATGCACATACATATACACTTGCACATACACATAAACATACGCATGCACATAAACAAACACACACATAGAAACATACACACATACAAATACACATACACATACACATGCACATGCACATACACATACACATACACATACACATACACATACACATACACATGCACATACACATACACATACACATTCACATACACATACACATTCACATAGACATTCACATACACATACACATACACATACACACACATACACACACGCATACACAAACACATACATACACATACACATACACATACATACACATACACATACACATACATACACATACACATACACACACATACATACACACATACACACAATTACATACACATACACATACACATATACATACACATAACATACACGTGCACATGCACATGCACATATACATACGCATACACATACACATACGCATACGCACACACACACATACACACACAGACATATACATACACATATGCGCATGCACATGCGCATACGCATGTGCATGCGCATGTTTATGCATATGTGCATGTGTATGCATATTCCAATGTGCATGTGTACGCGTATGTGTATGTGCATGTGTATGTGTATGTGTATGTGCATTAGCATGCGCATGCGCATGCGCATGTGTATGCACATGTGCATCTGCATGTGCATGTGTACGT